>JANVYF010000013.1:0-629476 GCA_027406105.1 Colletotrichum endophyticum
CCTAACCCTAACCCTAACCCTAACCCTAACCCTAACCCTAACCCTAACCCTAACCCTAACCCTAACCCTAACCCTTAACCCTAACCCTAACCCTAACCCTAACCCTAACCCTAACCCTAACCCATCCACCGGGCTGCGGGACGGGTTCCTTCACGGGTTTTCCTTCACATTTTTGACTGGTTGCCCACACTCTCCTTCACATTTTTGACTGGTTGCCCACACTCTCCTTCACATTTTAAACGGGTTGTCCACTCTCTTCTTCACATTTTTGACTGGTTGTCCACTCTCTTCTTCACATTTTTGACTGGTTACCCACACTCTTCTTCACATTTTTGACTAGTTACTTACACTCTCCTCCACATTTTTGACTAGTTACTTACACTCTCCTTCACATTTTTGACTGGTTGCCCACACTCTCCTTCACATTTTAAACGGGTTGTCCACTCTCTTCTTCACATTTTTGACTGGTTACCCACACTCTTCTTCACATTTTTGACTAGTTACTTACACTCTTCTTCACATTTTTGACTAGTTACTTACACTCTCCTCCACATTTTTGACTAGTTACTTACACTCTCCTCCACGTTTTTAACTGGTTGCCCACACTCTCCTTCATATTTTTGACTAGTTACCTACACTCTCCTCACATTTTTGACTGGTTGCCCACACTCTCCTCACATTTTTGACTGGTTGTCCACTCTCTTCTTCACATTTTTGACTGGTTGTCCACTCTCTTCTTCACATTTTTGACTGGTTACCCACACTCTTCTTCACATTTTTGACTAGTTACTTACACTCTCCTCACATTTTTGACTGGTTGCCCACACTCTCCTCACATTTTTAACTGGTTGCCCATACTCTCCTCAAATTTTAAATGGGTTGTTCACACTCTTCTTCACATTCTAAACGGGTTGTCCACGTTCTTCGTCACATTTCAAACGGGTTGTCCACGTTCTTCTTCACCTTTCAAACGGGTTGTCCACACTCTTCTTCACATTTTAAACGGGTTGCTTACACTCTTCTTCACATTTTAAATGGGTTACTTATGCTACTCTCTATATTTTTAATTAGTTCTTTACATTTAGACTTATTTTCTTATATTTTCATTCTAACCCTAATATTTTAAATTTAGTTCTTCTTAATAGTTCTAACTATTTTGTTTATGCTAGCTTAAACTTTTATTTTAGTTATATTTTCATTTACTTTCTTATAACCTTCTTGTTTATGTCCCTTATGATAGTAAATCTTTCTTTATTATAAATTATCTTTTACTCTTCTTCTAAAAAATAACTTTAACATTATATTCTTCTATAACTTTAACTCTCTCTTCCTCTAAATCTATCTTTTTCTATTTCATTAAACTTTATTCCTCTTTTATAATGTTTACTTACTTCTAATAATAATATAATCTTTATTTTATTTTAATATCGTTATCTCTTGTTATCTTCTCTTACCCTAAGTATATCTTAGTTTTTATCACAGTTTTCGCTATATATTTTAATTTTAAGTATACCTAACTATCTTTCTTTTAATGCTACTACATAGTTCTAACCCTAAATCCTCCATAATTGTTTACTTTATAGTTTCTATCTCACTTTGTATTTACTTCTTACTCTGTTTTCTATTTATTTCTTCTGTTAACCCTAGTACTAATCTTTTTCTCTCTATTTAAAACAACCCTAACCCTTTCATTTTTCTAACCCTAACTCTTTCAACTGTACTCCAAATAACCCTAACCCTTCTTTTCCCTTACCCTAACTCTTTAACCCTATTCTATATAACCCTAACTTTTCTTTTTCTTTCCTCTATCTCTTCTTTCTTCTATTAAAAATAACCCTAACCCTTTCTTTTTTCTATGACTTAGTTTTAACCCTGACCATAAGTCTACTACACTATTTCCTTTTAGCTTAGATCTTACTTCACTATAGCACCATATCTCTAACATCTCTCTACGATATATAGCTAATCGATATATTTATACTCCCTAATTCTTACTGTTTGTGTATTATAGCTTTTATCTATTATCTTTTTGTTAACCCTTACTACTACACTAGTTCTATTTAGTTCATTTTTATAAATTTATTATACTATATTATAGTACTATATTCTCAGTTATAACTTTCTTATTTTAGTTTACTTAACTCTTAAATATTTAACCTCTATTGAGCCCTATATAACCCTAACGTCTAATACATATAATATAAGTCTATTATTGCTTTATAATTCTTCTCTATATCTGGTTTCCTTCTTATAACTCTACTTACCTTCTTTATTATCTAAACTTTTATATTTATTTCTAAACCTTAACTTATATATGTTTAGTTTGAATTCTACTTCATATATATAGTAGACCTCAATATCAAAATATAGTTAATATATCTCTATCCTCTATGCATAATCTCCTCGTCTAGTTTAACTAACTTGAAGTCGCCATCTTCCTTTATACCTAATACTCACTGTTCTCTTTTCAAGATATATGTCGATAATTTAAAACTCTCAACTTATTTCATCTTTTATAATCTATCTACCTTGAAACTTTCTTTCTAACCCTAAACTCTACTATAAACTCTTAAAGTAACCCTAAAACATATAGACTCCTTTATTACCTAAAACAGCCACTTCTCATCCTCCTTTTTAACCTGCTGCATCAAAAGCCAAGTCACTTTACATAAACAGCTACTCTCAACTCCTCCCCACAAAATTCGCCCTCCTAGCCACGTATAAAAAACATCCCAACCATTTCTTCCCTCTTCCACAACCTGCACTCCTTCAATAGCCATCTGCTCTTCGAATACGCCGCTCCACACCACCTCGGGAAGCCTTGCTATACTGGCCGCGAACACCTTGATCAGCATGCTTCCCAGTTGGCACGCTTGTCCCTCTACCCGGCGGAACCGCCCGCCGTCCTCTGCCTCGCCTTCCCACCGCTCACAAAACTCCTGCGGAAGCCCGCAGTCGAAGCAGCCGGAGAACCGCTCGAGACGTCTCCTGCCGAAGATCTCCCGCTCCGCAGTCCTCATACCTTGCTGCGCCCGTATCCACTCCGTCTCTTCCTTCCTCGGGCACCTGGGAAACTCGTGCCTGTCGTCGTCCCTTGCCCCGAAACACAACGCGCACCTCCCACGTCGCTGGTGAAGCTGCGCGAGAAACGCTTCTATTTCGCCAGCCTCGCCCATCTTCTCCATCCTGACCCTCCATTGGTCCAGCTTCGCATGCCTGTCTAGCCCTAGAAACTCCGCCCGGCCTGCTTCGCCGTCCTCGCCAATGCAGTCGAGAACGAACCCTGGCTCCGGCCCTTTTCCGTGTCCGCGGCAGACGTCGCAGACTTCTTCGTCATCCTCGCAACCGGAGCGGTTGCTTCTCCCGTCCATCACTCGGTCGAGAATGATCCGCCTGCATTCGTCGCCGGCGAGATACTCTTCAACCGCCGCCTCCCGTTGCAAACCGCTACTGTTACCGCTACGGCACACGACGACTGATGCGCTCGGCTGCCCGTCGCGACCCGCCCGCCCGCTCTCCTGCACGAATCGCCGGAGTCCCGTTGGCATGTCGGCATGGATCACGAGCCGCACGTCCGGGATGTCGATGCCCAGTCCCAGTGCGTTCGTTGCAACCACGACGCCCTCGGCCCCGTTGCTTCGACGCCACGCCTCGAGCCGAGCCGCCTTGCCCTCGGTTGAGTCGACGTCGCTGAAGAATGTGGCGCACCCCAGCGCTGACCCCAAACGCTCCACCCGCTCGATCGACGTGGCGTACACGACGGCCTTACCTCGCCCGCCGCCGGCCAGAAGCTCATTCACCCACTGGACTGCTACCTGGCATACCTTGGCCTCGACCGCGTCGAGTTTCGCTAGCTCCGCGTCATCTTCGTCTTGTTCTGCGCCACCGACGCCACCGACGCTCTCCACACTGGCCCTCTCGCTCGCCGTGACGACGGAGTATCGGATGTTCTTGCGCGTCGTCGCCGTTCGGAACATCCTCACCCGGCTGGCCTCCAGTCGCATGGCGTGGAAGAAAGCTGCTTCGTCCGTTGGCGCGAGCGTCGCCGTCAAGCATATCGTCTGTACGCCGAACTCGCGAATCGCCTCTCCGAGCTCTCTGAGCCGCGGCCGGAAGCTCCGTGATCCTTCGAGCACGACGTGGCACTCGTCCACGACGACGCGGTCCAGCGCCTGCCTCCCTTCTAGCCGTGCGATGAAGTCTCTGAATCCCTTTGTGACGGCCGACTCGGGCGTGACGAAGATGATGGACGCCGCCTGGTTGTTCTTGCGGCTCTGCCACACGTGCGAAGTGATCCCCGCCTTGACGCATCGCCTGTGCAGATCCGTCCGCAGCGCCACCAGCGGCGTCACGACCACCGTCACTCCGTCCGGCGAGCAGAATGCCGGCAGCATGAACGAGACGCTCTTGCCACCGCCCGTCCCCATCACCTGCACGATCGGCGTGTGCCCGCTGGTGATGGCGAGCACCGCTTCTCTCTGGTTTCCGCGGAACATCGCCGAGTCGTCCCCCGTCATCTGCCGCAGCTGGCCCTCCAAGTCGATTCTCCTCAGCTTCTCAAATCGTCGGAGCCTGGCTGCGAGCCGTGGCCCTTCGTACGCCTCCGTCTTTTTCCTCTTGCAGCCCGCGGAACCCCATTTCGACTCCGAATCCTCGGCGCCGAAGCCCAGAAACCTGTGCCACTGACGGCTGACTCGGCGGAACTGTTGCTGCCTCGCCGCGAGACCGCTGCCGAACTGCATGAGCTCTCGCGCGTAGATCATGCCCGCTATCCGCGTGCTGTGCCCCGCCTGCAAGTCCCACGGGCTGTCCTCGACCTCGTCCGTCCCCTCTTCCGATCCCACGCCGGCGTCGTCTCCGCCCGGCCGTCCGAACGACTCGTTCAAGTAGCGGTTGGCGATGCCGATGGCGATGTGTCGCCACATGCTCACGTTGACCTGGCATCCCAGCAGTCTCATGCTGGTCCGCTGCATGATCCGCCGCGCTCTGTCTGTCGTCCACGTTCGCTCCTCTTTCCACGTCCAGTCGCCTACACTTGTGCTCTCATCACCAGCCTCATCTTCATTTGTACTGTGATTGTTGCCATCCCCGATATCCATGTTATTGCCACTTTGCTCTTCTAATCCTGCCGCCGCGCTGCTGGCTTCCGAGTCCCTCTGCCGGATGATGTCGTCTGCCCATATGAACGCGCTGTACCCGCTGGCCTCGTGCATGATGCCCTGCACCTCCTGCCAGAACGGCAAGATGAGCCAAAGATACCATATGATAAGCTCGCCGACCTCCCTTGGAAGATATCGGTGGATCACCTTTGCCTGCCCGGTCGTCCGGTATCCTTTGTGGTACGCTGTGATGAAGCACAACATTTTGTCGTGCACCATGATATTGCGGACGCCCCCGTTGACCGTGTTGACCGTCCGCAGACCTGCAAGCTCGCTCGCCCGCGCTGGCTGTCCGCCGAGCATATGCAGAAGCATCCACAGTCTCTCGCGGAGTCGTTCAAACGTCCTACCGAACTCCTGCACGGCTGACGGCCGGAATGGCCGGTCTGTCGCCCCGTGACCGTTGCCCATGCTGCGCAGTCCCCACCGTTCCGCGGCGGCGGGTGACCGCGCCAGCCGCGTGAACAGCCATCCGTCCCCGACAGAAACCCAGCTGTTGCGGTCGTCGGCGAGAAACGAGTACCCGGGCTTTGTCTCGCTGTGGTCGTCTTCGATCGACGACCATGGGATGGCCGGCAGTTGTGACCGGACGTCGGTTTCGGGACCGTCTGGCGAAGCCGAATCCTCCGTCGCTGTCAGCTCTGCGAGCAGCTCCCGCGTCTCTCGGACCAGCTCATGTAGTGCGTCCGACAGCTGCCCCATCGTGAACCGTACCCGTCTGTATGACACGCGATCACCGACCCAGTCGATGACACCAGCCGCTGCCGTGTTATATTGGATGTGCATCCCGTACGTCCGCGTCTCGAGAATCCAGTCCATCGGTGTCGGCTCCGCGTCCTTGTCGCCCGTCGTCCGCGTCATGAACCGCCGCACTTTCGCCCGCGTGTGCTGGAATAAACTCTGCGCTACATCCTCTGCTTCATCTTTCCCCAGAGACCTTTCCAGCTCGACAACCTCATCGTTACGCTCGGCGTATGCCTGATGGATCACCAACATGCGCGCTACCTTGATGACGGCCGAGTACTTCGTCGTGTAGTCCGTGATCTGGACCCAGCCGCCATTCTCGGCAATCCCCATCACCGCGAGAGCGCTGAGAAGAGCACTGCTGTAGTCTCCGCCCTTCAGCTGGTGGTCCAGCATGCTGATGAGCATGTCGAGTGCTGCGCGTTCCAGCTTCTCCTGCGTTTGATGCCCCGTCCCCGTGCTGGCTGCTTCCGCCATCTGCTCGAATAAGTCCCACGCCTCTCCCTGTGACGGCGTCAGTTTATACGGCGGCCGCTTGTCGTCGTCCATTTCCTGCGTGCGGAACCAGATGCACAACAGACTTAGCCACACGCCCTTGTATCTCGCCCACGTGTCGTCCTCCATGCGGTTGTCGAACGGCCTCTTCGGTTTGACGTGCGCTTCTGTACGCTGCGCCTCGAACAGCACGGCCAGCCCGACGGTATTGGGAGCAGACGTTGCTCGAGCCTGGTCCAGCACGCGGTCGACCGTCGCCCACATCGCCTGAAGCACGACCTCATCTTCATTGGTGGGAGCTGTTGTGTTGAAGAGTGCGCTGGCACTGAGCCCTTTTAAGTGCACCGCCCATCCTACACGGGCCAGCCACGGGCTGGGCTCGAGTCTTTCGTTGGCGACGCGGATCAGCTCATCGTGGCTCGTCTTCACACGTTCTGCTTGGACTTTCCGGAGATCTCGAACGCGGTCCACCGCCTGTTGAGCCGGGCTTCTACTCGGAGCGCCTTGCAGAGACTCATCGGCTATCTGTCCCTGGGCCACCTCGAACCATCCGCTCGCGGCCCGTGTTAAGAAAAACCGCTGGCACGGCACCCCTGTTGTCCACGGTAAGTCCCTGACTGCAGTGGCTTTCTTGCGAACATCACCCCCCTTATGCCAATCATTCTCCCATCTGTGTTCTGCCCGACAATGCTCCTGCATATTTCGCACGCGGCGGCAAACATAACGGCACGCGTGGCAACGTAAACCGTCCGCCCGGGGTGGTGCAATATCAGCAATTGGCTCAACCGTGGGGTCTGGGTATTGGAACGACTGCAAATCGGCCTGGCTGCGGATGATGCTGGGAATGTTGCTGACCGATTTAGCCACTTTTCCCCTGGCCTTGGCGGTGATTGACCGATGGTGGTTCCGCAGATGTGCCGTGACTTCGTTCGCTACTACTGCATACTGACATGATGTGCATATCAGAATGGAATACTGCGCGTTGTGGACGAATGGCTCCATGTTTACCTATACGGATGGCTTGCTTTGGTCTACTACTATTAAATGATTCCTCCTGTCCTCTCTTTATAACCTTACCTTCCTGCCCCTTAATTCCGTATACTTTCTCCTTGATCTACTTTCCTCCCTGACTGCGTTCCATCAGTCGGTCGGGCTTTCTGGCCTGGCTGATATCCCTGTTATGTGATTGGCTAGTTAATGTGGGGTTTGGGACCGCATCACGAAAACATCAACTACGCTATTCATCGATTTCTAGACTCACCTTGCTGATTATCGAACTGAGAACTAGATGGTTATAATTGCCTTCATTCAAGCTTTCATTGCATCCTACTTTTGTGTATTTTACTGCGGGAAATCTCAACGGCTTCTTCACTACTGGAAAACAACGGCTTCTACCCCCTGTCTGCACGGACCCACTTAATTTTTGGTGAGGATTTCAACGGCTTCTACTTGAAGCCGTCGTTGCCAGTATGTTAGGATTTTCTATTAGAATTTCTAAGAAACCTAGTAGGTATCTTACCTAATAATACTTATAACATAATAATAAATAAAAACTAAGAGTCTACCTAAGTTAATAACTATAAAGTTATTAATTTTAATTTAGAGACTATCCCTATATTTAGTAAGGTCTTAGAAGTGTTATATAAGTCTAGAGAAGAAGGCTAGGGTAAGCTAGCAACTTTAAAAGGCAAGAGATACCCCTAAAGCCTTTACGCAACTCCTTAATATTAATATGCAAACCTTCTATAATAGTTATAAGCGCTAAGCTAGGGAGGAAGATAGAGGGAATTAAGTAGCAGCTTATTATAAAACCTCTTACTAGGGGAGATATAACCTAATAAGAACCTTATAACCTTTATATTATGATTTTATCTCTACCTTATCTATTAGGCTAAATAGGTAGCTAAAATAATACTAGATAATACTAGATAATAGAAACGCTAGATAATAAAAATACTAAAAGTAGAGTTACTAATAATAGAAACTCTATTTAATATAAGTAACATTAATAACAACTCTAATAATTTTAACCTAAATAAACTATTACTTTCAATTAGAAATATCTAAACGCAAGCGTAGCCCTTATATAGCTACTTATCCCCAGCCTAACTACCCTATTAATACTAAATATATAGCTATTATAACGCTAGAAGTTAAAGACGCTAGATAATAGAGATACTAAAGGTAGAGATACTAATAATAGAGACTCTATTCAATATAAGTAATATTAATAATAACTCTAATAATTTTAACTTAGACAAACTATTACTTTTAATTAGAGATATCTAAACGTAAGCATAACCTTTATATAGCTACTCATCCCTAGCCTAACTACCCTATTAATACTAAATATATAGCTATTATAACGCTAGAAGTTAGAAACGCTAGACGATAGGGATGCTAAAGGTAGAGATACTAATAATAGAGACTCTATTTAATATAAGTAATATTAATAATAACTCTAATAATTTTAACCTAAAAGAACTATTACTTTTAATTAGAGATATTTAAACATAAATATAACCTTTATATAGCTACTTATCCTTAACCTAACTACCCTATTAATACTAAATATATAGCTATTATAACGCTAGATAATAGAGATGCTAGATAATAGAGATAACTTCCTTACTACCTAAAGTATTAGCTTTAACCTTATTAATACCTATGCTTAGCTTAACCTAAAGACTATACCTTTATTATTTATCTAAAATAAATTAAATATATTAAATTACTAAAGCAATATAATAGATATTTAACACCTTAATATAGTATTTATATTAGACCTATAGAAGGTAGGTACCTTACTTATACCTTCCTTAGTTAGCTTAGAAAGTAAGCTTAAAGCTATAATATTACTCTTTATCTAAGCTAGCTAGTTATTAAGCATAGTAATACTAAATATATAGCAGTAATACTACTTAATAACCCTAGACGATAGAGATACTAGATAATAGAAATACTAAATAATAAATATATTAGAGATATAATACTAAGAATATTAAGGAAACTAAGCTACAGCTTATAAGAGGAAAATCCTCTTAAAGCCTTTATTATATATCTAAAATAAACTAAATATATAAAATTACTAAAGTAACTTAATAAATATTTAACACCTTAATATAATAATAATAATAAAGCTATAGAAGGTAGGTATTCCTCTTATACTTACTTTAGTTAGAATATAAGTTATAGTTACCTCTATTATACTTTCTTTATAGTTTAATTAATATATAGTAGCTACTACTACTACTCCTTCCTCATAATAAAAGAACCTAATTTACCCTCTTAGAAAGTTATACTTTTACTAGCTGCTATATTTAGTAAAAACTATATTATACTTTCTTTATAAATTAAGATATTCATAATAAGCATTACTACCTTCTTACCTCTCTCTTATTCTTTACTTCTTTCTCCTCTATCCTCTTATGCTATAACTTCCTAAATAAATTATAGGTTTCCTACTTTCTTAGTAATAACACCTCATCTTTAATATTAACCTCTTCACTTACCTATTTTCTCTTCTAAATTAACTATTATTAATATAACTTAAGACTAATCTATATCTAATAAATAGATACACTTTATTCTTTTTAGGACTTTCTCTTAGTCTCTTATACTATAACTTCTATATTAGATTAAGCTACTCTTATAATCTAAATACTTACTTTCCTCTTATTAATATTACTATAACTTTAACCTCTCTCTATACTTTTTATTCTCACTCTTTACCTTATAATAGTTTAATACTTTCACTAAGAAACATTAAATTTCTAATCCTTATTATTATTTTTCACCCTTTTTATATTTCATACTTTCTACCCTATATTCTTAAGTTTAGAGTCCTCGCTATCTTCTACTACTCTCCCTCCTTTATCTAGGCTATACTACTATCTACACTCCTTCTATTATTAAGATTACTAAAATCTTTTAGTTTTTCTCGCATTAATAGCTCTTTTCTTTATTTATAATATCCTACTATAAACTTAGTATTACTAACTTAACTTATCTCTATAAACCTTAGTAACTCTTAAATTATAATTACCTAGCTAGTTCTTATTATTTAAATTATTAATTTAATTTAATAAGATAAATAAGTTACCTAAATCTTAATAGGTTAACCTAATAAAGCTTAATACTCCTAACTATATTATTAAGACTAAAGAAGTTAATAAGCTAATTATTTTTAATAACCTCCCTATTATTCTTATTAATAAACTATAAGAGAAAGTTTTCTTCTTTAAGAGGATAGAAGGAAGTAATACTAAATTTAATATAATAATATAAATAAGTAATAGGGAATTATACCTAAATATAGTAGAAGCTAGTATAAAAAACGCAATATAAGAAGTTACTAATAGTCTTTATTTATATTATTAAGTAAGACTATCTTTTAAGGTTCTATAGTCTATAAGAGTCGTAAAGTATATATCCCTAGAGCAGTCTTTTTATTAAGTTAAATACCTATTTAATCTTAAGACTTATACCTTCCTAGCTAATCGTAATATATATAGTAACCTCTAGATTTTAAAGCTAGCGCTCTCTAGTAATATATTTAACTTAGCTTAACTTAAAGATTATACCTTTATTATTTATTATATAAAATAGACTAAGCATATAAAATATCTTATAAAGCTGCTAAGCCTCAAAATAAGCTCTTTATATAATAACGCTAGCAAGAGGCCTACTAAGGATAATATTAAGAACTAAGCTATAGGTTATATTAAGAAGAAGCTATCTATATATACTATATATACTATACTATAGCTATATATATTTAGCAACTAAAAAATTAAGTATATCACTATAGTAGATTTAAAGCACCTTAAGAATTACCTCTATAAAAACAGTTTAGCCTTATACTTTAAGATTTACTTTACCTACTACTCTTTCTTTATAAGTCTATATCTTTATAGCAAGCGCTACTACTACTCCTTCCTTATAACTATATATCTTCACAATAAGCACTACTATTATTCCTTCTTCATAAGTCTATATTATTATAGCAAGCGCTACTACTACTCCTTCTTTATAACTCTATATTATTATAATAGGCGTTACTACTACTCCTTCCTAATAGATATAGATTTTAAGCTAATTAAAAATATAAAGGAGGAATTACTAAAGCTATGCTTTAACTATAAGTATTTACTTTAGGTTTCCTTAAATATTTATAATAACTACTATTATTACCCCTTCTATATAACTATATATCTTTATAATAGATACTACTACTACTCCTTCCTCATAACTATATATCTTTATAGCAAGTACTATTACTACTCCTTCTTTATAACTCTACATCCTCATAGTAAGTGCTACTACTGCTCCTTCCTTATAATAGAAAGACTTAGTTTACCCTCCTAGAAGGTTATACTTTTGCTAACTACTATATTTAATAAGAACTATATTATCTTATATAGCTCTATAATTATATTTTATATATTAGCAGCACTTACCTCTATAGCAATTTAGCGTTTAATATCTTATTAAGCCTTAATAGTATTAATAATATTAATAGTATTAATTAAAGTAATAATAATATTACTAATAGTATTATAACTCCCTTTAACTAAAATATTTATAGTAAGCACTACTACTACTCCTTCCTTAATATAAAAAGACTTAATTTATCCTCTTAAAAGGTCTTTCTTAGAAAGTCTTACTTTTACTAGCTACTAAATTTAATAGGAACTATATTATACCTTCTCTATAAGTTAAGATATTCATAATAAACGCTACTACTACTCCTTCCTCATAACTTAGTATCTTTACTAGAAGCACTACTAATGCTCCTTCTTTACAAATCTATATCCTCATAGTAAGCACTACTACTACTCCTTCCTCATAACTTAGTATCTTTAAAGTAAAAGCTACTACTACTCCTTCTATCTAACCTAAATGCATAATCTCAAAAGAAGTTCAAACTAAATAAATACTTAACTTAATAAAATAATCTCTCTAGAGATATATATTCTATAACTCCTATAGACTAATATGATCTTAAAGAAGTAGTAAGTATATTTAGCTAAATATAGCTATAATAATAGAGATATTATTATTAAGTGCTATTACTACTCCTTCCTTATAACTTAATACCTTTAAAGTAAGCGCTACTATTACTCCTTCCTCACTAAAGCACTTAAAGTCTTACGCCTTTCTAATTAATAAAAAATTAACTTACTATAGATTTCCTAAGATATTTATAAGAATAGCTACTACTACTCCTTCCTCTTAAATCTATATTTTCACAGCAAGCGCTACTACTACTCCTTCTTTATAACTTAATATCTTCACATTAAGTCTACTCCTTCCTTATAATTCTATATATTTCTATTAAAGTACTACTACTACTCCTTCTATATAACTTATTACCTTTATAGTAGAAGCTACTATTACTCCTTCCTTATAGGTCTATATCTATATAGTAAGCGCTATTACTACTCCTTCTTCCTAAGCTAGGTTATCTTATAATAAAAGGACTTAATATACTTTTATAAAAGGTTTTACTTTTACTAGCTGCTATATTTAAGTAATACTAATAATATTGCATAGGTCCTCTAATAGAGCTTAGTTAGGAAGATAAATAAGCTTAAACTACTTAAAAAGGCTATTATATATATTCTTTTTAGTTTTAGACTAAGTAATATAGTAGAGACTATTATAGCGTATACTATAGAGAGGAGTTTAAACTAAATACTTATTCTTAATTAGTTCTTAATAAAGCGTCCCTTAGTTAACTAGTTATACCTAATTAGTATTATTATTATATATAGCTTTATAATTATCTTTTATATATTAGTAGCATTTATATCTATAGAAATAATAGAAATAATAGAAACAATAGAAATAATAGAAATAATAGAAATAATAGAAATAATAAAAGCAATAGAAATAATAGAAATAATAGAAATAATAGAAATAATAGATTATTTAGAGAGAATAAGATAGTTCCCTTCTACTTCTTAAAATCTCTAGCCTTAATATATTACACCTCTTCTTAACTCTCTATAATATATATTACTTTCTATACCTTTATTCTCTTTAAGTATCTACTATACCTTATTACTTATTTGCTTTCTATTGCCTTCTTTTCTCTCCCCCCTATTCTTTATATAACTACCTACCCCTACTTCTCTCCTTCTTACTTAGTTAAGATTTCTTCCTACTTTACTAGCTAGCCTATATTACTATATTATAACTACTTATTATAACTTCTACTACCTATTATACTATTAAGATCCCCCTTTTTAGACCTCTCTTATATATCAGCCCTAACCCCTCATAAGTATAGTAGCTTATAAGCTTACTATTATAAATAACCTAGAAATATCTTTAGCTAAAGGATATCTTTATAAAAGTAGTAATATCTACTAACTTAGCTCCTACTTCTCAACCTTTTCCTCTACTATTAACTATATAAAGTTCTCTCACTTAGCTATACTTTATCTAATATTACCTACTAAAAGGTATACCTATACTTACTACCCTTATATAAGTATTTACTTCTAGTCTACTCCTATAAATATTAACCTTAGTCTGTTATTAGATTTCAGCAATAAGTTTTTAACTTAATCCTCAACCTAATCCTCAACCTAATCCTCAACTTAAACTAATTATTCCTAATTATACTATATAGTAATAGCGCATAGAGGAGCTAGTTAGTATAGGCGTAATAATAGAGCTTTATACTATGCTTACTCTTAGCTTAGATACTAGGTTTTTAGTCGCTTAGAGCTAGTAATCGCTAATATATATTATATATAATTTAGAAACTACTAATAACTACCTCACCTATCTTATTAGATCTAATAACCTTAAGGATAATCTATTAACACTAAAAGGTGCTATATATATTAATATGATTAGCAAGCTAAGTATACTTAATAGTAAACACCCTCTAATCCTCTTTAGTATATTATATAAGCGCTTAGCTAAGAAGCTACTAGCTATAATAAGCTTATAAGTAGAAGCTCTAAGTTAGTTTTAAAACCTTAAAGAATAAAGTACTTATATTATAGCTATTATTAGCTTCTATAATAGCACTACTACTAAGATGCCTAACTATACCTCTCTTAAGCTTTTAGTTACTTTTATACCTTAAGGACCTTAAGAACCTATATTAGCTATTAACATCTAGCGTATTACTACCTTTAGCACTAATACTAAAAGTAGTTTTAGCTACTATAAAAATATTAGCTAAGCTATTTACTAACTTAAGGTTAGGTAGGTCTAGTTCCCTAGGGGTGAATTTATATCTATATCTATAGTAGCTAGTAAAGCAACTTACTTAGAGCGCCTCCTTATACTTAACATAAGCTTAAGCTTTACTTTTATCTTAAATAGAGCTATTAACTCTAGCAATAGCTCTAAGAAGACTCTTATAGATTATATCACTACCTTTATAAGCTATACTATAAACGTACTAATAGCAGCAGCTCTTAGTGAGAGTAGCTAATCCTACTTCAATTATATTATCCTCTACTATAGAGGTATTTAAGATATTAAAGATAATAAGTTAAGTTAAGATAAAGTTAAAATAAAGTTTAGTAGGTCTATAAGACCTTTTAATATTTATAGCATTTAGAGGTTAGGATTATTAAGCCTTAATGTAGTAGAAGTTAGCTTAGATATTATTATTAATCTAGACGTATTAGAGGGGTAATAGATTAATTAATTTACTCTTTCTTAGTAACTCTTTAAGCTTTTCACACTATTCTTTTTATTTTTGATCTCTAAAATACGCACCTATAGTAATAGATAGCCTTAGTAGTTTTAGATTTATCTTAATAGTTATAAAAAAGGAGACTATAATAGTAATAATTATAGTAAAAGAGATAGAGATAGTTATTATTATAAAAGGTAGGTAAGGGAACTAAGTATCTATTTAAGAATAAACTAGAAAGATATATTATTAATACTTTATGCTTTATATCTTATTAGCTATATAATCTAAGTTAGGAAAATAGTATTATTTTTAGATAGTATATTATAATAAATTTAAAATATTCTACCTTATTATAGATAACGATTATATAAAGAGCAAGCATAGTAAAGAGTTATATCTATACTATATAACTAGTTCTTATTACTTCTAATATCTTATATATAGCATAGATCTATAAGAGCCTCTCTATATATAGCTTTAATATAATTCTACTTATGCTCTACCTCTCTTTATAAGCTCTCTAATTAGATATCTTAAATACTTTTATAAAACCTCTCTAGAAAATTATTCCCCTAAAAACTTATTAGTCTAGAAACTTCTTCCTTTCTAGCTTAAAACACTATATATAAACTTTTGCTATATATTACTTACTATTTGTATTAGTCTTAGCTATTTTAGATATAAATAACTATACTTCTAAGATGCTCTTAAGTAGCTACTTTAATAGACGTAAAGAGCTTAGAACTTTAGCACTAGTATTAGGGGTACTCCTAGAGCTTAGACTAAGCAGTATGTTTAGCTATATAATATCTATATCGTTAAGTATTAGTTATTAAAGGCTTAAGGTAAGGTTAGCCTCATCCCTATTAACTAGAAAGCTAAGCTATGCTTCTTAAAAAGATAGTCCTAAAGCTATAGATATCTATCTTATAATACTATTACTAACTACTTTCTACTAGTTTTTTAGCTATCCTAGAATAACTTTATAATCTAAGAACCTTTAAGCGCGCTAAGCTTCTATAACTATTAGAATTTAGTTCTAACTCTAATATAAAATCCTACCTATTTAAGTATCTACTAAAGAGGGTACTATTATTACTTTTTATATAACCTATTAGGGAAAATACTTATTCTATATATATAAAGATACCTATATAACCTTTAGGCCTATAGCAAAGAAGAATTCTCTCTCTACCCTTATTATAATATTATAACTATTATTCTAAGTAGTTATAAAGTTTATACTATAAGAGTAGGTAGGTATAGCGCTTAGTTAGTTTTAAAGATACTTTATATAACTATAAATAAAACAGTAGTCTAAGAAAAGGATATAGATATTAACCTTAGTATTAATAATATTAAGAAGATTAGCTATTATATCTATAGCTCTAATAAACTTAAAAAGTATAGGTATTACTAGCTGCTTACCTATTAGTTTATTATTTAGCAACTTACTAAAAGTTTTAAGATAAAAGGGATAGTATAAATATAAATAAAGAGGTAGCTCTAGAAGTTTATAACTTAAGGCTATAAAGCATAAGAATATATAACTTTAGCTCTATAGCAAGCTATAAAACTATATATCTAATAAGAAGAAGTATATCTAATACTTAAGCCTAACTAAAGCATAAATTAGTTAGTAGAATATATCTTTATTCTTTTCCTAGCATAGTTATATAATCTCTAAGACGTTCTCTAACAACCTATACCTAAATCAATAAGTATTAATAAAAGAGGTAAAAGTAGTAATAAGTAACTAGTTCTTACGTTACTTAACTACTAGCAGACATAAAGTCTACTATACTAATCTTTAGAACTTTATTACTAAACTTACCTTCTAACGTAAGTTATTATAAATTATTAATAGAACTAGCAAAAGGATATACCTCACTTAAGGTATTAGCTATATATATATAAATAGTATATATATTAATATTATTTACCTAGTTTATCTTAATTACCCCTCTTTCTTTAAGGCTACATCTAAAATTACCTACCTCTACAAAAGAAGTTAATACCTTAAAGCTTATAGATAGGCCTCAAGAGATTAAATCCTTATCTTAATATTAGGTAGGTATTAAAAAGAGGGGAGATTTTTCCTAAAAGGTCTAATTTATATATAAATTTAATAATTTAATTAGGTTAAAATTAGCTAGCGCTAGTGCTATCTAGATCATAATATCTCCTTAGAATGCTTATATAAGTTAGTAGTTAATAATACTATTATTAATTAGTCTAAACTAAGTAAGTTACTATTAGTAGTTTAAAATCATTTAAACCTAGATTAAATATTTATTAATTTAACTAGGTATTCTATAAGCTAAAAACTTAGCTAAAAAGAATACCTTACTATTATCTTTAAGTATATCTATAGCATAAACATTTTAAGCGTAGAATGTTTAATAAATAATACTTAATAAGATTTTAATAAATCTTACCTTTAGTCTTTATAGGCCTACTCTTTTTTAGGTAGTAGTTTTAATAAATAATTATATTATTTATTATTACTAGTATTTTAAGAGATATTATTTCAGAAGCTATCTCTTTCTTATTTACCAGCTTTAATATATATTCCTTAATTACTATATAATCTTTAAATTAATCTAATGCTAATTGCTATATTCTCAACCTTAAACTAGCTTTTAGTTGCTAATATTAAGATAAAAAGCTACTTTATACCTAGCTTAAAGAATATTTCTATTACTTATCTCTACTTATAGAGTAGCCTTATGCTTAACCCTCTCTACTACTTTAAGTAGCTTATACTAACCTAATAAATCCTCTTCTACTCTTTTTATTTAATCTATCTTACTTATATAGAATTACTATCCCCTATAGCTTCTTAAAGTTTAAAACCTATAATACTATATAAGTCTATATCTTCCTACTAGCTACTTCTAATAGTAAGATAAACTATCCTCTACCTTACTATTATATATAGCTACCTCTACCTTAAAGCTCTCTTATATATACTTCTCTATATCTTTAAAAGTTAATTTAATAATAAGCTAAGAGATTTTAATAAAAAGAGATATAAAGAGATTCTTAGCTACCTAAATATATAGCTCCTTATTAATATCCTCTCCCTTAAGTAGGAGAGAAAACTTCATATTCCTAACTTACTTCATATTCCTAACTAACTTTATATTCTTAACTTATTCTCTTATAGCGATAATAAATACCTACTCTATAGTAAGCTAAGCTTCCTTATTTCCCTATAGGGGTTTAATAGAAATAAGGACGTTCCCTACCTCCTCTCTAATAATAAACTTAAAAGCTTATAGAGCATATTAAGTATTATATTCCCCTATTATAGACTTATAGAAGCTATAATAGTACTTAATAACTTAATCTTTAAATATTTTATATATTAAATTAGAATAAATACTAAAGGATTTAAAGAACTAAATGCTAGAGATCTCTATATTAGTATTATTATTATCTACTAGCATAACGCTAAATCTAATAAGTTTATAATACTAAAGTATACCTCCCCTATTAAGGAAGTAGTTATAAGAGTATTTAATATATAGTAGTATATTAAAATAAGCATACTTATTATCCTAAGACTATATAGTAATAACTATATACTAAAGCTAGTCTCTAGCCTTACTACTATTAAAGAATCTTTCTATTCTAAAGCTTATAAGGGGGAGTAATAACTTAGCTTTATCCTTCTTATAGTAGTACCTTATAAGCAGCCTAGTAAGGAAAGCATCCTTAAACTTAGCAATCATCTTAAGGTTACCTTTAGCCCCTTTATCCCCTATATTAATTTCTAATACTAAGTCCTTTAGCATAGATTAAGTTTTAGTAAACTCTTTAATAAGAGATATATAGTTAGAGCAGTAGGTTAGGTTAGTAATTATACCTATAATAACTCTTACTAAGGAATTAAAAACTCTTAGTTCCTACGCTATAATATAAGTAAGGTATACCTTTATTTATAATAATAATAATAATAAGTATTTATTCTCTAGTAGAAGAGTACTATATTAAGATATTACTAGTTAGCTTAAAGGAAGTAAAGTATAATAATAATATAATATACTAAGTATAGTTATAATATAGTTAATATTAATATAGGTTAATAATAAGGAGATCTAGTTATAACTAGAAGCTATAAGTAATAACCTAGAAAAGCAGCAGTCTATATAGCTACACTACAACAATAAAAGAATAAATAATACTATTAATATATTTATCCCTCAATAGATTTAGTAGCCTCTTAGCAACTTAAGTAATTACTCTATACACCTCATACGTTTATATTTCAATACCTATAGTATACTTTATTTAAAAACTACTTAATCTTTAGATATACTATACTAAGAATCACCCTACGCTCACTAGATATTTCCTATCTTTTAGTTATATTCTAATAGTAGGAGTAACTATTATATGCTTAATAATTAGAAGAAGAATTACTTTATAGTTAATCTATTTCTAGCGTTTAAACGCCTTTATTATAACTAAGAGAATTATACTAACTTTAATTAGTTTCCTTATTCCTTTAGCTACTACTTAATAAGAGAGTAGGTTTATTCCCTTCTACTTCTTAATATCTCTAGCCTTAATATATTATACCTCTTCTTAGCTCTCTATAGTATTACTTTTTGCTCTTTTATTCTTTTTAGGTATCTATTAACCCTCTCTATACTTAATTACTTATTTGCTTTTTATTACTTTCTCTTCTCTTCCCCCCTATCCTTTATATAACTACCTACCCTTATTTTACTACTTCCTATTAAGTTAAGAGCTTTTCCTATTTTACTAGCTTGCCTATACTACTATATTATAACTACTTATTATAACCTCTACTACTTATTATAGTATTAAGATCCCTTTTTTTAGACTTCTATTAAATATAAGCTATAACTCTTAATAAGTATAATAGCTTATAAGCTTATTATTATAAACTATTTAAAAATAAGTTTAATATATAAAAGTAGTAGTATTTACTTAGCGCTTTTCTCTTATTTCTTAACCTCTTCCTCTATTATTAACTATATACTATTCTCTTATTTAGCTATACCTTATAGCTTACTTATATTTAATATTATATATTAAAAGGTATGCTTATATCTATTACCCCTATATAGTTACTTACTTTTATTCTACTCCTAGGAATATTAACCTAAGTTTTCTTTTAGATTTTAATAATAAGCTTTTAACCTACTCCTCAACTTAATTCTCAACTTAATTCTTAACTTAATCCTCAACTTAATCCTTAACTTAATCCTTAGCTTAATCTTAAACTTAAACTAATTATTCCTAATTAGACTATATAGAAATAGTGCGTAGAGGAGCTAGTTAGTATAAGCGTAATAATAAAGCTCTATACTATATTTACTCTTAGCTTTAATATTAGCACTAAGGTTACTAATAGCTAGTAGTTGCTAATATATATTACGTATTATTTAGAAACTACTAATAATTATGCAACTTATATTATAATAGCTAGTAACCTTAAAGATAGTCTCTTAATGCTAAAAGGTGCTATATATATTAATACTATTAGTAAGCTAAAGGTACTTATTAGCTAAAATACCTTAATCCTCTTTAGTATATTATATAAGCACTTAGCAGAGAGGCTATTAGCTATAGTATACTTATAAGTAGAAGCTTTAAGTTAGTCTAAGATCCTTATAAGATATAATACTACTATTATAGCTATTATTAGCTTCTATAATAATACTACTACTAAAGCTCTTAATTATACTTCTATTAAGCTTTTAGTTGCTTATATGCCTATTAAGCCCCCCCTTATATTAAGTATTAATGCTTAGCATATTACTACTTTTAGTATTAATAGGGATAGTAGTCTTATTTACTATAAGAATATTATATAAGTTATCTGTATATTTAAGGCTATAAACTTCTAGTTCTCTAAGGATAAAGTTGTAAAAAAGTTTATACTACTTATAATAGCGCTTAACTTAGATTACTACTTAATACTTAATATAGATAAAAGCTTTATTTTTATCTTAAATAGAGCTATTAACCTTAGTAATAGTGCTAAGAAAGCTCTTAAGGATTATATTATTACCTTTATAAGCTATATAATAAGTAAGCTAGTAGTAGTAGCTTTTAATAAGAATAGCTAATCCTACTTTAGTAGCATTTAGGATACTAAGGGTGATATATTAGGTTAAAGTAGTATATAAAACTAAGTAAGTAGTCTATCTCCCTTTTAGTAGCATATATATTAAATAGAAATACTAGTATATTATAGCTTTACTATTTTACTTTTTTAGGGTAGACTATATATTAAGTACTACCTCTAAGGCGTATTATAGTTATTATTATATAGTTATTATATAGTTTATAAAACACTAATTAGCTATATTATTTAATTTAAACTTAAATTTTTTTTATATTAGAGGTTTTATTCCTAACCTTAGGTTTAGAACTTAAACGCTTAGAGATCTTATTCTTAAACTTAAGTTTAGGATTTAAACTTAAACTCTCCTCATCTTAGAGATCTTATTCTTAAACTTAGGTTTAGGATTTAGATTTAGATTCTCTTTATCTTAGAGATCTTATTCTTAAACCTAGGTTTAAGATTTAAACTTAAATTCCTCTTATCTTAAGAGATCTTATTCCTATACTTAGGTTTAAGATTTAAATACTTAGATTCTCCTTATCTTAAGGATCTTATTCTTAAACTTAGGTTTAGTTTAAAATTAGATTCCTCTTATATTAAAGATCTTATTCCTAAACTTAAGTTTAATTTAAACTTAAATTCCTCTTATCTTAAGAGATCTTATTCCTAAACCTATATTTAATTTAATCTTAGAGATCTTATTCCTAAACTTAAGTTTAGAATTTAAATACTTAGAGACCTTATTCCTAAACCTAGGTTTAAGATTTAAACTTAGATTTTCTTTATCTTAGAGATCTTATTCCTAAACTTAGGTTTAAGATTTAGATTTAGATTCTCCTCATCTTAAAGATCTTATTCCTAAACTTAGGTTTAAGATTTAAACTTAGATTCCTCTTATCTTAAGAGATCTTATTCTTATACCTAGGTTTAAGATTTAAATACTTAAATTCTCCTCATCTTAAGGATCTTATTTTTAAACCTAGGTTTAGTTTAAAATTAGATTCCTCTTATATTAAAGATCTTATTTCTAAACCTAAGTTTAATTTAAACTTAAATTCCTCTTATCTTAAGAGATCTTATTCCTAAACCTATATTTAATTTAATCTTAGAGATCTTATTCTTAAACCTAAGTTTAGAATTTAAATACTTAGAGACCTTATTCCTAAACCTAAGTTTAAGATTTAAACTTAAATTCTCCTTATCTTAGAGATCCTATTTTTAAACTTAAGTTTAAGATTTAAACTTAAATTCTCCTTATCTTAGAGATCTTATTCTTAAACCTAAGTTTAGGATTTAGATTTAGATTCTCTTCATCTTAGAGATCTTATTCCTAAACCTAGGTTTAAGATTTAAACTTAGATTCCTCTTATCTTAGGAGATCTTATTCTTAAACCTAGGTTTAAGATTTAAATATAAATCCCTCTTACCTTATAGTTCCTATTTCTAAACTTAAGTATATAATTTTAACTTTAGTTTCTCTTACTCTAGAGATACTATTTCTAACTTTAGATATAGGATTTTAATATAAAGCATTCCTACTTTATATTCTTATTTTCTAAACTACGTATAGGATTTTAATATAGATTCCTCTTACTTTAGAGATCTTATTCCTAAACCTAAGGTTAGGATTTTAATATAAAATATTCCTATTTTATTTATTATATTTCTAAGCATAAGATTATAATTATAACGCTATATATCTTAATAGCTTCTATCTTTTTTAAAATATAATTTCTTACTTACCTTAGATACTATATTATAATCTAATTCTAAAGTTCTATTTATAATATATATTTTCTATTATTATAATATATAAATAATACCTTAAGATTATAAAATCTTATCCTCTACTTATTCCTTTAGATGCTAGACGCCTCTTTTAAGTCCCCTTATTAGTCCTTCTTCCTTCCTCTTATAATTAGCTTAAATACCTCTCCTACTTCTTTCTAGCCTTTAGGTATAAGAACTAACTATATAAACTTATATAGTCTTATAGAGGTTAAAACTATCTACTAGTACTATCCTTAAAGTATTACTTTATCTTTTAGTCTAACTTCACTAAAAGTAAAGCTCTTCTTATTAATATTTTAAACCTTAAGAATAACTTATCTAATAGTAAGTAGGTATTATATTATTATATCTTTATGCTCTATTATATAGATTTATTAGCTTACCTTTATTATTTATAAGTCTTTATAGCTAATTAGATAGATATAGAGATATATTAATCTTTTCCTTTATAGTTTTCCTCTCTTATGCTTTTTAGCTAAGTATTATCTAGTTATCTAAAAGGATCTCTTTAGGATAAAGAAACTATATTATAAAAGTAATAAAAGTAATAGCTCTTACTTAGAGCTTATAGTTCTTAGGGGGGGTTAAGTTTATTTTCTAAACCTAGTAAGATTTAAGATCTTTTTTAAAATCTATATCTAAATATATATTTAAAGTTATTAGAACTATAGCTTAGATAATAATTAACTAGTATATAAGCTACTAAAAGTAAGTTCTTAGTATGCTTTTAACTTTAGTATAGTAGCTAGTTATCCTAATATCTTAATTAAGGTTAGCTCTTTTAATTTAGGTGATAAACCCTTACTTAATAAGTTTAAGAAGTATATAGAAAGAGAAAGCAACCTTAAAATTAAGAAACTCCTCTTAAGTTAGCTATAGTTATACTTACTATCTTATCTAAGCTAACATATTTATAGCTTATATCTCTATTATCTAATACCTTAAGGTTAGAAGATAGAGGATACTTTCTAAAAGCTCTTAGAAAAAGGTAATATTTTATACTATAAGGCAGCTTAATTAGTTGCTAAGTACTTAGTTAATCTTATTATCTAATAGAGCTATTTAGATTAGCCTCTCCTACTATTCTCTCTCTAGATATTAGCTAGAGATTATAAGTAAAGGTCTTTAGCTAGATGCTATACTTAAAATTACCCCCTATAACATAAGGTGCTAAGTATTATAGAGAGATATTACCTTCTTCTTCATAGTAAAGTCCTTTATAAGCTATACTATCTTATAAACTAAACTTATATATAAATAAGCATACTATATAGAAGTTATAATATAGAAATACTTCTTATTAGCTATCCTAAAAAGCTAAGTAATATTATTTATAACTAGTTTAGGGAAAAAAGTATTAAATTAGCTATAAAATAAACTAATTAGTTAGTTTCCTCTTAACTTTTACTTTACTTCTATTAAAATACTTACTCTTAAGAGAATAGATATTCTACCTACTTTTAGATATCTAAGTTAGCACTTACTACTTTTATCTCCTCTTTATATATTTAAATAGTACTAATTAAGGATAAGCTACTAGCTATATAGTAGTAGAGCTAAAATAATATAAATACCTTCATCTAAAGCACCTAGAGGTTATAGAATATATAAAATATATACTTCTAAATTAAGGCTAAGTCTTAGAAGTTTATATATCTAAGCTTTAAGAAGTAAAGCTAGCTAAAGTAGATACTTATAATAGTTAGCTTATAATAGTAATAGATAGCAGTAATATAAAGTAGGATTAAGCTACCTTAAGGTTCTTAAGGCTAAGTATAGTAATTTAGCTACCTATTTAGCTCCTTAAAGTTAAATATCTTTAGGGAGATATATAGCTATATATAAGTAGATAGGCTCTCTATTATGCTAAAGAAGCTTAATACTTTCTATAGTAGTACTTTAAGATTACTAGTATAGTAGTAGTACCTAAAGTAGTTAATAGCTATAACTACTTTAGCTAAAGCAATAAAAAAGCCTTTATCTCTATAATCTATAATCTACTCCTTAAGGCTATATATAGTATAGTTAAAAATAGTTAAAAAAGTAGTAAGTATATAAGAGAAGAAGTTAGCATAGAAGTTATATAGTATACTTAAGTATACTTACTTCTACTAGTAGAATTATACTATTAAGTAGAAGATAAGCTTTAAGACTATATAGAAGTTTCTCTTATTTATAATGAGGTTCTATATATTAATATAGAAGACCTACTTAAGCTAGAATATAGCTAGATCTATTCTATAGAGGTTCTTAATAAAGGTGCTTTTATGTATAAATAGCCTCTAGAGGTTAAGGTTAGAGTCTAGCTCTATACTACCTCTAAAGAGGTTAAGAAGATATCTCTACTACTTCTTTATGTTAATATTTCTATTAACTATAGATAGAGGTAAAGTAAAAGCGTTAGTAGCTACTCCCTTTAAAGCAAAGAAGTTATTAGAAATATAGTAGATAATATATTTAATATTAAAATATCCTTAAAAGAAGCTTATAGATAAAACCTCTCTCTAGTTACTATCCTATTTAATCTTAGCTTTAGTAAAGTTATAGATAAGCTTAAAGAATTTTAGTAGTATAAGTAATAAGAAATTTCTAAAATTGAGGTAGAAAGCTATTAAAAAGAAAGTAAAGTTGTAAAAGCTATTATATTATCTCCTAACTTAAGTATAATTTACTAAGTAAGTATAGTTAGTAAATCTATCACTATTACTCTCCTCCTCTACTATCTATATTTTAATAGTAATAGTATAAGAGATATAGCTAATATTATTTACTATATACTTCTAGTATAATATATATTAGAGCTACTTAAGTCTGCTATTAAACTACCTTCTTACTTAGTTTATATCTCTAGCCTCTCTACTTAGTATTTTAAAAAGGTTTCTATCTTATAAGTTATTTATTATCTTATTCTATTAGCTATAATAGCGCTAGTATATATTATATAGCTTAGAGCAGCTACTCTAACTACTACTCCTATAGCTTCCCTCTCTACTATTATAGCTATTTATATTCTATCTAGCATTATTAAGTATTATATACTTATTAGACTAGCGCTAGCTAGCTTATCTATTAGATAGAAGAGAGTAATACTATAAGCTAAATTTAATATTAAGATAGTATAGACTTATAAAAGCTATAATCTTAATACTACCCCTATTATTATTAAGAGGTTTAATTTATATATTACTCCTATTATTATTAGAGGTATTAATCTAAATATTACTCCTATAGTTATAAATATAGAAGGTAAAGCTATTTTCTATTTAGAAATTATTATAAGTATAGTCTTAGATAAATTCTAGCTACTTCTCTATAAACTTCTCTTAGAATATAATCTAGTTTATATAGTTAATCTACTTCTTATTTAACTTATTTAAGCCTTAAGAAGTATCTATACTACTATATTAATATAATCTTTTACTAAAGAAAATAGACTTAATAAATACTACTATAATTTTAGCATAATAGTTAAGCATAATATTATGCTTTATAGATTAAGCTTACTAGTAGCTATATTCTATAGTAAACCTCTTAAAGTTATCTATCTCTAGATCCTTAAAGTATATTATAATATATTATATCTCTTAAGAAGAAGCTTTACTTAAGTAGAATATATAGTAATAGAGGTTAAAATATATTTTCCCTAAAGTATACTTTAAGCTATAAGGTGCTAATTAGTTCTAAAAGGAGAACTCTATATTATTAAAAATTATACTACTAATAAAGATAGGCTTTAAAGGAACGCTAATAATACTAATTATATCTAAGTAGAAGGAGAGGGTTATCTTATTATTTATGCTTACTAGCTTTAAACTAATTCTACTAAAGTTGCTATAGTCTATTATAAAGTAGGTTTAGAAGTAATATAAAGTATCTCTAGCTGAGTAGTTCTCTACCTCTATAATAGTTTCCTTAATAAATTTATATACTATAGAAGATATAGTTTAGTTAGAGATATATTACTTCTTTCTAAATAGGTCTAAGTAAATATCTAGAGGTACTTATAGCTAAGATATATCCCTAAAGTGAGGTTTATAAGTAAATACCTATTATTATAAAGCGTGCTTCCCCTAAGTTTATCTTTCTTATTATAGTTAGTATTATCTTCTAAAATAAAGCTAATATCTTCTTCTCTATTAGTATTAGCTATAGTTATAAAGCTATTATCTAAGTCCTTATATTCAATATAAGCATTATAGCTATTATTATTAAACTTAATAGCTCCTTCTATTATTAGTAGGATAATATCTTAGTTAGTAGGAGTATATTAAAGACTAAGCTTATTAAAGTATTATCTATAACTAGCTATACTAACCTAATGCTTTATAGTTTAAAGCTATATAAAGCTAATAATAATAATAATAAGATAATAATAATAATAATAATAATAATAATAATAATAATAATAATAATAAACTAATAGATTATTAATAGATAGCTCTATAAGGTAGACTACTTTCTATTATCTTCTTAAACCTATCTAACTTCTATTACTACTAATACTAGTATAATTTATATAGCTACCTTTTATACCTTAACCTAAACCTAATAGCCCTATAAGTTTAGCCTACTAATATTCACCCTTATTAAACTTAAGTTTAGCGCTACTAAGGCTTATAGCTAGTTAAGATTATATTAGAAATTTAATGCGATATAATATAACTATAGAACTATAGAGGTAGGTTTATCTTATTAGACTAGCTTTACTACCCCTCTTATAGTAAGCTATAGAGTAGATAAGCTAGGGTTTAAGGTTAGGGGGAGGGAGTAGGTCTAAGTGTAGCTAGCAACTACTTCTAATATATATAGCATTTAATATAGTAAAAGAAAAAGAAATAGTAATAAGCGTAGCAATAAGAATATGAGGATTGTAGGGCTTATTAATTCTAATACCTACTTTAAAACGTAGTAATTATTAGGGGGGGAAGGAAAGGCAACTTAGTATAAGAATATTCATAACTTATTATAGGAGGTTAAACTTTAGGTTGCTTAAATTAAAGCAGCATAATAAATAGACTTTATAATTATATATTAGATAAAGAGAGAAGAGAAACTACTTTTTATAGTTAATTATTATATAGCTTATATCTTAATACTTCTTAGCCTAATAATATTTCTTACTATCCTCTTTATTACTACTTATAAGCTAGGGGGAGGCTTTAACTATCTACTTAAAATAAAGGGTAGGAGGGATAGTAACTTTAATATAAAGTCCCTAGCCTATAATATAAGCTCTATAAGGCCCTTATTATTATTATTATTATTATTATCTATAAAGCTCTCTACTAGCTCTTTAGTATATATTTAGAATAGTATAGATAGGGGCTAAGCATACTTTAAAGGCCTATTTTATCTAAGAGGTTTTATAACTTTATTTATTATATAGCTTTAAACGTTACTATTACTACTACCTTTACTACTAATACTGCTTTCCTAATAAGCCTTACCTCTATAGGTGCTAGCTTATATGCTTAGCAGGGGGGAGGGCTCTATATTATCTCTAGCCTTATTAAGATTAATATCCTCTACTTTACTTTCTCCTCTATTAAAATCTATCTTATTAGCGCTATTTAGGTCTAGCTATCTCTCTTATAAGATTTAGACGTCTAAGCGCTATATTTTCTCAAATAGGCTACCTCCTACCTTAGTAAACTATAAAGCTAGAATTACCTTAAATACTACTAAGTAGATTTTCTAGCTAAGAATAATATCTTTCTTTACCTCTAGTATGTTATCTATAAAGGTAAAAAATAAGCTAACTATTATGCTATTATAAGCTATACTTTAAGTACTCTGCTTTATATTTATTATCTATTCTAAGTATAATTCTTCCCTTATAATCTAATAGATAGACTAAAAGAGGTACGCCTATAGGCTAGATTTTATAAATCTCCTACTATATATAGCAGCTATTACTTTAAGACCCTTAAGGTTTAAGCTCCCTACTAAAACCTCTTTTAAAAAGTAGATATACTTTATTCGTTTAAAACTAGCTATATTTAATAAGACTTAGCTTAGAACATCCTATTTAACTATATTTATAATAATTATTAGTAAGTCCCCCTACTATCTCCTATAGTCTGCTAAGTTAAAGCTATTATCCTTTTTGCTTACTACCTACTTTATATAATCCTCTATAAGAGTAATAGTTTTAGTAATATTAGCTACTAAGGATAGCTTATTAGGCGCTCTCTTACTAACCTCCTTAAGCATAAAGGTAACCTAAGAAATAATATATACTATAATATCTAATAAGATATAGCGCTTATCCTTCTTAATATCTATAATATAAAAGAGGCTAGGGAAGCATAAGTTTTAGTTACTAATAATTACTTTATATATATTAAAGTACTAATTATTATCTAAGAGGGTAAGGAAGTTAAGATACTACTTATACTAGCTACTAAAGCTCTTAGAAGTAGGTAGGTATAAGTAGAATAATACCTAGATATACTTCCTATAGTACTTTTATAAGAGTTCCTCTAATATAGTTTTCTAGTTTATACTTATAATATATATTTTAGTAAGGGGGGGAAGCTTTATAAAGATTTATAAAACCTTATAAAAGATAGAGAAGAAAAACTAATATATAGTTAAGACTACTAATCTATACTCTTTGCTAGTTCTTATACCTTATAAGTTCTATAGCTAATTATCTACTCCTAAGTAGAGATTAAAAATATATCCTTCTTAACGTATATACTATACTATATAATAACTATCTCCCTCTATTTCTTATTCTTCTAGATTATAGTAAGTTAGAGGATAGAGAACTTTTTATCTACTATAAGGTTTAGAGCTATAGATATCTAGTTTATAATCTTAGATACCTTACTATTAAAGCAATTCTTATCCTCCTTTACTACTATAATAAGCTAGTCTTAGACCTAGCTATAGCTATCTAGAAGAGTTACGCTTAAGTAGTTCGTATAAAAGTTAATAATAATATAATTAGAGGTATAATCTATAAATTAATATAAATATTAGCTAAGCCTTCTTAAAGAGGATATAAGTATAAAAGGTAATATACCTTTATTATAGATATTATAAGCCTACTATAGCTCCTTATTACTACCTCCTATCTCCTCTATATAAGCCTTAAGAGCCTCAACTTTATACTACCTAACTAAAATCTCTAGTTTACAGCCGTTATTAATTTCATCCTACGCTCTAAAATCCTTAATAAGCTACTCTTCTTAGTTACCTACTAAGCTAAATACTTAGCTGCTAGCATACTATTATATCTTTTCAACTTCTACTTTTAAACTTAAGAGTAGGATTTAGTTTTCAATTACTATGCAGTTAAGTATATTACTATAGAAGATCTTCTAGAGCCTATTAACCTACACATAGTTAATTAGCTAGTTATACCCTAAGGATTAGGTTAGAGAGAGGGCATAGATAGGCATATAAGCTAACACTATATAATACTCCTTCATAAGTTCTAAAACTAACTTACTATCCTAGAAAAGCAGGTTTTTTATAAACTTATTAGGCGTTTTATTAATTTTTAGCTTAATTTATTTATTAGTTATATATATAAGTTCGCTAGCATAAGCTTTACGCTTCTATAAAATATCTACTTCCTTTATTTATACTATTATAAGATATAAAAATATTTATAGTTACTAAGTAGAATATAGTCTCTACTAGAAAATAAATAGAGGATAATATAGAAGAAAGAAGAGGAAAAGAGAGCAGGTAGGTATAGCCTTCATAAGGATTCTTATAATATAGGATAACCTTAGTTAAATAAGAAGAAGAATAACTATTCATTAAGCTTATAGGAAAGCTAGCTTATAAATATATTACATACCTAAGCTTACTTATAAATTATTATATATTATAATCTAAAAGGGGAGATAGAAGTATATACCTAACCTAAAGAGGTATATAGAAGTTAAACTACTAAGGTCTTAGCGAGAGATTATCTAGCTATTTAACCCCTATATAATAGTTATAAAGCCTACTTATCTAAGTATAGTTAGCTCTATTAGCATAAGGTTTTCCTAAAGCTAATATAAGTTAGGAATAAGATAGTAAATTAAGCTTACTTTAAGAGAGATATTAGAAGAAGATCTTATATATAAGTAACTCTAGACGTTATATAGAAGATATATTACTATATTTTAAGTTTATAGTTATAATTCTAGATATTTCAACTAGGTTTCTAAGTTTCTTATATCTATTTATATATAACTAATTTATTCTTTAGGTTTTTTTATATTTTTTATTTTAACATCTTAATTAAGTGAACATCACTAATACTAATTATGCTCTCCCTCTCTCTATATAATCTATCTATAAGATAGCAGGAAGTTACTTTACTTTAAGTCTCTTATCTTAATATATTCTTTTTTAAGGTTATATTCTATTTATAAAGCACTTCACCTTTTTATTTCTAAAGATTCCTATTACCTCTTTTATATCCTGCTTTTATATCTCTAATCTTTTATTATTTATATTATAGCTTAAAACTATACTTTGATAGCTAAAGAGGTTAAATAAGCATAAGATAACGCTAGATAATAGAGATATAAAAGCTCTTTCTTAACCTATAGCATAAGATATAATATTATATTATACTATATATTATATAACTACTTATTTATTCACACCTACCTTAGGTATAAATATATACGCTTCGCAAGGTATAGTTATAATAAGCTAGGTAAAATCATCCTAAAGGTTAATAAGATATCTAAATACCTACTAGATAACGCTAGATAATAAGAATAATAGATGAAGATTAAGCCTAAAGGTTAAAGGTCTTAGTAATTAGTACTTACTAATCTAGATTTCTAAACTTAAGTTTAGAATCCTTTTAGCTTATAGCTACATAAGAGGGCGCTAGCTGCTAGAGTAGGTTTCTAAACTTAAGTTTAAAATAAAAAGTAGCTATTTTTTAGTAATATAAATTTCTAAACTTAGGTTTAAGATAAAAAGTAGCTACCTTTTTAGTTATATAAATTTCTAAACCTAAGTTTAAAATAGAAATTATTAGCTTTTTAATGCTATAAATTTCTAAACCTAGGTTTAAGATTAAAAGTTGCTGCTTTTTAGTTATATAAATTTCTAAACCTAGGTTTAAGATTCTAATAGCTACTAAACTTCTCAACTTAGGTTTTAGATTTTATTCGCTACGTTTTACTAAGTTATATTTCTAAACCTAGGTTTAGGATTTTATTCCTTACGTTTTACTAAGTTATATTTCTAAACCTAAGTTTAGGATTTTATTTACTACGTTTTGCTAAGTTATATTTCTAAACCTAGGTTTAGGATTTTATTTCCTACGTTTTACTAAGTTATATTTCTAAACCTAAGTTTAAGATTTTATTCGCTACGTTTTCCTAAGTTATATTTCTAAACCTAAGTTTAAGATTATATTTACTACGTTTTACTAAGTTATATTTCTAAACCTAGGTTTAAGATTCTATTCGTTCTATATTACTAAGCTATATATCTAAACCTAAGTTTATAATTTTATTTGCTACATTTTACTAAGCTACCTTTCTAAAGCTAAGTTTAAGATATCCTTCTAGATAGAATAAAGCCTATATATAGTAAGGTAATAAATAAACATAAAGTAACACTAAATAATAGAAATTATAAAGCTAGCTTTCTACTATAATAACTAAGTTAATTAGAATAAATAAATAGTAAGGTTAGATAATAGAGACGCTATATAAGCTAAGCCTTATTAGCATTAATAATAGCCTTTCTCAATAGAAAGATCTAAATTACTACTAATTAACGCTAAGTACTAAATATAAGACAGCTATTATTATATATCTAAGAGGAATAAAATATAAGTACTAGTTATTATATAAGAAAGGTATAAAGTATATATACCTATAGTAGATATAAATATCTCTACTTCTCAGCAGCTCTAAGAGAAAAACAACCTAATACTAGCAACTATATTTAGCAAAAACTACATTATATTTAGTTATATTTATTAAGCTACGCCTTATAAAGTACTTAACCTATAAATTCCTAGCTATTACATCCTTTCTATAGTATACTAATCAGAATAATATAACAATAGAGATAATAGACACTACTAGATAACTACATTATCTTTTACATATACTTCCTACATATATAATATAGTAACTATATATTCTATAGCAAATATATTAAGGATTTATATAAATATTAAATATAAATAATTAGACTTCTTCTTAGCTATTAGGAACCTAAGATAATATCTACTCTAGCATAAAGATAAGCTCTATAAATACACTTAGCTATATAGGAATTAGGGAGAAGTATACTCTAAGAAGTATTATATTTATTTATAACTAGCTACTATAGCCTTCTTAAAGTATACTAATAGAAATAATAGGACTATAAGGATAATAGATAATACTAGAGAATCATATTACCTATCCTCTAAGCTATCTATAAGTAAGATAAGGTATACTAAACTAAACGCCTACTAGGTAGTACCTTAAATAACTAAGAAGCTATAAATATATTTAGATATACTATAGTATCTTATAAGCTAAAGGATTCTTTTATATATACTATATAAATAAAGGTTTCTACTATAAGATTAAATAAGAGGTAGCTTAAGAGTAATATAGAGGCTTTAGATTAATTCTTCTTATAATAAGGGGAATAATTAATAGATAATAATTATAAGGGATATCTTTAGATTATATGATATTTAAATAGGTAAATAAGGCTATAAAGCGTTCTCTACTATTAATAAGAATTAAATTAATACTTAATAACGCTAAAAGGTAGCATTACTTTATAACTTATAGCGTGAAGATACTCTAAAAGCTATAGATATATACTAATAGAAGGAGTATTAATAAAATAAGCATAATATAGTATATACAATCTACTAATTGCATTTTATTAGGAACTATAAGAATATAAGCATTAGTATAATATATTTATATTTCTTAAGGCTTAGGACTACTAAGGTAGTTTCTTAAGCTTAGGTTTAGGATTTAAGTAGCTACTATCTTATAATATAAATCTTTAAACCTAGGTTTATAATTACTATAGCTATAAGTTAATAATATAATTCTATAAACTTAATCTTAGTATTAAGATAGCTACTAGCTAATAATATAAACCTTTAAACTTAAGGTTAGTATATCTTATCACTAAGGATAAAGCTAGCGTAAAGTGAAGTTTAGATATAAATAAGTATAGTAAAACGCTAGACGATAGAAGTACTATATAAGCTTAACCTATAAAGGTTAGAAACTAATCTTCTTACTATAAAGACCTAAATAATTGCTAAATAATATAAGATGATAGAGCTATTAATTTATAAGCTTTATAAATAAATATAACTTACTATATATTCTCTAGTAAATAGATTAAGTATTTAGATCTATCTTTATTATAAATATATAGTCTTCTCACTAGCTCTTAGGAAACCTATACTAATATATCAATAGTTTCTTCTCTTATATAGGAAAGCTTAAAGAATATACTTAGGTATTTAGGTATCTATTAAGGGTTACACTTTATTTATAAAGTTCTAAGCGTTATAATCTTCTTAAGGTATATTAATAAGAATAGTATAATAGTAAGGATGATAGGTAATATGTACTACCTATATTATAAGCTCTCTATAGGCTAGAAAAGTTATTATAGCCTTAACGCTCTCTAGGTAGTTATATAGATCGTCTTTTTAGCACTTTCCTAGCAAAAGAGAGAACCTTAATACTTTATCTACTAAATATACTTAGTAGATTTAGATATCCTCTTATATACTATATAAGGTAAGATACTTAGTAAAGAAGTTAAGACTAATAATTTATAATAAAGAGATATAAATAAATACTATATAGTCTCCTCACTAGCTCTTAAGAAACCCACACTAATCTATTAGTAATTTCTTCTTTTAGGCAGAAAAGCCTAAAGAATATACTTAAGTATTTAAATATTTATTAAAGGTTATAATCTATTTATAAAGTTCTTTATATTATAGTCTTCTTAAAGTATACTAATAGGAATAATATAACAATAAGGACAATAGATAATATATATTACCTATATTATAAGCTCTCTATAAGCTATAAAAGTTATTATAGCCTTAACGCTCTCTAAGTAGTACTTAGATATTAAGTTAAAAAAAGTAATAGGGATTTTTAAATTCTTACCTCTAAGTATACTTAATAGATTTATATATCCTCTTATATATACTATATAAGTTAAGGTATCTACTTAAGGAGTTAGGACTAGTAATTAGTAGTAAGAAAGTATAAATAAATACTAAGTAAGGCTAGATAAAAATTAAGTTTAGAAGTAAAAGATTTATCCCTAAGAATAAGAAGCTAGGATTTTAGTAAAGAAGAGATTGAAAAGTATTTACTATATAAAGACCACTTACTAGAATAAATTCTACTTTCCCTAAGCTAATTATTACTTCTTAAGTAAAGCTTAATAATCTTTTATAAGTTATATCTTAATATATACTAAGCCCCTATATATTACAAGAGGATTAAATGCTTACTTTAGATTTAGATTTATAAAAGGATACTATAGTAATAAGGGGAATAGTTTATAGATAATAATAGTAATAGATAAAGCTAGATAATTTAATATTAATATAAGCTCTTTAGGCTTTTATATTATCCCTACTAACACTTAATACTAGAATAAACACTAAGTAATACTAGATAATAAAGATAGTATATACCTCTATAAGAGAATAAAGTACTAAAGCTATTAATTTAAAGCAGTAGAAGTAATAGAAATAAAATAAATATAATATATATAATTTAAATAATAATTAAGCTTATTTAGAAACTATAAGAATATAGGTATTACTATAATATAGTTATAATTTTTAGAGCCTCATAATAACTATAGTAAGTTCCTAAGTAGTAGTTTAAAATATAGTATAACAGAAGGTTTATATTCTAAGATAATACAGCCTAAATAAACGCTAGAAGATAATAAATAATAGTATAGTATATATTAAGAATATTTTTAAAATTCAAAAAGGTCCTTCTTAGTAAAAATATCTAAATAAACGCTAAATAGCACTAAGCAATAGATAAAGTCTAAGATTTTAGTAACTATCAGCTATTAATATTAATTTCTAAACTTAGGTAGAGGATTTTATTCGCTATATCTTACGAGGCATTATATCTAAACCTAAGTTTAAAATTTTATTTGCTACTTTTTGCTAGGCTGTATTTCTAAACCTAGGTTTAAGATTTTATTTACTACTTTTTACTAAGCTATATTTCTAAACCTAAGTTTAAGATTCTATTCGCTACTTTTTGCTAAGCTATATTTCTAAACTTAGGTTTAAGATTCTATTTACTACTTTTTGCTAAGCTATATTTCTAAACCTAAGTTTAAGATTTTATTCACTACTTTTTGCTAAGCTATATTTCTAAACCTAAATAGAAGATTTTATTTACTATATCTTATAAAGCATTATATCTAAACCTAAGTTTAAAATTTTATTTACTACTTTTTGCTAAGCTATATTTCTAAACCTAAGTTTAAGATTTTATTTACTACTTTTTATTAAGCTATATTTCTAAACTTAAGTTTAAGATTTTATTTGCTACTTTTTGCTAAGCTATATTTCTAAACCTAAGTTTAAGATTTTATTTACTACTTTTTATTAAGCTATATTTCTAAACCTAAGTTTAAGATTCTATTTACTACTTTTTACTAAGCTATATTTCTAAACCTAGGTTTAAAATTTTATTCGCTACTTTTTATTAAGCTATATTTCTAAACCTAAGTTTAAGATTTTATTTACTACTTTTTATTAAGCTGTATTTCTAAACCTAAGTTTAAAATTCTATTTACTACTTTTTACTAAGCTATATTTCTAAACCTAAGTTTAAAATTCTATTTACTACTTTTTGCTAAGCTATATTTCTAAACCTAGGTTTAAGATTTTATTTACTACTTTTTGTTAAGCTATATTTCTAAACCTAAGTAGAGGATTTTATTCGCTATATCTTATGAGGTATTATATCTAAACCTAAGTTTAAAATTTTATTTGCTACTTTTTACTAAGCTATATTTCTAAACCTAAGTTTAAGATTCTATTTACTACTTTTTGCTAAGCTATATTTCTAAACTTAAGTTTAGGATTCTAATAGCTAGCTTTTATTAAGCTATATTTCTAAACCTAGGTTTAGGATTTTATTTGCTACTTTTTACTAAGCTATATTTCTAAACCTAGGTTTAAGATTTTACTCACTACTTTTTACTAAGCTATATTTCTAAACCTAAGTTTAAGATTTTATTTGCTACTTTTTGCTAGGCTATATTTCTAAACCTAGGTTTAAGATTTTATTCGCTACTTTTTGCTAAGCTACATTTCTAAACTTAGGTTTAAGATATCCTCTTAGATAGAATAAAGCCTATATATAGTAAGGTAATAAATAAATAGAGAGCGACGTTAGATAATAAAAATTATAAAGCTAACCTTCTACTATAACAGCTAAGCTAATTAGAATAAACAAATAATAAGGTTAAACGATAGAGATACTATATAAGCTTAGCCTCCTAAAGGTTAATAATCACCTTTCTCAGCAGAAAGATCTAAATTACTACTTACTAATACTAGATATTAAATAAAAGAGGGTTATTATTATATATCTTAGAGGAATAAAGTATAATTACTAGTTATTATATAGGAAAGATATAAAGTATATATACCTATAGTAGATATAAATATCTCTACTTCTTAGTAGCTCTAAGAGAAAAACAACCTAATACTAGCAACTATATCTAGCAGAAACTACATTATATTTAATTATATTTATTAGGCTACACCTTATAAAATACTTAACCTATAGATTTCTAGCTATTACATCCTTTCTATAATATACTAATAGGAATAATATAACAATAGAAATAATAGATAATACTAGATAACTATATTATTATTTACGCATGCTTCCTATATATAAAGTATAGTAACTATATATTCTATAGCAAACGCATTAAGTATTTATATCTATATTAGATATAAATAGTTAGACTCCTTCTTAGCTAAACGCTAAATAGCACTAAGCAATAAATAAGGTCTAAGATTTTAATAACTATTAGCTATTAATATTAATTTCTAAACCTAGGTTTAAGATTCTTATAGCTACTCAATTTATAAACCTAGGTTAATAACTTTAGCTGCTCCTTTTTGCTATATAATATTTCTAAACCTAGGTTTAGAATTCTAGTAGCTACTAAATTTCTAAACCTAGGTTTAGGATTTTAGCAGCTCCTTTTTGCTAAGCAGGGTTTCTAAACTTAGGTTTAAGATATATAAATTATTATAAAAGGTAGGTATTACTAGCTATATACCTATTAGCTTCTTAAGTTTTAGGTTATTTCTAAGTAATAGGAATATCTAAATACCTACTAAATAAAGCTAGATAATAGGGATACTAAATAGAGATTAAACCTAAAGGTTAAAGATCTTAATAACTAATACTTACTAATCTAGTTTTCTAAGCCTAAGTTTAAGGTCCTTTTAGCTTATAGCTATAGAGGTAGGTTTTAAACCTAAGTTTAAGATCTAAGAGGGCGTAAGCTACTAGAGTAGGTTTCTAAACCTAAGTTTAAAATATAAAGTAGCTGCTTTTTTAGTAATCTAAATTTCTAAACCTAGGTTTAGAATAAAGAGTAGCTATCTTTTAGTAATATAAATTTCTAAACCTAGGTTTAAAATTAAAAGAAGCTATTTTTTAGGGTTATAAATTTCTAAACCTAGGTTTAGGATTAAAAGTTGCTATTTTTTTATATATAAGTTTCTAAACCTAAGTTTAAAATTAAGTATAAGCTAAAAATTATTAGCTTTTTAGTAATATAAACTTCTAAACCTAAGTTAAGGATAAAAAGTAGCTGTTTTTTGATAATATAAATTTCTAAACCTAGATTTAGGACTTCAGTAGCTGCTACTAGTAAATTAGCTTTCTAAACCTAAGTTTTATATCTCTATAATATACTAATAGGAATATTATAATAATAGATATAGTAGATAACGCTAAGCTCTTAGAGTATATATAGCACTACTAATCTATAGTATAGAAAGGTTTAAACTAGCCTAGTTAAACTAACTTATTTAAAGTAGCCTATATACTAGCAGGATAGTACCTAGATTACCTATATTAACTTTCTATAAGGAAATTATAAGCTTTTATATACTTTATAAGGGAAGGTTTTTAATCTATAATAAAGTTAGAACTATCTTAAGAGCGTTCTTATTCTTTATTTTAATCCTTATAGTATAGCTAAAGCTATAACACTTTAATAATAATAACTTAATATCTACTAACCCTACTATATATTATATGTAATTAAGTTAATATATGCTAGATAATACTAAATAATAGAACTACTAGATAGTAATAAGCTCCTAAAGGTTATAATAAATTATTAAGTTCTAGTAAGAAGGTATAAATAAATAGTAAAAAAAGCTAAGTAATAGAATGAGTAAGTAGAAATAGGTTCCTAATTTAGAAGATATACTCTTAATATATAATAGGAGGGTTTAAATTAATATAAGACCTCCCTAAGCAGCAAGCCTACTAGAAAGAAACTAGCTCTTAAGGCTTAGATTGAACACCTAAAACCTTATAGAAAGGTTTAAATTAACCTTAAGCTTTACTAAGTAATAGGACTAAGAGATAGAAATAGGCTCCTAAGTCTTAAAATTAATCTAGAGTAGTAGAGAGATCTAAATAAATAGAGGATAATAGTAGATAATTAAGATAGAGAATAAACTTAAGATAACTTTAGATGATATAGATAATATAGCTATTCTCTCCTATAATAAAATATAGTATATAGTTACTATATATTCTATAGCATATTTATTAAGGGCTATATAGAATACTAAAACGTTCTAAGACCTATATTAAATTTATCTAGAGACTTAAGAGGGTATATAGTATTATATATTTATACTCTTTTATAGTTTTAATATAGGTAAGTAGAATTTAAAAGCTTAGTCTAGCGTGTAGATATATATACTTAATAAATATGCTTACTTATTTAAGTATATATTATAGCATACGCTATAAGGAGAGGACTATCTATAGATTTATACTACTAGTATCTATCTTATAGTATACTATTAAGAATACTATAATAATAGAGATAGTAGATAACGCTAAGAAATAAGACTATTAAATAGAAACTAAATCCTAAGGCTTAGGGTTAATCCTTAGCACTTAGTAGGATAGTTTAAATTATTCCTAAGCTTTACTAGGTAATAGACCTAATAGATAGAAACTAGATCTTAAGGCTTAGGATTGATCTCTAGCACTTAGCAAGAAGGTTTAAATTATTCCTAGGCTTCACTAGGTAATAGGCCTAGTAAATAGAAACTAGATCCTAAGGCTTAGGATTAATCCTTAGTATATAGCAGGAAGGTCTAAATTATCTTTAGACTTTACTAGGTAATAAGCCTAATAGATAGAAACTAGATCTTAAGGCTTAAGATTGATCCCTAGTAGTTATAAAGGTTAAATAAACACTAAGTAATACTAAATAATAGAGATAAGGGATAAATAGAGGAAGACTTCTAATAATATAGATAATAGCAGTATTCTGCTACACTATAAAACATAACCCCTTAATAACACCTTAGAAGTATAGTTATTTATATCTAATATATATATAATAAAAGAAGAAGATTAGCTAAGAAAAATTTAGAATATAAATAGGAAGCTTTAAATAAACCTTAAGCTTCACTAGATCCTAAAGCTTAGGATAGATCTATAGCACCTAGTAGGAAGGTTTAAATTATTCTTAGGCTTTACTAAGCAATAGACCTAAGGGATAGAAACTAGATCTTAAGGCTTAAGATTAATCCCTAGTATGTAGCAGAAAGGTCTAAATTATCCCTAGACTTCACTAAGTAACAAGCCTAATAAATAGAAACTAAATCCTAAGGCTTAAGGTTAATCCTTAGCACTTAGCGAGAAGGTTTAAATTATCCCTAAACTTCACTAGGTAATAAGCCTAGTAGATAGAAACTAGATCCTAAGGCTTAGGATCAATTCCTAGTACGTAGCAGGAAGGTCTAAATTATCCTTAAACTTAACTAAGTAATAAGCCTAGTAGATAGAAACTAGATCTTAAAGCTTAAGATTAATCCTTAGTAGTTATAAAGGTTAAATAAATACTAAGCGATATTAGATAATAGAGATAGGGGATAAATAGATAAAGACTTCTAATAATATAGATAATAGCAATATTTTTCTATACTATAAAACATAATATATAGTTACTATATATTCTTTACCTTAATATATTTCTTAAGGGCCTTATAGATTTATAAATCTATACTACTTTATAGTTTTAAGTAAGTTTTATATCTATACTCCTTTAAAGTTTTAAGGTAGGTAAGTAGAATCTAAAAGCTTAATCTAACATATATATACGCCTAACAAATACGCTTACTTATTTAAGTATCTAGTATAGCATATACTACAAAGAGCAGCTTATCTATAGATTTATACTACTAGTAGCTATCTTATAATATACTAATAGAAATACTTAGATAATAGAGGTAGTAGATAATACTAAACTAATATGCTTAAGTTAACTATAAATATCACTAAGTAATAAGACTAGTAGATTAAAACTAGCTCTTAAGGCTTAGCTTAAAGACCCCTTAATAGTACTTTAGAAGTATAATTATTTATATCTAATATAGCTAAGATAAATATAGATAGGAAGGTTTAAATAGACCTTAAGCTTTACTAGGTAATAAAACTATAGAATAGAAATAAGCTCCTAAGGCTTTAAAAGTTAATATTAATAGCTAGAAGAGGCAAATAAACGCTAGAAAACGCTAAATAATAGTACTACTATTAAGGAATAAGCTCCTAAAGTAATAAAGTCATACTAAGCAGAAAATCACATAAAGAAATATCTTAGCTACAATAAAGCTAAAGATTAGTAAAGTAGACTTACTTAAAGAGAAGAATAACATTAAATATTATAGTATCCTTTTATAGCTAAAACGTAAAGATAATACGCTATAAAGAATAAAGCAGTAAATAAACTATAGATACTACTAGATAATACTAGATAAAGGAAGAAATAAGTAGAAATAAGCCTTTATAGCTTATAAATTATTATTAATATACTAAGTTTAAGATTAAGAGTAGCAGCTTTTTAGTTACTTAAATTTCTAAATCTAAGTTTAAGATCAAAAGTTGCTATATTTTAGGGATATAAATTTCTAAACCTAGGTTTAAGATTAAAACCAGCTTCATTTTTTATAATATGAATTTCTAAACCTAGGTTTAAGATAAAAATTAGCTCTTTTTTAGAGTTATAAATTTCTAAACCTAGGTTTAAGATTAAAAGTTACTATATTTTAAGGATATAAATTTCTAAACCTAGGTTTAAGATTAAAACTAGCTTCATTTTTCATAATATAAATTTCTAAACCTAGGTTTAGGATTAAAACTAGCTTTATTTTTCGTGATATAAATTTCTAAACCTAGGTTTAGGATTAAAACTAGCTTCGTTTTTCATAATATAAATTTCTAAACCTAGGTTTAGGATTAAAACTAGCTTTATTTTTCGTAATATAAATTTCTAAACCTAAGTTTAAGATCAAAACTAGCTTTTTTTTTCATAATATAAATTTCTAAACCTAGGTTTAAGATGAAAATTAGCTCTTTTTTAGAGTTATAAATTTCTAAACCTAGGTTTAGGATCAAAAGTTGCTATATTTTAAGGATATAAATTTCTAAACCTAGGTTTAGGATTAAAACCAGCTTCATTTTTCATAATATAAATTTCTAAACCTAGGTTTAAGATTAAAACTAGCTTTATTTTTCATAATATAAATTTCTAAACCTAAGTTTAAGATTAAAACTAGCTTTATTTTTTATAATATAAATTTCTAAACCTAGGTTTAAGATTAAAACCAGCTTTATTTTTCATAATATAAATTTCTAAACCTAGGTTTAAGATTAAAACTAGCTTTTTTTTTTATAATATAAATTTCTAAACTTAAGTTTAAGATAAAAATTAGCTTTTTTTAGAGTTATAAATTTCTAAACCTAGGTTTAAGATTAAAAGTTGCTATGTTTTAAGGATCTAAATTTCTAAACCTAAGTTTAAGATTAAAACTAATTTCTTTTTAGAGTTATAAATTTCTAAACCTAAGTTTAAGATGAAAACCTACTTATCTTTTAGTAATATAAATCTCTAAACCTAGGTTTAAGATTAATTTTAGACTGAAAATTATATGCTTTTTACTAATATAAATTTCTAAACTTATATTTAAGATTAAAAATTGCTGCTTTTCAATAATATAAAATTTTAAACTATAGTTATAATATACTAAAGCTTATAATAAATAATACTCTATAGCTAGAAAGCAACTTTTCTATTACTTAAAATATATAAAACACTATATCTCTTTTAAAGTTAACTATATAGTATTAGTCTATTTTTAGCTTTATATTTATAGCATAATATTATAATAAGGTTATCTAATTATATATTATATAAAGACCTATATAGTATTATATAAGCCTAACTTACTACTTCATATAATATTATATTATATACTTATAACGTATTAAACTATCCCTTCTATATCCTAAAATAACTTCCTTCCTTTCTCTTATTACTACTCCTAGACTTCCTCTATCCTTTTATTCTATATATATATAGATTCTAGTATACTATCGCTAGTTCTTTATAAATAATACTTAAAATTAATACCTACTTTATTATATATTATCTATAATTTCTATTTAGCTAGCTACTTTAAGAGCTTTTAGAACTATAAGATTATAATCTTAGTAGCTACTAGCTATTAAGCTAGTTTTCTAGATATTAGTTTAATATCCTAGAAGCTACTAGCTACTATATACCTTTCTATATATAAACTTAGGATTTTAGTAGCTAGCTTTTACTAAGCAGGATTTCTAAACCTAGGTTTAAGATTCTAGTAGCTAGCTTTTACTAAGCTGCATTTCTAAACTTAAGTTTAAGAATTTAGTAGCTACTTTTTATTAAGCTATATTTCTAAACCTAAGTTTAAGATTCTAGTAACTAGCTTTTACTAAGCTTTATTTCTAAACCTAGGTTTAAGATTTTAGTAGCTAGTTTTTACTAAGTAGGATTTCTAAACTTAAGTTTAAGATTTTATTTGCTACTTTTTGCTAAGCTATATTTCTAAACTTAGGTTTAAGATTCTATTCGCTACTTTTTGCTAAGCTATATTTCTAAACCTAGGTTTAAGATTCTAATAGCTAGCTTTTACTAAGCTTTATTTCTAAACTTAGGTTTAGGATTTTAATAGCTAGCTTTTATTAAGCTATATTTCTAAACCTAGGTTTAAGAATTTAATAGCTGCTTTTTGCTAAGCTATATTTCTAAACCTAGGTTTAGAATTCTAATAGCTAGCTTTTACTAAGCTTTATTTCTAAACTTAAGTTTAAGATTTTATTTACTACTTTTTGCTAAGCTATATTTCTAAACTTAGGTTTAGGATTCTATTTACTACTTTTTACTAAGCTATATTTCTAAACCTAGGTTTAAGATTCTAATAGCTAGTTTTTACTAAGCTTTATTTCTAAACCTAAGTTTAGGATTCTAGTAGCTAGTTTTTACTAAGTAGGATTTTTAAACCTAGGTTTAAGATTTTATTTACTACTTTTTGCTAAGCTATATTTCTAAACCTAGGTTTAAGATTCTATTTGCTACTTTTTACTAAGCTATATTTCTAAACCTAGGTTTAAGATTCTAGTAGCTAGTTTTTACTAAGTGGGATTTCTAAACCTAAGTTTAAGATTTTATTTACTACTTTTTGCTAGGCTGTATTTTTAAACCTAAGTTTAAGATTTTATTTACTACTTTTTACTAAGCTGTATTTCTAAACCTAGGTTTAAGATTCTATTTGCTACTTTTTGCTAAGCTATATTTCTAAACCTAAGTTTAGAATTCTAATAGCTAGTTTTTATTAAGTAGCATTTCTAAACCTAGGTTTAGAATTTTATAATTGTAGTTATTTCTACCTCCCCTAATATAAAGTTGATTTTTTTTCTATATAGCTAGCCTTAACTTTAAACCCTCGGCAGCTGTTTCCTTATATTATAAGCTTAATAATAAGCTTAACTTAATAGCTTTAAGTTATATCTATATCTATAGGTAAAGGTATAGTAGGGATAGTAGTTATATTTTATAAGTAGTAGAGTAATATAGCTAATCCTATAAGGCTAGGGAAGGGGGATATACTATAGATAGGCTTAAAACTAAAGCTACTACTAAAACTACTACTAAGACTACTACTAAGACTACTATTAAGGCTAGCCTCTAGAATAGCCTTTAGGCTAGCATTACGCTTAGCACTATATATAATATTATACTTAGTATTACGCTTAGCATTAAGACTACTATTATGTTAAGCCTTCCCCTACTTATTAAATATAGAATTTACTATAATAACTTTTATTCTAATCCTCTCTTTTCCTTATATTAAAGTTAATTATCTATTATACCTTAACTAGGTATACTTATTAAAAGAGGTAAGAGGGTTTACCTTTAGGTTAACTTTAGCATTAAGATATTTATACTTAAATATATAGATAGCATTATATAAGGTAATTATAGGGATAAACTCTACCTTCTAGATATTAGCTAAGATCTATAAGATAGGGTTAAGGTTAGTAGAAAGCCTCCTAAAGGTAAATAGGAATACCTAACTATAATATACCTCTTATAGTATATACCTTTTATAATATATTTCTTATACTTACTTTAGCTTAGTATATATATTAGCTAGGGAGGTTAAAGTAGGGATAATAATAATAATAATGATATACCTAAGTATTATATATAATAGAAGATAAGGTTTTTATTATAGTAAGGAGTAGTAATATAGTAGTTAGAGTAGTAGTAGATGTATTATATATAGCTAATATATCTACTTTTTAGTATTATTTTCTTAATATTAGTAGTACTTTTAGTAGCTTCCTTAATAAGGATGAGGTCTGCTATAATAATAGACTAAAATGAGGGAGACTTATAATAGTTTAAGAATTTCTTTATATAAAGTAACCTTTAGGTTAGAGTTTAGTAGTTAGTAGTTAGTAGTTAGTAGTTAGTAGTTAGTAATCTTTAAGAGTAAAGTATTAAGGTATATCTTCTCTTTCTATTTATACCTTAAGTTAGAAGTTATTAGGTATTCTAAGCTATATAAGTTAGAAGATAGTATAAGCTAAGAAGGTTAATAGTATATATACCTAGCTGCCTATATATTTATTATCCTATATTTAATATAAATAGCTACTATAGAGGGGTACTTAGGAGGCCTATGAGGATTGCTTTAAATACTTATACTTAGTTAAGTATTAACTATATATAGGTGCGCTTAGTATTCTTATTAGCCCTTAGTGAGGATTAGTATAAGGGTAGTACTATAGGTAATAGCTTTAATAGTAGTAGCTATAGCTATAGCACCTACTTACTACTATTATTAATACTATTACTACTACTATAATTACTATTATTACTATTAATACTTATCCTCCTCTTAGCGCTAGTAGGTATATCTTTATATATAGTTATATAACTTCTCTTATAGCTTAAGCTAATACTTTCTATTATAGCTAGTAATAATAGCTACTAATAGCAGTAAGCTTAAGTTAGGTTAATAGTACTACTTTAAGGATACCTCTTTTATAACCTTATATAGTAAGCTAAGATAGACTTATACTTATTAAGTAGCTATTAGGTGCTTTATATATAAGTTAGTAGCTATATGCCTAGCGATAAATAGTATATAAGGTTCTTATATAACGTTTTATTAGGTTGTTAAGTAACTCCTATTTATAGGTAAGGTTTAAATAGCAGTAAGTAAAGAGGAGTATAACTTTAAGCTAAGCTATATTAAGGAACTATAGTATTTATTAGTAATACTTACTCCTCTTCCCTCTTAGGCTATATAGGGATACCTTATAAAGTTATACTTCCCCTTATTATAATAAGCCTTAAAGTACTTCTTATACTTCATACTATTCTATACTAACCTTCTTATTAGTATAAGTACTACTTTTAGTAGATTTTATATATATTACTATATAAATAGTAGTAAGTAAAGCTTAGGTCCTTATTATAGTAGCTAGAGAGGATATTAATATTAAAGAAGTAGTTTATATACTTATTATATTATAGCTTTAATACTAAGAAGGCGTCCTCTATTACTTATGCTAACTTTAGCATAAGTACTATAGTAGTAGTAATAATAATAGTAAGAGGGAGGGTGAAGGTTAACCTAGTAGTATATTATTATTACCTAGCTATATCCTTACCTAGTAGGTCTCTAGCTATCTAGCGTATAGGTATTAAGGGGAGGGGGTCTATTTATAACGTTATAAGTATATATAAGTAGTCTTAAGGGGTTAAAAAAGCTCTTAATTTAAGCTAGCTATAGTATAGATATAATATATTAGTATAATAGGGGGATAGTAATAATAATAGTTAGGTAAGTAATATAAGGTTATATATATAAGCTATAAAGTGTAATTAGTATATAATAATATAAATATAATAGCTACTTATAAAAGTAACCTCTTTTGCTATATAGTTACTATAATAGTAGTCTTAAGGTTTAAAGCTAAGTAATACCTACCTATAGAGCCCTCTTACTATATATATTATTATACTTTATTCTCTTTATTAGGTAAGTATAGTTACTCTTTAAGGTTAGCTTATTTAGCGTTATTATAACTAATATTGCTCTCTATCTGCTTACTTATATAATCTGCTTTATAATCTAAATAGCATAATAGCATTAAGAGGGGACTTTATTAAAGCTATCTATATCTATATTTATATTAATATCTACTTATATCTCTATCTATTTCCCTTAAGTCTAAATATCTTACTAACTAGTGTATACTAATAGATTAATATAGGGGACTACCCCCTCTAAGTATAAATATAAGAGGTTATTTAAAAGTAGATACTTTCTTACTTTATATATTTAGTTACTTGCTTACCTACTTATCTTAAGAAGTTATATCTTATTAAGGAATAATAGCTTAAACTAGCTAGTTAGTATAAAGAGTAAGATAGGTATTTAGTACTACTATATAGGCGCTTTAGTGCTTAGCTATACTAGTTTAGCTTAGTTATTAGCTATATAAGGCTAGTTAGCTTATAGCGCCCTACTTATAGCTTAATATGTAGCTTAGTAGCTGCTAAGTTAGCTTTATTTACTAGCTAGCCTAGCTTTATTCTAGTATAACTTACTTAGAGGATAGTTAATAGTTATAAAGCTTTAGCAGCCCTATATATTTAGCCTTAGCCTACTATTAAAGCTATATCTATTTTTTATAAGTAAGGTTAAACTTTATATAACCCTTATATCTATAAAATACCTTCCCCTCTCTTACCTCTCTCTATTAGTTCTCTACTATTATTAGTAATAAGAGGACCCCTTATAAGTATATTATACCCTCTAGAATTATAGAAAATAGCTAAGGAGAGGCTTTATAGCTACTATTAATATAGTATAGAGTACTTCTAACCTCTCTTCTAACTAGCTTACTTATAATAAAGAAATCTAACTAACTTATTATAAGTAAGAGAGATAAACTTATTTCCTAAAGAGAAGGAGAGAAAGAGTTACTTTTTTACTACTAGAGGGTAATACTAAATATAGCTTAGTCTTCTACTTAACTAAAAGCCTTACTTACTTATATAAAATATATACCTACCTTAATAGTAGCTTTCTATTTAAAGAGCTCTTAGTACTTAAGTATTAGTTAGTAGGTCTAGCGTTTAACTTAAGCGTCCTAGCTAATTACTACTTCTTCTTCTTCCTCTTCCTCTTCCTCTTCCTCTTCCTCCTTATTAGCTTCTTCCTCCTCTTCTTCTACTTCTACTTTAAGCTTATATTGCTACTCTTCCTTATAGAGAGCTAGCTATATAAATATTAATAGAACTATTATAAGGCTAACTTTAAGCCTCTTAAAGGTTAACTAAACTTCTTACTAGAGGAGGTAAGTATAAGCTAGGTTTTAAGTAGGTAGGTTAAAAGTCTTATAGTAGCTAGTAAGTACTTCTCTCTTATAGAAAGGCTTTTATAGGAGCGCTAGAGTTAGAGCGATTAATATAAAACCTTTAAGCTATACTTCTACTTAGTAGTAGAAGTAAGATCCTCTCTAATAAACTATATATATATATTAGCTAGATAACTTATTTACTCTTAGCTAAATAGGGTTAATATACCTTTCTATAGCTCTTAACTATAATAGTTATATCTTTATTCTAGTAGTAACCCTTATAAGGTTTACTATTATCTCTAAGCTAGTATAAGTAGCTTTAGCTAGCATAAGGGCTACTTATACTACTAAGCTTATTTTTAATATATACTTAGACGCTATAGAAGTAGATAGGGTCTTATTTATAAAACCTTTCTACTTTCTTATCCTTACTACTAAGTATATAGTTTATAATAAACTAGTAATACTTATAGCTTTTACTAAGCTTTATAATTAGTTGTTAGGAAGGTTAATAGTTAGTAGTTAGTAGTTAGTAGTTAGTAGTTAGTAGTTAGTAGTTAGTAGTTAGTAGTTAGTAGTTAGTAGTTAGTAGTTAGTAGTTATTAGTAGTAAGGTAGGGGTTAGTAGTTATAAAACTAATAGCTAGAAGTATATCTTAAGCTAGAGTAGTTTCTTAGCTTTAAATAGTAAGAGGTTATACTAGCTTATATAAATAAAAGGTAGCTCTAATGTTTAATCTTATTTATGCTCTACCTATTATATTAATAGCTCTTCTTATACCTCCTTAGGAGCTACTTAATTATACTATTAAACTCCTTACTAAGTAGCGCTATAAGTTTTATATTAATAGTTACCTAAAGCTTCTTTTATATAAAGCCTCCTTTATAAGGGATAGGCTAGCTTTAGGGAGGTCTACTATCTACTTTAAGCTCTTCTACCTCTTCTACCTCTTCTAGCGCACCTCTACCTATATTTCTAGCTTATTACGCTTTATCTACTACCTTTATTAAGTCTAACTTAGCTTTAGTATCTTTAAAATAATTATTAACCTATTTATTAATAGCTTTAGATTCTATTAAGCTGTAGTATATATATATTGCTTGCTCTTATAGTGTTTACTCTTAAATATAGAAAGTATAGATCTAGTAGGTAATAAACCTCTTAATAAGGGTTGAGGCTAGCTTAAAGTAATCTTTATAGATAGGCTATATATATTAATATTATTAGCTTCCTTCTTAGGATAGACGCCTTAAGCTTAAGTATATTACTTACTTAATAGCTTATCCCTTTAGTGTTACTATTTATATACTAAAGATAGCAGATTAACTTATTATATAGCTTTAGTTATATTAGCTCCTCCTCCTCCTACCTATCCTTATTATCCTCCTTACCCCCCTTCTTCTTCTATACTTTTATCCCCTTTTTTACTTTCTTCCCCCCTAACCCTAAAGAGTTAGCTTAAGTATATAGTAATAAGAGGGCTTAAGCTTATTTACCTTTTATAATATAGATATAAATATTAACTATTAAGGGTTTAATATTACTTCTATTAATATTCTTAAGAATAGAGTTAAAGTATATATAATTATTATTAACTTTATTATTACTAAAGGCTTTAAGATATCTATTATACTAGAGAGTATATACTTTAATAATCTTCTTAGCCTCTATAATATAATCCTTAAGTAGGATATTAAGGTCTACCTCTATAGTAATACGTTTTACCTTATCTTCTATTATAGTTTAAAGTAGTAGAAGTAAGGAGGGGGAGGAAGCTATTATAAAGGAAGAAGGAAAAGGGGTAAAAGACTACTATTATATAGATTGAAGTAACCCTCCCTATTATAGCTATCTATATAATACTTATTATTCTATTCTTACTAAGCTATTTATCTATCTATAAAGCGCTCTATTAGCTCTCTTTATCTACCTTTATTTAGCTTATATATTTTAAGAAGGTATTATAGTTAACTTTCTCCCTCTTTAGTTTTTATACCTATAGGTTGCTAATAATATGTTCTAACTTCTAAACCTCCTTCTTTAGTATGTTAAGCTGCTCCTTTTAAGTCTATACTAAAACTTAGTCTAAGATCTTATAGCTATTAGCCTTAAGTTTATCTTATAGTTATATATTAATATATAAATAAACCTTAGAGGTAGAAGTCCTTATTAGCTTAGCTCTTAATAGTAGTTTCTATTTAAGTAGCTTAGCTCTCTTCTATATAAGCAGCTTTATAGTAGCTACTAATATACTCCTATTCTGCTAAAGGGGGAGGGAGTAGTTAGTATTAACTATCTTAAGGTCTCTTTGCTATCTAAATATATTAGGAGGTACTTTTTTATACCCCTATTAGTATTAGTATACTACTAGTAGTATATCTTAACCTTACCCTCTTTAGGTAGGTTATATCTAAATACCTTCTTCTTTACCTTTATACTTACTACTAGCTTAAAGTACTATTTATAGCTTTTTATTAAGTTTAAGTAGAAGTCTATAATTAGTAGTTAGTAATTAGTAGTTAGTAATAAAGTAGGTTTATAGTATAAGAGAGAGGAATAGTTACTACTATAATATATTAATAGGTATATATATTTATTAGTTTATTTATTTATTTATATCTAACTAAGCCTCCTTAATTATATTTAGTTAGCTTTATTTCCTAATAGGCTTCCTCCTTAAGGATCCTCTACTTTATACGCTTTTAAGCTATAGCTATCGCTCTATTACTAGTATTATAATATAGGATGCTATTAAGCCTAGTAAGCTTTAAGCTAAGCTAGCCTCTAGGTCCTCTAGGTCTCTAGAAGTACTTAAGCGCCTCACTTAGTCCTTAGTTTAAGACTATAATATAAAGAAGCGCTATATTACTATTAATTCCTCTATACTACTATATACTTCTCTTCTCTCTATAAAAAGCAGCCTTAAGCTTAGTAAGCTAGTAGTTACCTCTACTATAAGCTTTAATATTAGCTTCCTATATAAAAGCTTTAGTAATAGCTTACTAACTATCCTTCTTAAAGAGGCTTTTAATACTTACCTTCTCTAGCTCTATATTACTATACTTATTATTAATAATAAATAGGCTTAGTATAATAAGGGTAAAGTAGGTAGTATCTAATAGGAGTTACTTAAAAGCTTTAGTAATACTAGTAGTAATCTTAATCCTATTAGATTTAATATTAGTAATCTAATAGTAGGTAGAAGGCGCTTCTAAGGTAGTAGATAAGTTTTATATTACTATTACTACTACTATATTATAAGCTTAAGCTTAAGCTATAAATAGATAAGGCTTACTTACCTTTAAGTAAACTATTAAGTTAGAAGTTAGAAGTTATAAAAAGTTAAAAGTTATAAGGGGTTAGAAGTTTATAAGTTTATAAGTTTATAAAGGTTTAGATATTAAAAAGTAAAAGAAACTTATAGATAGTAAGAGATACTTTAAGTAGAAATAAGTTAGCATACTATATACTATAGCCTTATATATTATCTAGCCTACTATCTCTTATACCCCCCTTAATAGTAATACTAGCTACTACTACTATCCTCTATAGTATCTTTATTACTAATATCTCTTATAGCTAGAATATTAACTTACTAACTATATAGATACTAGCTATATCTTTACTATCTTATAAAAGCTTAATAACACCTTTAAGCGCTATATTATAGAGGTTAATAATACTTAAAAGCTAGTTAGTAATAACTAGAAACTTAATCTCTAAGTAGCCCTATATACCCTCCTCATCCTTATTACTATTACTTTTACTCTTACTTTTACCTTTACCTTTACCTTTACTTTTACCCTTACTCTTACCTTTATCTTCACCTTTACCCTCACTTTTACTTTTACTCTTATTATTACTATTATAGCTACTACTACCTCTACTAGCTTAGCTAGCTAACCTCTATATTTATACCTAGCTATTAATAAAGTAGGAGAGGAAAGTAAGGATACTACTACTAAAGATATATATAAGGAGGCTAATAAGTATATATTAATAGATATACTACTAGAACTATATAGCTTTCTTATGCTTAAAGCCTATTTTAGCTATAAAGAAGCTCTATAAAGTAGTAATAAAGCTTTTACTAATAAATAGAGTAAAGCTATAGCTAATAAAGAAGTACTTTAGTAGCTAATACCTAAAGGACTACTTATTATACTAAGAGTATAGCTATATCTACTAGTCCTAGAAGGTAGCCTATTTAGCGTAGAAGAGGATAAGCGCTAGAAAGCTATCTTAGCTACTATACTCCTCCTTAATAATATCTACCTACTAATAGATAAAGGCTTTAAGCTTAGCTATACTACTTATCCTCTTAAGGTAGTTCTAAAGCTAAGTAATATTATAAATAGCTATACCTTACTATTTTAACTAAAAGATAAACTTAAGGAGGTATACCTTAACGCTAAGGTTAAATATATATATAAAGAAGAGGTTACTTAGTATATATTAAGCTACCTCTTAAAGTATAATATACCTATTAGTAACTTATATTTAATATAACTACTTAAGTTTAAAGATTATTACCTTAGCTAGTATATTTATTAGTAGTAAAAGCTTAGCTATTAGTAGCCTTACTTTAACCTTCTTAATAACTTTATTACTACTATAGCTAGCTACCTTATACTAAGAGGTCCTCTTAAGTATTACTACTACTAATAATAGAAGGCTTTATCTACTTTTATTTAGGCTTAGGTCTACTTTACTACTTCTACTTCTACTTCTACTCTTATTCCTACTCCTACTCTTTATCTACTCCTCTATTACCTCCTCTATAACTACTATTATTACTATTATTATACTACCTCTATTATTATTACTATTATCTATTATACTAATAAGATATAAGTTAAAGAGGTTTTTAATTATTACGCTTAGTACTTAAGGTTAAAAGTAAGCTTTAGAGTAATAAGTTAGGTTTGCTAGTATATATATACCTCCTCAATAATACTACTAGTATCTAGCGCTACCTTAATAAGCTATATACTAAGGTCTATAAAGTATACCCTTAAGGTCTTACTAGTATTATAAAGCTTAGCTATCTTATATATACCTATAATAAGCTATTATAGCTAGCTAAGTATTACTTAATATACTTAGTCCTTATTATTATTATTACTATTATTATTATTATTATTATTAATATTATTATTTATCTATTGCTACTTATTAGCATACTAAGGCTAGCTTATACTAAAGGGGGAGGCTTAACTTAAAACTAAGATGAGAGAGATAGCTAATATAGTTGCTTAGCTATATAAAGGAGGTTAGTTAGTCTTACTACTTTTAGCGTTATTAAGTAAAAGCTATCTTAAGTATAAGTTCTATTACCCCCTTAGAGGTCCTATATTTTAATAAGTAGCTAGCTTTATATTTATATAGAAATAAAAAAGCTATAAGAGATAAATAGGCTTTAGCTATAAATCTCTAAGCTATAACTTATCCTTAGCTACCTAGAGTTAGGTATCTATACTCTTCCTTATTCTCTTACCTCTCCCCCCCCCCCCCTTATATAGGATATATCTTAGTTAGTAGTAGTAGTAGCTCCCTCTCTTTTACTAGCTACTACTAAAGCTCTAGCTTATAATACTTACCTACCTCTACCCTAAAGACCTCTTCTTATTTATAATAAGTAGCTATAAGCATTAAGCACTAGTAGAGCTAGTATTATACTACGCCTATTTCTATAGCAGTAGGTTTATAAAGGTTTTTTAATACCTCACGCTATACTTATCTTCTTAGTAGAGAGATAACCTTATTAACCCTACTAAAGGGGGCTAAGTAGCTATTAGTATACTAATATAGTTTTACTACTATATCATAAGGCCTATCTTTAACTTATATAACTATAGACTAGTTAGTACTAACTATAGCTATTAAGCTATTTACCTCCTCTATTAGGAGGATAGTAAGAAGGCGCTATAGGCTAACTAGCTATTAAGCTATATATTAAAGCTACTCTATATCGCTATATAGGCTAGGTCTATTAAGCTAGTATGCTACCTCTTTGCTAGTAGTACCTTAATTAATATAGTAGGCTTACTAGCACCCCTCTTATATATAACGCTAATCTACTTAGTAATATATACTAATAAGCTTACTATAATAGATATACTTTTATCTACTAGTATAAGCCTTAATATCTATAACTAGAAAGTAGCACTACTAGGTAGCTAGATAGTAGCTATTAAGGTTATACTTTAGTATTAGCTTAGCTTAGCAATATAGAGGCTAATAATATATAAGCTATATAGTAAGCTATAGCTAATAGCCTACCTACTTACTTATAGCATTATAAGCCTACCTAAAGGCTTAATCCTCACTTTTATAAAAGCTAGTATAGTATATAATATATATAGTCTAGCTAATAGTTTTAATTCCTTAGGTAATATTAATAATAATAATAATAATAATAATAATAATAATAATAATAATAATAATAATAATAGTAGTAATAGTAATATTAATAGTATAATAAGAGGTATCCTCTATAGCGCTATTACTTATAAATAGGCTAGTATAACCTTTATATTAGCTATAACTTATATAATATTAGCTAACCTCAATAAGATATATAAGTTACTAAACCTATTAGATTATAACTTTATACTCTACTATATCTAAGAGGCTATTACTTATAAGGTACTAGTCTATAGCTTATTAAGGTAGATATATTACTACCCTTACTATAGTAGCGCTAAGCCTTATAAGCCCTTATTCTTCTATTATTATATATTATTACTATTTAGCGCTTTAGATAGGCTTTTAAGCGTTAGCTCTATAGTAGTATAAGACCTTAGCGCTAGTAAGTAGGCCTTTAGGGTGTTAGCGCTAGTAGTATAGCTATAGTAAGTACTAATATAGCTTATATGCCTACTTAGGTTTAGCTAGTAGCTTACTAAGTTTAATAGTAATAGTAATAATAAGCCTTTATTTAAGGATAAGATTATACTTTAGTAAGTAGTATAAGTAGTATAGTAGTATAAAGTAGAAAGCTAGCATTTAGATATATAAAGCTTACTACTTTAGTAAGCCTTTAGTTATAATAATAGGGGCGTTAATAATAAGTAGGCGTTTAATATAGCACTAGTATAACAGCTGCTTAAGAGCGTATTCTCTAACTAATAAGACTTTAGTAGCTACTTATATTTTAAAGTAGAGCTTATATAATATTAGTAGGTAGGTATACTAGCCTTACTTATATTTAGTATAGATACCTATATCTTTATATATACTAAGCTAAATAGTATAAGCAGCTAGTAGCTACTACTTAACTATATAAATAAGATATACTAGCTATAGTATATATAAAGCATCTTTAGCTTACTTAAGCACCTTAAGAGCTACTTTATTATACTCTCTATCCTCATACTTTAGTAGTCCTACTTATAAGACTACTTACTTATATAGATAGGATAGTAGTATACTACTTAGTTTACTACTTTAAATATTACCTTAATGCTTAGCAGCCTTCTTAGCTTAAGTATACTCCTTAGCTTTATTATCTAGTAGTACTAATAGTCTATTATAGCTACTATTAAGGAGGTAAGCTACCTTATTATAACTAAGGGGAAGCTAGTTAGCTTAATAGAAGACCTCTTAGGGGCTTTATACGTACTATACATACTAAAAGTGATCTACGCTTAGGTTTTAGAGGATTTATAGCTAGCTAGCCTTATATATAATTAAGTTATATAGCTTACCTCTAAGTGAGGTTTCTTATATAATATAATATAATAAAGAGGCTACCTTAAATACCTAATTATTTCTTATTACATAATAATACTATCTGCTCTAACTACCTATCTAATAACCTTTTATCTTTATCTTATCTAATATCTAAAACTAAACTTACTACCTTAACTATTTATCTTAAGGCTACTTAATAAGATCTTATTAATCTTTATATAGAAACTACTAATATAGTCTATAAGCGCTATAAAGTCCTTCTATATAATAGCCTAGCTAATAAGCTAGTTAATCTTATTAATCTTTAGTTAGAGATAGCTTATAGCGCCTACTAGCGCTTAAATAAGGTTTACTTATATAATAGTTATCTAAGCTAGCTTAAAGTAGTTATAAGTAATATTAATCTAAAAGAGAATATAGCACTATATCTTATAGATATTCTCTATATAAATTATCTTACTATTTTTTAGGTATTTATATTAAGCCTTCCCCTACTATATAGCTATAAACTCTTTATTATCCTTACTATTAGCTACCTTTACTTCTATTACTAATATATCTAACCTTATTAGTAATACTACTTCTAGCTACTCTATATTATACTACTTAGTAGTAGCTAGTAGTTCTATAAGGAGATACTTAATATTAGCTTAAATATCCTTTAGAAGCTATTTATCTCTATAAGTAGGTATCTATAATAAGGGTTAAATAGGTATAGTAGTACCTTTTAGTAGGCCTCTTCTAGTAGGTTCCTTATATTATAAGTCTTATAGATACTCTCTAGCTTTAGCTACTTAAGCTTATATTTAGACTTTTAAAGGTCTTAAGTATAGGGGATAAGGTTATAAGTAAAGTTAAAGCGTTTATTAACATACTTATTATACTATAGCTTATTATTATTTACTATAAGTATATCTTTAAATATAGTTAAGTTAGTAAGTAATACTTAGCTAATAGTACCTACTACTTTTAGCTCTAAAAGAGGAGGTAGTAGTAATAATAATAATAATAATAATAATAATAGCGATAATAATATAATTATATAGGTCTAATATATTAGATTATTTACTTTATAATCTATATTACTAAGAAAGGCTATTTAAGCCTTCTTAAGTAACCTATTGCTATATATAGTCTGCTAGTATATACTTCACTATACCTTAGTAATATAACTATAGCTAAAGCTTAGTAGCAACTTAAGCTTTTTATACTATTAGCCCCCTTAGATAAAAGGTAATAAAGAGGTTTAATAGTAGATTAAATAAAATAATAAAACCTTCTAATAAAGCTATCTTTAAGGGGGTAAGGTTATAAGGTATATTTATATTATTTTAATCTTATTATCTATATTATCTTAGCTTACCTCTCTCATCTAGAATCCTACTACTATCTACTTTATATAGGCTTAAGCTTAATAGAGCGTATAATCCTTATATTAGCCTCCTACTTAGCAGCTTATAGGTTTAGAAGCTTATTTAGTATACCTATCTATATTTATACTTAGCAGAAGGTAAAGTTAATATACTAGCTAAAGCTAATATAAGTTAAGTCTTATAATAGCTAGATAGACTTATAGGTATAATATATTATAATAGTTATAGTAAGGCTATACTAGAAGCCTTATAAGATATTATAGGTATGCAATCCTAGCTTAGCAACTATACTAATGTTATTATTATAAATAAGAAGGTACTTACCTTAGCTACTAGTATCTATAATAATAGCTATAGCAAAATAATACTAGTTAGCGCTATATTACTCCTATTCCTCCTCGCTAGTAGCACTATATAAGCTTAAGCTATTAAAGAAGCCTACTTAGGTATACTTACCCTTATAGTTAACTATAAAGAAAGTAGTAATATTAGTATAGTTTATAGGATATATATCTTAAACTAGCCTAACTAGCTTCTACTTCTTCCTCTACTTCTTATTTATAAAGCTAATAGTAAGTAGGTATATATAAGGACTATTAGTAGTAGCTATCTTCCCTAAAGCTTTAGCTATCTCCCTTAGTATTATATAGATACTTATTAACTTTAAGTAGAGGATATATATATAGGCTAGTACTAGCTTATACTATTTGCTTTTACTATTATTATTATTATTATTATTATTATTACTATCTAAAGCGCTTATATTCCTCTTATCTACTAAGGCTAAGAGGTAAGAGCAGCTTAACCTAAGGCGCTATAGTAATAGTATATCTTTATAAGTTAGTTTAACGTATAACTTATAAGGTTAGAACGTTAGCTATATAAGGTTATGCTAGCATATAGGTATAGGTAGGCATAAGTAGGTATATATATATAAGTATAGTAAAGTAGTTTATATATTATCTAGTAGTTTAGGACTACTTAGAGTTTATATATAAAGGCTAGTTTATCTTAAAACTAAGGATACTTTATGTTTATATATATATTTAGTGTTTTTTATTTATTATAGCTACTCCCTTTCTATAATGCGTTTATAAGATAGTAGTTATAGCTTAAGCATAGAATAACCCTTCCCCCCCCCCCCCCCCCCTAGGGGATAGCCTTATTACTATATATTCTACCTACTTGCTTTTTATAGTTAATAGCATAATACTTAGCCTCTCTATCTACTACTACTATTATCTTATATATAAACTTATAACTTATAACTACTAACCTTCTAACCTCTAATATATAACTACTAACCCCCTACTTATAGTTATATAGTAACTCTTAACCTCTAACTTCTAACCTCTTATACCTATTAACCTTCTTACTAGATAATAATACTACTTATAAGCTAAAGTTATAATAGCTAGTAGATATAATAGTTATAAAGCTACTAACCCTCTAGTATAGTAAGGCTATATACCTCTAGTATACCTTAATAGTTAAAAGATAATAATGCTATCCTTACTAACTTTTAATAGTTTCTCTATTATTACTACCTCTATATCTTAGTTACCCTCTCTAACTTAAGCCTTACTACTTAGGCTACTATTACTAAGTATATACTAAAGACTAAAAAGCTCTTTAACTACTACTACTATATTATATAGTATAATTTATACCTAAAAGTAGGGTAACTTATTAAGGCTACTATTAACGCCTTACTACTTAATATTAACTAGCTTAATTTTATTACTTTATATACTAATAAGTTCTTATATAATACTACTATCTTAATACTTAAGCTTAATAGTAGCGTTATAGCTATAAGGTAGGAGTAGTAGTATATTAAGGAATACTATATTGTTATAGTTATAAGTAAGTAGGATTAGACTTCCCTCACTAAGGCTAGTAGAGGCTACTTCTTAGGTCTATTTAATATAAGTAATAACCTTACTAGATAGACTTTTATTATAAACCTTATTAAGACTATAGACTTAGGCCTTAATAATGGTGTGTATATTAACTACTATAGGGAGGTACCCCTAAGGGTATTAAGGCTTATCTAGGTTATAAGCTAAGGCTAGATAGGTGTAGCTAATAGGCGTACTAATATTAAGTAGTTAGCTAGGAAGTAGAAGGATATCTAAGAAGATTACTTTAGCTTTAGGCTTATAGTGCACTAAATAGGCTTAGGAGATATTTTAATAGCTAGGCGGTCTATATTTTAAGGCTTTATAATATAAAGAGGGTTAGGCTTCTTACTAGGTATAGAGCAGCCTATTTACTAAATAGGAGGAGGATAGGTTATATCTTTTATAGGCTTATAGTAGTAATTAAATAGTCTTATATCTTATATTATTAAACTTAAGTTATAAGTAAGATATTCTATTACTCTATTAATAACTTAAAGTAGATAACCTTAGTGCTAAGCTTAGAGGGAGAGAGGAAGTTAAAAAGCTATATTTTAATTAGTCTAGCTGATCTAGCTATAGTAAGGCTAGATAAGGTATATCTATAATAACATCTAATATATCTACTAGCTATAGAGGCTGCTATAAGCTAGTAATAAGCGTTAAGGTGATAGACCTATAAATACTTAGAAGTAACTCTATAAAATACTTTTATAGTGCTCTCTATGCTTTTCTCTATTGATTAGTATATTAAATAGCTTTATTAGCTATATATAGCGTACGTAGCAATTTTTTCCTCTCTTTTTTTATAATATTATAATTTATAGCTTTTATATAGCTATTAGTTAACTTAGCTTTATAACTTTTAACTAGTAACTATAAAGTAAGGCTTTATTATACTCTCTGCGTTTTTCTCTATTAATTAGTATATTAAATAGCCTTATTAGCTATATATAGTATGCGTAGCGATTTTTTCCTCTCTTTTTTTATAATATTATAATTTATAGCCTTTATATAACTACTAGTTAGCCTAACCTTATAATAAATAACTAAGAACTATAAAGTAGATATCTTTCTCTTTTATCTTCTAAATGCTATTATTCCTATTGCTAGCTAGTTACTATATGCTTATTAGCCTTAATAATAATATATTTTAGTAGCTATTACTCCTTAATATTTATAGTATCCTACTTAGTAGAAGGTATACCTATATGATAAGGTAGTATTATAAGGTAACCTTACTAAAGCTAGAATGCTTTTATTTACTATTCTATTAATTATATATCTTAAAAAAGTTATAAGGTGAAGGTATATAGGTTACTATACTACTACTATTATAAGGCTAAAGCTTCTAACCGCCCTCCCTAAATACTACTAAAGCTACTAGCGTAATAAGGTAGTATTATAAGGTAACCCTACTAAAGCTAGAGTGCTTTTATTTGCTATTCTATTAATTATATATCTCAAAAAAGTTATAAGGTGAGGGCGTATAGGTTACTATGCTACTACTATTATAAGGCTAAAGCTTCTAACTACCTTCCTTAGGTATTACTAAGGCTACTAATATAATAGGGTAGTATTATAGAGCAACCTTACTAAAGCTAGAGTGCTTTTATTTGCTATTCTATTAATTATATATCTTAAAAAAGTTATAAAGTAAGAGCGTATAGGTTGCTATACTGCTACTATCATAAAGCTAAAGCTTCTAACTACCCTCCTTAGGTATTACTAAGGCTACTAGCATAATAGAGTAATATTATAAGGCAACCCTACTAAAGCTAGAATACTTTTATTTACTATTCTATTAATTATATATCTTAAAAAAGTTATAAAGTAAAGGTATATAAGTTGCTATACTACTACTATTATAAAGCTATAACCTCTAATCCTTAGTATTATAACCCCCTTAAACTTTTATATAGTTTCTACTTTCACTATAAATAGAAATCTAAACTATATAATATTCCTTACCTTTCCTACTATTATTCTACTTCTAACTATAAGCTTCTAAAATATCTACTTCTAACCTTACTTACCTAGCTTTAGCCTTAAACTAATAAAATACTTTTATCCTCTTAGGTTATAGCTAGTAAGAAGGTTTAATTAGAAGATTAAATATATATTATAAAAAAAACTCCTAGTTAGAAGACTAGCTACTCTCTCCCTCTTATAAATATAAATAATAATAACTTAGATAGGGTTAGAGGTTAGCTTTAAGAACGTAAATACCCTCTCTACCTAAATAATTAAAGTTTAAGCTATACTAAGCTTACTACTATAGTTAAACTTTTACCTTTTATATCTTTCCCTATAGACTATTTTACCTTATTAAACCTAGCTATATTAGTAAGTAGGTATTATATCAACTTATTAAAGACCTTTAAGACTTAAGCAAGCTAACTATACTACTAAAACTTAATAAAATACTATCTACTAAAGCTAAAGCTAAGAAGAGAGATATTAATAAGCTTATTAATAGTCGCTTATATAGGGAGATAATAGCTAAAGATGCTATATAGATCGCTAAGATTACCCTTAGCTAGCTACCCCTTTTAGGCTAAAGTATTACCCTCTTAAGTATAGCTTAGCTACTATAGCAAATAAGAGCTCTACTCTTAATACTACTACTAGCTCCTAATACCTTTACGCTTCTCTTCTTTATCTATAACTACTTTAGAGTAATATTTACCTATATTAAGGTTAATATTACTAGCCTAAAAGCTTTATAGCTTACTAAGGTTATCTTACTAGCTTACTTAAGCCTTACTATTATACTATACTACCTCTAGCTTAAGGTTACCTTTTATAAAAGCTATAAGATTACTAGTATTACTTTATTAGCTGCTAAAAGTTATATTAATTAAAGTCTTTAAGCTTAAGCTGCTATTAATAATAATAACTAGGAGGCAATAGAGCTAATAGGCATTATCTAATACCTACTTACCCTATCTCTCACTAGGCAACCTATATAATATATAGCTAACTTATTTAATAACTACCTATAAGGACTAGTACCTTAATATATCGCTAAAATAATAATTAATACTAGCTATTATAGCCTCATAATAGATAATAAGGGATAATAAGATAGAATAGAGGTCTAGCAAGTAGACTTTAAGACTAATAATAAGGGGAATAGTAGCATCTAACTATACCTTAAGGGAGGATACTACTCTCTTATTATTATTACTACTATTACTATAGCTATTACTATTTATATATTAAATCTTTACTAACTTTAAACCTCTACTTCTTACTCTTAATAGTAGTCTTTCTTTATATTATAATATAGAGGCTACTATTACTACTATTACTATTAATGCTTTAGCTATTACTACTACTATTTCTAGTAGTAGTCTTAATATAATATACCTACCTTAGAACTAAGTAAGGGTAGCTTTAACATAAGCCTTAGTAAACCTAATAGTAATAGCTAGGTTAGCTTAGAGAATCTTATAGACCTTAGTAAGGATAGACTAAACCTTATAGAAGATAGTAGTAGTAATAAATATAAGAATAGCTACTTAAGCTAAAATTATAAGAGATAGAAGCTAGATATAAATATAGATACTAGTAGTAATATACCTATAGTTAGTATTACTATTACTATTATTATTACTATTACTACTACTATTACTACTTCTATTACTACTACTAATACTATTACTATTACTATTACTACTACTATTACTACTACTACTACTACTATTACTAAAAGCTATAGCCTATTATAGCTATACTTTATTAAGTATAGCAGTAATATAAATAATCTAAAAAAGAGAGGCTTAGAAGGGGCTTATAGTAAAGTAAGCCTTATAGCTATTAGCTACTAAGTTAATAAGCATACTCCTCTATATAACTAAGAAGGTTATAAGTAAGTAGGTATTATCTAACTTCTTAAGCTATTATAAGCTCTACTATATATAGTTAAAGGCGTCCTATTAGATATAGATTAAGCGCTCCTAAAAGCTAACCTTAAGACTACTACTACTACTACTACTTTAGAATAACTACTTAATATTATACTAGATCTATAGCTTATTCACTTTAAACTAAAGCTAGTTATAGCTTATATTAAGGCTAAACTAAGAGGTAATATACTTTATAATATCTCTAAGCTTCTAGTAATCCTTTTCTATAGTTAAGATAAAAGCCTTAACGTCTAAGAAGGTAATATTACTATAGTTATTATAAATATACTTATATATAGCGCTATATATTATATCGTTAAGAGCGATAAGGAAGCTATTATAGCGCCTACCTATTATCTCCTATAGCTTCTAAAGGTAGAAAAAAGAGAGGATATTAGTAGGCTAATATTACTACTTAAGTAGCAGCTTATAAGTAAGCATACCTTAGTTAGCACTTCTAAAAGTTAAAGCTATAAGGAGATATAGCTTATTAATAATATCTATAACCTTATTTAGCATCTTAAACTAATACTATAGCTTAACCTAATTAATAGCTTAATAGGGGAGAGAGGATATAAGTATATAAATATATATTATTAATATATATCTTAATAAGCTTTATAAAAGGTATAATACTAAATAGATCTCTATTAAGCATTATACTGCATAACTAGTTAACTATTAAGCCTTATACTATATTAATATAGATAGTAATAAAGTAAGTAATAGAAAACTACTAGTCTAAGCTGAAGTAGAAGGCTTACTTAATCTTATGCTTAACTAACTACTTATTCCCTATAAGCAGGTTAGCATTAGCCTAACTTATAGCTTATAGCTATACCTATACTTAGCTATAAAAGTTAGTAAGATAAAGAGCAGCTTAGTTCACTTAGAAGTATAGCTTAAGGTCCTATAAAAGCTAAGCTAAGTAGATACTAATTAGTTAGTCTAGCTAGCTAGTAATAAAGCTACCTACCTCTATTATATATCTTATAAGCCTACTATAGCTTAGCGCTAAGGCTACTACTACGCGCTTATATATACTTTTAAAGAGCCTAAGTCTAATACTAGCTAGTAAGTAGCTTAGCCTTCTTATTACTACTAAAGACATCTTATTAGTAGAGAAAGGAGAGGATTACAGCTTAACTAGTATTACTAAGGTTAGATAGGGCGTAGATATTAGCAGCATTACACTATATTTATAGAAAGTTCTCTTATAAAGTCCTCTAAATGCTAACCTACTTAAAAGCAGCCTTAAGCTACGCTATATACTACGCGCTAACTAGCTAGTCTATTACTACATCTAGCTTAAGTATAAGGATAGATAGTAATAGCTTTATAATATATAGTAGGTATACTTATACCTCCTCTATAGGTAACTATAAGCCCCTTATACTATATATATCTAATATATTATTTAGCAGCTAGTAATATTAGCGTTTCACACCTCTTATTATATTAGTAGTATTAAATTACTTTATTCTAGCTTTCTTTAGATAAAGAGGATAGATAGTTACTACCTAGTTAAAGTAAATATATACTTCTATATATATATATATATATAAATATATAAATAATAGGTATAAAATACTAATAAGCTATAGTATAGCCTTAGTAATACCTAAGGTTTGCTTTTTTCTCTCTTAGTAAGTAAAACCTCTAGAGGTTTAACTAGCTCCTTTTAGTCTAATTTGCTAACCTATTTATATATCTCCTTCTCTCTTAATAATCTATAAGTAGCTCTTAACCTAATATTTATCTATACTTTAAAATACTTTAGTAATAAATAATGCTAGTATTTAGTAGCACTCCTATAGCTTTATCCTCTACTCCTCTAGTTTACTAAAGTTAATAGAATTATAGAAGTAATACTTTAGGTATTTTATCTTTATCTATTTAGCTAGATAGACCTACTTAATTAGTTTAAAGAAATAGATATTTATTTTATACTACTCTATAGATAATAAAGGTTAGTTAAATATTACTACCTCTTTACTTTAAGACCTTAAATAGCCTTACTAATCTTAGTTTTTATTATATCTCTTATCTAAATATCTATAAAACTAAGCTTATTATTAGTAAACTTATATAAGAGGAGCTACTATAGTATATAAGTAGTAATAGTAATAGCATAGATAGCTATATCCTTACTTAGCTTCTTATATATACCTAACTTAAGGATAAACTTCTTTAGCTTATTCTACTTTATCTCTAGCTTTATAACTAAAGGTAGTAAGTAGTAAGCTTTAAGCATACTAAAGATAAAGAGGAGGGTATTAATACTTAGGTACTTAAAGTACTTTATAAAGATATTAATAGTATACTTATAGTAGTTCTTTATCTTAGCGTTAGCTAAATAGTTCTTAAGTAGAGTTATAAGCCCTTTTTTGAGGAAGTATAAAGGTTCTAAGAACTATTCAGCTAGATTAAGCCTAAAGGTATAGTTGCTAAAGTAGATAACCTAAGGTGCTACTATCTAAGCCTACTTCTATAATATAGCGCTTATACTAAACTATAAGCTTTATTTTATTATAAAGTAGGTAGTATATAGGCTAGCATAGAGGATCTTATAGTACTTAAAGTATAAGCTATTAGCTATAAGCATTATTAGGGCGTCTTTCTATAGCTTTTTTAGGTAGCTAATATTAAAGAAGAAGGTAATACTAATATCTTTTAGCATAATAATAACTTTATTCCTAAACTAAATTAATATAGCCCTCTTAATATTATCCCTTAATATCTAATCTCTAATAAACCTCTATTAGATATATAATATAATTATTTTAAGAAACCCCTCTTACTCTTATATAGTTATTATAAAGTTACTACTATTAATACCTTTATTATTAATAGTTATCTAGAAAGCTACTACTTACTTACCTTACTCCTTCTTAAGCTATATAATAATTATATTATAAGGAATAATTCTCCTTAAGTAGTCCTTAATCCTACTTAGATAGCTATATTTACTATTTATTAATACCTTTTAAATACTAAAGCTAAATAAGCTTACCTACTTATAAAAATATCTCTACTAGCTATATTAGATAGAAGTCTATATAAGAAGGTAATAAACTTATTAGTAGCTATATAAAGGCTAATAATATTCTTATCCTACTACTTATATATATAAATAATAAACTTCCTAACTAAAATAGCCTATATATAGAGGATAATTAATATCTAGAAGAAGTCCTATAGTAGGAAGCTAGTCTTAAAGCAGCTAATAATAAAGCTACTAAACTTACTACTAAGTAATATAAAAAGCTAAACCTAATTAGTAATATCCTCACCTTAATAGAATAAGAGTAAGCTTATATAGAGAAGCCTTAAGTAAGAAAGTATCTTCTCTATATAAAACTAAGCTATAGTAAACCTACTATCTTATATACTAAGTATATTAGGATTAATATATAGCTAGCCTTTATAGTAGAAAGAGCTAAATATACTAATATGCTTTATAATATACTAAATAAAGATATAATAATTACCTATAAAGTAGTAGTTATTAAGCTAGTTAAGGAGCATAATAGCTTTATAGAGGCTAGCAAGCAGCTTACTACTACTATCTCTATAAGCTTTTATAAAGTACTTAAAAGTATAATAAAAAAGCATGCTATAGTTATAGAAGATATTAAAGAAGATAGCTAGAGGGAAAGAATAAAGTATAATAAGTAGGTCCTCTCTACTATTATTATAATAGAAGATAGCAAACTATTAAATTAGCTATAAAGTAGTATTAAATATATAGAGCATAAACTTTAGCCTTTTAAGCTAAATACTAATAACCTACTTAAGCTAGAAGGTATAGAAGTCCTTATTAATTATATTTAAGAATAGGTCTACCTTATAGAAGAAAGAGGTTCTAGCTAAGTTTAGTTTATTAAACTAGTTAAAGAAGCTAATATACTTCTATAATACTACCTTAAAGAGTATATTATATTAAGCATAAGAGAAATAAAGCGCTACTATAGTATAGCCCTTTATAAATAGTAAGTTATCTAAGCTAAAATAGATAATATACTTAACGTTATAGTAACCCTAAAAGTAGCTAAAATATAGTATACTCACCTTATTATTATTCACCTTTAGCTAGGCGCTTATTAAGTCTATAAGCTACTAGAGGAGAGCTAGTAGGTAAAGCATACTAAAGTTATTAAAGCTTAAGTAGAAGGTAAGCAAAAAGAAAATAAAGCTCTTAATATACTTAAACTAAGCCTTAATAGCTTAATAGTTAGCTAAAAGGTAGCATTAGCCCCTATTACCTCTATTACCTTATAAAGTAGTAATAATATTAATAGCTAAGGTATAAGAAAAGAAAGTAATATTTATAAAATTATAGTTTTCCTTAAAGCTATTTATAAAGTTCTAATACCTAGCTAAAATTATATCTTAGCCTATAAGTAGCTAGCTAAAGTTATCCTATTAGTAAAGCTAGTTACTATCTTAGATATAAGCTAGCGCTATATCTTAGAAGTAGGCTTCTTATTTATCTAAATAAGCTAGCTCCTTATTAACGCTATAGTTATATATATAGAAAGTAAGCTTATTCTATATCTAAAAAGGTTCCTCTCTATATTATACTATAAAAGCTAGCTACTTATTAATAAAGGTTATTTAGAATATAGTTTATATCTTATTATTAAGTAAGGTAGCTTTTAACTTATTAAGTATAAACTTATTATTAATACTATACTTATATAAGTCCCCCTATTTAGTAATAGTAGTATTAATAAAGATAGCTAGCTCTAATACCTAGTTAAATAGTATTACTATCTCCTTCTCCTTCCTAGCTTTATAAAATACTTTACTTTATAATAGCTTAAAATTATTAGTATCCTACTATAATACTTTCTCACTAAGGTATATAATAATAAACTAAGCGCCCCTTTATATAATATTCCTAATGTATAATATATAGCTATAAAAGTTAAATATAAGGTTAATAATATACTTAGCATTATATCTATAAGACTAAGCTTAAAAGGAGTACTTATAGCTAGCTACTAAGCTTATGCTTTTAGTAACTAATATGAGAGGTTTACTAATAATACTAATAAAGTTAAAGAAGAACTTAAAATTAAATATATCTTTATCTCTATCTAGCTCCTAGCTTCTAGCTTATTTATAGCTATAGTTAAATATTAATAGGCGTAAGAACTATCTAATTGCTTTAGTACTATTAAAGTCTATAGCTACTACTTTATTATAAAACTTAGTAGCTAGTAACTATTAGTATAACTCCTTATTATTATTTATTATATATTCCTTTATATTAATATATAGGTCTGCTTAATAATAGAAAGGTCTTTAAGGTCTAGCTAGACCTACTAGTTATTAATAGGTAAGCAGTATACTCTACTATTACTACCCTTATTATTATTATTATTATTATCTATTATATAGTCTTATACCTTATTATCTATAGGTATATTATTATCCTTATTATTATTATTATAACTATAAATATTATTATTATCGCTTAGGTCTATCTTTAAGGTATAGCTTTATAATAAGTAAATAATTAGCTAATTGCTTTTCCTAATAGATAAATAATTAATAGATAATAATATCTTAATTATAAGTATAGTTTATAGAGAATTAATTAAACTATACTATCTATTAATATTAATATAAATTTAATAATTTAATAAATAAATAGATAATAATAATAATAATAATTTCTATAAGTAGAAAGATTATCCCTTTAAGGTTAAGGTTAGAGTTAAGGCTATAGCCTCCTAAGTAGTTTATATAGATACCTATCTAGCTAGCAACTTCTTCCTACTATTTAGCCTAGAGGAATAAATACTCCCTCACCTAGTATATAAGAGAGGGGGGGGGGGGGGGGGGGGGGCCTTTAGCATCACCTTAATATAGTATTTATTATTAAGTAAGGTACTAATATATTAGGTTTCTTATATAGGATATTAAGGCGCTAAGCGCTAATAGCTTAAGCTTATATAAGTTAGGTTAATATAAACCTTAAGGGCAGGTAGTTAGAATATATATTAGTATTCTAAAGTACTATATATAGTTAGTTAGGTATTCTAGATAAAGAAAATAGGGGTAACTAGTAGGTACTCTCTTAGTTATTATTAATATTATAACTACTATTACTACTACTACTACTATTACTATTACTTACTATATATTCTAGCTCTTAATACTAGTCTTTTATCTCTTAGATAAGCTTAATAATATCCTTACTATATTAGCTAATAATACCTTTAAGTATACTTATATACTAGCTTATAACTTACTAAATAATAAGAAAGCTAATACTCTTACTAAGCTAATAGATAGTAAAACTACTATAAAGTATAAAGTTATTAGTAACCTAGAGAATAGTTATAAAGAAGGATAATATTTTAAAGCTAATAAGGTATTAATAGTAGTACTACTACTACTACTACTATATAGCTAGATAGTAGGTTCCCTAGTTAAGATATAAGTTAAGCTAAGCTAAAGTATTATAGATAAGTATAAAGAGGTTAGCTTATATTAAGTTAATAAAGCGTTTAGTATATACCTCCTTATTACTTACCCCCTTTTCTAGTAGCTTAAATATAGCTATAGCAGTAAGGGCTCCTATTTAGCTTATAGTATATTATAAAATAAGGCGCTTAAGCTAGCTAGTATTAGTATCTAGATTAATGCTTATAAGCTTACTATACTAGATAGTATACTTAAAGGTAGCTATAAATATCTCCTAAGTAAGGAGCTTATTCTATATATTTACTAGTATATCCTTAGTAGTATAAGCTATTTCTAGCCTAACTTACTAGGTAATATACTAGAGGATAGCATAGAGGGTCCTCCCCTCTACCTAAAGTATTATATAGAAATAGTTAATATCTAGCAGCCTAACGCTTAGCATTTAGTTAAATATATACTTATAAGCTAGGTTATATTTAGCCTAGAGGAGTATTAATAGGAAGCTTAGCTACTATTATAAGCTCTTAGCGTAGGACTCCCTATAGAACATCTTATAGATATTAGTAGCAGTATAGCTCTAGAAAAAGCCCTTAATAAAGCACCTCTAGTCTTAATAAGTAATAATAGCTATAGTAATACACCTAAGGTGTTATATAGCAGAGAGGATATTATCTATCTAAGCGAACTAGTACTAGTATATATATATAGAGTTAGCTACCTATTTAAAAAAGGTAGGTTAAACACTTATATTATTAATATAAAAGCTACTTATCTAATAGAGCATACTAATATTAAATATACTATAGCTAAAAGCTAACTTATAAAGCTTATCTAGCTTTAGCTTCTACCTCTTATTATATAGGAAAGCTATTATTTGCTTTCCTACTAGTAGCTTAAGATCCTTCCTACTAGCTTCTAAGATACTAATAACTATTTTAGCGCTAATCTCTATGCTATTAATATTAATAAGGAGAAGCCTAGAGAGCTAATACTATATCTAGCCTTAGCTATTAGCTAGTTAGCCCTTAAGCTTATTAAACTCTAGCTAGATAGCTATCTTATTTAAGATTATATTTATATTAATTAGTTTATTTAAGCTTTAGGAGACTCTAATAGATATAAAAGGTAAGGCCTACTTTAATTATAGATATTATAAAGCTACTACTTATTAGTATTAGGCGCCTATAACTTATAGGTATACTCTTATATCACTTAGAAGTAGTACTAGCTATTAATAAACCTTATAGTAGACCTATTATAGTCTACTTACTATTAGAAGTATTATACCCCTCTTACTTAATCTATAGCCCCCCTATTTTATACTATATATACTAATATCTATTTAATATCCTCATAAGATATAAAGACTATAAGCTAGTTCTTTAGCTAGTAGTAGTTAAGAAGCTTATTATAAAACGTTATTTTAAAGTTCTTTATATAAGTAAGATTAAATAGCTAGCTATTAGTTTCCTCTCTTTATAGCTAGATAATAAATAAAGGTAAGCTTACTATTATAAAGAGGTATTATACTACTTTTACCTATTATTCTCTAAATAAGGACTACTACCTTTAGCTTAGTTAGGTACTAGCTTTAGCTTACTACTAAAGTATAGCTATACTACTTATCTTTTGCTTAAGTATAATAAGTATAAATAAGTTAGAGATACTAGCTTAATTAAATAGATATATAACTCTATTTATATCTACCCTCTATATTAATAGTTAAGCTTTCTACCTCCTATTAGAATATACTATCTTATAGGGGGGGGGAGAGCCTCTTACTATATCTTCTTATCCTTTTTATCCTCTTAATATATTAGCTAGCTAAACTATATTATATACCTATTACTAATATATTATAAGCTAATTAGTTATTTAAAGATATTAGTATAGCAGTTAATAAGCTTCTATATATCTACTAATATAATATTTTTCTTATTTAGCTTAAGAGCTATTTAAACTTAGCGCTAGAGCTAGTTAAAATGCTATAAGTATTATTAGTAAGGCTTCAATTAGAAAGTTATATCTAAAGAAAATCTATATACTCTTTTATATAAATAGCTTATAGTTTTCATATAGATATAGTACTTAATTTAATAGAAAAAAGTAATAGCTAGAATAATAGCTCTCTAAGCTAGCTTATTTATCTATAGTTAAAATTAGTACTATATTATTAGAAGGGGGAGAGGGGTTTTAATAGCTATATACTAACTAATACTTATTAAGGCGTCTCTAGTATAGTAAGTAAGTAGCCTAGCTTCTAAAGATATTCTTAGCGCGTACAACTTAAGGTATATACCTAGTAGGCAACCTAGCTTCTATTCTCCTTATTATTAAGGATAGTAAAGCCTATAAAGGTGTTAATAGCACCTAAATACTAATAAGTTAAGGAGTAGAGAAGGTTATAGAGTATAAAGTAGATTTTAAAAAATAATAAAAAGTAAATATCCTCTATAATCCTCTTAAGGTTATATCTTATTACTCTCTTTATAGCTAGCTTAGCTAGTATAGCTAGCTTAAGCTAAGTAGCTATTAGAGTTAGAAGTTAGAGGTTAGAGGATAGAGGTTATAAGTTATAGGTTATAAGTTATAAAATATAAGAGGTAGGCATTAGCATAAGTTATTAAATATAGCGTTAGCATAATATTTATTATATTAGCTAATAAGTTATATAAGGCTAAGATGCTATTAACCTAAGTAATTAAGCTTTATAGCATAAGGCGTTTATATTAATATATTAATAGAAGTAGGTAGTATAATTTACTACTTTTATCTAAAGCTATAGGGGTATTATACTTTCCCCTATAAAGAGGTAAATATTATAATATCTCTATAAAAAGGGCTAACTTCTTTCCTTATTATTATATTATAATACTTTTCTTACTTAACTACTAACTACTAACCTCTTATTACTAACCTCCTACTTTAAACTTCTAACCTCTAACTAAAAAGTTTTTAGCTACTACCCTTAAAAGTAAAATTAACCTCTCTACTAAGTATAGTAGCTACTTACTAATAATAGATTATATAGTTTTATATAAAGTAGTAATATAGCTACCTCTAGCTTCCTCTAAGAGTACTTCTTAGTAGAGGATATTATAAAAAAGTAAGACCTAAACCTCCTCTATAAATTATAAATATAACTCCTTAAGACTATTAGCTAATTAACTCTATATAGCATAAGATCTAATAGGCTAGTAGCCCTTTTTCCTCTTTTAATAATAGAGATAGAATAATAAGTACTAATAGTAATAAGGGGACTCCTTTAGATAACTAATAATATCTACTTTATCTAGTATATAAATAGCTTTAATACTTATTAGTTTATAGAATATTATAACTTTACCTTCTCTAATAGCTTCCTTAAAGAAGAAAACCTCTTAAGTAGCTTTCTAAAGCTTAAAGAATAATATAATAGCTATAAGCATAAAGGTAAGTTAGAGCTATAAAGTATTAAAATAAAGTATATTAATATAACTTTATAAAGCTTTATAGTAATTTAAGAGAAATATTCTTTTAGGATAAGCTTCCTATTAGAATTAACTACTTCTTTATTAAATATTTAGGTAAAGAGGAATAGCTTAAAGCTATAGTTTAATATATTAAACTATAGCTAGTAACTAACTAATAAAGTAGTATTAGAAATAAGAAGGTTATAAAGGATATATTTATAAAAACTTTCTATATTAAGGGGATTAGAGAAGTAAGTATTAGTTATTTATATTTAATATATCTAGTTTAAGCTTATAGCTAGCCCTATAAATTTAATATAGAGGAGGTAGAAGATATATAGGACTTTAGCTATATATATAAGCTTTATAGGGGTTTTAATATATTTACTTATAAAGTAAGGGATAGCTAATAGGCTTTAATATATACCTTAAAGTAGGTTATAATATTCTCTAGAGTAGAGGTACTTAATAAAGATTTAGTAAATATATATTATAAAAGTATCTTTAAAGATAGCTAGTAGCTAAAAGGTAATAAACCTTAAAAGCTACTATATATAAGGGAAGCTTTACTTACTTTAAGTAGAATATAAGTAAACTAAGGATCTAGAAATAAATAGCTAGATTATAGACTTACTTAATACTTTTAGAAAGAATTAATAAGATAATAGAAATAAGTAGAATAAAGAGAAATATTATTATTTACTCTACTTTAATAAAGTATTCTACTATAAATATATTACTAGCTTCTTATTACTAAAAGTACTAGAGGGGTAGCTTAAAGAGTTAAATATAGTAAATAAACTTTATTTATAACTACTTTATTTAAATATTTATAAGTAATACTTAAAGTTTTAGAAAAGTAGATCTTTATATATTATTTTATATATTTTAGTATCTTTAAATAACTTTTAGAGGTTTAAACTTTAAGAGCTAATCTTTTACTTAATAATCTATATAAAAGTAAGTAACCTCTTAAGGTTTAAACTTCTAGACTAATTTTCTACTATATAATCTAAATATTAGTAGGTAACCCCTAGAGGTTTAAGCTTTAAAAGCTAATCTTTTACTTAATAATTTATATATAAAGGAGTAACCCCTAAGGGTTATAATTTCTATACTAATTTTTAACTCTATAATCTAGATATTAGTAGATAACCCCTAGAGGTTACTATTTTAATACTAATTTTTAACTCTATAATTTAGATATTAGTAAGTAACTCCTAAAGGTTTAAGCTTTAAAAGCTAATCTTTTACTTAATAATCTATATATAAATAAGTAACCCCTAGGGGTTACTATTTCTATACTAACTTTCTACTCTATAATCTAGATATAAATAAGTAACCCTTAAGGGTTACTATTTCTATACTAATTTTCTACTCTATAATCTAAATATTAATAAATAACCTCTAGGGGTTACTATTTCTATACTAATTTTCTACCTTATAATCTAAATATAAGTAAGTAACCCCTAAAGGTTACTATTATTATACTAATTTTCCACTTTATAATCTAGATATTAGTAAGTAACCCCTAGGAGTTACTATTTCTATACTAATTTTCTACTTTATAATCTAAATATAAGTAAGTAACCCCTAAAAGTTACTATTATTATACTAATTTTCTACTCTATAATCTAGATATTAATAAGTAACCTTTAGGAGTTACTATTTCTATACTAATTTTTAACTCTTTAATCTAAATATTAATAGGTAACCCCTAAGGGTTTAAGCTTTAAAAGCTAATCTTTTACTTAATAATCTATATATAAATAAATAACCCTTAGGGGTTACTATTTCTATACTAATTTTTAACTCTATAATCTAAATATTAATAGGTAACCCCTAGGGGTTTAAACTTTAAAAGCTAATCTTCTACTTAATAATCTATATATAAGTAAGTAACCTTTAAAGGTTACTATTTCTATACTAACTTTCTACCTTATAATTTAGATATAAGTAAGTAACCCTTAAGAGTTACTATTTCTATATTAATTTTCTACTCTATAATCTAGATATTAGTAAGTAACCCCTAGAGGTTACTATTTCTATACTAATTTTCTACCTTATAATCTAAATATAAATAAGTAACCCCTAAGGGTTATTATTATTATACTAATTTTCTACTCTATAATCTAAATATTAGTAAGTAACCCCTAGAGGTTATTATTTCTATACTAATTTTCAACTTTTTAATCTAGATATTAGTAGGTAACCCTTAAAGGTTTAAACTTTAAGAGCTAATCTTTTGCTTAATAATTTATATATAAGTAAATAACCTCTAAAGGTTACTATTTCTATACTAATTTTTAACTCTTTAATTTAGATATTAATAAGTAACCCTTAGAAGTTTAAGCTTTAAAAGCTAATCTTTTACTTAATAATCTATATATAAATAAATAACCCCTAGGGGTTTAACTTATTAAGTATAAAATATCTCTCTATTATATAAATTCTAAAAAGGAAAGCTTTAGTCTATAGATTACTTAAAGACTTTAAAGCCTTTATATCTATAAGTATTTATAAATACCTAGAATATTTCTATATCTATTAAGTTTAATATTTATAATATATATATATTAATAGAATAAAATATATAACCTATTTAGTATAAATTAATTTAAATATAATATATAGTCTTAATTATATATAATATAAAGCTATTTAGTTTCCTAATAGTCTTCTAGTTAATATACTAAATAAAAGTATCCTATAGGATACTTATACTAAAAAATATTAAAGTATCTTATAGGATACTTATACTAAAAAATATTAAAATATCCTATAGGATACTTATACTAAAAAACATTAAAGTATCCTATAAGATACTTATACTAAAAACATTAAAATATTCCGCAGGATACTTAACCTTACTACTATACTATAATCTAAAGTAGCCTCTTTTTTAGCAACTTTAGATATATAATACTTTTTAACCTATATTTACTAGGTAAGTAGGTAAGAAGTATCTTATAGGATACTTTTCAGGTATTAAAAACCATAAGTCTATTCTAGCCCTAACCCTATATTAGGGTGAGGGAAAACCCCCTTAATCACTAGTTACCGCAGCTCAGCCTTATCTTGGAACGATACGGTAAGCCTTCCGTCTCAGGTAGCATCATCAGCAGACCGGCTGCGCGGGATGTAATACAGCCGCAAAAGGATTGCTGCAGTGTGAGCTCGTTTGTATCGTAGAAAAAAGCACCCAGATATTTTTTAGTCGACTCAACGTCAGCCGACGGATGCGATGGCGCAGGTGCAGTGCTGGTGGAACGAGACATCTCAGGCCATTGCTCGTATAGGTACCTTGCGGAGACGGGTTTTGTGGAGATGGCCATTGCGAGACGGTAGTCGGCCGGGCCCGGATTCCGGCCCGAACCCCGCCTTTACGTAAGGGATCGGCCACACCAATTTGTAGCCAGGTGCGCCTGGCGCTCGTAGCTAGATTAATCAAGCCACTTCACGCAGCCATCGTCGCAGAGAGCATTCGACTGTTCAGATGGCACCCAACGCGTCACCGCGCTTCGATTGCTTGGGCTGCGCTCTAGAGCCTGGGTTGGTGTCCGAGAAATCGAATGTGACGGTTTTCGGTGTGGAAATCGTCACATTCGTTTTCGCCCTGCCTGCCTGCAGCCTCACATGGGCACGTACCTGGCTCCTGCCATGTGCAGCGACGGACACTTGGATGAGATGGCTGTGATTGGTTCCAAGGCTGAGTACCATCCTGGGCGGATGGTATGAAGGCTGCGTACCATCCTAGACAGATGGTACGGAGGCTGGGTACCATTCTGGGCAGATGGTACGAAGGCTGGTGCGGCTCTCCTATTTGCTGTATTGTCGCACCACCTGCTGATTCTTAACACCTGTTAATTTTTAACACCTGTTAACCGGCAACTGCCCACTTTTACTTACTGCACCTACCTACCCCACAGATCTCTTCGCAACACCAACTGGACTTGACATATGGACTAGAGCAGCGACTTCTAAGCGGATGCGGAGGACGATGCACACGCTGAAGAAGCAGCATGCGACTCAGATTGACGAGAACGGTTTCCAGCGGGCCCAAAGTGCGCGCCTGTGGGATCATCGCCGGGCTGCAAGGTTGAAGGATGAGATGGAGGACCTGGGAGGGGATGGAGGCCGTCGTGCTCAAGTGGAGAGACCAATCTGCTGTGGGAGCATCCGTTCCTAATCGCCGAAAAGACCGGCCAGTTGGAGGCCTTTTCTTATTGAACAATGTCAACGCCGTCGCTAACAAGACTCTCGACTGCATGAAGCAGGGTCCCTTTCAAAGAAACGTCGCGATCACATTGGTTGGTCAGTCGTGCTGGAGGGGCGCGTGCGTTGTGGTGCGTGGTTCCAACGCGTGTGGTGGTGATAATAGTGGTGCCAGGAATCTGGTGAAGGACTTGAAGGAACTGCTGTGGCGCCTGCCTGCCTGTGAAAGACGTGGCTTGATTAGCGGGTCCCTATCGGCCTAGATTGGTAGGAGGTGAGGCACCTACCTTACACTGTACCACACAAGCAAGTCGGAGGGCTTCGCTGATTGGCTGTCTTGGGTTTGTGGGGTTCTGGGATCTTCAAGGCACCGCATTGTCGCCAGGTGCCCTACGACTGGGTGTCGGCTCGGCCCGTCCCTTCCAACGACAAAAAGCCAGAACGGTCTGATGACGTAGCGTTCTGGCTGAAAAAAAGCCAGAACGGTCTGGTGACGTAGCGTTCTGGCTGAAAGAAAAAGCCAGAACGGTCTGGTGACGTAGCGTTCTGGCTGGAAAAAAGCCAGAACGCTACGTCATGTCATCATCAACCGCGGGGGGGGACGCAACACCAACGAGTGGACAGACCTGCCCGACGTTCTGCCCACCAAAAAGTGAGGCGCACGCCAGTTGTTCCTATCGAACCTGCAAGATGCAGTCTGGCTTTTCGGACGCATCAAATTCGGTGCGTCTGAAGGCAACCTGCTGATCAGGCCATCCCCCACCACATTGATGCGACGCGCCGGAGACTTGACTCCGGTCGTATCGTGTGCAGTAGGTGCCTCACCACCTGCCGACTTCACCACCTGCCGATTTTTAACACCTGTGAAATTTTAACACCTGTTAACTGGTAACCGCCCACTTTTACCTGCTGCACCTGCCGTGTATCGCTCTGGTGCGCCCAGCCAGACCGATGCTTGCAAGTGCGAGGACTCAGTGGCTTGCTTCCACGGCAGACGCTTTCTTCTCAAGGCCTTAGCGAGCCCCGAACCCGTCCCGTCGTGATGTCCGTGTCTCTCGGGAACCAAGAACGCACCCACCGCCCTCCTGTGCCTCATGTCACCTGCTTCGCTGCTAATTATCTCCCGGCCTGCCGTTCCATGGAGGGATTGATTGATTGTTGCATCTCTGGCGTCAAGGGACTTTGTGCAGCTGTGCTGTGCAAGGCTTCCACAAAGGTGCTGCGCCCGCCCAAGGCTTGAACTGCAGCGCGTAGGCCGGCACCTTGCACGTCGCAGACTGTATCATCAACATGGTCCTCACCAAAGTCGATATGCCGTTGAAGTCCAAGGCCAACTATTCCCACCGCTTTGACAATGACCCAGAAGCAGTGTGAAGTGCAGTTGATGCCTCTCCCAGATGAGATTCTTCCAACAGAACAACGAAAGTGCTACGACGCCAGCAGGCCAGCCATCTTTGTGTCTGATGCCATAATTTGCCCTCTGGAAACTCCAGAAACTCTGCTCTATCACACCGGAAGTTGGTCCTCTGGCGAGCCAATCTTGAGCTTCCACCATGTCCACTCTCACCTCACGCCCCTCCCTACCTACGTCGCGGATTACCTGTCCTGTGTCGCCCCAAGACCTTCATTCCGGCGCTTCAGAACCGAGGACCATGGAATGAATACAGCTAGGACAAGATAGATGACCATGTAAGGCAGTCTGGCGCCCCAGCCCGCTGCATAGACATTAGTGCCTCGTCACCATAGCTGAAAGTCGAACAAAAACTCGTTATTAATGGATATCAAGATTACCGACCAGTACAATAAACACGCCCAAGAACACTGTAATTCCCTTGCACCCACTTGTTCCGCCACCTTGCTTAATCATGCAGATGAAAATCCCATATTGCTCCAACCAGTTATGCAGATGCTCCTGTTTCGAGAAACCGTAATGATGTCGACGGTTCGTTTGTCCCTCTCCCGTGCTGGTATCAGCCAGCTCTCTCCAGTTCCTTCTTCACCTCATTCAGTTCCATCTCAACGGCGTCAAGACTTCTTTCGACGGCCTTTCGCTCGTCCAACCGTCCAGCTTGTTGGTGCACAATCTCTTTTTCTTCGGCTTCAAGGATGGCAATCCGCTGCCGAGCGAGGCTTGCAATCTCGATGTCGCCGATGGAGCTGTCGTGCTTTTCGAGAGTCTCTCTGGTGAGACGAAGTCGCTGCTCGATTGTCTTGGCCTTGACTCGAGCTTTCTCCTGTTCGTCATTCTGGTGCTCCTTTCCCTTCGTTTGTATGCGGAAGATGAGGTTGTTGATATCGGAGATCGTCATCATCGTCAGCTGGCGCGCCTCCTTCATATTTGTCAAGGCTTCATTGTTACGCCTTGACAGCTCCAAGGCCCAGCTCTGAAGGCTTGTGATGAATCCCGCAACGGCGTCCGTGTCGTACATAGCTCCACCTGTGGAGGACGGCGAGTCCGATGTTGCCATCAGAGGATGAAGACCTGCGGGAGCGCTGCAATCTATTTGGGGCTTTGCCGACAAAAACAGAGCTTTTGCGTGTGCCGCTCGAATGTCGTCAAGAACAGTGGCACTTGGAGGCCCTCCGGGCTGATTTGCCCCGTCGACATCGGATCCCTCTTGAGCATGGGTAAACAGAAACACAGCAATGATTCGACGCCATAGAAGCCAGTCTGTTGTTACTGGCGGCGATATGCCCGCGAATGTATGGAAGCAGTGCAAGATAACGGCCACGCCGCAGTCTTGCCCATTCTGTTGCATGGTGCTGTGGCGTTGGCGGCTGGTCCAGTCCAATTCGTCCAACCGTTGCTTGAGTTCCGGGTCCCTCGAGCCAGCTGCGGTAGTCAACTTCTGGAGCCTTTCTTTTGCTTCATTGACTAGGGCGTTTCGACTTGCAGCATCGCTTGGCATTGAGTCGTACAGGTCGATACTTGCTTGACTGTTGTGGATGACTGCGACTGCCACATTCCAGTGCCCATTCTTGGCCACTGGCATGACGATTGTAGTCTCTTTGTTCTGAGCCAGAGTCAGAACAGAGACAATCCTGTGATGTGCTCGGTCTGTCGGCTCCTGCATGTTGGAAGCTGGGCTGTCTGCGACAAACGTTGAATTGTGTAGAAGGCTGGAAACACCGTTCAGCGCCGCCGAAATCACGCAACCAGTCAACCATGTGGCGGGTGCCAGCGTCTTGTAGTATTCTTCCATTGGACTGCCGTCTGGGGAGTGTCGTATCCGTCTGGATGGCCGGTCTGGGGATGATGAGCGACCTTTTCGCTTCCGACTTTCTGCGTTGTCTGCATCGGGAGCAGAGGGTGTTTCCCTGACGATGCTGGTATTAGGCATGTTGCTCGTCGCAGAGTTCGACGGCAAGCCGGATTCGGAGGGCGGCGGAGACTCCATCATGGGTAGCTCAAGCGTGAAGACGTCTGACTGTGCTTCGAACGAATGGGTGCTGTTGACGATTATCTGCGACAATGGGCGCCCAGTCGAATCGGCATCGCTGTCGGCTTCAGGGATATTATCAGAGTCGTAGGAACCACTTGAGGTAATGTCGGGCTCGTAGTAGAGATGCGTGTAATCTGGTACAACGTTTAGGGGTTCCGGCTGGTGGTTCTCGACGAGGGAGGGCTGTCGGAGAGGAGAGTCAGCTATTGCAGGGTGTCGAACAGGCATCTGTCAGTGCAACTTACCTCGGCGTGTCTGAAATGCTCGAAGGAAGAATAGCTCTCTTCTTCGAAGCTTCCGCCCGCCTGAGCGTCAGGTTCCTCGGCCACGGACTGCTCTCCAACGACTTCGTCTTTGCCCCCGGTCGCGGCTTGTCCACTGGTGGCGTTAGTGTTGCTCACAGAGGCGTCTAGGTCGTCAGGGTCGTCAAGGATGTAGTCGTTGGCCTCAATGTAGCTCTCGCCTTCAGAGGTGTTGTCGTTGCCGTCAAAATCGGCCTCGTCTTCGGACTCGATGTCGCTGCCCTCGCGTTGGGACTCGGTGTGATTGGCCTCGTTTTCGGGCTCGATGTCTTCGGCCTCGGGGATGGCCTCGTCTTCGAGGCTGGGTTCGTGTGACTTGATGTTGCTAGCAGCAGAGCTTGTCGCAAGCGGTCGATTCTCGATCGCCCCTTGGTTCTTGCGCCCGTTGTTACTTTCTTCGGCTGCAGAGATGCCCTCCTGCTTTTGATCGGGTGGGGTGATGGGGTTCTCAACGTTGGGTGCTGCGACGGTCTTCTTGCGTGTAGGTTTGGAGGCGGCGGGGCTGATCCCAGAGAAGCGCTGTGTTGCTGTACTGATGTCGTGGCCTATGACGCCCGGCGCATCCTTTGCGACGCCAAAGCCGAGGAAAGTTGAGGCTTTGCGGCGAGCTTGCGCGCAGTCCAGGAGTGCTTGGATTGCCGTGACCCACTCGTTGCAATGCTGGGAAAGATTATACAGCGATTGGAAAAATGGTCGACCAAAACGAGCTGCGTCGAGTAGAAAGATGCAAACACACGGGTCGATCCTCCAGATCTCGCACGCCTTCTTCAGCTTTGCCGGGCTTTGGCTGTCCGTGAGGGTAAAGTTCTTTGCAGAAGAATGCAAAACAATGGCGTGGGCGAGTTGAATTGGTAGGTTGCAACGCAGATGGACCACGTCGACGTCGCTGGGGAGCTTGCTCTCGAGGTCGAAATATCGGTCGGCGATGTCTTCGGTTTGATCAGCTAAGTCGCCATAGTGCTCAATGAACTTGTCAATCGCAGCTTTCTAGTCTTGCGACTTTGCGATGCGTTGGCTTTGGCGCATGATTGGCGACGTGGAGAGGATGCGATGGGAATCATGAGGTGGTGCGACAGTGATGTTTGGGGGAGAGCAGCCGCGAGTCTTGGATGGACGAAGTACAACGGCAGGCAGGGCAGGTAGGGCAGGCGGGGTAAGCCAGGCAGGCGCTTCCCTTTTTTGATGGCGGGGTGCTGTGAGGCAGCGAGGCAGCCTTCGTGCTTGCCCTGATGGTGCATTGCAGTGCAGTTCAGGGAAGGAAGCACTGGTCTCATGTGACCTTGCCTCTGCAAGTCCCCAGAACAGGGAAATCATCATGGGCAATCGGGGAGTCCCGGACCTGGCCATGGTTGCATTTCGATCGACCCAACACTTCTGCGGATTTCATTCAACGCGGGACTTTTCGATGAGCTGGATGCTTATAATGCAGCGAGTGGTGGCGATATTTATTGTCTTTCGCAGTTTGTTTTGGGCTACAATAGGAGGAAACCTCGAAAGATAAGCATGCGTAGAAAGTAGACCGGCTGTCGGCCAGAGTCCGGAGAGTGGCGCTGGGGACGGACCCACTCTGGCTGCCGGACCCGTGATTCGACCTGGAAGTAGCCCGACGGATCGGGCCCATGCCTCTGTTCACGGTGACGAAAGCGGTTCAATGATGAGTTCTGGCACATAAAGGTATTGGGGGATGAGAAGAGTGTCAACAATCACGTAAAATCCAACGAGCTTTTCGCTAGTATTGGTATGGGCAATCAAATTCGGGTCTCCTAACAACATGACATGTCAGCTTTCGTCATGCAGTCTGGAATCCTTCTATTCTATGTTAATAGGACACTTTTTTTCAAGCGGACCGACTCATTATTAGTAAGTAAATCACACTCCTTCGCCATGTGATGATTCTCAGGGTCGTCCAATTCCAGCCTTTAAAGACGATGCGGACTCTTAAAGGTTGCAAGCAACTGCACAACGTTGAAAGGTAAGAATCGGACAATGAATTACGAAAGGCACAAGTGCTAAAAGCGACACAGAGATGTTACGTGGCTCAGGGCGAAGCATTGTACACTCGATGGGTCAGGGATTGTAGACCTTCCGCCACGGAGATCGTTAGGGTGCGCGTCGGTGTCTGATTAGCGTCCATGAAGAGTGCCGAGAATTGTGTTCTCCAAGGTAGACACGGTGTTCAGGCTGACTTTGAGCTTTAGGCGAGACCGCGCTGGTGAGTCTTGTCGGCAGTGCTTGGCTGGCCACAAGGTGAAAGAAAGTTGGTTTCCTGATATTCTCGCAAGGATGAAAAGGCTGAGGCCGTGCCGGGCACAGACGGGATTCGCGGCAGTTGTGAAGTAGCGGACTTCGGGTTACTACGAAGCCTTTGTGACCGTGGCGAAGGAAGCAGGCAGTGGTATTTGAGGTGTTAGGATAACTTCTACGTGAGATATGTAACTTGACTCGGTGTCATCTTCTGTATGCCCAAGATTTTATTCCGGGGAAATCCATGACCTTTGATAAGGATGGCGCAGAGAACACCGCAGCCGAGGCACTGATCAAATTTCGTATTCACCGTAGGGTCGTCCCTCTGCAGACAAGCCTTGGCACACTCGACTTACGGTATGGATTCGTGGCCTCGCTTCATGTTCTGCGATTCGCTTGCATAGCCGCCGCCTGTGGTACGTCACGTCGCATGGGGGCGTCAAGGCCATCATGACACCCAGTGCAGTTGGCGTTGACAGGGGGGAGGTACCGGTAAGAGACTGTGCCACTCTGATTTCGTGGTCCAGGCAATTTTCCGAGCTGCGGAAAATTTGACAAATTAAACACCCTGCTTTGCTGTACTACAACTCAGTCTGAACCCCAACTCCAAGCGCTCTCTCTATCAAGTCAACTCACTACCAGAGACCATTCCCATGCGTAGTCTACCAGTCCTCTATGCATAAGTTTCTTCTATAGACATCACAACATACACATTCAGGAAGCAATCTCCAGAACAAGTCATGGCATTTTCCTGAATTGTTTCAACGCATCGGCACTGTCGGCGATACCAAGGCAACATGAGGAGACGGGCCTCATTTGCTGGCTACAAATATAAGATGTTTTCTGCGGATCGTTTCCGCCGCACTCACTGTACCTTGATTCAAATCCCGCTGGGCAAGGATCGAGGGCGCTACCCACATCATGAGAAACGCGCAACTGTCGGATGATAATATTGGTAGCTAAAGCTGCTAGTCGACCTGGAGTTTTGGTGAATAACCAGCACCTTGCTCGGTATCCTGTCTGTGCCTGTGGATTCATCAAGATCGGATCATTAGGTTCCTGCTTCCGTCTCACTTGACGGGCTTCGAGGTCGGCGCTGTACTTAGAATCCTAATCCATATCAGCAGCAACAGTTATTTGGCCGATGTACATTCCAGGGGCTGTACTCATCTGTTGATTTGAGCGATATCTTGGGTGGTTGTTAGGGTGCCTGTAATGTGTAGACTTACACTCCTCCATGAACTAGCTCACCCTGAAATAAAGATCTAACTAGCCTTCTTCGTCTCCACAGAGGCAGAGCAAAGCGATTGAGCGAGAGTAGATAGGCTAAGAGATTTTACGACGCAGGATAATAGTCAGGAAGCGGTTGAGAAGCGTGTTCACGTAGTTGATCGACAGATCCTACAGCTTAGTCCGCTAACTCTCAAAACTTGCATCCTCTGCAGCCGCGGCGACGTGAATGGTGATTCTCGCTGCTAGCTTGACATTTACGCCAGCCGTCATTAAGAGCATCGCCATTACTGCCGTTGCAGACCAAAGGGGTGTGATGTCAAGTTTCCTCTAGGGGTTTTCGCTGCCTCATCGGACAGTCAGAGTTCGCAAGATCTTGCGCTACGCATAGAATTCGCCCACATAAGAAACGGCTGCTGCATTTCCTTATTAAAGGCTCAGGATGCATGTGGTTGCCAGGAAACTTTCGCATGGACGAGTTCATCACACTGCATATAGCTCCCCAATAGCCCGGGTTCAGAGTATCAAAGGTAACGTGCATAACCACCGCAAGGGGTCCGGGGTCCATGGGAGATTGATGTGAAAAAAGTAGTGGGCCAAAAAGAATTGCATCAGAGTCAGGCCTCTCGACAACCAGTAAATCCAGTCCCAAGGGCCTAATTAGGTCTCGTGGGGCAGGCTGCCCGAGATGCAAATGCGGAAGATCCATGGTTCTGGATCATGGAATGCTGATGGTCGTCTTGATCCGGTGGTTCTGCGCGAAAATGTCAAATGACAAGAGCTGCATGTGACGAGAAAATGGACGGACGCCACACATCGGTTCCAGCGCCTCTGAATAGAACTAGTTGAGAATCGATCATCAAGGTCGGGAAATATCGATCGTCAAGGTCGGGATCCTAGACCACAATACATCCAGCGTCTCGGGTTGGAAAGCTTGATGGCAGCATTGATGCAGCAGGTCTGTCAGGTTCTCATCACTTGGGCGACACACTTCATGAGGCGATGCTCGTTGGAGATGGCGCTTGCAGTGCAAGACGGATACCGTGAAGAGCGAAATGCAGATCAACACGCCTGAATGAGAGGGTGGAAACGAGGGAATCGTGTGCTGCCGTTCAACGCTATGTAGTTCTTATTCCTACACTTGTGGCGGCAGGACAATTGCCGCATTGGCTGGAAAAACATACACATCTACCCAGTCACAGACCTAGCAGGAAATACGCATAATCCATTGTGGTGACTATGAACCGAGCAGCTGAATCAACCTCGGCTGGAACTCTTCTATACACCAACGCCGCAAAGCTCTGAGTAAGGCCAGAATCCTATAGCATCCATGTAATGACCCCGTGCCCTCTACACAAATAAACTCAAAGACGGCCTGGGGCGAGACAGGGTAAGTATACGAATGGCAGATGAGACCGGAGGATAACTTACGATGTCGTTCTCTCTTTCGACGCCAAAGGAGAACTGCCACTGCGGCCCGATAATGGAGATCAGGGGAAAGGTTAGAGGGACGGGCGTAGCAGTGCCAGTCAGTTGGTGCAGACGCAGCAGGTGTGCCATGAGCCACACCGAGAGCTGAGCCTTGGCCTTGTCGCTGGAGGTGTCGGGCTGCTTTGTCTCAATGCTCACAGCAATGGGTTTGAGGCGGAGCGGGTAGTACTCGGAATGGTTGATGGTTTCGGGCAACTTGACTTCCTTGGTGGCGGAGCTGTCGCCGCCGCCGACACCAGAGCCTGCCTCCGAGACGGAGTCGACGCCGGAGATGGACGATGTTGCTGCGCTGGAGCTGGCTGAGCCCTGGGCAGGCTTGCGTTTGCCACGTCCCTTAGGAGGCTTCTCCACTTGCGGGGCTGCGGCGGTGCGGGCTATGTCCTTGAAGACAGGCGAGGATAAAACCATGCAAAAGTCAACCATTTTGGCTTGGATATTTGCACCATTTGTGTGGCGCGGGATACAGGCTGGCACAATGCGGGCAGTCGTCGTGTCAAACACCTGCATGGCCATGTCCTCAGCCCGCTGATCTGCTTCGATCGCCGTGACCAGCATTGGGGAATGCACGCGGCCATTCCAGTGGGCTTCCGAGTAGCTTCCAGCCGCCGTGCGCTTCGATTCCCGGACGATGGCACAGAGACTTTGCAACTCTCGGAGAGCAGTTTTCGTGTCCTGGGTTGCGTCCGCCAAACACATGTGCTCCTCCTTGATCCTCTGGAAGTAGTGCAAGCTTTCGGCTTCAGTGACGGCCTCGGAGAAGATGTTGGATGGGATGACTCTGGGACTGCCCGCGATGTCCCCGAGCTCGGTCAGGAGCGGGTGCATGTCCGGAGGCAATTGTCTGGGATCTAGAGGGATGTGCTCTACCGGCTTCTCTGCGAAAAGCAGGTCGCCGATGCTCTTGACAGGGCTCCGCGATCGACGGCTGCTCGCTTCGGAGCCCTGGGGTGCGCTCTGGGGGCTCGAAGCGTACCGCATCGAAGCTTGCGGCATAACCAGAGGCCTGGCGAAGAGGCCATGCTGGCGGTGGCGCTGTCATCGCTGCCGTATCAGCGGTTGATGATGCGGGCTGTGTCTGGGCCCTGGTCTGGCGTGGCCTGGCTGGCATATTCCTCCGGGGGGTCAGCTGCTCAATTTCGTCGTCCTCGTCCGCAAATTCCTCTTCTTGACACAGTTCCACCTCGGCATTCGACTCGTGTCCATTCTCGTCTGGCGGCGGAACTGCTCCACGTCGCGGGCGGGCATTTGCTGTCGGCGCTTTTGATCTCGCTCGAGGGGCTCGCTTGTCAGCAGCTTTGGGTGTCTTTGCGAGCCTCGGGCGGTCCATGTTGCCGTCGATGGTAGCAAGGGGGGCTCGGGTGTCGGATATGCGTGGGACGGTCGGGGAGGGCTTCGTCGGCGATTTTGAGGTTGCCCAAGTCCTCTTCCGCTTTCTCGATGAAGGCGTCGCTGGGCAAGGCGCCCGCAGTTCAGTAGGAGGGCACCTTAGGGGCGACGCGTTGGGATGGGCTTCGGTGAAGGCAACGGCGGCGGCGACCTCTTTGATCCAGGCTTCGATGATTTGGCCGCGCGCTGTTGTGGGTTGGTGATATCCTGGAGCCACGGACATTGGTGCAGACGTGCGATTGACTGGTGACAAAGTTCAATTGCTGCGTGGTTGCATGCGACCGATGACTGTGATGATGATGATGTAGGAGTCAATCCACTGTCCCTGACAGATTGTTGATGTCTGTGGGCGGGCGCAAGCTGATTGTAGCGGGTTGGCTCGGCAACAGCCGGCCCCGCTGGCAATGGATAAGGTAGCAGCGTGTCACCGATAAGACATGTCCCGTGGCGTTATCGATAAGAGTCCACGTTGCACTTCAAGCTGACGACGCACTGTGTGACGCACAACTTACGTAAGGTACACAGGTCGAAATTTCTCCCTCTAAAACTTCGACCTGCAGCTTGGTTTTCTGCGGCCACGTGATGGGAGCTTTCGCCGGGCCCCAGTTATCTGATTGGCTAAAGAAATCTTGAGCCGGTGGTCGCTCGGGAAAAAACACCCCAGCCAATTGCAAGGTTGACGGCACCCACGACGAACCAAGTCCAGCCGCCGGAGGTCAGTCTTGCATCGCACATCCCGCGGCACAAATATCATGGACCATTGTTGACATTCTTATCGAGCGACATATCCATCTATGCGCGGAGCATATGACTACCGATCACGTCGCCACATTGTGCGTGTGTTCTCAAGGTTTGGTATCAACTTGGAGTTGGAGCCATCGCTGCAGTTGGACACCTCAGATTAGCAAGACGAGGAAAAGCAATGTGGTAATTTTTGAATCAACTGTTTCATGTGGTGGTCGTCTCAGGGCATTCCGATGTATGGATTCCTTCTCTTGTCTGGGCGCCAAAGTCAACAGAAAAAAAGGCAGCATACCTGATGCACCCAATCAGGCTACACTCAAGTAAGAACGATGCAGCCTGCTTGCCCTCGAGTGTGACATTGAACAAGCAATCAGTCGGAATGGGGACGCGGCGTGTCTTGTTCGGCATCTTTGGCTGGGGGCACCACCTCCACGCGGAAACTGGCTGAACTCCCTGACTGAAGGGGTCGTCGTTATCGGCGGTGTTACTATGCTATTAGCGCCAGCGCTGAATATGACCGTGCTATTGCTGGGTGTGTCTTCTCCAACGTTACGTTTAGCAGTCTTCGCTGCTTCACTCTGGTGTTCAGTGCGTTCCTTCTCGTCGAGCTCAGTGCGGGACTTCCAGGTGTAGGCACTGCCGCTGAACAGCAGTTCTACCCTCCCGTCGGGAGCAGCTGGACTACGACGTCATCGGAGGCCATGGGATCTGGCAGAATGTTGCACCCCTGCGGCACAGGCTTGGCCGTTCCAGCGTGGGAGTTCAACGTGATTGTTGTACTCCAGGTAGTGTGTGTTGGGTTGCCGGTGACGGTGGAATCATGGATAACTAGATCTGCCTTCTTGCCCGCGGATGGCCCGATCTCTTTGGGTCCAGCGATATTGATGTCAATGAAGGCTGTCTTTAAGATTAATGTAGATAATTGTTGCGAGAATGTCTCCAAAATCGTTGAGTTTCAGGCCTCCTAAAAACAGGGTCCCTGTTTCGGAATAGATGAAGTTGCCTGCGTCTGCCACGCTGTTGAGCAAATTGGCGCAAGCTGTCTTGAAGCCGCTCTTCAACGAAGTCTCGATAGCGTGGCGCATGATTTTGTCCGTATTATCTTTGACGCATTGAACCCCGGTACTAGTAACGAAAATATTCTGCACCACGCGTATCTGCCCTTGTCCTTCCACCTGAAGTCGAATGTCGGGTTCGTGGCGGCCTGATTATGAAGACCGGGGTAGAGCGAGGCTGTGTTCAGGTTTGCACAAACATCGCACCGACTCTTGAATTGTTGCCCGCCAGTGGGCTTATCTGCGAACATCTCGGAATTGACTGGAACGACAAAGGTTTTGACAAGGAGCTCTCGGAGAATTAAGAGGATCTGCTGCTCAAAGTACAATCAGTGGTCTAGGATGAATATACCAGGAATGCAGGCCTTGTGGTGCCAACAGGCTTTGTATTGCCCTCTGCAGGCTCGGCCAAGTTCCGGCCATATTCAGGTCGATCACCGCTGGGTAGCCTTCGTTTGACAACTTTGCAGAAGACCAGCCAGTTTTCTTGATTGTCAAGTTTGCCCGTATTGGTTAAAAGGGGGACGGTTCCGTTCTGGACTTCTTGTAGATGTGTGAGCTGAGCAGCGTTGCTGATTCGGGCGTACTTGTGGATACGAAATGCGGTTGGCGCCGAGTATTGCCATTTTCAATATTCCCTTTGGATTGATTGCAGCGTTGGGGGCCGACCACACGTAGTCAAAGCTTGCTTCACTAGAGGTTTGGCCACAGAAAGACGGATCTGAACGCCGTGACCCACAAAGCCGGCTGTTGGTTGTCTTCCGCCTAATTATCCTTTAAGCTCGGACACTATAATTGCTATAAGTCTAGTCTTCATATCATACTTTAACACTCTCCAGTCTGCCAAACTGATCTTCTTAGTGCCATCCTCAAGATGAGGCAAATATGAGCGGAACTCAACAGGCATGGACCGGTCCATTGACCCTTTAGGAGTGTCAACGCTTCATCACTAGACCAGACCTGAGAGACATCGAGACATACGAACAAGAACACACAACAGACGTTAGATACAGTAGTCGCCAGACATAAGAGGGGTCTGTTTCTTTCCGCCCGCTGCGGAAGCCTCCTTTCTGCTACAGTAAAATCCTCCTCCTGCTCCTTTCTGAAGGTGAGATCAAGTTTATAAACGCCCTAAGATTTCTTGATCTCTTCCAATTAGGCGGCAGCAGCAGCCGCATCCACAGCATCCTTGTTGAAGGGTTTATCACAGCTAGCCGGTCCATCAAAGAACTGCAAGCGAACAGTGTTGACCCAGCTGTTGACAGTCAGGATCTGATACGCGGCAAATTCTGTGTCGCCTGATGTGATGCTGCAAATGTGCTGGCTCTTCTTTCTTGTTTATTCTTGATTAAAACTCAAAGCTTGATGGATCACAAAATGCAGCTCTGGCGTGCCGAATCTCCCAAGTTGAAGCTTAGCCTAAGGCAGATTTAGGGCAGTAATCAAGACTCTAAGACGCCATTGTTTCCTCAATTTTCTTTCTATCATGACCCGGTGAGCATCTGCTGTTCATTGAAATGGGCTTTCAAGTTTTCATTCTCTCTTCCCCGGCTTAGTGCGCAGACCTGGCCATGATACTCCTCACCCTCAATACCCTGGACTTTGAGAGCAATACGATTGCGATTCAAGGCAGACGTGATGATAATATGCCGATCTAGCAAATAGTGCAGGGTATCATAGGTTTGGGTGTAGAAACTTAATCGTGAAGTTCGTGTCGACTTCTTGTGTGATGGACCATTGGAGGTCCTTGAGAAGTTCGGCTCTGTCACGACCAGCTTTTCCGCTCGTTCAGCTACAAGGCAAGATCAAGAATGCCGGTACCAAAACCCGATCTGAGGTGTCCCCGGCAAAGCTCTCAAGCTGGAAAGTCTTCACGCCGTCGGGTGGTACAGGCCGCGAATTCAAGGGCCATGCCATGATTCCACAGCAGCGATGCACATGCGAGGGTACGGCAGAATACTGCGTTCTGTTTCATAGTTCGTATGAGAATTTATCCTATCCGCCGTTTCTACCCCCCCGTCTTCCCCGTCTCTTTATCTTCACCTTTATCCTCGCTGTTATTCTCTTTGTTATTCTCACTATTATCCTTACTCTCATATTGACTCTTATCCTCAGTCTCATACTGACTCTCATCCTCAGTCTTATCCTCAGTCTCATCCTCACTCCCATCCTCACTGACTCTCATCCTCACTCTCATACTGACTCTCATCCTTACTCTCATACTGACTCTCATCCTTACTCTCATACTGACTCTCATCCTCACTACAGAGTAAAGGTGAATATAAGTGTGGATGCCCTTCCCCGTATGCAATAAGAGAAAACGTAGATTTAGCGACTGGGACCCAGCTAGCCACTGCTAAAAGCAAGATCATAGCCCGAGGCAATATCTCGCAAGCCACTTGCGCTCGATGGTACCTTGCATGCTCAATCAAGTAATCTTTGGCCATCCGTGTGGAGGCCTAGAGTAACCCATAGCCGGGAAACGAACGTCCAGATTCAGGTCGACATGCGACCCGTGGGACTAGATTCATACGGCAGTCAACAAGGTGCGCCTCCAGGCGGCAAACTGCGAAGAAGAAAATTCAGAAGGGAAGAAAAATTGCTTCATGGTGTGGATCATGGCTTGAGTATTTCGTATCTATTTATGAGAGAGAACGAATACCGGCGAGAGAGGCATTGTTGTAACAAAATCGAATTTGAAAACGCATCATATGTTCTGCCGTCTGGACCTCTCCTACGCCCGTATCTCAAAACCCCTACAGCAGGCAAGTGCAAAGATTGTAGCTACGCTCTTGATTCGGTGCTCAAAGGGGGCATTGTACCCATCAATGGCATCTCAAACCTGCATTTCACACAGTCGGTGCCCGACTACACCAACAGTGACCTGGACATCTGTAGTTAGCTCTTGAATGAGTTGAAAGTTATCACTTCGTTGGAGCTCGCAAATGTGTCGTATCCACATTCAGAATCCGTCCCGAGAGATGAATCAAGTCATATAGTGGAGCGCTCAGGGCTGCAGACACTTCAAGACATCTGCCCGAGATTCTTTGATAATCATCTCATCTTGACCGTTCAAGCTGTGCTGCGCTCTGGGCGGTTGTTCCTATTGTCCAAGACTGTGGAGAAAGTCGCAGGGTCAATGACATCATGCCTCCAGCGAGGATGGACATTGATGATGCACATGTCATGCAAGAAAAACAGCTGCTTTTAGTAAAGGGGAGGGAGACCTCCAGTTATTGGAGAAAGACTTCTATGCGGCTTCGGCATTCACCAAATCGATGATTCTCATAAGATGGATTGTGGATAACCCAGAAGACCTGAATTTGCTATACAAAGAAGGCATTGCATCGGTCCGACGGATTACGCAGCAGCTCAGGGGCAAATTTGCGGACCAGATGGTGTGTAAAGAGAATGAAAAACGACGCGCTCAAGGTTTATGACTTCGCTGAGCGTGTAAACTGCTGGAACTCGCAGCTTTGACTTTCTATCATACAGTCAAGCAGAGATTTTCGCATGCCCATTTCTGCAGAGAGACAAAGCGACCTCTCTGGTGTATAATCATGAGGTCTATCGTCGAACGACTTCACGGATATCCTCAAGCTGGAAGAGATCACTGCGAAGAGTGTTGCTCTGTGACGGTTCTGTCGGCCTGCCCGAGCGATGCCCTCCTCCGGCTTCGCAGCACGACCTTCATCAGGCCGATCCCCAAATTACTTTCCGACGAAACACTCGAGTGCAGTTTACTTGGCGTCCTTTTTGAGCGTAGACTTGATATCCGAAAGCTCGATCTGACTTACACCAACTCACAAACTCTGCTGCTGTACATCTTCTTAGTCAACGGGGTGCAGGACTCCCACATCCGAGCCGTTGCCCCGAAAGCCGTAGCACCGTGTCCGCTAGGTCTGAGGTGTCCATTCATTCATATCGAACCCCGACTTGCTTAGTAGAGGGTCGACAGCCTACCGATGCTGGCCCTGTAACGCAATATTGTCCATTCACCACCGATTACCCCGTCTACCAGAAGCTAGTCTCAGAGGCCACATACCCACTCACGAGTTTCCCCTATGATCTGGCAAGCAATATCGAGAGCGCCGTCCTTAGGGCCTATCAGCTCGATCTCGTCCGTTTCCCTCGCGTATTTCAATACCCTCAGCGTCTCTTTGATCTTATTCACCTCGGTCGACGGGCTCCCTCAGCGATCGGCTCGATTGAGCTATCCCCGGTGATGCGACGGAGCGCGTCATAAAGGTGCGTCTCCAGGCTGCAAACTGCGAAAGAAAAGTTTTAGGGGAAGAAGGCGCTCAAGCACCGCCTCGCTGCAGAAATGTTGGGACTCCGGCAAGTTGAGTTGCGCACCGTCACCTCAAAAATGTTCTTCTAGTTGTTCGGACGCATCAATCTTAGATGCGTCCGAAGGCGACCTCGCTAACCAAGCTGCGCGAAACACAGCACCCAATCTAACAGACTGAGAACGAGCGGGTACCTATGCCCATGCTTATTGTGCAAGCAGTCTCTCCCAAGTAGCTCTGGGAATTGTAAATACATGCCCCGATAATATCGCTTCTCTCTGGGGCTTTAACACCGAGGCGACCATGCTGGATCTTTCCAGGGGTCTCTGCCTTGTCAAGAATCAGCTTATGCTCAGATAAGGGCTTGAATTCGAGAAGACTCTTGAACTCGGCAAGACCCCTTGCCTGCTAATATCTCATCATCACCAACGCACTGGGGTCATTGCAGTTTGGCCCACTGGCTGAGGGTCTATTGTTTCAGCCAACTACACCTGCTGCTCCACACCAGCCTCTCAATGCCACGATTTCCTTTTCCCTGCAGGCAGTCCCGCGGCTTCAAAATAAGCTTTCCTGGTCAACTATCATCACGAATGCTACAATCGTCGTTTTCCGCGGACCTGAGCTAGGGCAACACTCGTAGCACTGGAAAGGCCGTTCTTCCACCGCCCATCACCCAGGCCGTTGTTAAGAAATCTGAGGAGAAGTGTGAAGATGCCTCTGGAAGGAAAGAAATCCCTTGAGCAGAGTAAATCCCAAAGGGGCCACTTCCACTTCCGTTGTTTCACCCCAACGAGGTAACAGCCTTCAATGCTGCAGAAATCGTCTGTATCACCTCCTTCGTGGTGAGCGGCATCGTGGACCTTTCAAGACTGAGCAAGCTTTCTAGTATTGATGCGAGGGATGGACACCACTCAACACCTTTGGGAAGAAGTCCTTGTTCCATCGCGAATTCATGACCAAACGCCTCCAGCAGATCGACGAAATGTACTCCTCCCTCATTGACACCTAAATGACACCACCGTCGGCAAAGTACTTAACTGCCGAAAGTACTCAAGAGGCTGTCAGAAACCACATGATCGGTGTTTGGTACAAGTTTTCAATGACCCATGGGGCATTTTGACCAGCTCGCAGCTGCTTCTAAGTGTCGAGACCGAAACCTCGATATTGGCGTTTTCACTGCACTGTGTTGACACGCTTCCATTTATCTTGTACTCTCTGTGCCCCCGAAAGAGCTGCGAGGTATTCTTTGAAGTCTTCTATACTCACATCAGCCCGATTGTTCCAGCAGACCCAATGTGCATAATCAATGTCATTGAAGATTTGGAACTTCTTCTCGACCCTGGCTGGACTGTCGAGTCGTCGGCAGGCACACTCGGCCAGAAAGGTCAGAGAAATATGGTCGCTAAGACAAGGGGAACAAAAAGGGCCTGGTTCGCGGGACTTTGTCTGGCGCTCGAAATCCCGATGGCGGCCCTGAAATTTGAACAGTCGGTTCCTTAAATCCTACCTAAAGCCGTCCTAAGCGTCGGATGTAATGGTCAGTCGAGAGCAAGGAAGACATCTCATTCCTTATCATATTCGTTGCGTTGCTGGAAACTAACTTCGCCTCCACCACCAGGTTCTGTGGCAATACCTGACGCTATCTGTTAAAAGTTTCCACTGGCACAGAAGATCTCTGATGCCATTGCGCTCCTTCTCAAAACCACAACGCGTAGCTCGACTATGGGGACCATAACACCAGCCTCGGGCGGAAGCAATCAGGCACGTCTACATTCAATGACGATGCAGCTTTCTATCCTAAAGCGACCGAGGATGCCAGGATGGTAGAGAAAGTCAGTCTCGAAGAAATAATGCAACTTCACCGCAGAAGATCCATGTTCATCGAAGTGGCCTCTCCGGGCATTACTGAAGTCCTACAGATGACTTTCCTCGTCATTACAGTCAACAAGTCACTACCAGAACAGGCCCCGTCATCATCCTTCCCCGTCTGGCGGACATTATCAAGTTGCAAGCAATAGACAGCCAATCAGAGCAGGCGGTCATTTCTGCCTGGCAGGGTCTCAAGCACGTCCACAACGACGCATCAACATCTGACGGTTTGATGACTACTTTGCGGCACCCACGAGCAAAAATTGCACATTGACGTACACTGGCCCTTCTGACGAGGGTCGAGCACCTGTAAGATTTTCTGTGGATGGCATAGATGTCGTTTGTGCCACATGTGCCCAGTACCACATGTGCCCAATAAGTCACGCGGGCACATGTGGCACACTAAGTCACGCCATTCCGCTTGAGTGATAGAAAATAAAACCGTCTCAAGGCAAGCTCCAGTGCGAAGCAGTGTTATGGTCGAACCCAAAGTCTAGCTTGACGGTGTTCTCAGATAATGTCCTCAAGTCGGTCAGCATCGCACACCCCGCAGCAACAATCATCGATGCTATCAAGCGTATCACAGATCTTTTCATGGTCGTCTGAAGCACGAGGAACTGCAGTACATCATTCTCAACTGCCACAAGGTCGACCAGATACTAGTCCTAAGTTCGATGATCTCAAATTGGCTGACTTAACAGCCCAAGCCAAAAGGTTTTCGGTCGCTGATGCTTAAGGTTGGGGTGAAACATTTACTTTTTGTGCTCAATTCATTGCTTCACTTAAAACATATTGAGTGGTCGTATTAGATTTCTTGCGTAATTTTAGCTTGCTGAGATATCTGATTTCAGGCAGGACAACACAAACGGCTTGGCCGCGGCAGACTCCTGATCAGATCCTGCCAACTCCATCATTCAGTCACAAGCAGAACCGACAGTCCTGCTGCATTAGTAGGCTGGCTAGGTTTGATCATTTCTCATACGCTTAATGATATCGCTGCCAAATTCTCTGACTTGCTAGTTGGAGACATAATGTCAAGTTTGAAACAACTCGAGGGGTTCTTGGGATTTGTTGACATCATCCCATTCGATGACGAGTTGTAGAACGCTATATCTGGTGGAGTAATGCCAAAGGTGTCTGTTTTGTTTGATGTCAAAAAATCAAGATCACCCTTTCTTCTAGCAAGAGCCACTTTCAAAGAGCTATCACACTTCAAGACGGCCTTACTCACTCTCTAAGGACGGAAATTGACGCTATCTTGACCCGAACGCGTCGAGAAGTCCTGGTTGAGTACCTGTTGCAGTAGGCGGAGGCTCGTGATGAGCTCAACATCGTGTATGCCGATGGCATTTGAAATCTTCCTCATCGACGTGGAGATGGGACCTCAGACATGCACATTGCGAATCAAATAAGCCATCTCAGTGGTCCAACTCTTTATGCAGCAGCTTTTCCTAGGTATCAAAGCCGACATCGCCAAAGACATGTTTCCACGTGAGACAGTGGACTTGGATGCAAGAGTACTCTCGTGTGAGGTGTATCGCAAATTATTCTGTCCCTCAAAATCTGGCTCAAGCCGTTGCCAAACGATGAAATAGTCAGGGTTTTGAGAAGCTGAAAACGATTCTCATGCAATAGCATCTGAGCGTCATTAATTTTCTTGGGCGGTGCAGGACTCACACCATTTCAACGGCATCTCCAGTCTGGAAATTGTCTCACATCTTTATGAATCGCATCTGGGGGTAGAGGATATCTTCCATTTGTTCGGACGTACCTGTGCAGCTCCACACACCGTTTACTATAGGATCCTAATAATCCATCACTCCGACAGTGCTGTGTTCTAGAAGCTTGCGTCAAGATATAGATTGACTTGCCCTCTATCAAGGACAACTGGGACTCGACGGGTCTGCAGGCCAGCGAGGCATATTTCGTTCCAATTTTCAAAGAAGCCAGGCTGTACGTCTTCCTCCCTCAGGTCATCGTCAAGACTGTGAACACAAGCCAGGAGTCAAAACTGGCCTTCAATCATAAACATGAACACAGATGAGACACATCGCTGTGGCCGTTCAGGAGCCCAGACAGCAGTAGACGATCACCAGCGAGTTTGTCAGAGGAACATGTACCCTGAAGCGAGTCTTAACTCATAATTTCCTGTTTGACGTGCTGAGATCCCCAGCGTCGAAGTATAACCCTGTGGAACTACTTCCACGAGGCTCCTGTCATTTGTTTTTATTTTGCTGGGACATATTCTTCTAGACCAATCATCTCAGGGTCCTTCTCAATTATAAAACTAAAAAGACACACACAGGATAGATGACTAGCTCTATCGACATTTCGACAGATCAGAGTATCGTTTGCGAACATACAGACATTGCCGCCTCTTCACTTGATTTCTGCACGTATCTCGGCAAGGTTCCTGAGGAGAAGTCCTCCTTTTTTATGCCAGGCGTAGAATAAAAGAAAACAGCACCTCTCACCTGGCTGCCTAGCACGATCAAACAGCTCAAGTCGGACATAAAGTGGACAGTTTCAAGACTCCCAAATAGGTCACTGGACTGGTGATGAACACGGAAGCAGACAGATTCAATGTCAGCTTCTGCGAAGTGCCAGGAAAGGACCACCAGTCCACGTCCTGAACGCAAGAAATAATTGCCTGCAACATGGCACTTATTCCTATGGGCTTTCCTTTCTCACGAAGACGCATGCAGACTGCTGTGAATGGTTTTGCTCTCCTCGGGAGCATCTAAGGCACTGTAGAAGCTGTTTGATTCAGACAGTTGGGAACCAACTTCAGCCTCATTGGCGATGGCACCTTCTACCTCGAACTTGCGGTCCTGTCTACGCTCTACAGCTAGGATCTTAGCGTCCACGCTGCTATGCCTGCGACCAATCGTTTCCTCGCTACGCAATAATACGACGTTGGTCTACTTTTGGATCGTCTTGTTGACACCAATGTACGACGAGTTAAGATCGACCCCAAATGGGGCGAAGCGAATAAGACTGTGACGAAATGAGGCTGGCGATTTCCTTCTTTCCAGGACATAAGTAAGTGAATCGGCGAGGCCAGTGACATGGGCCCTGATCTGAAGGGAGTGGCAGCAAAATTCGAGCTCGCGATCCAGGAAAGTCACTCATTTGGCCAACCCGTTCACGCCGCAGCTTGTGGTCGACCACAGGCGTATATGAAGTGGATTGTCGTGAAGTACGCCGAGATACTCGTCGCATGTGGAGATGAATGCTTCAAACAAGGCACATTTGAGAGTCTGTACCTAGCCATTCCTGTGCTATGCTGAGGCCGCGCATGTCCTATGTTTCGAGCCGGTCAAGGGCCTCAAGCTGGAATGAACGACACCTAAGTACATTAAGGGCGTCATCATCGACGAGGTCCGAATTAATTCTTTTTGCACATTCTCAGCGCTGTTGAAGAGGGCCAAGGATTCCGGTGAAGAATCTGCGACGCCGACTGAGCTTGATGCCCGGAAAGAAGCACTGCGGTCCTCTATCATGGCTCCATACTTCTGCGGGCCTTTGAACTCCAAGTTCAAAAAGCTGCGAAGTCTGGTCCACGATACCGTATCAAGATGCAATTGCAAAAGGCCCCTAAGCTCTAAAAAAAGCTGCGCTTCATGGCAGAACGATTAATGACGGCAGTTGAAAACAAGAAAGCCGACGAGTCAACGCCAAATGTGCATGTAACGCGTCCGTCATCAACTCCATGATGCTCAACATGAAGCGACCGTTATTACAGAGCGAAGCAAACCATGGATTTGCTGCAGGTCTCAAGACAGTCCCAGGCGGCATAGCTGCCGTTCTCCCTCGCCATTTTGAGAGAACCTACATCAACAAATCTCAAAGCATACGAACATTGGATTGATAGTGAACAGGATATTTCGCCCCGTTCCACAAGGCAATCTGCGCACGTCGGTGTGCGAGAAGGCCGGGATGACCCTTTCTATCGCTGCAGGAACAGCCCATATAGCTTTCTTGTTCGCATGGCTGCCCAGTATTTCTGGCAACGTGGTACCCTTTGATATTGACTGCAGTGTCTTAGCTGATGAATCCACGATCTCTGGCGCAATCCAAGTTGATGGCATGGCTATGAAGGAGGATGCGATGATTGTGAGAGAGATCAGCGACGAATGAGCCCGAAAGGGTCGCATGATCAAACAGCTCCAGGAAAAGTGACTACAAGTTAACATCAACAGTCACAACATTCGATCCACAGACCAACAAATGCTAATACATCGCACACGCATCGCGGCAGCAGATCAAGAAATAAACCGTCGATTTGTTTCGATGCAAGATGCAAGATGCCGCGCCGGCCGAAGCATACAACTGCACAAGATACATCAGCCACCAACTCTACGCCTGGATGGAAAAGGAAGACCGCGTTTTTATCTAAGCGTACACCAAGCGTACACCCGCGCCGCCGCAGCAGCACAAAAAGCCGCCGCCTTACCAAGCTTTGAGCAAGGCCGACTTATCGGAATTCTGCGACCAGCTGCATACTGGAAAACTTCTAGGAATATGGCGGTTCTGCGCTGCTTCGTTGGTGTAAGGCCTTCCATGCACAGCTTGACCACGTTCTGCATCAAGCTGGATTTCAAAACCGTAGAGTGAATTGGGCGACGGTCCAGACTCTTAGTCAAGTTCTCTAGCTGCAAGCTCCCTACGTTCGACAGAGTGTTGCTAAAGGACGGCAAGTAGATCAACAAATCCTCAGCTCTGGCGTCTGGCTTTCGGTCTTTCGGTCTTTCGGTCTTTCGGTCTGACACGTCAAAAGACCTCTGGGGCCTAATTCAGCTGGCCACAAACAAATAGTAGTCAAAAGGCTGAAGCCAAACGTATCGACCGGGTGGGGGCCAGGCATAGATGGCGGTGGGGGGTGTGAGGATGCCGTCGTGGCCCGGCCCGCCACCACCTTGATCAACTAGCACTTTCTGAGATTACCCTCGCCAGGCTCAGTCGGTAGGGTGGACACTTACCGACGGCGATGATGCGCCGATAGTCATCAGTATGCTCAATACTATGGTCTGGGTACAAATCGTCCGCCATCTGGGCATTGTGGCGGTGCGAGTATCCCCGGGGACGAGAGACTTATCCTGCCCCCAAAATAGAACCTTTCCGGAGTGAACCGCGAAGCCTCCACAACTGCCAATAAGCTCCCATCCGAAGTTATGCCAGAAGGGAAGTTTAGGAAGGCTGAGTACCAAGGTTGCCAATAAGCCCTCCAAAACTCGGAATTGGTTGAATTGAGCGACCAGATGCTGCACGACTTGAAGTAAACGACGGTGCATATGCTCAATCCGGTGGGTTGGAACGGTGCTCGTCACTAGGACTGGGTTATAATGGAACTTCAGTTCGGAGTCGACAGAAGACTTCTCTTTGTACATGTTTTGAAATCGGGCGAGTATGTCCTTATCCCATGCGCTTGCTACCTTTTCGGGTACCATTGAGATCAAGCACGGGGTCCAGCGCTTTGAAGCTGTCTGGGCCAATTGCGTATTCCTGGAGTTGCAAATTGCAGGCAGACTCGATTGTTTGCGTTGCAGGTGTGAGCTCGGTCGACTAAATTCGCATCCAGCTCACATCCTCTTGTGGATTAGCTGGCTTTGATTTCTGGGCTCATCAGGACCGGCCGGAAGTCACCCAGCCCACAGGCCGAGCTGGAGATGGCATGAGTGATGGCTCAGCAGGCTTAGTCGGTTCAGCCTGTTCGGAAGGTGTACTTTTGTACCATTACACATCAGTGAAGCCCCAGGACTAAGACTGGGCTTCTTCAACGAGGCGTAAAGACATCTCGACTCCTTTTGAGGTACAAGTTTGTCCCTTACGCTCGCGTCTGGGTTGTTCTTCAAGAATCTCAGCACCCAGTTGCTGGTGTCTTATCTCTTCGTCCAATTTGCAACATTCTTCAGCCTGTCTCTTCATCTGCTGCCTTCTCTTTCCGTCGCTCTTCATAATACCCTATTTCACGCTTCTTTTCATCCTTCTAGGTAGCTTCCATCTAGGCGAACTCTCGTTTCAACCTCTCGTCTTCAGTCTTCTCCATCATTCCGCCCAGGTGGAAGCTCGTTGTCCCCCTGAAAGGTCTGTAGTACCTTAATCTGAGTGATAATGTCTTTTTTATTGTTACAGATAACAGTACACACGAAATACATCGCCTTGCCGATGTCAGTCGCGCCGCCGGATCCCGGGCACAGGGCCGTGAACATCAGTGCACAACCGTCTTCGGTAGGTAATGAGCCTGCCGCGCACGTTGGAGCGGCTTGGTCGGCAGTATATAGCTTCGGCCGGACCTCAACATAGAGCATGTGTTCCCGGCTTCCCAGCAAGCAGCACAAGACCTGGTCCAGATCGAGTCGGGCCCACATGGACCGTCCGGACCGCGGTGGGGCAGGTCCACTTAATTTCGGCCGTCGGCCGGTACGAGGAGCATTCGCACCGTCACACGACCCGTAGCGCGGGGCGGCGAATTAACTCTGACGAGATCTTGAAGAGAACATGCATCAGCGTCACCTCAACCTCGCCTTCGAATAGAATACCCGTGATGAGTGACCTGGAGCTACACCGTCCTTGGCATCTTGGCGCTGCGCGCACGCAGGTCCTTGACGTTGTGGAGTCGCATCGGGGAGGAGTTCGACGGCTGAACGAGAGCGCATTAGGCGGTGCTTCCAGCTCAACTGAATGGTGCGGCATCGCGGACAGCTAAGTCGCCCCTCCTGCACCGACGTGATCGTCAGAGCTCTCTGTACTTGGCTTGAATTCTAGCAGTTTAGAGGGGTATTCTCCCTGAGACCAGCATGGATACACTCGCTTTCCCAGCTCAAATTCCGTATATAGGTTGATTCAGTGGACGAGTGGGCGCTCATAAGTGGGCAGAGACAGGGCATACATGAATCCGAGCACTCTGGCGGAGATTGAGGGATTTAAACCTTCCGTGTCGTTACGCCTTTTGGCCGTATGACGATTAATAACCCGCTACCTTCAGCCTCTCGGCCACGTTTCTGGTACTATTTAAAAGATTAAAAGGCTCTGCACATGCAGCGTAGATAGCGCGAGCGAAGGCGATTCGTTGAGGCATTTATTCTGGCATAGTTCGGCCCGATCATTTCACAGGCCTCCAGCCATACCAGGCCCGCTCCGACCGCAGAGGCACGGTCAAGAGCGAGGCGGCTGATACTTCGTTTTGAGGAGTGTGGAATTGCAAAGCTTGATAGCTTTCTCTAAGGGACGTACCATTTCGCATTCAGGGTCTTGGGTAGGAAGTGGTTTCTTTTACACAGGTGAGAAAAGTCAATCAAGCAAACATGGCCTACTTGACTGGTGAGCAACGAGCTATTCTATTGTTGAAGATCAGATCGATTTGATGATGCTTTGAGGGGCTAGAACCCTGGGCCTGCGGTCATTGTATCAGCTCTCATCAGGGCGTTTGTGAATATCGGCATGTGTTTATCGTTGCCATAACTCTGCAATCGGTCAGACAAAAGGGTTTTGATTATGAGACAGCCCAAAGGGAGGAGATCACAAGACTTCGAGTATGTAATCCACGGCAAGCTCGCTATTAGAAACGACTGCGTGAAGCAGCGACATAAAGCTTTGGAAGCCATATTTCGACAAGATTAAGTCGCGGGGAGAGCCGGCTGTGCCAATTATGCAGGCTGCGTCATGCTCTCTTGGACTTGTCTGTTTGACCTGCTTCAACCATCATATCTAATTATACCAGACAGTCCGTGGGGGCCGTCCCAAGGAGGCCGATTTGCCAAGGTGTGTTCACCCCGAAGCTGGCTAGTGTTCGACGAAGAAACGGCCGGGCTGTTCGGATAGCCCCGCTCGCCATCCAACGAAATAGCCGCATTCTTGCGCATCGATAATGAACCTTGGGGGTGAGAAGGTCCAGCTGTCGACTCCCTAGTCTTGGTCGAGCAAGCCGGAGTTTGCAGCATTCGAAGTACCGACATTCCGTAATGCGCAATCCAAGCCTTCGAATCTCTCAATAGCTATGAGGCCAATGGTTGTCTTTCTGCGCCATTATTGGTAGCCGCGGACTGGTTCTTTGTCGCATCCATCAGGGAAGAAAGTTTGACGGCAAGCGCATCATTTGGAGGATTTGACGGCGCCTCTTTGTGGGACCGTTGCGAAGTACACTCTGAAACCCCTCCCAGTGCCTTGTCCGCTGATTCATGGGCATTTAGTATCATGAGTTGTCAAATACTTCCCTGTAACCTGGACCAGGATTCTCGACCTCTTCTCCAACGCTTTGCCGTTAACCACTCCACCGCCGGAGCATCTTTATATAGTATTTCCCTGACGGCGATGGGTATCTGATCCCCCACCTCGGTTACAATATGATGATGATGACGCCACTGACGAAAGGGCTAGATGATACGGCTACTTCATAGAAATACAGGCTCATCTGTTCTGCCTCACTCATGGTAGTGGCCTGGAATCTGGAGCGTTGAAACGAGTGTCAATGGTGACATCCCGATTTCTCATTACACGCGGTTGCATCTGTCTGTATTCGTTCGATTCGCAAAAGGCATTGCTGGTAGAAAAATGGTACTCGGTTCAAGCGTCAAATCATCTTCGAACATGGTGTCTGTAACATGTTCTGTCATCTTTAAAGACTCATATGTCGTACAGTTGAACCCCAATATGAGTTTCAACTCAAACAATATACCTGATATCATTCTTTGGAGATGAGCTTCTGCGTAGCCGCTCGTATGCCTTGACAAGATCCCACAGACGGGCAGCGTCAAACGACAAAACGCACATCAGACAGAGACATGTACTGTTCAGACTTGCTTATTGGCGGTCGTAGGATGGCTTCTGGACGATTGGGCTTCACTGCAACGTCCAACGAGTACGACGGCTGATCGCGAACAATTTCACGTCATAAATCTCCAAGGCATCAATCTCACCCCCTTCTTCTTTCCAAACTGTCTGAACATGCAGCTGAATACGCTCGCGAACTCAATCGAAAGGGAAGAGTGAACACGGCCCGATGAGATGGTGCTTCAGAGCTTTATAAACCTGGGGAACAATTTGACTGGGGCCGTCAAAATTGATATGGTGTTGAATCTTGGTATGATGAAATTCTATTCAAGACTCTTTTCTTCTGTCCGTCCGTGGTCATTGGCTTGGCTGCCAAGGCTGCTTGGCCGGGCCGGTCTTAGACGCCGCAATGCCCGCGAGATCCCCCCCGCTCGCCAGGCTTCGATTCCTCATCGAGGGGTGATTTGCTGGCGTGTTGTTCGGGGGCTTCCTCGCTCCAATGGTATGGGCAGGCTTGAAGCTGGTTTGTCGCTGCCTCCTTCTCGCAGGCGATGACGTCAAGGAGGGTGCTGCGCGTCTACTTCCTCCTGCCGTGTCAGTTGTGCTCCTGCCGTGTCAGCTCTGCTCCTTCCAACTCCCAAGCTGCCAAGTCCATCATAGTAGCGTGCCTGCCGTTGCAATATTCAGGCAGGCCAAAAGGGGGTGAGCTATTGTGGGTGCCAACGTGTTGCTTTCCTGATGGGCAAAGCCAACTGCATCCTCGAACATCCAACTCCCATCGACTCTCACGCTGTCGCACCGCACCCCATCCAAACGACAAAGGACGAAAGCGAGATCACATACTCAGCAAAAGCGGCTCCGTGTACCGCCACGTACCAACCATGCAGACCGACAAGGTGCCCAAATCCACAGCCCCAGCGGAGGGCACTGCTCCCAAAACCCCAGAAAGGACAGCCAAGTTCGCGCCACTTCCCGACGAGGGCGAACCAGAGACCCCAAGCGTCACCGCGCCCCAGACGCCTGCCGATTTCCGCAGAGCGATGGCTGCACAGTCCCCCACGAAGTTGGGTCTATTGAGGACGCCGGCAAGACGATTCATGCGTACGATGCGGATCGAGACGGAGACGGTACCTGCGGCGGCAACGCCCAACATGTTCAATACACCACCACGGCGGCCCGGCCGTACCCCGGCCACAAGACAAGTTGTCGACGCCGACACCGCAGACAATCTGCCACCTGCGACGCCGACCCGAGCGAAGCGAGGTTCATCGTCGCGACCAGACTACGTTCCCAGATCTGCCGATGTTGTCGCTGAAGCTCGACGCTTACAAGAGGCTGAGAAGGCCACCGTCAGAGCAAGAATGGGAATGGGTAACAATGACGACCGTTCTTCCAGGGGCGGAAACCGGGGAGTCTGAGCACCAATGAAACAAGGACTGTCCTCGCAAAACTCCGCATTACAGCTGACGCGGGACTTGGAAGTCGTTGAATGGCTGCCATGCAAATCCAAACAAGCCACCACAAAAGCATTCGACTTATCATACACGTTAAGATATGGCCACCTTTGTCTGGGCATTCTTCTGGACCACTCAATCGCTATTTCTTCCAAAAGATCAACAGAAGTGGTCCCTAATTCCCACGCAGACTACCATATACTTTTTCGGGGTCTTCCCTGGCTTGAACGACTACCGTCCAAACTCCCTGTCCCTGAACCATCACCATCCTTTGTGTCTGAAGGGCGAAGAGCGCACCGGCGAGGCCGATGACGCAGACGGGATGGAGATGACATGAGTTATGCCATGAAGCCAAGTCGATGGATTTACACCGATGTGGGGTGGTTCTCATCAGGAAATATGAGAACCTGCGTCTAGCTATGCACTGCCTGTGCTGCGGTTCGACGGCTTGCAATTGACGACGGAGCGGTTCACGTGGGATCATCAATGGGGCGCATGGGTAGCGCTAGGGTCCAGGAACAATCAATGGTCCTCTCGCCGCCTTGCTCTGACGGAGGCCACGACTTGCGGCGGCGTGTAGAGGCTTGATTTCAAATTGGCGCGACGGATATGAACTTATTCTCTCTGACTGGTATTCTTTGATGAAAGCAGAACATTCGCGATGCAGAACGAGGCAGAAACGCCGGGATAATGATGGTATTCATTCTGTACCTGGCTGAAATAAACCAACATAGTCAAAACACTTTCTCTTTTCGATGAATTCCGGTCTGTGTGCATGTCTTGAGTAACTTTCATCCATTCATTCCCTGCGCATAGCTCCTACACCTCCTTGTCTGGAGCGATTGCTCTCGGTGCACGACATGAGCTTCTCGGCGAACCTGTTACTCTTCTGGGTCTTTGCTTTTCCTCCCTTTGGCGTCATTGATTGCGACCGCACTTTGATGAATCTGCAGGTTTTCTGGCGATGAGGCGTTTAACCTTGGGTTATCATTTGTGGTCTTGTTATTTGATCGCAAACCATAGAAAACACATAACTCCTCTGAAGATACCTTAAGAATAATAGTCGTCTCGGGAATGCGGAGATCTGATGGTCATCAATTAGTGATTGTCGCTGCACCAGTGTTGGATTCACAGCCAGTCAAGCAGCTTCAAGACGAGAACTATCAATAACTACAGCCGAGACAGCTACCATTTAAGATGTTTGCAATACATGAATCATGGGAATATAGCTCACATAGAGCACGCACTACTGGGAATGACCTGCGAACAGCTGCATGGACGGAAACGGGCAGTTCACGTGCCTGTCATAGTGGCGCATGAGACTCGTCTCCGGCTCCACGATGTTTGAGACATGCTGAGGCAGCCATCTCAGGCAAAGCGTCAACAGCTTTAACTTCCGCGCCGTTTTGGGGGGGCAGCAGTGTGGGCTTGATATTAAGTTGCGCACTTTCAACAGACTTCGATTGGGATACTCCGAGGCTCGGAATTGTCGGCTGGTACTAGATATATTGCCCCTTCTTGGACCCTCTGAACTCGATCTGTGTGGCGCTTTTCCAGTGCTGGGGCTTACTTCTTTTCTGCTCTCAACTGACATCAAGTTGACAACAACCCTCAAAGCTGCGAGAAAACGGGACCTCGGGAGCTTTCGCGGTGTTCGGTCTTCGCTGATGCTTGGTCGCGCGTGTCCGGCTTGCACACTGCGGATGGTTTAGAGTTCTCCCATGAATCGACAGACAGCCGCTTCCACAGGGGTACTGGGCCGCGAGGGGAGTTTCCATGAAGCGAGCATCACCATTCTGGTTGCCAATGCCCCTTATGCAAACCTTGGCGTCATCCAGGCCTGAAGAAGCAGCTGTTGGCCGACCTGAAGCCGGAGGATTGAGGCCTAGTCAGATTTCTACTTGTTGGGAAAAGGCCATCTGGGAATCATAGGGAGAAGCATGTTCAGGGCATGTTGTCGAGACTACTGAATACCCCACCCCCGCACCCGTTCAACATTCATAAAACGTACATGCTCATGACGTTCTGGGTGCTGACGTTAGTGTGACGGCGGTTAACAGTGCGGAATCACCAGCACCAAGCCGTTTCGTTTGGAGTGGAGGGAGAGTCATACGAATTGTCCGCGTCTCCTCCATTCCAAGAATCAATCACATTCATGCTATTTCCCATCATATGCTCTGTAATTTCATCAAACACAATACCAGCCACAATGCCGTCTAACGCCTTCTTGTGACTGCGATCGATTTCAGGCGTGTAGATTCGTTGTGGGTGTTTCGGACTGCCTGACATGCAAGGATGATCAACGGCACGTTCTATGCATGTGAAGCTGCATCGTATCGCAGGCTGGGAGATGCCGGCGTCAGAGGCCTCGTCTTGCTTCCATAGGGCTTGGTCTGATTCTTCCTTGATCTTGGGGCGTCTATTTCAGCTACTCCCGGGAAGTCGTTACATAGTCAACCTTTCACTCTCCAGTTCCAAGAGGCCTGTCGAATTCAGATGGCAGAGCATGCGTGGCGTTGTGGTCGAATCAGAGGTGGCGTTCCATTATGCTTCCCTCAAGCGTGGTCATGGGACGAGGTCGTGAATGAAACAGAACCACGGGAGGGGGGCCGAACCATGCGTTTTGCGCTCAGTTGGTCGATTGCGAGCGTCGGTCTGTCTCATGTTTCCTGGAACCGGTATGTTTTCTTCCCGTCCCCTCACTATGAGCTCTCCAAGCCGGTGAATTGAATCCTGTCATGAAGCCTGACCTGTGCACAGTTTCTATGAGGAGTTCTCCGCATCATCAGACAAGATCTAGGCTAGCTGCACCACCCGTGGGAGTGGGACCGCACGTACGTATACAGATACTCAGAGGCAGCTCCTCCGCCTACCTGAGCTCTTCACGGAGCCCTTTGGGATTCTGCACCTGTCACCGCTGTTGTTGCTCATCTTCCCCGCGCGGCTGGGCATCTCGCGGTCGGGTCCGTGTTCCGGGTTGAAAAGCTGGAAAGGCATCTCCTTCCTTCTTGAATGGATTGAAGGCTGGCAGGTACGAATTGACCACAGGTGCCAAAAGGAGCGCGACCTCAAGGCAACCAGTTCACATGCTCCCTTATTGACCCACCTACCTCCTGAACACCACGACTGAAGGAGGTACCTGCCAAATGAGCGGACCTGGCTCCGACACCAGAGACCCACTCGCCCAGGGCAAGGAAAGTCACAGGTGTAAACCGCCTACCTCACCTTGAGCAGGAACGCATCCCTCCACAGCAAGATCCAACCAAAGTGATGGCGTGTTCTTGTCGCAACTGGGAATGCTCCGGCCAAGAACTTCACAGCATCATGCCACGGGCCCCACACGGCGATGATGGGTTCAAGTCACTGCGACAGCTATCCGTCAAGGCACCACGCCCCCAGGCAGGCGAGGCAGACATGACTACAGGCTCGCCCCCTCCACAGCTATTTGGATGGATGTCATGAGGGTGCTGCTGCGGTCTGTGCGTGGGTGTGGACTCTTTCTACAAAAGAATCCGCGTCGGCGGACTGGCTTTGAAAATCCAACCATCCAGGTGGTGTCATCTGACGCACGGGACCCACTCTCCCTGTGGCGCTTTAGCTGATTGGTCAGGTGCAGCATTCCTGTGCGAAATTTCGCACAAGCCCCATAATTAGGACTGAGATATCAAAAACGATTGGCCGAGTGGCCGTGGCTGGACAAGTCGCTTACACATGTGACTGCGCGTAATCGACGCGTCGGTGCACGTGGCGATCCACAAGAAAGGTGGGGCCTGCACCGTTTATCGCTTGCAGCACCTAACACATGACAGAACTGACATTGATGGCTGACCTTGAGCAGCAAGGCGGCTCGAGGCAAGTCCGGCGGCCAATCAGGGAGCCGTACCATCCTTGAGTCCCGTACCATCCTTGAGTCCCGTACCATCCTGGAGAGCCGTACCATCCTGGAGAGATGGTACGGGTCCTCGCTCGCTACAGCTGTTGGGTGCACGTTAACACATGTGTTGGATATTAACACATGTGTTAGTCGTCATGTCCTCAACCCACCATACCACCCGGCAAGTCCTGCGGCTTATCTGGGAGCCGTACCATCCTGGGGAGATGGTATGTACCATTCTGGAAAGATGGTATGTACCATCCTGGAAAGATGGTACGGATATTGCACCTGCACCTGCACCTGCACCTGCACCATGCTCAGGGCAGCTCCAGCGCAGGTTCGCTGTTGGGTGCACGTCACTAACACATGTGGTGGTTACTAACACATGTGTTAGCCGTCAACCCATCGTACCATCCGCTGCCGGACCTGAGATTGGTCAGGTTATTGCATCGCACTTTTCGGCCGTGTTGCGATTGCCTCCCAGGGCGGCGAGACAGTGAGATTCACGACGGGAATGCGCATTGCGCTGCACTGCACCACGACCTGCAACACATCATGACGCAGGCCGCCCGCTGCGCCCTTGAATCACCAGAGCACCGCACCCAACGGCACCTAACAGCAACGACGGGACATCCGCACCCTACGCGCCTACACCACAACCGACATCGCCACCGACTCGCTGAGCTGCGCTTCGCCAACAACATCGCCACTCCGTCCCTCTTTGGCTTTGCACTACGTTTTATCCTTCTTTCTTTGGTGATGCATCAAAGGCTCCTAAAGTTTGCTACCTTCTTTTCCCCTCCCCGCCCATCTACCCACCACCTTGCGCCTCGCCTGAGCTGGCCAAGATGGTCGCTTGCGCGTCGCAGCATAATGCTACAGCATCTTGCCGAGAGTATTCTGCTTACTTTTCGGAACAAACACCTTTCCGCAATGTCGGAATGCGATTGGTACTGTCAACCGTTTGCACATATCCAGACCTGATCTGGTTCTTGCTAATAGCGACGCGGTCGACGGGCGGTCGACCGTCGGTTGCTAGTCGACCGCGTTCGGATTCCCACTATCAAGGTTCTCTCTCCTTTAATTATCAGGCTACTATCGTTCTTAGTGCACTCGGACCAGAGTTCGAGCTCGACCTGGATAGCAACGAATCAATTCCATTGACTTGACTTAGGTAGCGACGACATTGCCACGCTCTATACCGCCTGCGAGAGCATCTCCAAGCTGTTCTTTTATCATTCTCTCTCACACTCTTCGTTGGAAAGACGCTAATTTCTTCTATTCTCAACCAGTAATCCATCCGCCGGGTTCACCCTACCAGCCACCGATGCAACTCCGACCCTCCCCTGAATACCGAAGTCCATCCAGGACATACAGCAGACGACGCCAAGACCATGCCCGCCCCCAAGCCCGCCTCAGATGAGGTGACTCACCCTGCAGAATGTGGAAGATCTGACAACAATACCAACAAGTCCTTCCTCTCCACCAACAGCCCACACAGGACGAGGATCATGACTTCTCCGAGGACGGCTTCTCTTTTGATCGGAGTCAAAACAATAGTCCATCATTCGTCTCCGAAGACGGACGGCTTGTCGCACAGTTTCAACGGCACGCTAGGATGATATGATGTGTGTGATGTGGTAGAAGCAGAGGATCCCGCGCGAAAGACCCAGAGAACGTTACGAACCTCACATGAACACAGCTCTCTCTGGTAGCATCCGGTAGAACACTGGAGGTCGGTGCTGCGGGCATGGGTCACTGCACGACTGCGACGATCACGCGTGTCGATCGACTAGATTTCTTTCGGTCGGTGGCAGACTCCGTGCGTGTTTGGTGGTATCCGAACGAAGGGCGAAGCCAGACATGCGCTTCCCGGCAATGGACTGGGCATTTGGATCGCCAACGCCGAAAGGTTCGTGACAAGATCCTCGGCAATGAGCTCTCTCTAGTTCGAAGTAGGAACGTGTGCAGAGGATTGACTGAAGACTCCAAACAGGATTAATCGCGCGCCTGCTGAGTAGCCACGAGCTCATCTACTCGACTTCGCTACGACCTCTCAATTCTCAGCAAGCCCAGTGTTGGCTCAGGGCACCTGGCGATTAACATGGCTAGCCTGCATGGGGAAAACTGATCGTGTTGATCTGGATGAGTGTGTAGAAGAGAGGGTTTCGCACGAGGGGGCCACCCTCTGCAATGCCATCTTCGACGATTGCCTAGTAACCCTGCTAACGTTATCAGTCAGCAAATCCCATCTACGCCTACGTAGCCCACCCACAATCACTCTAGATTTCCTGTCATTTCGCAGATAGGGGCCCAGATTAGACATGCGTCAATCTTGCGGCGTGCCGCCTGCGCCACCCAGGGGAATTTCTTGTGGCAGGGGAGGCATCGAGAGGCCTTCCGGGAGAATAGGCGTCAGAGCTTCTTACGGCACACGAGACCGGCCTTTCGCAATCGGCTCCTGGTGAAAAGGCGTTCTCAAGCACCCCTCACGTCTTCATCTAGGTAGCAGGCAAGGATTACCATGGCACAGTCACGTAGAGCTTGCCAGGGACCGCCGCAGCTGCCAGGGCTTGTCCATCCGGTAGGCGATTCACAACTTGGTTGCTCGCCTAATCCCAAACAGAGGGTTGATGTAGTTGACGGAGGGAAGTTGATGGGCAGAAGGGTCGAAAAAGACGTGATTTTCGAGACACCAGCCAGCTGTCGAGAGGTCTGCTGTCCCCCCTGAGTGAGATATTTGTTGCCGCCGACCGGACATGTCTAAGGTAGCGCGCCGGGCGGGGTAACTGCCGCCGGACGTGCAAGTGGGTGTTTTGTGTAGGCGTTGATGTTTGATGAAGGTTTTGACGCAGGTAGAGGCGAATGTTGAGGAGGCGTAGGGTAGGCTTCTTGCTGTGAACTCGTTCTGACGTGGGAAGTAGCTATTGACGCGAAAATGCCCTTGAGTTGGCGAAGTGGGGGAAAGTCAGCCAACGCAACGCCTTTCGAGACAAGGGGTCGAAGATGGCGTCGGCGCGAGGTTGGTCGAATCCCCGTGAGAGTCGTACGCCAGTTAACAAGGTGCGCCTCCAAGCGGTAAACTGCGAAGAAGAAGTTAGAAAGGAAGAAAGATTGGTAGAATCTTCGAAGAGCCTCCCGCTCCAGCGCAAGGTGTATAGTTCTTGCGTGGTGGACGCTCCCACAGAGGGTCGAGGTCAACTCGACGCTTCTAGGGATTTGGAGGAAACGCGCGGTTCTGATGGCATCGCTATTGCGGCTGTGAAGCAGTTCGCGCGCCTCCTTCCCTTTGCAGACCCTGCCGTATCCCAGAAGACTTCAGTCCGGCCTCACGCCAATCCGGCCCCTTGAGAAGCCAGCCTCATTGCAACGTGAAGTACACCGAAGAACAGATCGACTTCATCGCATATTTCCGCTGTGATCTCAGGCTGCTCTGTAGAATGCTAATGAAGCAAAGTTTGCCACCGTCTTCCCCCAGGACGCCAAGCAAGGGTGCAGGCGCAGTGCTTCCAGTCTCCAAGGCATCTGTGACCGCCAGGACAGGCAAGTCCCGACAAAGGACAATCATGGCTTTTTCGGATTTGATGGCAGTGATAACTCACCTCTCTCCAGGCGGGCCAGACAGACCACCCCGTCGAATGGACTACTGGCCACCCTTACCGAGCGAGCCAAGTAAGTAGTACGCATGGGTTTTATCTAGGCACGAGCGATGGTGCGAGAGCCTTTGTACGTACTTTCTGTTTCTCCCTCAGCCCCGTTTTCTTATTCTTCTTCTTCTCAACCTCCCTCTGCGAGGACGCAATTTGATGTGTGCGGTAGAGTCAGCTCGAACAACACCACAATCCACAGGCCGCAGCAGAAGACAAGAGCATGAAGACGCAAAACATCAGAGAGGTTTTAGGCAATCCTAATGGAATCATCGTGGCTAAATTTACCATTGTTTCAATATCCTCAACGAGGTCGCTTATTTTTCACAAATTACGCAAAAGACACAGTCACAAACACTAATCGCTGGATTCGGACGTCTTGTGCCTGGAAACCTGTCTACATTCCAAATGGGTTCTCCGAGTGGGCAGCCAACCTCCTCGGCTTCGGTCCTCCTTCCCCCGCAATAGGCAGAGTCATCCCAGTCGAGCCAGAAATCGCTAGGGCTAGGAGCTCACGACGAGAGTAACAATTTCTCCCAGCACGAAGAAGGCACCATAACGGCGAACAACAATTCCTCGGCTCGTTGTGTTCAAGAAAATTCCTCCAGCGGCACAGCTTTATCGGTCGTAGTAGAATAACGAGACCGTCGGCACTGCCGGATACAGCAATTATTATCGCGCTCCACTTGCGCAAGGGGATAGCATCGCACACGAACAGACCGTTGTTTGACCGCAACAGGAGACCAGCAATACACCAACTCCGCAGCTTCCGCAAAACAGGGCTCCATTGGAACCAGGATGCAACTTTCAGGTAATTAGAGGAGATCAGCACCGCGATTTATGCTTTTGTAGAGGGGTACTGATGCTGGACCTGCCGGGAGCCCTTCTGACTCAGTCCACGACGTCTGCCGTCTCTCCGCCGTGCCCCTGTGCCTGTAGACGGAAACGACTGGCGCAAGACACATGAGGCCAGTTGAATGGCGACCAGGGTGCGCATGCGAGGCCTGCAGCGCACGAGAACCAAATTGCGCTTCGACCATCTGTCAGTCGGCCGACCACGACTTGGCCCGCGAGTCAATCGCCCGCGAACGTTGTCGGTGGCTCAGGGTCGAAATACTGGGGGGCTGCTGGGGAGAGGCAGATGTCCCGTTTGGTTCCAACAACAACAGTCGTTCAATAAGTCGCAGGATTGCTTCCCTTCCCGAGCCAGCAAACAATCGCAGTGTCCCGACAGACTGGTAACGAATGCCACTGGCACGCTTGGAGTCCAGCTCTCCTTCCTGGATCAAGAGACGGCATCAAGGTGTCTGATTGCGCCGTATTAAAGACGATCACATCGCCTCGATGGTGTAAAGAATGCCAATGCCCATAGCATGCACGCCAGCTTTCGTTATTATCCGCGCCCGACTTTCGTCCATTCTCGTTGACACCGTCGACCTGTCTCAGCTCAAGACTAACGGCATGGATCCACATCAATGACGCCCCCGGCGGCTTGGCCAATCGCAGCGTCTGGTCCAAAGACCCCAGATCCAGACACAGTAACGCAGCGCCAATCCTACACGGCGCGAAACGTCTTCTGCCGAAGAGACGGAGGGCCGGTGCGAGAACATCTGCTCCGACACATGGATGCCGTCAACGTTAAAAGACTTTGATTATGATTGTTTCGATGGTCGGGACAGCCAGAGACGCTGCGAAGTACAGGACCTCAAGTATGCGACGTTCACAGGAACCCCAATCCGAGCCAAGTTCAAAGGCGTGCTGATATCTCTAGCCTCCTGTCGATGATGTCGGTAGTTCAAGAGCTTCACAACCAGATAGCTCGCTCGATCCAGGAATTAGCAACCGCCGTTTCCGAGATGAAAGATGAAAACAAAGGGCATTTCAAGGCCACCTATTGGCGGTGTGCCAGTCGATCGCATCTCTTGAGAGACGCTAGCTAACGTGCTGCGAAGCCTTAAGCAGTTGGAGTTGGAGTTGAAAGTAAACCGTTTTGTGATTTCGGTTGAAGACACTGCAGCTTTGCCGATAAACTGGGACGATATGGCTGGACAAGTGTAACGGTCGCGATGGGAACGGGGTATGTGTCAGTGTTGGGTAAAAGAGTTGGATCTTTGTTGTACGTAGTCTGATCTGGGACGCATCCCTGCAAGAGAGTCAAGTCAGGCGTACGCCAATTTTCAACTGTGTCATACAGCTCCTCTGACGAGAAGGCGATGAATTATGGTCTGACGTTCGAGCCATGCAGACCTAAGGAAAACAAGCTTGTAAATGAGAAATGCGAGCTTAACGACTGTCTCGCTTTCCCCTCGTCCTGAAGCATCCTCAACGACTCACCCATGCACGACCTAGAACGTGTAGGGAATAAGGTTCTGCGCTGTTACCATGCTGTCGAGTTGGACCAGGGGGTTGAGTGCTTTGCGTGGAGTCTCCTCCACGCCTTCGTGCAGAAAGAGGAAACGAGCCTGGAACCGAGGAGACAATCTCAATTGGGGTCTTCTCAGAATGACAACAGGCGGGTCCGCTATTCGCCCAACGTCTGATAAAAACCAGCTTGGCGTCTGGGATAACCACAGTAGCCTCAAGCCGAGTGCGTCTGCCCGGCGAATCGCTTGACCGAAGACGCAAGCCTTGCGGGGCTGGGAGAAAATTAGGCCCCTGGGCAGGCATGTGTGATTTTCAAGCGTGATGTTCAGCCAAAGCCCATCCCCAGAGCGTCTGGCCTGCCGGCATGCGTAGGGCCCTGCAGGCGTAAGGCGTCACGTGCGATCCATTCACAGCGACTACGTCTGATTTGACAGCATCTCAGTTGAGCTGGCCACTACAAACTAGGAGAAGTTCTGCCGAAAGTCTTTCGTCTCTGCTATGATCAAGGCAAAGAGTGCCAAGGGCCTGTGTCAAGTTTGGGATCATACATAGCACATTCAAGCCGGACCCACGAATACTTCACTTGCTTCGAAAATTCTTGCTTGTGCAGGAAGATGTCCACTCGAAATGAACGCTAACGGTCTTCGACATGCAAACAGAAACTCTGTTTCGTCGGCCTCACCAAGAATAGCAGTGATGTCTCTCGTCGGATGCTGCTACTTGACTGAATTGTTCGTTGGTTTGCTTCACCGCACGACTCGAGAGGGACGGCTCTAGCACACTCACAGCTGTTTTTTGGCAACGAAGGCGCACGTCGCAACATATTCCCGCGGCGTACTGTTTTCTGGTCTCATTCTGTCCCCGACAACTAATAAGAAGGTCCGTCAAATCGATCGTTATCCTGTTGATGTGGGAGGGAGAGCAGTTCTGGAGCAACTCTGAGCGCTTTCCGGTGTCGCGACCACTTTAAGGGATGAGCAATTTCGTCTGCCATAGTGTGTTATGCGCGAACGACTTAGTCCCGTTTTGAGAGCTACAAGCTGATCAAGTGAGCCCGCCGCCGACCGACGAACGCGAACCGATTACAATGCATACCCTGTGCATCTTGAGACGGCGCGTTGCGCTGCGTTCTGAGCTTTTTGTCAGGAATACGAGGAATAGAAATTGTTGATCCCAGGGGTTGATAGCAACAGTGCTGGTGTCAGCGAGATTCCCAGCATTATTGTAACACCAGTAGACACATGCTAAAGGGCACTGGTTTGGGAGAAACAGTCAACGCGAAGTATGTGATTTGTATGAAAATTGGTTGTAATGTACACTACTATTGGACTCCCTTCCTGTGTCGACAAGTCTAGAAGAACAACACCTCCACGATAGAAAGCTGCCTACGTCGAGAAGCTTTGGTGTTCAACGCATCATCTAGCGCAGCTACGCCGCCCGCGTCGACACCGTCAAGTGCCTCGTACTTTTCCAAAAATGCGCATGGTGAAGTTCAGAAGACTGGCAACGCTACAGAGAATACGCAGGTAAAACGTAGTCATCGTGCTGGGAGGGGGCTCGATGTGCAGATGTGCGTGCGAGGCAAACAGTCGAGTAAACGTGCTGCTTGCGCCGCAGATGTGTCGATCTGGGATGTCGGGTTATAGCAGCATAGACGAGTTGGACAGCGGGAAAGACAGCTGAGAGGTCTGGTTGAGCACCCAGCTGTGACCGGGGCATGCCACGACCACAACATGCCTTGCGGCATAGCCACTTCTAGACCAGCAATCCTTTCGACCGAGTATGTTCCGCAATCAAGTCTAGTCTGGACCGTAGTCCATGCAGACGACCTAGACCACAGTCGAGGGTGGAGATCGTAGCGGGGTAGTCTGTCTTCGAGAGAGGTCACACCCAGGGCGGACCGCATTGCGACGGCCACTTTCGGCCGGATCTGCACTTCGCTAGGAGCCGAATATGACTTCGGGGAAAGAAACCAGCCCCCGTGGGGCGAAACGGAACATGGCATGGTCAACATTTGGACATTGTGGGGCCCAAGGCCGACCTCAGTCTGGCTCCAAGCCACATGGGAGAACGTTGTTGCGCTGCTGTCCCAAACAGGCTCGGTCAAAGTTGCGGGACCCTTGACAAAACCCAGTTACCGAGAGGCAGCACAGGGCCGTTGCAACCATGGCCAGCCGGCCACCAAGAGAAAAGGTCAGTGCCGAAGAAAGAAAAAGCCAAAGACAAGGTCTGCAAATCCGGCAAGAGCGCCGAGGGAAAAATCATCCAGTTAGGCGAAACGTCCTGGGTGTTTTCCACCATCGTCGACTTCACTCCGACGTATGAGCGGCTGGAGGGGGCCGTGTACGTCCCCGAGGGCCAATACATGCCGGACGTGAATGGATTTGTAAGTGGGACAGTGCCGAGCCACGTCGGAAGACAGGAGACTGACGCGAAGCGACGCTTTGCAAGTTGGTCGAGCTGCTGAAAGACTCGTGTGACAGGGGACCGGGGTACAGCCCACAGCAGGCCCAGACAAACCGTCCGCCGCGTCAGCCGTCCAGGGCCACTGTACGCGTCGGAGGTGATGTGCGGACTGGCAGCAGTGAGGTCGGCGCGGCCGCAGAGGAAACAGGTCATGCGAACACGGCCGTGTCCCTGGTCCACGACAACAGCGTCGGCATCAACGGCGCCGGTTGTGCTGGTGAGGCGGCAATCGGCCACGTCGGGGCACCATGCGCAGCCAGGCGCGGGGAGAGGAGAACCGTGGATTGGCCCCAGGTTGACCGGCGCATGGCCGACGACTCGGCCCTCCGAAATACTGGCCGATGTGTCGTCAAGCAAGAGATGCCCAATGATGCTGCCGCTGATGGTATCCGTCGGGCGGCTACGCCGGTTGGCATGTTCGGTGCGCACGGCGTTTCCGGAGCAGTGGAGGCTGGGGAGAACGGGCGGTCTGGAGACGTCTCCGAGTGGGAGACGGTTTATGCGCAAGACACAAGAGCTCCAGCGGCTCCAGCGGCGCGTGCCGGCCTCTCCAGGACGCAAACGGCCAGGGTGCAACGCTTTCTGCAGCAGATGTCTCTGCACATACGGCTTGCATCCGGCCAGGAATGGCTACTGCTATACCAGATAGCTCATTAAGACAGACGGCGGAGTTCGTCACAGTGGAAGCGCGGGCGATGAGCGCGTGTAATCCGTCTGCCTGGGGCTGGCCACTATTGTCTCGCAGTAGATAGATATTTGTGATTATTGGGAGCGAGATCTCTACAGTGTTTTCTGAATGCATTCGAACTCTGCTTTTGCCCATGCTTTAATTTTATCAAATTAGTCCAAGAGCGATTACGTCTTACAAATACAAACACATATTTAAGGAGGTCTAGATGCAACCTCAGAAATGGAATTTCGTTTCTTCCCACGTTGCGTCTGCTATACCAACCAATCTAAACGTCTGTCTTCCTCTCTCCTGTACGCAGCTTCATCAAGACAGCGCATCTGTGACGAAGGGGGCATGAGGCGCATCGGGCAACCATTAGGGGATGCCCGCTTTCTTGTCCCCCTCAACTCTCTCAGAGGTCTCAGAAGACATAAGTGCTGGGCTGGCAGCCCGCTTCTTCGAGCCCAGTTTCATTGGCGCATTGCAATCCTAACCATGCCTAAGTCCTCAGGATCGTCAGTTGGAGTACGCTCGGCCTCCTTACGACAGCACATGCAGCGGATCTTGCTGACCGTCGGCGTATCCATGACGGAAACTGGTACATGTGGATGTTTCGGATGTCGGTGCTTTCTACTGTAATGGTCGGCGCACGGCATAGGGAGTGTAAGCATGTGAGATAATTTTAAAAAAAAAACCAAAATCAACGTGAGCCGCCTGGCTGGCTAAATATAAGCACAGCTCGCTTCTGAAAACTTCGGCCACAGCTGTAATGGCTCTTGCCTTCGAAAGTAGCTGTTCTTCATGGTGAGAACAGCCAGGAAGGAAGCAGGTTGTACTAAGCAATAACGATTTCCAGCCCTGCCTATCAGCCCGAGCCGGACTGCCGTGAGGGATATATGTCGCTGTTGTCTCAAAGCCAACCGAGTCGCAGAGATGGCGGTAACAGCCCCTGGCAACCTGCAACGATATTGGGAGAGAGGGCCGAGTGGAGTACAGCACAGCGACTGATATTATTGCATTGCTTCAACTGTCTACCCCTCAATAGCGCCGATCCAGCTGTTGCTTAATGCTCAACAGGTGAAACGTCCGGATCACCGTAGTGCAAGCTTGATAGCGCGCTCTCACATCGCCGCCCAACTTAGGGTCTGGCGATCAGTGACATCGCCAAGCTATCTCCAGAGTTCTGGGACTTCCACTTTAACTGTAAGATTTCCCTTCGTGTCTGGAGTTAATCAAGCTCATCGAATTTATAATAGCGATGTCTTCCCGAGACATGACGGCGTTCATCATCGCAACGATCTATCTCAACTTACGCGTCAGCATGATTTCTCAATTGTCTCGAGAGCGGCCTGATTTCAATACCATACTGGACGAGCTCCTGAATTTCAGCGCCCGTGGAGAATTCATGTTGACAGAGGCTGACCATGGCCTCGATGCGCGAAATCTGGAGACCATCGCGACGATGGAGACGAACGGGTCCTTCCTCCTGGACACGCCGACCATGGGCGCCGCTAAAGCAATACCTCCTACATCGCCGTTAGCTAGCATGGCCCGCATTGCTGTTGTCTTCGCTCGGCTGATCGTGAGCGGCAATGATGGAGAGGTGAAGCTTTTTGTTGTGCGAATCAATGACGCTGGAGGCATGTGCGATGGCGTTGTGTCGCGCATGCTCCCTGTCAGACCCGGGACCAAACCGCTAGACCACTCCATCACGACGTTCCGGAACGTGCGCCTTCGGCCCGAAGCGCTTCTTGGATCCCCGTCCCGAGTCGACAACGAGCGAGAGGGTTTCCTTGCCCAGATCTGGAGGGTGTCTGTCGGCACGCTCTCTCTCTCTCTCCATTATGGGTGTGTTTGCCATCAAATTCGCAGGATGTACCGCCGCCACATATAGTCAGTGTCTCCTGGTCGGAGACGCGAAAAGGCTGCCCATCATGCAGTTCAGCACGCAACAGTAACCAATCTTGAAAGCACTAGCGTACGGAGAAGCTTTGCATGCCTACGCGAAGTGGAGCGTTGGCGAATTCATGAACCCGAAACATAGCGCCGACGTCCGCGCAGGGATCGCCACTGCCTTCAAGATCGTGGTGGTCCGGTCGTCTCGTTTGCTTTCCGAGCTGGCGGAGTGATGCGGCTGGCAAGGATTGTACGCACATAACTAGACAAGCGAACTCGCGTCGACCTTCCAAGGAAACTCCGTGGCCGAAGGCGATACTCTGGTCATCAGCATCCGTAGGTTCTAGTTCAGCACAAACCTTCGCTTCGATACTGGCAGCCGACAGGTCTAGCTTCCGAGATCCTGATGAACAGATGTCGCCTTCCACAGGCGATCGAGCAGAACAGACCTCTTCCGCTGTAAGAGAACGGAATGCTCGAGGAGGCGGTGAGCCAACTGACCCTTGCATCGAATCTGCCCGGTAGCATCAGGGGCGCATCTTACAACGATGGCGTTCTCCCCCCGGTGTAGAGCCATTGTAGAGGCCATCGCACAGCGCATGGCATACGAGGCCGCAAAAGCGCAAGGTAATGTTGTTGCCGATGTGCTCGGCTTGTTTGAGACGTCCTGCATCCAGGAAGATTCCAGCTTGTTTGTCGAGCACGGCTACGGCACCCGGTCTATGTTACGGGACAATGAGAGACGGGCATACGGCAACCTTCTGCCCCTTTTGCCCTCGTTGGTCGACAGAGAAAATGCGAAAGCATACATCACGGCTCCGTTGGTAGACGAGACATGCATGAACACGTTCATCCAGGCCTTGCCAGCGTTTGGTACTAGTAGAGATGACATTTTAGCAGAGCAGGTGCCAAAGTCAAAACTTTGAGTCAGGAATACACGGTCAGAGTCGTTAGGCAAACCGTAAATTGATGTGTCTTTGCAAGATACGCATGACACATAGGACCCTACCCGTGACATAGGTGCCCGATAGCAATGTAGCAGTTCGGACTGTTTGCCATGAAGATGCCGTCAAATAGGTATGGCTGTAATTTCGCCCCGCGCTTCAGCAGCAACGCAACCGTGTTGCAATTTGGATGGTTCTGCAATAATACTCGACTCAGGGGCGTCCAACTGGAAGAGTCCCGAACATTGATATCTACGCCTGGTAAGGCGAGGAGACGTTTTGTTGCGGAGTGAGACGCTAACACCAGGTCCAAGAGAAGTGGCTGGTTGCCAATCCTGGATGCCCGCACCAAGCCGTTCGGATTGGCACCTCTGCGGATCATTTCCTCAATCAGCGTCGCTCTCTTCCTGCCAGCCTATTGCAGAAGCGTCGTTGACGAAGCCAAGAGAGTCAACCGGAAGAGATGTTGCAAGTCGCCTCTAGCCCCATGTTCAAGGAGACACATAGCGAAACTAAATATACCCCTCTCGCAACAGTATTCCAGAAGAGATACCTTGCGACTGTCTAAGAAGATGTAGTCATGAGCGTTTGCTTGATTTTGGAGAAGTAATCGAATGGTTGAAACAGCTGTAAGCGGACACCTTATCGCGTAGCACAGGGGAGTGCGGCCACATGCGTCTGTCGCCTCTGCAGCTGCTGGCGTTTCTTTGAGTATCCGCTTGACAACGACGTTAAGACCGGTGGCTGAGGCGACGTGAAGGGTGTCAATTGATTCTTCGTGACCAACTCATCTTTTAACAGTCTTTTCAGATATGTCTAAAGTTCCGAAGCAAGCAGCCTTCTCCGGTAGGATGCTGCGCCACTTTGTGTGTTCAGAAGAGTAACGGCAATTTTCTTCCTCCGTTCGAGAACTGACGGGCACACAGTGACAGCCTGTAAGTTGATGTGCGTAGCCTTCATGGTAATCTCTTTACGTACTGTCGAGTGAAGATGTCGTTTGCTGTGATGTCGAATTGAGAAGTCCATACGTCCATCCCTGCGCATACCAATGCTTCGATGATACGTAGCGCCAGATCTTGTTTGCTACAGAGGAGAACTGCCCATCGGGCAGCAGAGCAGTCTTCTGAATGAACGTTGTGCCGGTAGATTCGTGGTGTTAAGACATCCCAAAACTTCTGAGAGCACCGCGAGAGGTTGACCGGCGTTTGGCGGTCACCACAAGCATCGAATATGTCGTGAATGAGCTCGGTGACAGTTTCTGCAGCATGACTCGTTGGCTTTGGAAGGATTTGCGGGGCGAGTAGAGAAGGAAGTATGTGAGGTGAGGTCGAGATCATGGCGGTGGTGATTGACGACCTTCTTATACGTCTCAACCGGCCCAGAGTGCACATGTGAAGCCCCGGCTGCTGAGCTATGACAAGAGACGCAGGGCAGAATCGCTTGACTGCCTTACTCATTCATTTGCAAGTTTAAGTAGAATATGACTGTTACGAAATCCCTTTCTAGTGGCTGCCGAGCATCAGCAGGCTTTCGCGGTCCGCTGTCATTCTCAGGCATTAGAGTGCGCCCATCGTACAATCGCGCGGCAGACGTGCCCGCCCCCGTGGCTTCAACGAAGCGTGTCTCCCAGCTAGAAGACATTGAACATGTCCCCCAAATCCACAACATCCGTGTCCAAGGCCTCAGACACAACGACTGCCCCCCTTGAATCAATCATTTTATTGAGGCTTTCCACTTTGACAGATAGGTCTTCCACACCGAAGACACCGGACGTAAGCATACATCACGAACGGCAACAGGTGTGGACGCACTGCTCTTTGAGGGTGGGCAAGATTGGTTCGATTAGCTTGTGTAACTCTTCTTCCCTGGCGGACAAACGGTCTATACTGAGAACAAAGAAGAGGTTAGCTTGCGTCGCTGACGACCATAGTCTGAAAGGTACATGCGCCGACCGGAGATATCGGATAGTACCTGCTGCAAAGAGCTGAAGTTGTTAGAAAAGTAGGTCTTGCATCACGTTTAGATGGTTCCGTATAGTTTTATTCAGCGCAGCACTGCCGTAAAAGTTAATATACACAAGCTCAAGACCGTCGTCTGGCGTCTCCCAGCGTTGCTGAGAACTTTCCTGGAAGCTTCTTCTGCGAACGCTTCGTGAGCAAGGAGATCTCAAAAGGCTTGGCTTGGCTTACACGGTGGAAGCTTGCGGCAAGTGAGACTTCATCGAACCGCTGCGGAGGCTGTCCCTGCCCTGCACCACGGGTGCCGTCGCAGCCTGTCTCAGCGTTCTCATCTCTCCACCGGTAGCCTGTTGATAACCACCATTTTAACTCGCCCGTAGACTTCTAAGCAAAAGCGCCTGCCGCGGCGTCAGGCGGGAGTCTCGGGGCGGATGCCGATTCGATCGCTATTGTTGGCACATCCTTAATAGCGAAGGCGTCCAGAGGGTAGCATGGGGAGGGCGATGGGGTCAAAGCGAGAAGCAGCCGCGGTAATAGTGCAGGACTCATCCTTGGTATGCGGCGCGGTCGCTGACTTGGGATGCCATAAGTATTCAATGCAAGTCGAAATGATCGTTGCATTTGCCGCTGCTATTGCGAGCTGATACTGCCTTCAATTGAGGCCCAGGTCGAAACCCAGGCCGAGAGATTTTACGACTTACATTACGTCAACAGAGGTCGAAAGATTCTTACGACCTGTGTTACGTCAGCAACAGTGTGGGTGGCTGAAGTCGAAGGATTCTTACGAGGTCGAAGGATTCTTACGAGGTCGAAGGATTCTTACGAGGTCGAAGCATTCTTACGAGGTCGAAGGATTCTTACGACCTGTGTTACGTCAGCGCAAGGCGCATAGCGAACCCTGATGCGGATCTGGAGTCGGGGGGTTCCGTCTCGCTATCGTATGCACACCAACATCTACTTATGGAGCGGCTCGTCTTGCAGGTACATGCCGCCAATTCCAGACGTTGGAGTTGGCGCGGCCATAGTCGGTCTAGAACGGCGATCCAAAGTAGCATCTCCACATGTTCAGGGCGTTTGTGACCAACAACGAGCTGGGGCTTTACTCACAACCGCAAGATCAGGATACGTCTCTGTTTTCCAGCGAGTATCGCCGCAGACGGACCCTTCTGTTTGGGCAAGTTTGGTGTTGCTGAGGAGTGAGAGACGTCAAACCTGGCATCTGGCGAAGACCACTACCCCTCTTGTTGTTGCCACGAAGCGCCAAATGCGTCTTTCTTTCTGGAGGATTTTGGGATGGGAACTCAGCAGCTAGATTACGCTCGAAGGAGGGGTTTGAGCGTCAAATCGCTTTTGTCAACTTCGTTTCGAGCCAATTGGCGGCGGTTCGGGAGAGAAGGGGAGGATAAAGCCTCTGTGAGTCGTGGGCGTGGGAAGTTATGAGCATGGGATCGACGAGCGGGTCCCGGCACTACCACCTCAATTGCCAGCAAACCTTTACACCAACAACAATGGCGACCTCAACTGTCAGTAATACAGGCGAAGGCTGGTTGAAGATCCAGCAGCTCATATTCAAGAATAACACCTACCTTGGGACGTTGTCTAGCAAAGGTCTCCTTTTATTCCTCATCGGAATCGACCTCTACGACATTCTGGATGGGGGAAGGGAGAGTACCACGTGCTTCTAGCCCTCGCTCACAACAAAGAAAAAATGACGGAGCTTTTCCAGAATGCAGTGGTCAGTGAAGATTTGATACCCTGTCTCAAGGATTTGCTGAGAAATGGCAACAATCTTGACGAGAACAAATCGATCTTGAAGGTTAACTTCGCTTGCACTACAATCCATCTGCATCTGCACGGTCTTCTGCACCTGGGCGCCGGTGAAGGAGTCGTACACGTTTCTTCAAACATTTTCGTTGCAAATGATGCGGGAATTCCACAGACCGCGTTCCTGTCCACCAACAACTTATCGAAGCCCGCCTGTTGGCCTTCTGCTATGCGGAGCACAAGACTGGCCAGGATAACGAGAAGGAAGATGGAAAGTCGACGGTCGACGGCCTTTTTGTTAGTTTACCTAAAGGCACCTGTCCCAACGTCAACAGAACCTGGATCTCAAAGGCGTAGGACCTGCGATGGACATAGATGCTCGGCGAGGCGTGGAAGGAGTGGGGGGTGATTCTGGGTTGTAAGCATGGATATAAGCGTTCTCAGCAAATAGAAGCTTAGCCACTCTTAATACTTCTCGTCAACTTGCGATGTGTGCTGAACAGTGACGCCTTTATGTTAATTGGTCTAATAGGAACTACTGAATAATGGACGTAATTGAGTCAACGCCGAGAAGAATGTTCGGATGAACCAGCCAAGTGCCCAGCTAGATGCGACCTTAAGTACGTCGTCTATGTTGCCGAGCTTCGAAGCATCGTAAAATTCCGCGCGCAACTAGAGATTGGAGTGCCGTATTTACTGCCTGGATGGATTACAGAAGAACAGTGCTTAGCATTTATCATGTCAAAGTCCCTGCAGACCGACATCCTGGCTGTATTGCAGCAACTAGGGTCGAATTGGAACTTCCTCAAGGATCCCGTGCCTTCAGATCATCCAGCCATTGAGGACTTGGACAGTCTCCTGGATCCTGGTCGGAAGAACGCCATCCTGCGGTTTCTGTCGGCGCTACAGCAGCTCGGCAACATCGTCCCGGAGGAAGAAGACCTCCCCGTCCTAGTCGCCCTTGGGTTCACCGGCTTTGAGCAGGTAGCTTACACGCCGTCGGCAGACTTTGCGCGGATGCTGAGCACCCATAGCTTCGATCAAGGCCGCGCGCGTAGAATGCACAACGAGGCGAAGAGCCTTCAGGCCCGATCCGAACATGCCTTTTTTGCGCTGTTGGAAAAGTCCCCAGTCCCACAATCGGCAGCATCAGCAATCCCTGGTGGAAATTCTCCGAAAGACGGAAACGATCAATCGACTGCCATCAGTTCTGACAAAAATCCGTCGAGCTAGTTCGGCGACCTTGACCAGGTGGGCTGCGAGGACTGTTGCTCCGTCACCAGTCCGGCAGCCTACTTTGTGGACCTTCTGGGGTTGCTCAAGAATCAGCCTGCTACTGCCAATGTGACTATCCCCTTGCCACTTTTCGATGGCTCTGTATTCAATACAGGGAGCGTTCCTCGGGGTTCGATGTTGGAGAAGCTCTTTAACCGGTGGTCTGATCTTGGAGACTTGTTTGTCTCGTGCCGTAACACGAACGAGGTGGTGCCCTATATCGATCTTGCGAACGAGGTTCTCGAGTCTGCGCTGCGCTATTTGCAGACCAACAATCACAAGCTCGAGAAGAGAGACATGAGAATCCCAGCTTACAATGCAGACGGCGTCGAGAAAGATACCCAGGATAGTAGTAACTACGATGCAGCATATTACCCTTCGGGGTCTATTGAGTCCTCCTCATCGGCAAACAAAACAGGACTGCTGTCTGACGCAGCCAACATCGACCACACTTCCTATGACAGCGTTATTGTCCACAAGGTGGCACCCTCATCTGTCTTTCCCTATGACCATTCTCAACATAGTCTGCAAAGATATCTTGCTGCTCCGAAAACCGACCTTCCCGAGATGGCCTCTGTGTTTCAGCCTTTTGCAAAGTCAAATGGCCCCAGCAGGATGGTTATTGCCCGAGCAAACGCGTCTCAAACACTGGGCATGAGCCACGCAGACTTCCTAAGCCTGACCATGGAGTCTTACTTCGATTTTCAGCTGGCAACAATTGAGACGGGCAACCCATCGCTGAAGGTCGACGAAATAAAGAAAGTTGTTTGGCCTTCTTCCCACTTGGCATTATTGGGTATACGAAGATAAAGATGCCGACGCGGGTGACGGGGAGTTTGACATGCTGCCGAACGGTACCCAGGAGCCTGTGGCGCCTGATGACCAGATCGGACTTGCTTTTATCGAAATCCAACTGCTACCTAGAATGGAGGGCGAGTGGCTGACGAGCCTATTCAGGATCCTCAAGACTGACTTCATGTTCAACTGCCTCGTCATCTCCGTGGGGTCACAGATCAACACGGCGCGCAAGGCGAGCGGCAACATTGCAACGCAGCTGGAAGGGTTTCGTCTTTGCGGAAAGAATGGAGAGGACGCCGGCACGTACGAGCTGCAGCGTTTGGAACATTTTGTGCGAATCTGGCGTTTGGAAGACACCGACGATGCCCTCATGGGGTTTGGAGAGCTTCCGCCTCCAGACTCGGACCTGGCGTCAAACACCCCCCAGGGAGGCTTGGTGATCACTCCCAGTACCATCAAGAGTCTGGTGGTAATACGGAGGATTTCGGACCTGTGTAAGACAAAACCGCCAAAGGCCGTGGCACCCTTCTCTGCCAACGCATGTCATGCCCGTAGACAAGTCGTCAGCCGTGCCTTGAGACAGGGCGCAACCGCTATAGCTGCGTCCAATTGTTTGCCCCTGTTACTGGCGACGGTGGGCATGTCCCACGACGACTTTTTCCGGATCCAAGACGACGAAGGGATCGGTAACAATCTCAGTCCTGACACGCTCTGGGTGTAAACCCGGGACATTGCCGCGGCGACCATGGCTGGCGTGTCCTATTCAGATCTCTCGAGTCTTCCGGCGAAACTAAGCACCAAAGTTACACCTCTTTCCACTCCGGAGACGTGGTTGAAGACGCTCTAGTCTTGGAGGACGCTGGAGGCCGACGGATGGGATGCCACAAGCCTGTCTGATGTAGCAGGATGCCCAGACTCCAATGACCTGCAGACTTTAAACCAATGGCCGTCGGCTCTGACGAAGACGGTCATAAAGTACCTGAGCAAGATGGAAGATCGACTAAGTGGTCTGAATGCCGCTCTATCAGTCGAGTCTCCTAAGCACAGAGATTCCGATGAAGGCAAAAGCGAAGATCAAGATCTGGTTCAAGAGAAACGAAGACAGTTCATCCTGTAGATCGTACAGACTTCTCTCCAAGCAGCTCTTCCAAGCCTCCCTCCAGCAATTTGCAAACTTTTGCTAGAAATAGAAAACAACAGATCGTCTTCGTTATCTTCGTCTTCATATTCTTCGTCGTCGCCCAACACGAGCTGGAGCAACACTCTCGCCGAAATTGTGCACAATCACATGCTGATCAACAAGAGTCTCTATTCGCCAAAAGAGCCCCAAGGTTCGATGCTGGTCTTCTCTGAAGTTGTCACCATCCATGTGAAAACATCCATCACCGGCGACCTGCCGATCTCCCTGGACCTCAGGGGCTCCCCAGCAACAGCCTTTGAGCTGGTTCCGAAGCAAGCAACGGGTGATGGCACCGTTGCGAGGTTCGTATGCGAGGTCATCGAGCCGAAGAACCTGGTGGTGTTCATGAAAGGGCCCGCGGCGCTGTTTGGCCTCAATGTTACATTGAGAGCCGCTGGACCGGACTCGCCAAACGACGGCGACTCCCAGCCTGCTGTGGCTATCATCAGTAAGAAGAACGTGGCTTCGGCCCACAGAATTATCAACTAGCTCCAATTGGAGCACATTCTGCTCAATCTTTCTTCCCTTCTAACTTTTTTCTTCGCAGTTTGCCGCCTGGAGGCGCACCTTGTTGACTGCCGTATGACTCTCACGGGGAAATATTCGAGGGCCAGGATGGCAGAGAAACCTCTATGGCCACCTAGGGGGTATATGAAGAGAGCGCGAATCGCCTCGATTACAGGGGGCAGGCATCTCCCTCTTCACGCTGCCACAACACATTCTGCTCAAGTGGTACTCTATCAAGGTGGAAGAAGCTCAGATCTTGCTACCGGTCATGAGAACTGCTGCTGTCCGGAGTGTTGCGACTAGTCAGTCGGGCTGGGCGAATGTCCAAGCAATGCAAAAATACATGTTTTCTCGCAGAACCCTTGCAAAGACTGGCTACGAAGCACAGTCTGCTAGCTTTGTCCAGTGGTGGTGCTCGGCCTCGATGACCCACGGAGAGATCGTCAACTCCATCGATGATGCAGCCACTCGGATGGTCTCCAGTGCCAAATCCCGTGCTGAGCTGCTCGTGATACTGCTTAAGGAGAATATGGGAGCCGAAGGTGCTAGCATACCGGTGGTTCTCAAGTCACCGCCTGGTCCTGGGCGACTCGAGACGCTGGAGTGGCTTCGCAAATCCGACTGTTCACGGCGCTTGGCCTCAAAGAAGCCGCCGTGGCTCTTCTCTTTGATGCTGCACGTCCGCCATCGCCGTTCGACAAGAGTACCAGGGCTGACGGACAAACGCCTGGCTCGCAGTCTACTACCCAACTGATCTTGCAGCTGAGGGCCGCGCTTGTCGATCGTGGAGCCAAGCAGGCGCTCGAAGATGCACAAAATGCGTTGCGAGATGGCCGTCGAAAGGCTCTGGTGCAGTATCTCATTCAACATCCGGCCATGCGCGGCTTCGGAATCGTAGACGAGGGTGGACTGTTTGAATAGTTCCTCATCGATGTGGTGATGGGCTCCGGCCTCGAGACAACACGCATCAAGTAGGCCATCTCGACAGTCCAGCTCTTCATGTCTCGCGCTCTCTTCGGTCGGGAAGAGGGCATCGACGGACGACTCTTTTTTTTTTTTTTAGTATTGTTCGACGCCTGCTACGTCCCTTTTCGGACACATGGCATCTGCGCCAGCGGTCGTGCTCACCACTCATGCAATCCCGCAGGACAGATGGTCGTGGATGCAGAAATACACCTTCTGGGTGGCCAACCAATCGACGTTCCTGTACCCTGAGACGTAGTTTGACCCGACCCTGCGCGACTCCTATACGGATCTCTTCCGTTCAGTGATGGAGGAAAAGGTAATGCAGTCGAGCCTGAGCGATGAGACGGCCAGGACCGTGATCCGGAGCTATATCAAGGGGGCCGACGAGATCGGGAACCTGCGCATCCGGTCCTTCCACTGGGAGATGCCGCCGCCATCGCCGGACGACGCCCCGTCGCGCCGGCTCCTGCGCGAGAAGATGGCCGAGGATATCTTCCACTTCCTCGCACGGACGAGAAGCTGTCCGTGCGTCTTTCACTATCGCCGACTGACGTACCTGGCGCACGGCGACACGGTGCTCACTCCCTCGTGGACGCCATAGGCCAAGATTCGAATGGATGTCCACTCTCATAGCATCGGCAGCATCGGCAAGCATCTGCGCCGGTCAGGGAGCTACGTGGTTCCCGTCACCTAGCAGGGCCGGCTTCTCTTGCTCCTGCCCAAGCTGGCCATCCGAGTCGAGGAGGCCATAGATCGATCCGGCCTCGTCCGCCGCCACGATCACGACAACATCCGAGAAGCAGAGCACCACATTAAACGTCGGCAAATCAAAAGTGAAAACTTTCCTCGACATCAAGATGGGCTGGTCAGAGCTCGTCGACGATGTCTGGTCCTCGCCCAACGAGAGCCAGACTACGCTTACAGTGGGCGACGGAACGAGTCCCGTCCCCGATTTCGACTAGACGCGCTTGGTTGCAAGCACAGACGTATCTCGAGACATGCTCTCTGTCATCGTTTTCCGAATCGGCTCCAAGAGCGGCCGAACCAGCGCCAATACTTGTCCGGGCGACTTCACGCTGCAGGGGCCGACGCTGTCGTTCAGGGACTACGCCATCATGTTAGCGGTGTCTCTGTTTGGAAGTGGCGAAAAGCTTGCGGCAATAGAGTTCGGCATGGTCACTGCAAGGTCGTCTGATGCCATCTCACAGAAGGCAATGGCCGGCTACGCCTCCGATCCGGCCGGGACGAACCCAGGAGCTCCCAGCACCTGGTCGACCTTGTCCGCGCCGACGCTTGGGTCGGAGCTCAAGATCGAATCCGTGATCTGGACCCTCTAGAATAGCTCTAACATGCCCTATAGCAAGTATCTCAGTCTCGTGGCTGACGTGGAGGTGCTCAAGGGCCTCTGGCCTGAGCCGTAGTTCACTCTGCCAGAGGCATATACCACTGCACCTTCCCAGGATGCAACGGCACGAGAGGCAGAGTAGACTGCTCATGCCGGTTCCACGATGCCGCTATTCAACATCCTTGGTGAAGACTTTCGAGAGGTTCTCGGCCGACACCGGTGCCGGAGGCGTCTTCGCCGTCATGGACGGCGCCACCATCGAGGAAGGCCTGCCGCAGCTCAGCAACGGCAACAGCTCCACGCGCACCCAAGTCGGCTTTGGGGCGGCCTTTGGCAAGTTCTCGGGCCTCACGCATTGCCGGGAAGACGCCGTGCTGCACTTTATCTACATCTGGGAGGGTGGCTTCCACGTCGTCGCCCTGCTGGTCGAGCGGTTCATGAGTGAGCCTGCAGCAGTATGACCTGGCCTTGCAGTATGCCAGGTTGGTATTTGATCCCACTGGCTCCGAAAACAATCCTCCTCCCCCAAAGGTCACGGACAGCAGCAGCGCGAATGCTTCCACTTCTACTTAGCGACCGACCTGGCGATCCCCCCACCCCCCTTCGACATCCGGCCACACTCAAGCACGGCACCATCCATGCCATCCTGGACTCTCTCCGGCCCACCACCGGATCGGACCGGGCGATGGCGCCGAACGTGCTGGACTGTCGCAAATTCCCATTTGAGCCTCACACCATTGCCCGTGACAGACCGCTGGCGTACATGAAGCGCTTCGTCATCAAGTACATTTAAGCCCTCGTGGCGGCCGGCGACGTCTTCTTCCGCCAGAAATCGCTCGGGATGCTTCCCATGACCATCCAGCGCTACACGGAAGCCTCGCACATCTTCGGGCCGGCGCCGCAGATGGTGCCAGACGTCGAGAGTCGGAAACAGCAGTTCAAGAGCTAGAACGAGGTTGCTTCTTCCATTGATGACTTTTGCCGCGCTTCTGTCCAGCTCCAGATCGCCAGCCCCTATTACGTCCCCATGTCCCACAGAGGTAACAACAACAGTAGCAGCAGCAACGGCGGCGACGGCAGCGGCAATCAGCTCAACTCTGGATTCTTCCCGCCCACGCGGTACTTTGGGTTGCAGGCGAACCCGGAGTTTGGTAAGCTGCGCTCTGATTGACGACCGGCTGTTCAAGATCCGCCACTCGTTCGACATCAACGGCAACGTCCGGCGTCTGAGTCTGTGGGATCCGCCTCTCGATGTCGGCGCCCTCGTGAACGCGGCGGCCGGTGCAGGGAGCTTCGACAACCTGCTGCAGCAGAGCGACAGCATGTCGTTGCTCGTGTCGGGGCTCGGCCAGGTACTTCCTCGACAGCGGTTCACGTATCTTCTGCACAAAACGTTTGAACTGTGCGAGGAGCTGAGGCGACCGGCCGGGTCGCTGCTCTCGACCATGGAGAAGAAGGACGGCGAACCACTGCAGCTGCTTCGGAGCGAGCAGAATACCAGGTTGCAGCGCATCATGACGGAGATGAAGGTCTCTCAAAAGATAGAGGCCGAGAGAGGGCTGGAGCATCTTGGAAAGGCTCGTCGCGCCTCGGCACACCGATTGAAGTGCTACTCAGACCTCTCAGAGGAAGATGCCAAGCTTTCCAAGGAGGACGAAGACTATGTCGAGATCGGGCAGAAAATTGTCAAGCCGACGGATTCGGGTCTACGTTTGGCGGTCAACCAGCTTCTGGAGCTGCGATCAGCAGACACAGCGTCCATTATCAACGACCTCGCCTGCGACCAGGGCATGATGGCCAGTATTCTATCAAACACCCCCATGCCCTCGATCAACATGGAGCCAATGGGCGTCGGCGTGTCCGAGCAGCTCCCGAGCCCAGCAGCTGGCTTCCAGATCTCTGCCGGTCTTCTCCGCGGCAAAGTCCAGAAGTCGACGGAGAACGCCCAGCGTGCGAACAGGATTGACCAATGGACTCGGCAGCTGCAGGATCGCCGGCTACAGCTGAACCTTGCCGGGTTGGAGGTGAAGAACATTGACAAGCAGATGGAGGTGCAGCGGGAGCGAATCAAGACCACTGAGATTGACATGCGCGCGCAGCAGAGGCGGTGGAGGCGGCTTCCGAGACCCAGCAGTTCCTCCGGTCCAATTTCAGCAATAAAGAGCTCTACGGCTGGCTGGGGGCCTCAAGTCGTTTCATCTACTACCAAACGTACCTTGCGGCGATGACACTGGCTCGGACGCTGGAAACAGCCTATCAGTTCGACGGCCAGTGTCGTCCACATCCGCATCGTCCGCGGGATCCAGCACGTCATCCCCCTCCATGGTCTCTTCGACTGGATACTGTAACGAGTCGCGCAGCGGCCTGCAGGCGGCAGAAAAACTCTGGCTGACTCGAAGCAGATGGAATTATCTTACATGAACACGGTGCGGCACGACTTCGAGATGACCAAGAACATCTCCCTCCGTCACCTCAATGCCGAAGCCATGCTCTCCCTGCGTGAGGTGTGGAAGGCAACCTCCAGCCTTTCCGAGATGCTGTTTGATCTGGACTGCCCCGGTCAGTACTTCCGACGTATACAGTTCGTGGCCTTCACGCTCTACTGCGTTGCCGGACCATATACAAACATCAGCTGCAACGCGAGTCTGATCGACCACCGTTATCGCTACGACCCAGGCTGCACGGGCAGCTACGGGGAGAGGTTTTCGTCGAACAAGCCAGACCCGTGGTTCCTTGGCCAGACCGTCAAACTGCCGGTCTCATCAGTGGCTTTGGGTACAGGGTAACTAGACGCAGGTGTGTTTGAGTTGAATTTTGACCGCGAGGAGTGCCAGCCTTTTGAAGGGGCGAGGCCATCAGCAAGTGGGAGCTCAGGCTGCCCGAGACATACACGCAGTTCGACTACAAGACCATCAGCGACGTGATCATCCATCTCCGCTACACGGCAAAGAACGGTGGAGGCACGCTTCGCTCGGTGGTGGAGCAGAGCCTGGACACGTCCATCAAGGACGCGGCCAAGAACAAGCAGACGGCATTGTTTGATATGAGAAACGACGCGCCCAATGCTTGGTACATGCTGTCGTCTTCGCAGTCTGAGCGAGCCGTTGCGCAGATGCGTGGGCTAAAGAGTCGGCTGCCGTACTTGGCGAGATCGCAGGACATCAAGGTGACCTCGGTCAAGATCTACGCTGGCGGTCAAGACCTCAAGGAAGCCTCCATCTCTCTGTCCAGCACCACAGAGCAAGCTTTCGGTTCTAGTGCGATGACGTCGAAGTACGCAGATGATTTGGGCAAGTCGGAGGTATTTACTGTCTTGGTGAATGGGAGTGGGAACTTGGACTTTGTGCTTATGGGCTATTGGTAAATTACTGTGGAAAGGAAGGGCCAAGGTGGTGACCAGAAGCTGGCCCCAGATGGTCTGCTGATTCTGCTTGAGTACAGTTCTGTGTAGGTGGAAGCTTCTTTGCCAGGACATTGACGTGACATGTGTACCGAAAACTTCACATGATGGTTTTCCTTTCTACATTGTGTGTGGTTTCTTCTAGTCTTCTTTTGCCCAACAGAAACATAGAGTTTATACAAAGACAACCGACAACATAACTGTTGTGTTTGCTACATCTTGAGTACCTTATTCTGGTCTTCTTCGTAGCTGGGGTGCGGGAACTTCCTATTCGTCGTTCAACCGCCTCTATTGTACCTGGGAACTAACTCCGTCATGACCATGAAGGCCCTCTAGAACTTCTGAATTTGAACGGGAAGACTGCTTCAGATCATCATATGCTTATTTGCTCCAAAACGTATAAACTCTGCAACTGTCATTAACAACAAACGGGTATAACCCCTGTTCTCCTCCGCGAGCAGTCCGCTTTTGCGTGCACACTCGCCGCTCCCCCCCCTTTCCACCTCCAGTTCACTCACGCACTATGTTATCGCTCAAACTAGGTTTTTTGATAGCTCTGTCTCGGACGAGCTGGATCTTTTATCTCTGTCTCATACAAGCTGGAAATGTACTTGTCGGCAGCTGAACATGCAGGCGCTGATATATAGGTGGTACCACGGCCGGGGGTTGTAGGGATCTAGACCCAGACCGCGCTGGGCATACTTTGGCTTCAGCTCAGTCTAGGAACGCCTTCGAATTGGGGCTGGGGTTTCAATAATTCGTTCTCTGAAAACATTGACCCGTGTTGAAATAAATACGGTGAGTTGTCCGTGGAGTGGAACCGCGCTCAATCTGTGTTCTGCTTAACTTAACTCCTCGAGCTGCAACGTAATACCGTGGAAGCAACACGATATCCCAAACTTAACTCTTTTATCAAACTCGAGGCCTACATTGAGGGCTCTTTTTTTGCCTCCTGGCTCAAGACGGTTCTAGACACAAGTGCTTTAGATCACTATGATCAGATCGTCAAGCTGTCCCAAGGTATGATCAACGCTGGCATGGCTAATATCCAGAAGAACAACCCTGGAATTGAGAATTTCGATGGGTAAGGCGGTAAGCAGAGGGCGATGATCATTGATCTTAACGCTCTGAAAAGCCCTGACTGGATCTGGCTGGATGCAAATGCTGATGGCCTGTTTCCCTCTCCGTGTGTAGATCATGCAGGCGAAATACAGGCGACTCTCAACGCGCCTCAGCTCAACATTTCCGCCCCGGACCCAAAGATGGTTATTTAGCGGACCAATGTCGAGTCTGGGATTTTTAGCGTGTACACTAAAAACGGCACGGAAGACTTCGCTCTTGATGGCTGCAGCATCGACGTTAGAGTCCCGCTAGGTACGTGAAATTACAGTTCAAACCTTTTTCAATGATCATTTATCTCATCCTACCTATCCGGTGATACGGTTTTCCATCAGAGTCTCCTGCTTACCGATCTTCGTTCTGCAGCATTCGACACCTATGACGATAATCCGTTTGACACTCCCGAGAGGCGTCAGTACCACAGTCAAATGAGGGAATGGCTCCAGAAACACTTTCAGGTTCCCGGAGACCACCGTCCCGAGCGAATCTTTGCCAAGTTTGCCGACGCGCATTGGAGCCAAGTGTCGCTCGTGACGAACCCCTTGGATGACCTCAATAGCGTGTACGAGCAATGGAAGCCTTCCTTGGAGAAGAATGCAAACATCGGCAATGCCTTTGAGAAGGTGTTCCAGATCATCGCTGTGCAGAGGTAGAAGGAAGGGCTGACAATGATCGGAACACGCTTCAACCTGGATGCACCTGCGGGTAAGTCCTCTCTCTGGATTGATTCTACGTCTGTTTCTCTGCTAATGACGGCGTCATCAAATTACATTTGAGAAGCCTGCCTCTTATTGTAAGTCTACTCTTTTTCTCAGAAATTAGAAATGACTGTACGTATGACTTTGGAAAGAATAAGGTAATGAGGAGTCTCGTCCAGCCCCCGTCATTATGGTCCATCAAGGCTACGCATACACACTTGGTCCCGAGTCGGGTGCTTCTGGCTGGCAGGACGGCTTCTCCCAAACCGGCGGTCCAGCCGTCGCCATGTCTACTGTACTGCCAGAACGTAACGGAACACAAGCTTTCGGTACCGGCAATTGGGCGTTCTGGCAACTTCTCTCTGCTGGGAAGCGATTCGGTGGCAAACAGCTAGGTTCCGGGAACCTTTGCTCTCCGTCATCAACTGATCCTGGAGAAGCACCTGCTTCCTCATCTGCAAGTGTTTGTCCAGACAACACAGATATTCCCTGATGTCGTATCTTGGTCCATCTCAGGTAACGGCACCCTCTTGCTCAACAACCCTTATGGTGTCGGCAGCAACCCTACTCAGGATCCCAAGAACGATCCGTCCATCGACCTCTACAAGTTCAAGAACATCCCAGATCCAGAACCAAGTTTCGCAGGGCGCACTTGCTACGGGGCCCACATCGATGTCACCAGCGCCCACCTCAAGGCAAGTAAACTTGTCAAGTTCAATCAATCAATCAATCAATTATGAAGCTATCGCCAGTCAATCAAGCCAATCATGAGCTTCAAACTTAATTGATTGCCTTGACTCTTTCCACAGAAGAGGGGGCTACTAGGGCTTCGAGATGTCTCTTGCGACGACGCCGGGAATTGTGGCAATCGCCGGAATCCGACCAGGGAAGACGACGTTGTAGGAAGAAAAGAGTAGGCAATGTGTAGGAATTGGGTCCAGCCCTGTTCATCTGGGAACCCCTCCTCTGTCACGGTCACGTACGTCGGCGCTATGGGAAATGGGAGCGAGGATTTTGCGACAGGCGCGCTTCAAGACTGACTGGCAAAGGGGCATTGGGCGGTCCGGCGTTTCCTCGTCGTATTCGCCGCGTTTGCCAAGAGCGATAGATGACGTACTGCACAGCGTTACCGAACCCTTTACGGTCGAGCGTTTGCGGCCGTTACCAACTTTTCCGAGGCAGAGACATACGTTTAATACTGTTATCCTAGTCGCCAACGCTTCACCTAGCAGTTGTACCGAGATGGAAGCTTGTCTTTTCCTCGCAACAAGTTCAACAGCAGCGATTTCGACTGCACTTGGGGCCTTGCTTGCATGCGCTCTATAGCGTTTTCGTCCCTCGGTGGAGGAACGGCCTTGTCCATCCAACGTGTCCGGCGCCGTTCCATAATGACGCAAAGGTCTGGCTTCTCCAGTGTTGTCTGTGGAGCAAACAAAGCGGGAACGGCCACGGCAGGCGCTCTTTTCGAAACTTCCACTTCGTTGGTTGTTTAATGCGCAGCCCTATCGTTACAACAGTGTGCATGAGGCAGTCAACATAGAGCATAATTAAAGGAGCGTATGTATTGATCAATCCATGATGATTGTGATAATGATAGAAAGAAAAGTCGGCGTGTTCTTGCTGGAATCCGACATCGGAATATTCGGAGATATTGGTGTTATATGCTTACTCTGAATATGCAATCCTTGTGTCTGACATATCCATATCCGGATAGTCTTATCTGACACCCATCCTGCCGTTGAACTTGACGTCTAGTCACCTGCAGAGGGCAGACTTTTGTCCGCAAACCGAAGAAACCGAGCCGCGGGGGACAGGATTTCCAGATGACCTCGCATCAACCCTGTACGTACTTCTGACGGCCTTCAGCCATTGCGTCGCATTCGGTTCCACCCCACAAAACACACGCCCTTAAGGATAGCAGCACATGTAACCAATACCCAGACGTGAATAACAAAGTTAGAAAGTCGTTCAAATGGTTTGATTCTCAGGACCGCAGGCACGCAGCGCCAGTCCTTGTGAATAAAATGGAGCAACTCGGGCTCTTATTCAAAACACCAGCAAATTACAGTTACTAGCCATGCGCCGCAAGCCCCTATCATCAGATTACTTGTTTCCCATCTTTCGTTGCTTTGTGACACGGCATGACCTCCCAGTAGGTACCCCACTGATCGGGGATTTCGTCCGCCCGTTCTTCGCACCACCGACAGTCGCGGCGCCAGTGCAGGATCTGCTCATATCTTTCAGGATTTCCATCGCTTGGGCGGTGTTGCACTCCAAACCCTCCATTATTTGGTCCAATGACGTTCTTCTCATTTCCATGGTCTTTACCGCTTCCAACATGAACTCTATCTGCGCAGCCGACTTCTCTGTGATTTGCGTGGTAGCTTTGGACTCTTTTCCAAGCCTGTCCAGAACTGATTTGGTCTGCGCTGGTGATCCCTGCTTATCTAGAACACTGCGCTGGCTTTTCGGTCCTGCGATGTACACTTGGAGCTGCCGGATGAAGGCCAGGTTGTTATTGGCTTTTTGCAGAAGTTGCATCGTCTGTTCGGCAGTTTGTATTGCCTGTCATTCCATTTGGCCTTGACAATACTGGAGAAAACTTATCTAGTGCTGCTGCTGCTGCTGCTGATATTGTTGTTGTTGATATTGTTGCTGGTTTTGATATTGTTGCTGTTGCTGTGGCTGGCATTAACGATGTCGATGCTCGTACTTTGGCGGTGGCACGCCTTGGTACCATGGCCTCCCTCCACTAGACGTCCGACTTGCAATAGTCACTTGATTTTCCTGTTGATTATTGAAGAATCTGCGCAATAAGCCTTCTTTGACCTACGAATAAGATGCTGCTAGGTTACTTTATATGCAGTATCCTTCCTCGTGGTCGAGCCATCTTTGTCGCTGATTGTCCTCACCGTTATTGTTGTGTTATGTGATGCTATATCATGTTATGTTATGTTATGTCATGCTGACGTCGCCCCGGCCAAACCATCTAAGGTGTCTTCTAGGAGGTCATAAGAGCAATGCGCGTGTCCGCTGTCTAGATTTTCTTCGAGATCAGAGCTTTCATGCATGTCGGGAGGGAGAAATGTTCTGGGCAATGGACGTAACCCGGAGAGTGTCTGTTCATTCTGGTCATTGCACTTAGAGTATAAACCTTCGGAGTGTGACGAAAATGGCGCAGGCCGTTGGCGGCACCTCGGACTATTGCAATGTAGGCCCAGGTTGCAGGTGTGTGTCTATGAGTGCTGAACAGTTTAGTTGATCATAACAAACACAATAGTGACGGCAAAAGTAACTAGTGAGATTTGCCGTCTGAGTGGGGTATACTTTGCGCCAGAAGAAGTAGACAAGTAACGATGTCCTTTGAGAAGCATGGCTTTAAGAAGCATCACAAATTACCAAGTGAAAGCACAAACCAACTATGCCAAGTCAGACTTTAAGGGATCCCTCCAGCAGAATGCCGTAGTGAAGGCGTACCACTCAGCGCTAGCAGTCATCCGACACAGGCCCAATTAGGAAGCGAAAATGGGCAGCAGCGCGCGGCGCAACACCCTCTACGACTTCTAGCAAACAGCAAGCTCCACGTTCTTCATCCGCTCTTATTTGAGCGATCCTGCCGGTAAGTCCAGTGGTCAAATCGTCCCATCATTGCCCCATCATTGCCCCATCATTGCCTATGTTGTGATGTCTAGCAGCAAGCCAGCAAGGTATTAACTCCAACCAGGCGTGTTCAACCCACACAATTAGAAACATCACCCAGCCGGTACTACGATTTCCTGATATAGCAGTCGCGAAGTGATAGAACGAGCTTGCAGCTTGGATCGATTCGTTCTAATGGGAGCGCTGTACGAGGGCCATAACCAACTAATCATGGTTTCAGCTAATCGTGCCTTGCAGGTCCATGGCGGTGACAGGGGCTGATGGCGCAAACGACACGACTTGGGCGATCACAAAGACTTCATTCATACTGGCCGATTATTACAATCAAGTCTCGCTTGCCACCGTCATTTCCGATGGCGCCTGTTCCTAGGATCATTCATGCAAGCTACAAGGGCCGACGAAAGGAACCCACATGCTACCCTAGCTCTACGCAAATCAACTCCTTCTTCTGTCCGTCGTCTTCTACCTTAAGACACTGGCTTGGACTCAAAATACCACCAATCTTTCAACAAGCGGCCGCCAGTAGCAACCTTTAGGCAGTTCCTTCAATCCCGCATTCTATGCTCCGAGACGGGCGCATCGAGCCGACCACACAAACATCGTCCCAAAAGTACCCGATGCATAACCCTAATTCGAGCCTCTTCGCTTCGCCGCATCGCGTGGCCCACGACGGAGGGATCGTCTTGCTCATGATGCGACCAGTTGCGAGTTGGTCTTGTGTTGAGCGTCGGGAAGACCGAGAAGTTTCTCCATGCGTGTCCCCGCCGTACGTGCGTCCGAAGCCTTGTGGCGCCCCCCTGCCGTGAGCGCAAGATCTTGTTCACTAAGCCCAGCGTTGCGATGGGACTGGTGTGGGAGTTTCGAGATGGCAGCCATCTCGTCCCCGCACCAACAAGACGAGTTTACATACCCATTCATCCATGGCTCACGTGCGGCTAGCTCAGAGCGACCACATCAATATCGCCCCACGGGACCGATGTCACCCTACAGCTGCTGCGATCAAAAGCAGTAATCTCCCAACACAAGCAAAGAAGAAGTCAGGCACCCATCGCTCAATTCATCCACCAGCGGAGGTTGATCTCTCACAGTAATGAGCGGACTATTGGGGGCGCGAAAGTCGATCGATGAAACTCTCAGCAATGGCTTTGGGGTATGGACGAGAATTGGAGGCGCACCTGCGAAGAAGAAAACTTAGAAGGGAAGAAAGAAATCGACGAGAATTGAAGAGTCCAACAGCCAAGCGGCCGGAACCGGCATCCTCGGGCATGCGACATGGGTTCTTGGGACGCATGCTTCTGATGGTTCGAAAGATAGACGCATGCTGCGTCTTCTTCGATGCGCGCCGCGCAGATGGCCGGCGTTAGGTGAGAGGCTCGGCCGACGACATGGACAGCTGCAACGCTCACAATGCCTCTCACGCTGGCATTATAAGTTCAAGACTTGCCACCACGCCGGCCGTTCCTTGGTCACGTCTGGCTACGAGCGCTCACAATGTTTTCCGTTTGAACAGCAACACGACTCGCCCGCCACCTGCTTGCTTGCCCCCCTGGCACCTAATTCCCGACGTAGTGGTTCGTGATAGCGCCGTTCTTACCCAAGACATAACCAACGAGCATGGCGTTGACCACCATGTCGCACACTGAGTTCCAACACGAGAGGGCCGATCAGGGCACAGCCAGTGTTCCAGCAAAGCCGAGTCATCAAGCAGCGTAGTCGGCGTCGTTATTGCGGTTGTACGGCGCGCGTATAACTTGGTCGCTATCCTTAAATCGGCGTGGTCAAAATCCTAGCAGCAGTGTCCAAGTGCGATGGACGATTTACAGCTCGATGACCAATCTCTGGTCTCCTTTTCCGGGGACAAATCACCTGCGCAGTGGCCGACAAGGCCACTTGTTCTACCACAGCGTTCATATCATTTTGCAGCTCATTCACAGGGCTTCCCGCGTTAGTACGACAGCAGCTAGCATGTAGAAGTCATCTACACCGGGGAAATGTACGAAGACTTCGATATAACGGGTCTGAACTTAACTGGCAACGGCCTTCTTGAACATCAAAACCCCCTTCCAATCGAGGAGCAAGTCATCGACCTATTACTGCTCAACCATTCTGGCATAGGCGAAGACGGCCGAGCAGCTATTGAGCCCGTTCAGGACAGTCAACAGCAGCCTATAATCTCATCTGTGCGCGTACCGTATGATGGCGCATCAACGCCTGCGTCAAGCCCTGTCTGGATCAACAGATCGACTTGATCATCGACGCTCCAGATTTATGGCATTGCCCACAGAGACACCGACGCAAACGCCTCTGAAGGAACGCAGTGATCTCAGACATGATAATCAGGGGATCATGTGTACGGAAGAGGCTGGTGCCGGGGAACGGCGCCAATGGTAATGGGGCCAGGGTCCTTCGGAGCACACACAAAAGGCACAGTACAACACGGACATCTTGGAATTAGAGACAACTTGCAATACGCCCCACTACCGGGTGTCAGCAGAAAAAGCCATCTTCGCCGCTGGCGATTTACTGAACTTCTAAGGACAACTGGAGGCGGATGGGATGGTAGATCCAAAGGACGTCAACGGTATCTTGCTCTTTTTCCACCCACGTCAGCCAGCGCAGACACTATATCGTATTACTCAGAGCAATGCCATAATTTTCGGCATAATCGACTGGCGTTCTACCGTTGAGATCATTGCAGTTGATGCTGTGGCCGGAAGCCAAGAGGCGCACTATGACCATCAGAAGCCCAGTGGCAGCTGTAATGTGCTCGCAGCCTAAGGAGTAGCTGTTTTCGTGGGCTTCATGTTCGGGCTCGTCGGTTTGCCCGTCAAGGAAAAGTAGACATCTCCAGATACACCGATCAAGGAGACGATTCTTCTGGAATGCGTTTTCCAGAAAAGCGCAAACGATACTATCGAGTCCCTTCATAACAGAGCATTGAAATGGAGTCATGGTAGTGACGTGTTTGTCGTTATAGTCCCGTAATCTGTCGTAGGAACGATCCTGACGCAGCAAGCTGCTGACGGGAACATTGTGAAAACGAACTGTGGAGATGTTGAGATTGCGCTGTTTGCAGCGTATGAGAACCTGTAACGATGCCTTCTCATCTGTAGAAGTCAACACAGCCCACCTGACAGCAGATGTGCTGCGGTAGAGAATCGGCTCGCAGATAGCGTGCAACTGTCGATCGCAGCGCATGAGCTTGATGATCGTTCCGACGATACATGGCCTGGCGATCGCCATGATTATTCCAATGGGAAGGCGTGTCATCCTGCGCGAATAAAACACTGCTGGAATGCGGTAAGTGGCTCATATCCTTCTTGTGCCTAGATGTTTATGTTTTATGGGATACATTGTACGGTGAATCCCTCTACCGAGATCCATCCTATTCTAGAGCAAGTCGGAAAACTGCGTTCCGAATGCTGCGTTTCCAATAGCACTGCTCATAGATTAGCATAGGCATCACATTCCGAGCGCAGCATGTCTTAGGAGTTCCCTGTCTCCACTTCGCCTGCGCTGCAACAGTAATTAAGGCGGTATGAGGCTTAGACAATGTTATGTTATCTTCTTTTTGTTGATTTGCCTCTGAAAGAGCTTGGCATCGCCCGAAAGAGTCCATATCATTCTAACTACGACGTTGGCTACAAAACCTGCGGAAGAGCAGCACTTTGCCTCACTCAAGGCGAACCTCATCTCTCTACCACGACGTGACAGCCTCAACCAACTCTGCCCGCTCACCCCTGCGAAGGAAACTCTTGCTATTCGTCGCAAACATAACATGAAAGATGGCATGCCAATATCAAGCCACTGACACGGTCACACAAGCAGACTCTGGTTAGATAATCGCGGTGCTGACTAGAGTAACCAGAGATAATGTACACTTCGGCCGACAAACAACATAAAACCACAGATTAAGGGATGATGAAGATGACAGAGACGAGAGGACTGGTGCGGAGCTGGCTGGCTTGTAGGAAAGCCCTAATAGCGCGATTACGGAAGAACCTAACCCTAGGTTGGAAGACAGCTTTCATACTGACGCGCTGTTATGAATGTGTTGTTTCCTGTGATAGTTCAGCAGGGTCTCAAATTTCTACCCCAGTTGAAAAGGATAGCCTGGGTTAAGTTCTTTGTCGATTTTATGCTTGTACCAGACCGCTCAAAATCGAGAAACCTCCCGCTGCGCTTCTTCAATCACTCTACTCAAACCCTTTCAAACTGCCGTACAATCCAAACAGCTTCTTGCGCCATTACTTTGATCAGCCGAACCTGCCACAGCATCCTTATTCGCCATCTTGCAAGTATGACGGCATCAGACGAGAGTCAGCTCTGGGTTCTGCCGCAAAGGACCATGTCTGCCAGGGAGATCGCCGTCTTGGTGTCGCTGTTGGCCATGTCTCTGGTCATCGCTCTGGATGCCAACGTCGTCGTCACTTCGCTGTCGGTGAGTTCATGACACTCGGTGCTAGAGTCAAGACTTGTCTAGATAACTTACAGAACGACAAGGCCATCATCCAGGACACCAGTGGACCATCGACACAGGCTTTCTGGGTCGGCACGGCGTACCTGATCTCATGCGCAGTCATTATGCCATTCATCAAGTCCGTTAGTAACGTCCTCAGACGCCGTGAAGTCCTCATTCTGTGCACCGACTTGTTCACCACAGGCATGATGATGTGCTGCTTTATATCTGGAATTACCTTAATGATTGCAGGACGTGTAGTGCAAGAAAATAAATAAGCGGGTATTCTCCAAACTGTCGTGGGAAAATGAGAGTCATACGGCAGTCAACAAGGTGCGCCTCCAGGCGGCAAACTGCGAAGAAGAAAATTTAGAAGGGAAGAAAGAATACCCGCTATTACCTTTATCAAGGAATCGTCCAAGAAAAAAGAACCCCTCTGTCTCTTCTTTCGGGTTTACTGGGCCCAAATCGCTGCAGACAAGTGTGAAGTATGGTATTGCCTTGCCAGTCTCGTAATTCGAGATCGATGTTCTTTTGTAGAAGCAGGCGGATGACGGCCGCTTTAATGGACTGGCCCATGCTAATGCTGTCTACCTAGAGGTCCACATGGAAAATATAATCGTCCGTGGGGCCGCCGATGCGGCCGCTGAAATTATGTGCTGTATGATGTGCTAATGCCTCTACCATACGTGGTCCTTTGAGACAAACCTCATAAAGATATACAAGATGGCCTTTGGATAAGGCGACACCCAGTAGGCATAGAGCTTCCACTTGAGACACGTCGCTACTCATGATAGCAGCCACTAGATCATCTTGCACCGTAGATGCAATCGTCGCCGAACTGCGACCAGAAGACCACGACCCTCCCGGCGAGTCAACCGCGGTATCGTCTGACCCGAAACTTTGGGCTGACACAAGAGTTCGCACATTCTCAGCTGACGAAAGTTGGTCAATTCTGAGTGCTGCCTCTTCCGCTAGACGTACAGACGCTGGTACCTCGTCGCCTGTGCTGGCGACGGCGGTATCATGAATGGAGTCGACTAGCGTGGAGGTGACGCTGTAGCTTGGAGACCAAGACGCAGCGGGAGACCGTTCTGCAAACGTCTCATCCGAGTACGTACTCGTAGGTGATGAGGTTTAATCTAGGTGTACCATGCTCATGTTGGTCGATGATTCCAATGTGATGTCTAAAGACGGCCCTGAAGGTGTTCTTCACACTTCCCACATATTTTCTGTTGCATTTGTGCAGGTGACCTCGACGTGGATAAGCTTGGTGCAGCTTCTGGATGGGCCGGGATGTTAAGATTTGGTTGCTAGTAATTAGCGTTCTATGACATGCCGGCCGTGCAGTCATTAACAGATTGCCTTTGATAGCCGCCTTTGTCGGTATCCCGGGATTCTCCTGACGGCATAGGCTGAACTATCTTCTACGCTGCAGCCTCAACTTGTCACTTTTCTGTCGCTGCTCCAACTGAAAATACTGTTTTCGAATGATCCTATGTTGAAGCATGTCCCTTCTTTGCCGCGCATTGCGGACCTCGTCGCTCAAATAGGAAAGTTGGCGTCGACACCTGGATACTACTAGGTATAATGGCAGTTTGCGACTTGTGCAGCCTGCAAAGGGAGGTGTTCACGCTATCGTCGAGCTTGGCGCGCTCGAAATGCACGAAGCTGGGTCTCTCGAGATCGCCGCAGATTCTCTAATTGCATCGGACATCAGACTGTGGTTGGCCCAAACGCTTTGACAGATGTCAAGAATGGGCACTTGGATCATCTAGACGTCATTCGACGCTTTAGTTGTCAGTTGGTGCCATTGTCAATGTGTCATGCTATCACAGGTGATACAAGCACGAGGTGCAGTTCCAGGGCTTTCTCTCCCCATGATCATTGGTCAACTGAGCACGATGAACCAAATGGTGACTTAGATGAGCAAAGGTCATAAATAATCGGCGAATCACTAATGTATACGGTCACGGACGGGTTCTGAGACAATTTTGAAAATAGATATCTCATGATACCTCTTACATTCATAAGGTAGAAATCAACATTATTAACTTGTCCACGAAGAGACACTAACCGGTCGATTCTCAACTTTAAATGCACAAATAAGTGAACACCCGCTCGCTCTTCAGGATATTCACCGACCCATAGATGTCGAGACGACCAGGATCATTACGCACACTTGCGATATGCTTTTTTGGTGTCTGAAGACCCGCTCTTACACCTTCACGCGCGTCATTGAGAACGCGTTGACCTTTGATGGACAGTTTCTCGCCTCAATCGACGACTCGAGACTGAAGCTTTTGAGTAAACCCCTCACAGGTAGATTGTCACCAGATGATGTCAATTATAACGGCTTCAATCCTCCAAGAATGCTGCGTGCGTCCATAGCACTCATCGTTTCTATTCAGAAAGTAGCCGTCGACATATATCCACGGTTACATCAACGCCTTTCTGCACAGACGGTTGCATCACAGGCAGTCAGATTGGCGTTTCTCAACTTGCTACTGTCGTGCCTTCTCGCCATGCCTGAGAACTTGGTGGTATCTTGCGTTGTGCGACAGTGCAGAGAGCAATGGTGCTGGGCACATGCCCTGCTCGGATGGCTCGTCACTCTGGACGCGGCTGCTCATACGATAGCCTCGCTCATTGCTGCATCCAAAACACAAGGTAATATAGACGCAAGTAGGAGTCGTTTGCATCATGCAGGACTCGAAGACAGTCATCGCTGACGTATGAAAGACCGCACTTTAGGTCCGTGGACGACAGGGTTTCCAGTAAAATAGCAAGCTTCGCCGTTTACTATCATTGACTCCTACCAAGCAGGAGTTCTTCTCTTCGTTATGGCGTGTCTACTCAATGCTAGGCCGCGAAGAAAAGCCGCCAGAGTCGTGCATTATTGCGTCCAACGGCCGATCGATACAGATTCCATGCTTTGGGCGAGTGTTCATTGCATCCTGAACGCCATCGCATGTCTTCTGATAGCGGTTCATGTTGCATCACGCGTCTCCATTGGATCTATTGTGCTGTCTATGATGAGACTGGGGAGGCAACCTTCAGCTTTGGACAGCGACGCCGTAGAGGTCTTGAGGGTGCCCATATCATCGGAAAAGGTGCTTGTCGTCCTCGAGATCAACCTTTCGCAACCCATCAGAGCGGGCGAGTCGTATTACTTCAAGCTTAATGGCACGCGAATCCGCGTGGCATGGGTTCGTCGTTATGCTTCCGAGAAAGACGGAGCTCGTTACGGTGCGTTCTTGATTGTATCATGCACACCACGCCCCGTTGAATCCAGAGAGATTCGCGGCCCATTCGTACTGCCGACTGCCCCGGCCATGTTGACGGACAGGACACTTGATATTTTGACGGCCGACAGCGGCATATTCGAGGATCGGCAGACCTTTGCGTGGCGAAATGTCCTGAAACTAAAACAACCTGCTTCATCATTAACGTGGGTGAACGAGAGTCCAGCCATGTTGAAAGCGTGGTTGGCGTGCGTGGGGTCGAACTACGCAAGACACGATCGGCAGCCCATGATACGAATTATATGCACCAGCAGGAGTCGTCAACTGTTAGCAATCATAGAGTCCAACGACCGGACTAGCTCAGAGCGTGACACCGATGAACTATTCGTACAAAGACTGAAACAGTATCGCGAGGCGCGCGTGATGTTATGCGCCCAAGACGATGACGATCTGCGAGACGTTCTCCAAGACCACATGCCCCTAGGAACTTACAGACTGTACAATAAGTGGACAGGGGCAAGTTACACAGATGACGGAGATTGATGTGACGCCTCAGTTATTGGTGAGCACTTGCGATCGCATCGTATATACGCCAATCGTCTGGATTTGGATGCCAAAATGAAAGACCACAAAACAGCATTCCGATCGACATTGTTTTCAAGGCGAATCTGTTGCAACACGGTTGATGATGAGAATGTTAGCATATGAACTCGGCCAGAGAGACCCTACATACGGTATTGGCAGAACAACTGCCAAAGCGCTCTAACTACAGACGCAACGTTTTATTGATGATGAACTCTAGCATGATGTGGTCTCGAAATCGTTATACAGCAAGATCCAGTCGACGCTTCTAAACTGCCTCGTCGCTCAGCATGGCAATCTCGTACAGTGCTGGACAGCCAAGCGGTTCAGCCCGTTGCCTCTGCGCCATGCACTTGGCTATGTATGCTGGTGGCGCAGTGTCGGTGGCGGAAGAGTTCGCCTGCATGCGGATTTTGGAGCCTGGGTTGGGTAGATGGGGGACGGGGATAGTAAAGCCGTTTCTGCCTGCTGCGCGCTCCGCTCGCTCCACTTCGGACTCTCACGGGACACCACGTGAAATTCTTGACGCGCGGACAAGCGACTTTCGTTGGGCCTCACATAAGGGCTCTCTGGAAACTTCTTCGAGCTCGGCACGCTCACTATGCCCGCGATAATTTGAGGTCTCGCATTTGTCGTGAGGTCGACGGCAATGCCACCTGGGCTTCCGGGGTTGCTCGAGCGTTGGGGGATGGAGTCCGAGTAGCCTGTGCTTTGCACGCCTGAAATCTGGAGCCGATGGCATTGCAACTTGATATCCCCTCCTCATCAACTGGATGCGTGGATGAATCGAATAGAATGATAGACAATACCAGGGGCAATGTGCTGTAATTGAGAGGAACCTGCTAATTTCCATGAGGGCCGACCGTTCAAACTTGATCCGCTGGTGAACGGAACGGTCCAAGTTTCTCAGCAGTGCAGGGTCAGTACGGGCGTCATTCCGCTTCAGAGGCCCTCCTTAAGTGACAACTCGACAGATGCCATCTATGGTGACGCTCAGGCAGCCGCACCCATGGGCTCGATACGGGCTTGACAAGCGCTGGCGCAGGCGAACGGCAATCTCTTTCCCAAACGCGTGGCTGCCGAACGGCAGAGCTCTGTGTATTGGCACAGTAGACGCTGCATGCTTATAGTCTACTATCTCAACGTGCAGTTCGCTGAGCACCAGAAACGCCGTGATCAGGATCGTGCTCCTGGCCAGACGCTCGCCTGGACATTTTCCAGTCCCGCTCCGAAACGGGAACCAATGACTCTGGATGCCGGCGCTGACCAACTTGTCCTTTGCGTTGTCGTTGGCTGTTTTGGGCGCCGTCTTCTCGTTTGCCCGTTTGTGGTGCTGCTGCCCGTGAATCGGTTCACTCGTAGCGTAGGATCGTCTGGGTAAATAAGGAAGCGTTCCGCCCAAAAGGCGGCATCCCGCCGCACCTCACTGTAGGATACGTGCCTCACAGGGCTCTGCAGGGTTTTTTTCCCAGCCGTGCGCTGAAAGTGCGCTAAACCTACAGGCCTCTTGGTGCTGCGGGACACTGTACGTACCTGGTGCTTCCACTGAATTTCAGTACAGTGTCGACGGGACTGCCTTGGAATCCCCACGGGGTGTTCTGGCACCCCGTTCACCGTCGCCCCGGTGTTCCACAACGACTCGTCTAAGCCTCCGAGGCAGTTAGACGACATCACGGGCACCTCCGGTAGAAGGACCCGGCCGTCTAGCAGCTGCACCTCATGGAGCGGAGACTTGCGCCCCACGGTTCCGGTCACGTGTAGCCGGAGGACCTCACGGTACACGGAGTCGAGCAGCGGGGCCTTCATAAGCGTGGCCAAATTGAGTGGGGGCTGTTTGCCCGGCGATATTGACAGCTAGCAACGGATACGACTGGTGAGATCTATCGTCACTCTTATCGTCACTCTCATCGTCATTTTTCATCATCACTCTTTATCGTTAGTTCGTCACTTTCGTTCGGCATTTCGTCCGTAGAGGTTTCTCTGTGAGCCATCCTGGCCCTCAAATGTTTCCTCGTGAGAGTCATACGGCAGTCAACAAGGTGCGCCTCCAGGCAGCAAACTGCGAAGAAGAAAACTTAGAAGGGAAGAAAGTCACTTTCGGTCGTCACTCTCATTATCACTCTTATCGCTAGTCTTATTATCATTCTTAATATTACTCTTATTATTACTCTTATTATTACTCTTATCATTATTTTCACTTATCGTCACTTTCATTTATCACTTTCCTTCGTCACCTTTGTTTATTACCTCGTTTGTCACTGTTATAATCACTCTTCATCGTCATTCTCACTCATCGTCACTCTTCATCGTCATTTTAACTTATCGTCACTCTCGTCGCTATTCTCATCATCACATTCATTCATCACTTTCATTCATCACTCTCATCATGAGCAGTCGTAACTATAATCAATTGACAAAGTATCAGCCCCATTCAGCGGCAAATCTGCCGACGCTGGTGAAGTCAGCCGCTTCAACGGTCGCATCTAACATCTTTCGTCCTGACATGATAGACAAGACAGGCGGCCCGACCCCGCCCTGAGAGAAGCTAACACAGGCACAAATTACTGGAACTGTTGCGGGGATGCTTGTTCTTTTGCTCGTTGTAGTAGCCCTGGCTTGGGCATGTCTCCAAAGGCGGAGCTACATTTGAAGGTAGCGACCTGCTGCCGGCTCCGTCGATGAGCGTCTGATAGCCCTGGGGCTTGCTGGCAGCGAAAACTTTTGTTACCAATCCAGACCAGTTTAGTTGTCATCGTTCTAGATGGCGATGGATATCGGCAAGCTATTGGCGCGGCATGTGAGTCGGTACAAAACATTTCTTGATTTCTTCCCAGGCTTAATACAGTATTGCGCTGTAGCTCCCCACAGCATGGCATCATCTAGTGATTTTTGTCTAAACCAGCTTGTGCAACGTGCTCAATCCTGCAAACTCCGCATTCTGGGCGCCAGATCGTCTTAGCAGATGCTGCCGCTGTGTCCACACAGATCGCGGCTGCAGTATGTTTACGCCGTTGGAACCTCGCTGCAGCCGCTCCACATCACGTTGACGGCCTCGGCCAAATTCTCACCCTCATTAACCACCTGGTGGTATGTTCTTGGGAGCGTGACGACCAGCTCTCCTTCTTAACAGGTCGTCTCTGCAAATTTAGGGTTACTAAAAGTATGAAGGTGTTGTTGTTGTCAGCCTTGTCCAGCGCGGGCGTCCGGTGCCTTCGTCGTCGTCCTGCACCCTCTCATCAGCATCGTCATCCGCTATCTCTATCTTCCGTCGTCCCTGATCATCGCCGTTATCGTCCTTGGAGGCCAAGTAAGTGCTATTATGATTGCTATCGTCCGTCCAAATCAACCCCCTTTGTACTACACTGATCAAGCTCTTTTACTGACTTTTCACGTCTGATCTGGCTGGATAAAGGGCTTTCGCCGTTCCAAAAAGTACACGAAAAGATGTGGTATTACCTGGCCTGCTGTCTATCTTGAAGCCGGAGCCTCCTATCAGAGCCGCCTGGTTAAGACTGACCCTCGCTGAGTAAGGTACGAAAAAGCATAAAACCCAATGTGAAGCCTGTGAAAATCACTGCCCTGTTCCAATAACTCAACGAGCTTTGAGCAAGCCAGATGTCTTCCACCACAGAGACTGCTGCGCGCGCAACGCCCCGCTTCTCCGACTGCTGACTGCCGACTGCCGTTCTCCGATGGCTCCGGGCCGACGGGTCAGCGGCGCCGCATTGCCGTTGCGGCAGCATTCCCTTACTTGCGATCCCCTCATTTCGGCGCCTCGTACTCTGATGAGACGACTCGAGTGAATGCAACCAGGCTTTCATGTTGGCGACTCTCTGATGCCACCCCCATAGGTGGCCATAGAGGTTTCTCTGTAGGCCATCTTGGCCCTCGAATATTTTCCCGGGAGGTTAACACGGAAGTCTTCAAGGCGCGCCTTCAGGCGGCATACTACAAAGAATAAAAGTTAGAAAGGAAGAAAGATTCGCTCCTTTTCTTTCGGAAGCCCCTCCTGGAGGTCCCACCTGAAAGCTCCACTTGGCATCACGTCCTCCGAAGGTTTCGGCTGTAGACCGCGTATACGGAGGGAAAATAAACATCGCGGCGAACCAGGACTAAATGGAGACCTTGGCGTGGAGGAACGCCCAGTCACATAGACGAATTTCACTGGTTAGGCGCAGCGAACGCTATGCGTAGAAGGCAAAATAAACTTCAAAATTGCGAGTCACTCTGTGGCTCTCTGGCTGGATGCTCGCGTATTTAACTCTGTATTCACGATGCGGCCCGTCCGCAAAAGAAATGCTCGCGTATTTATTCACAACGGCCCTGTGAGACATGTTCCTGTTGTGCCGAAGCTTATGGCCACCCAGATCGCCGGTATCATCACCATACTGGAGTCACAATCCCACTCCATGCTGGTTCCCAAGTACGCCACAGGTCCCATGTGGGATGGGAGTCGGGTGTGTCGAGCTTCAGACCTCAAGTTCACTCTCAAGTCATGCATTCAATCTCCGAATCCCCCAGCCGGATCACTGAACAAGTTTAAGGGCGGGCAGGCACAGCTACGCTCGACAGCTAGACCCAGGGCTGTTGGTGGAAAGTTGAGCACGGTCTAGTGAAGCTGGGCCTGGGAACTCGAACCCAGATGGGACTGGTGGCATACAACGAGCGAAACAAGACACCCGGCGTGGAAAGTCGCGGAAGGGCTTGCAACTCGTCTTGGGGATGCCAAACCATCGCCAGGGCCTTGCTGTAGCCAAGAAGTGGTCAAATACATTCTGCGAGGCATATTAAGTCAGCATGAGGTATCATGCTCTCCTCCCTGTCAACGGTCAAGCAAGCCTGCATGTGTCGGCGCATGCGCAAACGAGACGTAGCGGCATGACGATGAGATGCCAGACGCGAGGAGGTGCACCATGCACCAGACGGGCAAGCTGCGCTGATGCGACATCTGTGTCATAGCCGTATTGCCAGTTGACCCCTACGTCTCAAGGAAGGTGCCAGGCTTTGTCTCCAAGCAGGACGGCCTGACTGGCACCTTCCTGAGCATATCGAGAAGGAAAGATTGGACGTTTTTGAAGGAGCCCACGGTCAGTCTGGGTGGTCCGACGGGTGCGAAATGGACGGTGTCTTCGTGCATTGTTTGGAAAACATGCTGCTTGCTGTCGACAGGCTGTGTTCTTGCTACTCCTGCTGGTTCAGTAGCTGAAAGCGTTTGCTGGCGGCGTCGCTTGCCCTACCGTGTTGTGCTGACTGCAGTCGACGCGTGCTGGAATCGATGCTGCTCTGGGCAGCAGCTTGGATGTCGGCTTCGTACACCGTCATACGGCAGCCCACAATCTTGTTCTACTCCTGCATCGCAAGACCATTCTGATCCTACGCAACCCAGACGGAGCATTCTCGATTGACGGTTGTTCTGTTGAGGCAAGAAACAGACGGGACATCGTGGACTAATTTCGCCACAGAAGTTGAAGGGATGCTCGAGTGGATTGACTCGTTCCAAGGGCCTCAGAGCAGCTCTCAAAATGGAACTATTGGGTATTGGCGACGGTTTTGCGCAGTGACTCGAGCTGTCGGAGGAGCTCATTCTGCGAAGACGAACAGTCGCCGTGGTTCAGGCATTCGGTAGTTCAAGCTTTTCGGCTCGAGCCCCGGCGGTGCATCATTCGCCAGCGGCGGTTGAGTTCGTCGCTAATCGAAGCAGATAGAAGTATTCGAGAATGTAGCAGCGTCGAGCTGACTGACTTGGTTCTCGACGGCGTCGTCGAAAGCCAGGGCATCCATCTCTTTGAGTCAGCGGATCGGCTTGGCTGCGGATTGAAGGTCGATCACGCCCTTGCCAGGGCTGCTTGTCGTTCCCCGTTCTCCGCCCCGACCAGTCTGTTGACGAAATTGCCAACACTTTCGTCACTGTAGCCATTTCCATCGCTTAGCAGGGGTTCTTGCACGGGATGTCCACTCGTGCCATTGGCCCTTGTGGGTTTTTGAGCGTGTTTCCAAAGGGTGCATCACAAATGCCCGGTCTCTTTTCTTCTGTTGCTTGCATCGCGCGCGCTTTTTCGATATCTTGGTGGGATAATGCGTGCGTGGAATCATGGTGGCGGAAATGCAATCTAGGGCATTCCCATCGGGGCTTGAGGTCGGAACCAAGACATTGCACGACGACTCGACGGGGAATCGGGGACGCAATTGAGCGTCGGCCGGACGGTGCGCGGATACGTCGCGTGGATTTCCATGGGCCAGAAATTGCGGCAGAATGAAGTCGTTCGGGTTGAGGACTTGGGTGGACGCGCTGCTGGATTTTGAAGTCGAGGTTCGCAAAGATTGATTTCCCTGCTGGCCGCTGTGAATTAGTAGCAGCAACGGGCGTGCACCGATGTTGGTGGCACCATCAGACTTTTTGGGGAGAAAAGTATGACCGTGCGCCTGGAACACCGCTTAAGAGGACCGACGGGCGTTGGGTGGAGCCGGGCGGATAATCATCGGTACTTATGTAATCGCCGCTTTCTCATCGTGCCCGAGCGTGTTGGGTCGGTGTCCAAAGATACATCAGCAGTATTGTGTTAATACTGACAATGGAAGTCAAAAAAAAAGCACAGGAGGCTTTCTGGACACAGGGCGCACATACATAGGGCTTTTTACACTTTTTAGACGTGATATGCGGCTGATGTTGCGAGATATCCCCACCTGGAGGGGGTCAACATCGCTCAAGCGCCCATACTAAATTGAGCGCCGGTACTTCTTGAGGTACGTGCCCGCCACCACCCGTTGGCAACCACAACCCGTTAACGCTGCTGGTGCCGCTCGTTGATCTCAAGCCAGACAAGGGTGCGGGTTTTTTTTCTTCTTTTTTTCCCCTGGATTTTGAAATGAAGGGATGCGGATCTAAAACCAAGGTGCAATTTAATTTAAGTCGACACATCTTGCCTGTGCACGTCGCTCGGGTTCAGACTTCGAAAGATCAGGGAGGGGAGATGCATGGTGTCCGGGTGTGGCCTCTTGCGAGACGGTAGCCGGCCGGGCCCAGGCCCGGGCCCGAGGCCCGCCTTCACGTAAGGGATCGTCCACACCACTTTGTAGCCAGGCGCGCCCGGCGCTCGTAGCTAGATTAATCAAGCCACTTCACGCACCTTACTCACCGAGGTCTGCGATGATTCATCGTCATTTTTGATTCGGCAACATCTGCAAGCCACCATCCCCAACGACGACGACCCATGCATGGCAGGCTACATCCCAAACCCTCGAGAAACCCTCGCAAGTACATTTGCAGTCTTTTTGCGATTCGTGCTGCATGTCCTCAAACAGATTTAGCGTGAGAAGCTTCTCGCGCCTGGGAAACCAAACTCTTGCCACATGAGAGAATAGCCTGCAGCGGCACGAACGATGCGCAGCGTGCACGGAAGATGGTGGGTCGGCCGAGGATCAAAGGCGAGATCAAGAATTAGCAGGTTTTCGAAAAAGCTGCCACTTTGCAATGACGGCGGCAGCATCTTGAAATGGATTCAAGAGTTTCTTGTGACAAGCGGAGATCTGCCACAATCAGTGGCACCGCCCGGCTTTCTCCTTCCGTCTTGATGTGCCATATCTTCGTGGTGTGGAAGGAGGCGGCCAAGAACCAAGAAAGCCCGGGCAGCAAAACGTTAAGTTAGGCAGGCCCACCCTTTGCAGCTGTACAGTTTCAAGTGCAACTGGCCATCCCGCAAGAAAGACTTACGTCATCACGAAGTCTGCGTTGCTGGTTCAGCCGAGAAGCTGCGCCAGATCGGACTCCTTTTCGTCTGCCTTTGTGGTTCTCGCCATCTACCATCATTGCTTCCCGGCGTCCAAGACAGAGCAATTCTCGACGTCGCGGTCCCTTGCCCCTCTGCGGCGGATCGCATGTCCATCCTCTGGGCATTGATGATCGCTGCCATCCTCCGCTCACAAGGGAACCAAGTTACCAGCTGGTAATTTCTCCGTCAGCATTCATCAACTGGAAAGCAAGGAAGACGGCTTGACCATCACAGCCTCCCCAAGCGCACCTGCTGGCCCTTCTTCCTCGTGTAAGGTACACTCTTCTCCGACGGCTGTCGCATTTCTGGTTGCCAGATTTCCATACTGACCATTGCATTTTCTTCCATCAGACAAGGTGGAGCCCGTCTCTCCAGGCCGACTTCCGCCCATGCCTCTCCGTTCCAAGCAAGACGACGATTCCCGCCCCCTCTCGCGAGCTAAGCGTCAGCAACAGCGCCGCAACCTCAGTCGCATCCTTGGCAATGTCTAAGCTACCGGTCCCCTTCCTCTATCAAATCAAACGGAAAAACAGTTGGATTGGAAGAATTACCGCGGAGAGGAGACTTGTGATAGCGAGGCCCTCGATCTTGTTCTGAAAGCCGCTTTCGACGCAGCCGTTGCGGCGTTGCACTTTGCAGAAGAGAAGGGACTTGCCTAATTGCAACGAACTGTTGCCGTCGTGGTGGACTGGGAGGGGCCCTGTTTAGTGCATCCTGATTCCTTTCGACGACAGCTCAGAAGGAATATCGCATCGCTCCGCGAATGGTTGGCCTCCGAATGCGCCAAATGGTTCCTTCACTCCTTGCTCCAGCAACGCCCCATCCATATCTACATCGCACCTCCTCCAGATGGTATTCATTCAATACTCAAAAGTCTTCCTGTCGTCTCGTGGCAAGATACCAGCTTCTAGTGATGTCCCGCGTCTGTCTGTGGTCGATTACCTCCCACAACCCATGTCGTGCAGCCTCGCGAGCTATACCGCATCAGGCCCATCGAATCGCAGAACATCTTGTCGCATTCCGTCCAGTCGCCGCGCATCACATCGCATCGCATAACCAACTTCTCCTATCGATTTCCATCACACAGCCCCGTTTCGCTTTTGCTTTTGCGCTGATCCGTTTCCCTTTCCGTCCTCTCCAATGCCTGCGACCTCATCCTCTCGGCCAGGGGCTGGCTTAGTCAGACTTTTCCGCCAAAAAAGTATGAGCGTGCCGCAGGGGCCAGGGGCATGCTCAGACTTTTTCCGCCAAAAAAGTATGAGCGTGCCGCAGGGGCCAGGGGCATGCTCAGACTTTTTCCGCCAAAAAAGTATGAGCGTGCCGTAGGGGCCAAGGCTTAGTCAGATTTTTCCGCCAAACAGTATGACCATCCCCCCGGAAAAAAGTCTGAGGACCCGCCTTTGTCAGTGCCCAAACCGCAACCACACCAGATGCGCACTGTGGCGAATCATGACTCTCCTTCTCCAGTCCCGTTCAGGCCGCACTTGATGCTCGGTGCATCCTACCTTAGCTACCGCCGCTCGTTCGCCCCAAAACCCACTGCCACGAACAATGGCTTTGATACTGGGTCCTTTTGCGGCAATAGAAGCCAACTGGCGACTTTGGTGAAAATCCAGCAAGTGCTGATAGGGGGTGGCGGCGGACTGACGAGAAAGACAGGGCCACATTCGCGCGGATACGGCTGTTGACGTCTCAATGCATCGAGGCGAACGAAGAACCTAGCACTCCGCAACCTTGCCACACGTTCTGGAGCAGCGGCGCTTGGGGCATATCAACGAATGGTCGATGCAACTTTTGTGCACACCGGATGGAGGGCTGGTTGTTTCATGGTCAGCAACCAGCCCGGGCGGGATTGAACAGGAGCGACGAACGTGGCTGTACTCGGCAAAGGAAATCATCTTCTCAATCCCCTTCCCACAAAGACAACCCACGACGATGGAGAGCGCTGAGTATCTAGCTGTCCATTCTGCGAGGTCTTGGAACTTGAGCCTCGGTGACGCTCGATGTGGGGTTCTCAAACGATGGGTCGCCCCGAGACAATCGCAAGACCCCTAAGACCTGCTTCATCGCAGCGGTTGCTTGTTGACACTGAAAAATTGTGCGGTGGAAAGTAGTGTTCTGGCCCAGCTGCTTGGCGAATCCGACCGCATCATTATCGGCTTGTCCTTGTCATTCGAAAGGGCGATCTCGACCGGGTAATGCGTTTCGGGGGATTTGGCGGGGCGGGGCGGTGGTTGATAAAGTGAGTGCCGGGAATGAACAGGCAAAGACCTCCGCAGGTCTGGATGCAATTTGGCTGCAGGTCTCAGCGAAGACAATAAGAAAAAAAAAAAAAAAAACCTAGCACAGAGGAAGTTGGAATCAGCTGGGTGAAACAACGAAAATGGGAAGGGAGAAGATCGCGTTGACTTGGACACTCACTTGCCAGTCTTCTTGTCCTCGCGACGGGATCGCCGTGAAGACCGTCTCTTCGGAAAGGCTCCGGTGAGAAGCACTGGGGCTGCTGATTATGTAACGCGCGTGCTGACCCGCTGACCCGAGAGACGTACGTAGCGTTCTGGCTTTTTTTCGCCAGAACGCTACGTCACTACCTTATCATGTAATCACTCAGATGGCAACCACGGCAGGCTTGGAGCTGCTGATTATGTAGCGCGCGTGCTGACGTAGCGTTCTGGCTTTTTTTTTCGCCAGAACGCTACGTCACATTATGTAATCGTAAAGTCCAGTGAGCACCCGGCCGGCACAGGTCGAGCAGGCGATCTACCGGCATTTCGGCCCCGAGGCGATGGGGAACGCGGGCGTGCAGGCGTTTGTGAAGTGTCTAATGGAAGCGAAGAAGGAGGTGGTGGACTATATGCGCGGGACGACGTGGGAGCTGGCGATTGCGCTGGTGGGCGGGCAGGATAAGACGGACTATGATGCGGTGCATGAGCGGCATCTGAAGGAGGATGCGGAGAAGAGCGCGGAGAGGGAGTCACACAGTACCATGGCCCCGGAGTGCCGCTCGCCAGGGGGTCTAAAATCTAGCTATAGGGGTGTAGCTATGCTAGATTAATAGATTCTCTATATTATGCATACTTTATACCTACCTATATAATAAAATTTTTAAATACCTATATATATATATATAGGTAGGGTATATACTTAATTAAGTAAGTATTATTCTAGGGATTAGTACTACTTTAGCTTCTACTCTAGCGACGTATAAGCTATATATAGTATATACCTTATATCTCTCTATCCTAGTCTAGCTAAAATTTTTTCTTCTTTTCTTTTACTTATATAAATTATAACTATATAATATATATATAACTACTTATTTTAGTATTAATTATATATTAACCTAGTATATACTAACTATATATAGATTATATCTATTTAGGAATTTATTAATATAGAGGTTAATAGCGCTATTAACTTTTATTTAACTTAAGGTTATTTCTATAGTATATTAGGTATATATATAATATATATTAAAACTATTATAAAATTAATATATTTTAGGACTTATCCTAAATAATAATTCTAATTATAAACTTAATAATAAGTTCCTATATATTTTAAGTATATATACTAATAGTACTTAATATATTTTTAATTAACTTTAAGGATATTACTTTAGAGATAAATAAGTATATATTATAATTTATTTAGTATAAGCTATATATATACTAAGTATAGATAATAGGTATACTTAATAAAGCTGAGAAGCTATTTAAGATTAACGCCTTAATATAAGTTTATTATTATCTTTACTTTATTTTAGTATATATTAATATTATACTAACTATATAGTTAAAGTTAGCTTTAGAGTTATATATAGCTAGATTTATAACTTATAGCTTAGTATATATATTATATATCTCTTATATATACTTAAGTAATACTAACTTAAATTATATAGCTTTACTGCTATAGCTATTAGTAGTACTTTAGTATTAATATGTTTTTCTTATTTATTCTTTATATCTACTATATATATACTAATAATATATAATTAAAAACCTTAATAAGTATAATTTTAGTCTTATTAAAAGTATTATTAGTATAGAGTATATAGTATATCTTTAGTATATACTTAAGGTATATACTAATTATATATAGTACTTTTTATGCTTAGGTTAGAAGTAGTAGCTAGAAGAATGTTTACTTTACGTTTAAGTTTAGGTATATACTTTATATAGCTTTAGTATATACTTTATTAATCTTTATTTTAGTATTAGTCCTTACGTTAGCTTTATTATTAAAATTACCTCTAAGATAGAGGCTTTAGTATAAGTTTAATCTTATATACTTTCTATATATATATATCTAATATTAAATATAGATTAATTAATTCTATCTTCTATTAGCGCTTTAGTTTAACTTTCTATTATATAAGTTATATATATATATAACTAGAGGATATTATATATTTACTATTTATTTACTATATATATTATATAAACTAACTACTATCTCTTAACTTATAGTAATTAATCTATTTTATAAGTTAAGAGAAAGAACTATTTAAGTTAGTATATTACTTTCTATCTTATTAGAAGTATCTTTAAACTTATATACTAACTTATATACTACTTCTATAAAGTTTAAAGTAGCTTAAAGTATAGAGGGGGTATATATTTAGTATAAATTATACTTATTTTTACTTAATATAATATATAATATAAACTATAATTATAATATAACTTTAATTAGGATAGGATTAAAGCTAATATATATAGAGGATATATTAATAATTTTATAGTTAGCTGCTTATAAGGATATTACTATTAATACCCCCTCTAGTAGTAAGTAGAAGGTATATATATTATTTTAATTAAGCTTTAATTTTATATATGCTAACTATATATATAGTATAATATGCTTTTTATTTAAGTTATAATATTTCCTTCTCTTTCTAAGAGAACTACTCTTAAGAGTATATTCTATATATACTTAGGCTATACTTAATATATATTAACCTTTTTCTAGAGGTATATACTACTTCTAGTAAGAAGTTATTAACTAATATATTCCTTATATTATTAGTATTTAGTATATACTAACTATATTTTAGCTACTTTAAAGATTACTACTTCTATTTATTTTTATTATAGTATATATTTTATAGGGTTTATATCTATACTATATATATACTAATAATATACTAAGAGCTGCTACTATTTAGAAGGAGTAGTAGTAGGAAGAGTTTTAGGAAGAAGAGCTAGAGGAGTTTAAGGAGGATTAAGTATATATATAGTATATATTTTTATATATATTATTTATAGATAGAACTTATAACTATAAGTAGACTTATACTTTAATATATACTTAATATATATAGCTATAAAGGCGTTAGATTAATATAGTACTCCTAAATAGTATTAATAGTAAGTATTATATATATATAGTATATATATAATAACACCTAATTAGAAGGTTTTCTTATATAATAAATAGAATATAATATATATATAGTATATATATAAATAAAGATATAAATAGTATAAGTATTAATTTCTAGTAAGAGCTTATATATATAATATATATATTTATGCTATATCTTATTTATAATTAGCTTATCCTCTTTATTACTTAGTTCTTACTTAAGCTAAGTAATCTCTTCTTAAAGTTTATATTTATACTTCTAAGTATAAAGTTCTTAAGTTTTTTATTTAAGTTAAAGAAACTTTTAATCTCTTTAGTTTATATTTAAATCTTATATATCTCTAACTTTATATTAATATAAGTAGAGAGTAAGTAATAATAATAGGAAAGGTATATTATACTTAGTTAGTATATATATAAGGTATATATATTGCTTAAGTAACTCTTAAACTAAGATTATATTTTATATACTTAACTTAAGTGTTAAACTTAGTATTAGTAAGTCTAGAGGATTAAATAAGTTATAAGGGATATATAGGTGCTTTTTATAATATTATATATACTTTTATTAATATTAATATATTTAGTAAAAGCTTTTTATAATTTAAGCTAACTTTAAGTTATCTCTCTATATATATAAGCTTTAACTTAAGTATAATTACTACTAGAAAATAGCTTAAAATATAGTATATTTAATTTTAAGCTAACTTTAATATATATAGTATATTAGTAGAAGATATACTTACTTTAATATAGTTTAAAGTAAAAGCTAACTTTAACTAATAGTAAAGTTATCTTAAGTATAGCTTAATTTTATAAAGTTAGTATACTTCTATATAAATATCTACTATTAAGCTAGTATTTTACTAAAGGATTAGATAAGAGTAGCTATAATCTATCTCTTCTTCTTCTTAGTAAATTAAAACTTAATATTAAGCTAAGTCTTATATATATCTTATATATACTAAAGATATTCTTATTTATTTTTTACTTTTTAAAGCTTAAAGAGCTTTAAAGTAATAAAGTAATTTAGATATCTCTTTCGCTAATTTTAGAGAATATATATTTTATAGAATATAAGTAAATACTATAAATACTCTTTAGTAGTCTATAATAGGTCTTACTTATATAAGTAATTACTAAAGCTTAATATTAGTATAATATTAATATATATAGCATATCTATAAAGTATATACTTATTATATGCCTACTTTATATCTATATTAGTTATAATAGTATATACTATATTATAGGTTATAAGGTATATATATACTTATTAAACTAAAAAGCTAGAGACTACCTTAATTTAAGTAAATATATACTTAAAGAGAATAGTATAGCTCTCTTATAAGTTTATATTTATCTAGATATAAGTATATAACTTAAGACCTATAAAGTATAAAGTTAATAGATACCTCATATATATAGTATATATATAATATATATACTATAACCTTTTTTACTACTTATAAACCTTAAATAAGTTTATATCTCTTTATACTATCTTAAATAATATATTAACCTTAAGATATTATGCTTTCTAAAATATATTTATATATATTTATACTATATAGATAATATAGAAATCCCTACTTAGAAGCTATTAAACTTTATAAATCTATTACTTTTATATAGGCTTTATTTTATTAAAAGTAAATTTATATAAAACCCCTATATATAGTTAGCTTATATATAATATATATAAGAGATAAACTAACCTATATATAAGTTTCTAGCTAGAAACTATAGAAAATAAGCCCTCTATAGGAGGATAGCTACTTTATCCTTATTATTAAATACTATACTTATTATTTAAAGTAAGTTAACCTTAAATTAGTTATAAATCTAATATATATCTAGATAGAGAAAGAACTTATTTATAAATAGAATTAGCTTATACTAAGTATATATTAGGGATATAAGAGATATATATATAGAAATAGTAGTAATATTAAGCTTATTTAAGAGGCTAAAAACTACTTTATTTATAAGGTATAAAGGTAGCTATAAAGGAGGGGGTAGAATATATATATATAAGCTATATATAAAGAGAAAAATAAATAGAAACTTAGTAAAGTTAAGAAGTATATAGAAGTTAAGCTTAACTTTATATAGTAATATATTTATTTTATTATTACCTTAAGGGTAGGAGAAGTTTAATATATAGTAAGTATATATAGATAATACTTTATATTTATTACTTACTATAGTTTTAATAGCTTACTTCTATATTTCTAATATATATATAATTTATTCTAACTTTATACTAGCTACTTATCTTAATTATACTATAAAGATACTTAATATTAACTTTATTTTACTTAATAGGTATATTATAAGTAAAGTATTATAGCTCTAAAAAGCTTAGCTTTAAGTAACTAATATAAAAGACCTATAGTATATATATATTTAGCTTATACTAAAAAGATAGAGAGATAATATTTATATTATATTATTTAAATATCTAAAATATCTAATATTAATAAGTCTTTCTAAGTTTCTAAAATAAAAATTATAGCTTCTAAATATAAAGGCTATTAGGATACCTCTATTATTTATACTAAAAAGCTATATAGAAGCTATCTATTTTATTAGTATATACTATATATATATAGAGGTTAAGTATTAACTCTTATATATATTTAATTAACTTATCTATAATTAATTTAAAGGCTTTATAGGTACCTTTTATAGTATATAGTTCTTATAACGTTTTAATAAAGTCCTCTTTATTTTATATTATATTTAGAGTTATAATTAGAAGGTATATAAACTTATAATACTTAATACTACTATATTAATAAGACTAATATTAAACTTAATTTATATCTTTTTTAGGTTTAAAATAATATTAGTATATACTTAGTATATATAGAGACTAAACTTACTTTAAAATTAAGTATAAACTCTTTATAATTTTAGAGTTTTTATAGTTTAAATACTAAATAGTTTAAGTAATATCTAGAATAAGTTTCTATATATAAGAATATAAAAGGTTTCTATTTTAGATATTATAAGAAATATAGTAAAGGACTTTATTAAGATAAGTCTTAAGATATACTAAAGTTATAAGATAGTTATATATAGTATATATAGTAACTTAGTAGTTTCTATTTTAAGTAATAAGAATACTTTAAATCTTAACTATATCTTATATATATACTTAGTATATATAAAGTATATAAGTAGGATAAATTAAGAAGAAGCTAACCTTAGTTAAGCTTATTTTATAGAGTATACCTCCTTTATCTTATATATTATCTTTAGATAAATTATTATACTAGTAAGTTTAAGTATTAAGCTAATAAGTAATATAATAGGTTAAGCTTATAATTAGATTATTATCTTTAAGTTATTTTTATTCTTCTTCTTATTACTTAATATTATTTAAAATAGAAAAAGTATTAAAGTTAAAAAATAGATTATTATTTATAAATATAGCTAAAGGGCTAATAAGGTTAATTAAAGTTAAAGGAGAGTTTATTATAAGTTAAGATATTAGGGATATTTAGTTTAAAAATAGTTTACTTTAAGAATAAGTTTTATATATATATAGTATATCTCTCTTAGATAGAAGAGAAGAAGTAGTAAGTATTTTCTTATAAGTTATTAGTTATAGTATATATATAATATATATTATAAATAGTATAACTTTATTATTAATATCTATTATAATTATATCTTATTATAATATAGTCTTTATTTTATTTAGATATAGGTATAGCTTAGGGATAGTTAAGATATAGTAGAGTAGACTGTGAGGGGAAAGTTATACTTATATAGCCTGGAAGATCTATTCTTCTAGTACTGCTACAGCCCCCTGCCTGCTTTTTAGACCCCCCTGCAAGGTATATACCCCTATAGCCCACATCTAAGCAAATGTGAGGCGCCTGTCTGTGCGGACATGGAGCACCCGGCTGGCACAGGTCAGCACTGAATGGAGAGCTATAGGGGCACGCTCATACTTTTTTCAGGGACATGGTCAGATTTTCTGCGCCAATGAATATGACCGTGCCCCTGGGCAACGCTGCACACCTGCACAGACACATGCACCAGCACAAGCACCAGCACAGGCCCCAGCACAGATGGATCATCGCGGCTTTTCCATTTCTCACCGAATACAAATCAAACTCGAGAATTGTCTCCTTGGATGCATCCTCAACCTCCCAATCTGGAGCGGCTTTCCCACATGATATGATCTCCCCTTGTGACCGATGGGCGGGGGAGAGCTTGAGGTCTAGGTCATTGAATCGGACGAATGCGCCCAGGCTTTACTGCTGCGGCATCGTGCGGCAGACTCAGAGGCTTGATGTTCTGGCCGTGCAATGCAACTGATTCTCCACTGCGGCACGGGCCGGCCCGCCAACGTCATCTGTTAGTTTTGGTGCCGAGCGAGCTTCGCGCACTGGCAAGCGTCGCTGTTAGGCAGAGGATTGGGCAGCCGGCTGCTGCGATGCAGTGCGAACAATTCAATGCATTGTATCTGCCTGCATTCGTGCTAGATCATGGTCTTGGATTTGGATGCGCGTCATCTCCTGGTGCGTCGAACCTCGGTGGTGGAGACTTTCCCGGGAAGAATGGCAGTCGACGGCAATTTCCCCCGGCCACGTTCAGCACGAGTCGGAGGCCGTTCCAGTGGAGGTAGGTACCTCACGCACCGTACATGCCGAGGCGCTGGACCGATCGTTAGGCAGACTTGGAGGCTCCGCCCTTGCCATGCTGAAATGTGAAGCTTCGCCTGCCTCATTGGTATCCCGGCCGTGCAGGTGGGGTGGGATCCCGCCCTCTGACTTCGACCCGACGCCAAGAAGAATGGAGCCGGTGTGGTTTCGCCGTCATCTCTCCGTCACTCATTCCAGTGTCGAGGCAGAAAGCATTCGACTTGCAGGGTCCCGAATTGTTCGCAAAGGAGCTACCGGAATTGCGTAGATGTGAAGGAGTCTGGTCCTCGAGGTAGGGACTCGGGGAGTTTGAATATATGATTGTGTCGCTGGAGCGGACGGTCACCAGATGGATACGTTGAGAAGGGATCATCGCGTTGGGTGGAGGGCAGGTCACATCGACAAAGGTTTCTGCAAGCGGGTGGATTGACATGCGCCTTGGGATGAAAGCACAGACGGGGAAAAAATCAAATTGAAAGGCACATTCAGGACGATTCGAACCAGCGACCTGTGGGAATGGACCAAAAATATATTGAATATCCAAGAGTAACCATTGAGGCACTATCCAAGGACGAGGGAAAGATAAGAATATACTCGGGGCGGACCGCAACTGCCATATGAACGAACTCTTGCCCCTCAGTGGCTCGAGCTTTCAGCACACTCGGAAGCGGGGCTTTGGTGGAATGTGACCGTCATGCCTTCCATACTTTTGAGCCTACGTCTCCCGGGGCAAGGTGGTACTTTCTCAGGGGATGTTCGCACCTTCTAGGTTGAAAAGTCTGCTGGTGCCACCACTCTTCCGTCTTCAAAGGCTAGCGTCTGAACTGTGAGGTCGAGCGGGGACCAACACCCGCAAACGAGAGCCAAGTCAAGACCTGGCTCTGGTCCGAGAAATCTCTTCGCATTGACTGCATCTTGGGCCTCCCGCCTCGTGGAAAGAGAGACTTGCATCACAAAGGCGTTGGACACCGAGTGTAGAATGTGCATCGGCGGGGGTGTGGAATATGAGAAGACTCTGGAAGCACGATGGGCTTGGCTTCTGACTTTGGTTCCACTCATGGGTTTGTATCGCACGAGACAGGTAGCCTCAGTAGACTGCGCGCGCCAGCTGACCTTGTTCCCCTGGTCCGCCACGCCGTTTCGGGCCCATCACATTTTCAGATATCACTCCGGTCGGTATGTCTCCGCGATCGCGCAGTTTCCTTTTCCCTGGTGCCTGGTTGGCCATGTCCCGCTATCCAACCAAGGCGAGCAGTATACTAGGAACCTGTGGGGGTCTTTTACGACAGCATTAGATGGTCGTCAGTGGGGATTGGCGGATGGAGAAGTCTTTGCTGGGCTTGAGATCGAGGGAAGCCTAGCGTCAAGAGATTTAAAGGGACATCGCATGAACCAGTATTTGGGGTTTGAAACCCGGGCAGGCTTGGAACTGCACACGTTAGAAATGGTGAAAAGACGGCGTGTCGGAGATTGGGGGGATGCGGGCGGAAGCAAATGCTGGTGAACTGTGCGGCAGTTCGAACGTCTTTTTTTTACAGAGTGCTGCACGGAATGGAAAACCCGTTTGTGGTAGGCTGCAGTGGTTTATGGGCACGGTCATACTTTTAGGCCTGAGAAGTCTGAGCCTCCACATTTTTCCCCGTCAGAGTCATACGGCAGTCAACAAGGTGCGCCTCCAGGCGGCAGACTGCGGAAGACAAGTTAGAAGGGAAGAAGGATCTTACCTTCCCCGAAAGAAAGTCTGATCATGCCTCTGGTTGCTGCCCTGGAGTTGACTGACAGGACGCAAAGCCAGGGCGGAGACAGGGACTGCCTAAGGTAACTCTCCAGCGGTACACCCAGCAACCTCGCCGTCTGCTCGATGCACTCCCTCGCCACAGCAGATACCATGAGTCGCTGCGCACGGGGGCATCGGTATGCAGGGCCCGCAGGTTGGCGCGCGATGGGGTTATGAAGTAATCAGGCGTGATCTGCTTAAGGTGCTGACGGAATGTGCTGGGGTATACTGATGGCCTCTATAACCTGACTGCTTTGGAGTTGGAGTATGCTGGTTGCCATGACGCGCCGAGGACCCCGAAAGAATGGAGTTGCCACGAGGCTTGGGTTGAAGTTCAACACGCCCTCCTCCAGGGAGCCGAAATCAGGACTGTCATCCAGATCATCGCGATTGAATCAGGCTGTGGGACCCTGGATTCTGGCTTGCAGACATGCAGGCGGTGCGTACCCTGCGCGGACAATCGCTGACCAAGGCCCACCGACGCTCACCGAACTCACCTCGTCGATGCACACCGAGTTGTGGCTGGCACCTTCCTCCACGCACCTACCTTAAGGTAAGGTAAGGCAAGGTCGGACCTTCCCCACCGACGCGACAATTCCAGCTACCTTCCTCCACCTCAGGTACCTCGACAGCCGCCATCGCTACCCTCGCAAATCTCCACACACCACTCGACACCCCCGAAGAAAAAAAAACATCACGTTCTGTTAGATCCGACGACCCGCAGTGCACTCCGCGGAGCATGCCGCGGGGACGTCGCGCCTCAGACGAAGTATCGATAACCGACCTCCTCACCGATCTAGTGGCGGCAGTCAAGGCTTCGCGAGCGACTATTATGAGAGCGTTCGACGATCTGGCGACGGGCTTTCTCCGTTCCCACCGGAAACGAACCGCACGCAACGCTCAATTTCCCATCTGGCTTGTCGAAAGAACCGAGTCAGCCGACCTCCAAGTCATCCTTGCCGCCCGATTTGGCGAGCACTGGGAGAATCTTCCTGGTTCCGAATACGACAGGCGATATCGAGTCAAGGCTGCCGAAGATCTCGGACTGGATTCGTACCTGCATCTGTATTTATGGTTTGGCGAGGCGGCGGTTCGGTCCAGAGATTGCTGGAGAAGTATGCCACCTGGAATCAAGGCTCTAGACCTCTTTGGCGAACTCCTTGCCCAAAGACAAGCTGCTGCCGCCCGTCGCAAGCCCCCGTCAGCGCCATTACACCACCTCGAAGACCCTTTTCTCCCCAAAGAGATCAATCTTGCGAAAAAGCAAAGTAAGTCATGCCATCATCCTTGCTAGCCTTTTAGCACGATTCGTCACGGATCTTGAGTCACTGACTGGCTTCCAGTCAACTTGTCTCGTCAGGCCGACGCCTCCAACGAGGACGAACAAGACGGTGAAGGAATACGCGAAGACGAGGAGGAACCTGCCCCTGTCGGAGGAGACATGCACTTGGCTGCATCGGCCGGCAAGTCTGCGGCCAGCGGGAAGCCTGCCAGCTCTGTCCAAGAGCCTGCTGCCCCTGCCAAAAAGTTTGCTTCCCCTGCCAGAGGTCACAATCGACCGGTGGCTGATTCTGCCGACGAGTCCGAAGCCGACGAAGAAACTACTGCATCGACTGGGAACCTCGCTGCCTCCGCCCGAGACCCCGATCTTTCTGACGAGTCCGAGGCCGACGAAGATCCCGCTGCCTCCGTCAAAGAGCCTGTGGCCTCCACCAAAGAACCTACTGCCCCTGCCGAACGAGAGGAACTCCCCCTCGGTGCTGAAGACGACCGAGACAGAACCAACATGGACAACATCGAAGACGAAGAGCCAGATCAAGGACGGGGCGAGAGAAGATCTGGTCAAGAAGCCGAAGAACGAAGGAATGCGACTGCAAGCCCCATGCACGACTCTCCACGAGCCCCAAGGCACACTCTGTTAGATTCAAGAGAAGCCCTCCCCCCACCTCCACTCTACGAAGATGAGATCATGTTCGGGCAAGGCGGCCAAAGCGAATCTGAGGACGACCATGCCGTTTCTGAAAGCGGGCTAGAGCCCAGGGGAAATTCTGATATCGGCGGCGACTCCAACTACGTTCCAAACGAATCAGGCATCAAGTATGCACATGAAATCACACCAACCAGCTTGTCTGAGTCGTCTCGACGGCCAACAACTGCTCCACCGTCTGACGATGCTTTGCAAACAGCGCAACGCGTTCCCAGATACTCCAGTAATCCAGAGAAACCAAGCTCTCGAAGATCGATGGGTGGAATGGTTACCGGAATGGCCAATTGGTTATTTCCCTCTTCAGGCAACCAACCAAGGCAAGGGGACGGAGGGGATGAGTCGATGTTGAAGAAACAGGCGGAGGTGCCTTCAAGAAGTACCGATCGACCTTTTGAAGGCCTCAATCTCAACACTAGAACAGTCTCTTCCAGCCGCCGGAAGCGAAGCTCTTCCGACGCCATGCGACAACTCGAGCATACACGATATACCCTGACGAAAGCTCTGGAGAGAGTTGACTGGGCTATTCACCACGAGGAACGTTTGCAGGATGTCAAGGAAGATCATGAGGCCCAACTCACAGCAGACCACCGCGCGATGATACAAGCCAAGGCCAAACTACACGCGCGGATAGACAAACTCGTGAATGCACCAGAGGAACGAGTTCACACATCGTCATCAGCCTAGAGGGCTGATATGGCCAAGAGCAAAGTCGCAGACGGTCTGGAGAATGATTTGATCGAGTTGGGTTGTAGAAAACGGAAGGCCTGGGCCGTCCTTGCAAACACGGAGCATCGAAGAAAATTGTTGGCCTCAGAAGCGCGGGTGTTGCATGATAGAGCCTCGGATATTCTGACAGCGACGGGCGGTTTAGAGAAACACCTCGAAGCGCTCGATGAAGAAGAACGGGTACAAGAACAGCAGAGATGTGATATGGGAGACAGTGTGGATGAAGTGGAAGCGAGGGATAAGGAGGATCAGATCAGTGAGTAAGGGAGCACCCATGGGAGCAGGGTGGACGAATGAACTGGAAGGGCATTAGTAGACGGAACACAATCAGGGCGGTAGTCTGGTTTCGAGGGGGCACCTGTTATTTCTTGCCCCAAACGGGTCTTCTGAACGCCATTACAATGGAAGTATGAATGTTATAGCTCGCATGCATCTGAAGGACCAGTGAAAAGTTAAGAAGCCACATCACGGATGCCTTGAAAGCACCACCTGAGCTCGACAATTGGCATCATTGCACGTCGTTGTTCAAAGGAGGGAAGATAAACATGACACCGTTATTATCGTCAAGCTCAGCCAAAAGGTAGCTCTTTTCTTCCTTTTTGAAGAATCAAGGCAGGAGTTGGCCGGTCTGAGGTGATGAATAGGCCTCGGGCACCCAAAGGGAATGTCACACGTCGACATGGCATGGTCAGACCTCTGAGCCTGGGAGACCCGCGCTTGTCGCTGAAGTGGCAGTGTGCACGATGGTTTGACTCTCACCCGAGCATATCCGCCTATTGTAACCTGGAAGAGGAGGTATTATGCCGTGCAGTGTCCGTTCTGACTTAAAGCATGTAGAACTATCGCCGGACGTCCTCAGCATAGGACCTCCCTTGATGACATAAACCGAACCCATGTCTTTACCTCAAACTTGCGAGAGCAGTGTGGTCTGGTCGGTCTTGGAATCGAAAAAAGCCTCCAGCTTGACACATGTCGTGTCTCGTGAGATGTTGTACTTGTTAAGTTGGGAGATGAGATCAGACTCACAGGATACGGGCGGCATTATGGGCAAGGTAAAGCACTCGTCTGCATAGAAGCAGAAACGGTATCAGAGAGATGATCGAGTGATGATCGTCAAGAAGGGTTGTAAAGCTTCAAAGCATGTGATCAGCGTTTATGCTGGAAGAATTCACAGTCCCAGCCACCTCAACATAGCTATCAGCCCCAAGACCTTTCGTTGCGGGTACGATTCTCGGCTCCAGTGTCAGTCAAAGCCATGTTCATGATGTCTAAACACCAAGAGGGCTATTAAAACGACGTGAATGTACGTTTCTGAATGGCAGGTCACTCCAACATACTCTCTATGGCTTGGGAGAGCTCAGAGCGGGAGAAACAGGAGGTCGCTGTCCGTCGTTGAATTTGGTAGTCGCTTTCTTCCACAGATTTTTAGTACATTAACTTTCCAAAAGAAACTAAATTCCGGCGACTTTCGCGGTGGCCTTGCATGTATCCGGGCGTATCTATCCCGTCAAATTCAGCTCGATTGTCTCTGAGAGTTCAATGGCGTCCCTGTTACCCACAGGCTTGCCGGTATCCCTGACCTTCCCAGCATCCAACCGCATCCTGAATTTGGCTTAGATTATTGAGTATGGGTTGCTGAGAGAGGAAAGAAAAACAGGGACAAGGGCGCAGGGGCGGTGGCAGCGCCGGGATGGGCAGATGCTCGGCGCGATCTTCGGATGTTTGATGACTGTTTGTGGGTCGTTGCGTGCTTACAGAACTGTCGTTCAGAGGCATCGGACGGATGGACATGGGCCAGGTAATTTCGAAATCTCTTTGAGGGGAAGCTTCGATGATGGGGTGGGCTAGAGGCTACGAGGTCGGGATATGGACGCCGTAGGAACCCGAAAAGGCAGAAAAGATGGACTAGGTAACCGGGCAAGACTGAGTTACGATGGGATCTGAATATGCTTGGGGCTATCCACGGGCGATAAACTGTACTCATTCATAGAAGAGATCGGGGGCATTTAAACCGCGAGTCTTTGCGCCGCAAATGGCTCTTGATTCTGTTTAAAGCATAACATGTTGCGGGTCGTGTACGAAAGTTGGCCCAAGAGGACGGATCAATCACGGGATTCCGAAGAGCATCCGAACTTGAAGGATGAGCATGTCGAGCTCAAGCATCGAAAAGCCTGTTTCCGAGGTGGTGAATCTCTCCATTCCTCGAATGTGTCCCTTTTCTCGGGGGGTAAAATCTCTAAGAGCTGAAATCGAAAATACGACGCAAAAGGGATATTCTTCCGCGCTGAGCAAAGAGGATGTCACCTAGTCAGCCAACCTGGTCGCAGCAGGAGTGACTTGCAAACGGTCGGAAGCACGAAGTGCTCCAATTTATTGCCATAGACTTCTGATGGGGCTGCGAAATCACATTGTAAACATTTAATGGCGAGGATTTGGATGGCTGTTTCGAAGGTCTGGTTGTAACCAACACGATGTGTCCAGTTACGTCGGTGTGGTATCGATGCCGGAATGGGATCAGCGGCGACAGCAATGCGCCCAAGACGGAAGACTGGATGTCAAATGTGTAGAGACGAGCAGTCTCCCTGATTCGATTCATGTTGGAGGTAAAGCTTTCCCGGTCCTGCTTGATGGCAATGAACGTAGTGGAGAATTGGTGAGGATAGTGATAGAGCTGAAGTAGTGGGAGTTACTGGAAGCTGATATCTGATAAACCGCGTTTCAATGGAGAAAATGACGCCGTGGGCCAGTTTTCACACTTTATTGGTCTAATGAACCTGAAGACTGCATGAGCGTCAGGGGGACTCGGTGTTTGGTGGTAATGTAAGATATAAAGCCGTGGTATAAGCCTACCTTGACTGTGAACACGAAGCACCACTACGAAGAAATGTGAGGGACGAAACAACAACGCGCCATGGCGCCTTGACTTCAAAACGGTCTGGACTGAGGGCCGAGGTATTTGGACCCTTGCCGCTTCCCACGATGCCCTCTTTCTCGCACAGCATGTGGTTTCGCCGGGTGGTACCATTGCAAAGCTTTCAAAGGGCTCGTCAGTTGACTGATCCCTCGCGGCAGTTTGAGAATACCAACGGGAACCAGGCGGACAGGTGATGATGTTGGTCACACGATACTTGGGATGGCGGGAGTAGATGATGGTGCGAAATAGCTCGCGAGATGTCCGCCACGAGTAGTATGAACGCAGAATTCGGAAAACTTACGGAGTAGTGGCCTACCAGCCTTGTTCAATCTGCTACATGTGGATAGGGTTCTACAGGTTCTGCAGCTGTAGACGTGTAGATGCCACAGACTGATTGAGGATCCGTCGTGAGATGTCGGGTTTCGACTACGTTTCCATCATGGGAACTGGGAGGGCCCATCACACTCAACTATGCTCCACACCTCCAGCCCCTACTGTCTAGCAGAACGTATAATAGACCTGCCTGTTTAGCTGGGGGTCATGGCTCAAGGTCTCCCAGCCGCAAGGTGTGCATCGGAACCCCGCTGAGAGGGCAGAGGCCGGCAGATGCGTATGAGTATGCGTCCATCCCTGCCGTTAGATTGCATCGCTCCGGCAACTTTGGCACGATACTTGGTTCCTGGTTGACAAGGCCTGCGTGGAGCATCGGTCGAGACTTTGAGGCTTCTAAACAGACGCTAGTTTTGGGTACGTATACTGCGAAGCTACTGGACTGGGCACTGACCGAGGTGCTTTTACTGCTTTTTCCCCTACTGTGAAAACCCCTACTGGGTGGGCTCGAAACTTCCTCAACAAACAGACGCTAGTTAGATTCCCGTGTATGAAGTCCCTCACTGTGTTTCTTTTTAGAACTCATGTCAATTGGCGCGCCAGAAAGATGAGGGTATCTCGGCTGTGAGTGACTTGAACTGCTATCTGCATAACATTAAAGTCATTTGGTCGAGACGAGCGGATGGGTAATAAGAAATAAGAGACAGCGTGCCGTGCTATCTGATTTGTCTGAGAGTTCATGGTTTGCTTCCTGTGATATATCGACTACTTTCCCTGTGGCTATAACTTACCTTACCGTCGTCGTTTCTATTGTCGTTATTTCTATTATTGTTGCCGTGCTTGCCCTTCCCTTTGGGTTATTCCACAAGATAAACCATTCGCAGATGTCTCGAAGTTGGCTTCTCGTGGAAACCTCGCGCATGAATGATGGCCAGTCCCAAATGTGCGCTTTTGCGCTCGCACGATGGCCATTCTGGTGGAGTCGGCGGGTAGTTGACTGCCATTCTTTGTAAGTTTTGCGATACGTCTCAGACATTTGGGATCAGAGAGTATGCTGCTCGTTGGGCCCCTCGAGGAGCTGGCTCACGGGGGCCGTTACCTTCTTGTTGCGACGGATGGCATCGGGCTGCGGCACGCTCATACTTTTTTCGGCGGAAAAGTCTGACTAAGCTCCTGGCCCTGCGGCACGCTCATACTTTTTTGGCGGATAAGTCTGACTAAGCCCCTGGCCCTGCGGCACGCTCATACTTTTTTGGCGGATAAGTCTGACTAAGCCCCTGGCCCCAGCGGCACGCTCATACTTTTTTGGCGGATAAGTCTGACCATGCCACTGGCCCCTGGGCCTACCGCCACAGGGAACAGCGGGCACCAACCAGCAGCACCAGTGACATCTCCCATTTCTCGCAGTGTGCAGCCCAGCCATCCTGCCTATGTGGGGCCTGCCGGCCCGGGGCCGAGTACTCGGCGGCGTACTCGCCGGGTAATCCAGCTACTTCATGGCGCAATTAATCAAAGCCTTCGTCGCGTACTTAATTAAAGCCCTCCTCGCGCGTGCCCGATTGAAGCGCTGTATCGCGTACCCGATTCAAGCGCTACGTGCCCTGTGATTGAAGTTATCGCGGGCGCTGCGGGTGAAGAGGATGCGGCCAATGGGATGGCTTCGTTCCAGGGTAGAGGCCCCACACAGGCACAGCTCGGCAGAGTGGGTCGACTGAGAAAGTCCCCAATAAAGTGGTTCTGTCAGGCAGACACAACCTGGAATGGTTCGCACCTGTCGCCAGCACTCGCTGGTTACATGACGTAGTGTTCTGGCCGTTTTCCCGCCAGAACACTACGTCACTGCGAGCTTTCCAGCGTCCCCCTCTTTTTCTGTGGCCAACCCCGGCAAGGCGTCGCACCGCCACGACCTATGGAAATGGAAACAGCAGCGCAGCAGACGCTCCAGGCGCCGAGACAGACTACCTTGGAGACAACGCCTGCATGAAAGACTCCATGTTGGTAAGACGTAGTTGTGGCTTCCCAGCCCCGAAGTCGCGGCAACCGAATGTGATCGGTTTAGACTACAAGTCAATTGGAGGTGCCAACGGAATTCCAATTTGCAGGTCAACACGCCAGATGCATCCGTGAACACGGCAGTCTCGACACTTCCCCATCTGGGACTAACTCAGCGACGCCTTCCATCATCAAACTCGAGTGGGCATTGCGAATCGACTCTTACGGTAGTCCTGTGGGAGGATTTCGCGTTCGGACCATCAAACAAAGTTGTTCGTCGCCCCTTTGCACGCAGGCCGAAGAGAGGCATTTGAGCCAGTGGGAGGCAGCAGAGACCTCTTCATGCACGGCTGCTCACCCAGCAAAAGAAGACCCACGGCTACTAGTATCACATTCCCTGCTTTGTCCCAGCGGCAAGAAGCTATCGAATCGGCTGGGAAAACAATAATCGCTGGTTAAACGCATTGAGCAGGCTTGTACTCTTTCTGCGCGCTCAGTATGGAAATAAGAGACCGAGCATGCCTTTGTGCCATATCAGAAACCGGATATATCTGGGTCTGACACCCTCAAAGCTCGGCATTCTTGGTTCAGCGAGTCAAAAGAGGCTAGAAGAGGATCGGAGGGTTTGCTTGATCAGCTGGGCCGTGTTTATCCGTCAGATGTCTCATCGCCTCGATCCCCCAATTCGATTCTTTGAGACCAACTTTGTCGACAACTTGGACTGATTATTCACGTCTTTGATCTTGTTCTCAAGACACCGCCGCTGACTTTACCCCGGGTTAAGCAACGCCAGCACAGAGGCGGAGAGCTGTGTGGAGCGTCAGTGGTGTTTGCAACCGGAAAAATTGAACGTGACCGAGAACGCGCAGCTTCAAGGCCTAATTCGACAGTTCCAGAGAGCGTCGGGCTCCCGTGGACTCTGCGCCTTCTGGGCTTCAGCAATGTCTGCGCAATGGGCGACGATGTGTCTAGCCAATGCTGTCAGTTGCGGACCCAGGCTCTGGATCAGTCAATGATCCTCGAAACCGTAGCATGGCCTTTCGAGCTCTGCGTCAACTTGAAGAAGAGTGAATGCCCGCTGAAATAGCAGCGAAGCGCGAGGCTTTGGTATTCCTCATCCCATCCAAAGATCTAGTGAGGGTAATACGCAACCAGCAAGAAGTTTGGCGATGCAACAGAAAACACAACCAACCCGAGAAAGGCTTTGCAATCATCGTGCTCCCGGAAGCCAAGGAATATTCCATCATTTCCAAGTGAACTCCCCTCAAAGACGACCCGCAAGTGCGTACACTAGACGACAAACCTACGTATACTCACATGCAGGTTGACCTGCACTCATTTTCCCTCCAAAGCATCGCGGTTCTCGATCTCGCCTGCTCTTTCATACACGCGTAGACTGGCGACGCGAGCATGTTCAGAGCCCGGCTTCAATTTCTCCGTGTCTATGACAGACAGCCCAAATCGCTCCCTGCGAGACTCTGGGCTCTGCGGCCGACCACGCGCTGAAGCACATTCCTGCCGTGCCACACCCTCCGTCATATGTTTTGAGGTTCTGGGGAGGCTATCATGAAGACACGGTCCATGACAGCTTTGAAGAAGCCTTCCCCCCCAAATTTCAAGTTGACGCGGCCATGGTGAATGTCCACAGATATCTATCGACAAGCTTTTATTATCGGGTGCAGAAGGCCTCCATCGGCCTTTCTAGTCGCATCAAATCAAGAGCACGCATGTTCTTTTCTTTCAATGACAGCATCCTCGCGAAAAGAAATCGGCAGATTGGCTGCAAGCAAGGCTCCCGGTTTTCACCGCCACAACATTGAGAAAGCGCCGGGCAGTCCACTAACGTTTTGCCTCCCAAACGAGACCTCCATCAAACGACACCGAGTTGTTGTCTGGATTCCCATATCTAGTCTTTCGTATTCGGCTCCTATACCAAAAGCTTTTAGGCCAGACTTAAAGGTCAGCTTCTAGCAACTCTTCTGGTCTGGCGCTTTGATATTTGTCGGCACGTACCTCATGAACGTCAATCATGGCCTGTTGTCGGACCCCTCAGGTACCTCATGGGTCCCTCCATCCATCCTCTCTCTCTCTCTCGAAGCCAGAAAGCTGACCAATATCTTCACAGCCAGTCACTATACGGGTCCCCAGCTCCGTCATTCTCCACCCTGAACATGATGTACCTGGAGCAGTGCCATGAAGCAAGGTCCGGTCCGATGCCCCTGGTCATCTCGACCCAACTGCTGCTTCCCTCAGAACGTGCAGGCATTCCTTAGGCTGAAAACATATGCAGCTTGATGACGGCTATACAGAGTTCCTTGAGCAGATCGCCTCATGTTCTTGCCTGATAAGCCCAGCCTAGAGTTGAGCGAAATGACTGCTTGTTTTGATAAGGCAAGCGTCGAGGCAATCGCCACACCAGGGATCCGTTTCGCATTCGAAATCCGAAATCTGTCCTAATAACAACCGGTGGAACCATCATATTCATGTGGTCACAGCCGACGGTACCCCGAGCTTGCATCATGCAATTCTCCATTCCCCACGGGCGAGCTGAACATCCCGCCGTCTTTGTAAAACACGATGCGCATCAACACCACTGGCATGAACAATTGTGAGAACGGCTGGGCGGACAGACGGGGGCTAAATCACCTCGAGTAATTTCCGCCCCTGCGGCTGTTCGTCTGCCCTTTCCACGTGATGTGAGACCCTACCTTAGTCGCTCCATGGAGGCCCCTAACCTGTTGGCGTGTGGTCGCACAACTGTCCACCGGCTCAAGTGCTTGATATTCTCCGGCTTTCCTCCCAAGGCGTTGGTTGCATCCCATACAAGGTGCCTCTGGTACTTCCAGCGCACCTAAAGGTAAAAGACAACAGACGTATGATGTCTTTAATGCAGAAAGAATGTTCTTGGCATGCTTGTCGATAGGAACTCACAGCAACCTGCCTGTGGTGACGCTGAATGCCGAGTCGCGCAAGTACAAAAGTTGCTCGTGAGCCAAGGCCGCAGGCATCAAACTCTCAAACAGAGAATTCATGCTATTGACACGATCCTCTTGGTCGCTTGAGGCGTTGTGGAACCGCTGACAGTAGTTGAAGGTTCGCTCGTTTTCTTCCCGAATGTTTGGATCGCCTTCAACCTTCTGTCATACTATCTCTTAGAAGTCCAGCGAGCCTTCAGTGCGTCCACGAAGACTATCGTTAGTTTGATGCTCTTATCTACTGAGTCTTGAATATCGCGCACAGGGTCAAGGCCGGACCAAGCTCCCCGAGCCAGGTGTACCAGCAGAAGCCCTGGTCTACTGAATGGTGAGAACCAGTTAACTGGTATTTGCACTTTCTCAGGCATGAGAGTGTACCAACCCAGCAATCTGTTGTTGAAGCTTCATGTTGGTGAGGCCTGCTTTCTTGGCGAAAATGAAGCACTTGTTTGACCTTCGTTGAAGGGGACAGTCCCAGTCAGCTCCTATCCCATATCGCCATGGACACTTCCGTTGATGCCTTTCCCAAGCCTAATGACCAGCCTTTCAGCGCCATAACTGGCTCATTTGGAGATGCGAGCTTTGTGCTCTAGGTCAAACGCAGCACCCGCGGGGTTGCCTCATACCTAAGCCGAGCCAGTCACATCTCTTCAAGTTGCAAGTGCCCACGGTCTTCAACGTGTGCTAGGACGGGAGATGCACCTGAGGTTAGGGATTTTGACCAACCGTAGGCTCTTTTCTCAATTTTCGAAATTTCATCATGCTCCAACGACATCATGTGGTACGTATGACCATGCCAGCGGTTCGCTCTTATCGGGGCAAGGACAGCCTTGGCCGAAGGCACAGCTAGCATATGAAAAAGTGAACAATGGAACGGTTACAGGTATCCACAATATGGAGAACAGGCCCGGTCAAGGGCAGAAAGACTGCGGTCAACAGTGCCAATGTCCAACCCTGGTCATCTGATCCAAGCCCAAACGGCTCGCCGCAACCCATTGAAGGGGCCGTTTTTCTGCTCGTCCGCCATCAGGTCTTTACTTTTGCTCTCCTCAACCCCATGCGACGTGGCATTGTTCGTTGAAGGCGTCCCCTAGCAGAGTGCGGGAGGTTTATAGACGCATGATGCACCTAAGAGTCACGAGTCCAGCGACGCAACCGTCGCGCGGTAAGACTCGTGCAAGATTGATTTACACTCATGACCGGACTGTTGCACTTGTACATGAATGAGACATGAGTAAAACCTCCGGACGTGCGCGGAATGGTTGAGTGCTTCCCGCGGAGTGGTTGACGCCTCGGCTTGATGGAAAGGAGTGCCATGCTGGAGGGCGTGGGAGGTTCGGCCAGCGAAGATTGCAATTGTGGTTGCGTCGCTCGCGAGTGAATGGCGCCGGAGGAAGATCTGGATGCTCGTCTGTCTTCGAGAATATGGAGCCGGGACGAGATGACGAGCAAACGAACCAGGTCTAATCAGAGGCTGAACAGAGGGCTTCTCTGGGTGCTGTGTGCTGTAAGACGTCATGCGGAGGCTGCGTGTCACATTGGGAAATGTTCGAATGAAGACAGGCAAGCGTCACTTTGTGAGGTCCAAGAGTGCAGAGTGGCGTTTCCCCCCAAGATGCTGGGAGATCGCTGTGCTGGAGGTTGGGGGTGGGGTTCATTCTCTCTGAGTCAGGCACCAACTGACAATTTGAGCGCTGGAATCGGCAGTTGGTCACTGTAAGGCAAGGACAGCAGCACCCTTCCTTCCTCCTGTCGTCTTTCTTGTCCCTTCCTCGTTCTTCGCATGGTCATACTTTTGCGCCTGAAAAGTATGAGCGTCCCACAATAACGACCCACCCTGCAACGTATGACCATGCCTCTGGGACACTGCCCTGAACCTCTGGCGCTCCCACCTTGTGACGACGGGTCGACTGCCTTCCTGATTATTATTTCGGGCGGCGCTTCCTGACTTCCTGTCCATCACACTGCGTCCATCCACGTCTTCGCAGCAAGCAGGTACCTTGCGCAGTACCTGTCTTCCAGCGGTAGGCCACCGCCTACAGGAACTGCACAGGAACTGCAACTACTACCATGGTCTGCGCAGTCGGCCTCGGCAGTGACGGACGAGAGTGCACCATCAATTCCTGGATACCTTTCAAACCCCGGTCAGTGGGACCCCTCCAACTTCAACTCCTCGTCTCGGATTCTTCTTCATCTTGCATCTATCCACGCCACATTGAGCATCGGAACACCCTGCTCCCAAGAGTTGTGAGATTACCGGCGTCAGCGCTTTTTCTTTTCGTTGATCTCGTCTCATACCGCCATGACATTGGGGATGGGCCAAGGTAGGCATGCTTTTTTCCTGTTTTCTCTTCTGGCACTGACAGCATCGCTATCAGCAAATGGCCATCATGCAAGCAACTTTCTTCGATCCGAAGCAATACCTTCGACAGCCCGAATCAATACCCTCGACAGCCCGAATCAATACCCTCGACAGCCCGAATCAATACCCTCGACAGCCCGAATCAATACCCTCGACAGCTCGAATCAATACCATCCACGATCCGAATCAATACCCTCGACAGCCCGAATCAATACCCTCGAAATCTCCTTCTCCGAACACAATTTGATAATCGACATGTCCCCGTCAAGAGCGTCCGCCATTCCCAGGCACACAAAGATCGATATCTTGACCTAATGTCCTCGAAGTTCCCTCCCCCACCCACTACGATGCTGGGTTGAGAGCCGACGTCTCCCCATTGATAGGCATCATCAACCCAATTCAATTTCGTCGAGATCTCGATTGCATACTCTCCACAACCAGAACCAACACACTTGACGATCCCTCCCTTCTCTAAAACAAAATCCCCTGCCCCTGTGTCGTGATGAACGACTGGTGTGTTTGTCTTTCCCATACAGGCGTTTACCTGCTAAGCGTCAACCTGCTCGCAACCACGCACCTCATTGCTCAACCAATTTCCATCCTTTTCCATCCTTCGTCACTGCTCTGTTTGGAGAAAGTCGCTCGTTGGAATCTTTCCATCATCAGTCAGACAGCCCCGATCATTCTCCGCCACGTTGCAATTCGTACCGGCCAACATTCGGCGGCTACGTCTTGAGAGCTTTGCAATCTCTCACGCAATCGCAGATGTGGTTGACATCTGTAATTCCATAGTTCGCTGCCCCGCCCACCACTCTGCAGAACATTTTGTAGAACTGGTGGTTCTGTCAAGCCCTGGCTAGTGCCAGAATACTCATGCAAAATGGCACCCCACTCAATTCCCTAATGTTAAGAACGGTTAGGTCCTCGCTCAGCAAGCATGGCTTCTTCCTGTTTCTTTCCATCAAGCAGCATTCGTCTTGGGAATCCTTGACGAGTCCTTGCGGCGCCCAAAGCACGCCAAAGGATGGGAGCAGCAAATCGTGCTGTCGGAAGTCAAGCCACTTGCCCCATGCCTTTCGCACCTCTGGCGACCAGGCGATCAGCAAATTCCGCTCCGTGCAGAGAGACTAATTTGGGTTCTCTTCAAATAGATGCGTTTGGTGAGCTCCAACTTTCGTCCGTCGAAACAACGTTTCCCCTCCAGTTAGTCACTGCCGCGGCTCGAGTGTTTCTCGTGGCGAGTAATTGGAATGCAGGGACACCACTTCAGTCCCTTGATCTCTTGCTGCTTCCGCCTCGCCTCCAACCGCTCTTACCGTTGATCACCGGATCTGAATCCATCCCTCTCCATGAATACCTAAGGACTTCCGCATGCAGATTCGTGGCCGTAGCGACCTGTCCTAGGGTGCTTTTTTGCAGGGTTGCGGCTGCCCTGTTCCCTGTCCTCTGAGTAGCTGCACCACGCCGCTCCGTCTCATCATCCCGGCAAAGGTGCCCATGAGCTCTGGCTTTCTGAGCAACAATTTGGGGCCGTGAATGCGGTCTGAATGATTCTCGCATTTTAGCAGCCTCAGGAGCGTTGCTTCGTCCGCTTCCTGCCGGTAGGGGATCGTCAATCTTGGTCGTTTATCGTGGATCTGGAATTGAGTTTGGAATGAAAGGGCTTGGGAACGTTGAACTTTTGGGTTTTTGGACCAGATCAAGAAGCTTTTCTCCCCCTTCCTTTCCCCAGAGATAGCAGAGTTCTTCGTGGACTCAAGGTCTGGGTTTCCGGTCACCGAAATTTCCTTTTCTGACGGAATTATAAACAGAACTGGCCTGACGCCTGATGACCAGGCATAAAGAAGAGGCAACATATTCCGGAGTGACTACGCTGCGCATATTGCAAACCCTGAGACCGGCTGAATCAGCTTGCACAGCTCCGTCCGATGTTGACTTCCCTAAGGCCGTCTGAATTGAACATTTTCCACAATGCACGAATCATGGATGTAATCTGCACACAAATGACCGTGGATTCGTCTGCACGGATAGACAGGTGCATTTGTACCTGCTAACTAAAATATCGGCATGTATCTGGCGACGGAGCACAGGCGAAAATCGGGCTGATGTATGTAAAATCTGCTCGGCTGGCCGGAAATGCCGTTTAGACAATATCAGGAGACTGAGAGGCGCTTCGGGAGGTGTCCTTTGCGAAAGATTCCGTTTGCGTCAATCAAAACCAGAGGGGCATTTGAGTGATGCAGTTCAACAAGATTAATGTTCATGATTTGGCAATGCGACCATAGGGACATGGAAATCTTTCAAAGATTAACAGTCTTGACTGGGAATCTCGACCGGAGAGACCCTTACAAGGTTGTTTTGAATCATCAAGAGACGTGAATGTCGGTTGTGCGGGCCCATGTGAAGACTGGCGGTAGCGTGATTCCCAGAGTCTCTTGCGGCACAGAAAAGTTGTCTATGATTGCCCGCTGGGGGGTCGTTAGCCGGCAGCAATATTCAGACGAGGTCTCACGGAGACTTCAGCGCTTCAGTAGCTCGCTATGTACTCACACCTCGTTTGAAGATACCTTCCTCTTTGTGTTTCACCAATATCCAGATTCCAAGGTTTGCGTCCATCTCTTGTCCTGGATTGCACTCGACAACAGCAGCGTCCCTGCAGTAAACGGAAAAGAGGAACATGAGGTCTGCCTCGAAGTCTACGATGAAGTTCACAGCGCGGAAGTGCTTCTCTTCAATGCGGTGGATACGGGCATGATGACCTAGTGGCTCTGGGTACGAAGCTGCATGCTCCAGGACGGTCTTGTCGATCAAGGGTTCAAGTCCAGACTTCGCACCGGCTGAAGAAGTAGTGACCATCAGTGAATATATGGACATGACACATTCAAGAGCCCGCAACCATGATTTGAGTAGTTGTTACATTCTTAGCAGCTGATCAATCACTTGAGTGAGAAATGTCACCTTCGGTCTACTGAACCTGCTAAGCAATAAAGGCTTAGTCTCGGGCTTGACCGTCGTACTTGGAGACTCCTGGAGTGGATACGCATCTCATCCGGGCCTTCAGCAAGTATGCGCGTCGCGTATTACAGGCTATTAAGGTGTTTTGGAATGAGCAAGAGACTCCAGGGTAACAATGTGAAGGCCTGCGCCGAAGAAGACTCAATTTCAACAAGGAGATTCACCATCTTCTGGCTTTGCTCAGTGAGAGAAATGCAATACGAGTCCAATAGTTGGGGCGGGGAGACAAGGTGTGCCGTTGTTGAATGGGTCTTTGAGGTGCAAGCTGACGCTGAACTTGCCTGAGACATCAGGGCATTGAAATAATTGTAGAACGCCTTTCGCCTTCGCCTTAAAATGTGCGTGGGAGATCAAGTCTGGAATCAGAAACCAGAGCCAGAGGCAGCCCATAATTGTGACATTTTCGTATGATATGTGGACGAACGTAAAGGTGGATGGAGAGATCTTTTCTAGACCTCGCGAGACCAGAGGTCAAAAACATCGTTGGCTGGAAGCGGCATGAAGTTTGACTCCTGATGTCCTGAAAATCATGAAACACATGAGAATCTCATGAGAATCTAGCTCTCGCCGAGAAGTGCCATCATGAAGTGGTTTTCCAGGTGCGACTTCCTCACCTAGCTGCCCACCCTAAAGTTGTTGTTTTGAGCTGGTAAAATAATACCTGAGGTGAGTGTGGAATGACTAGGGTGAGCGGTTTGAGCAGGCGGGCAAACCAATGAGCGGCCGCGCGGACCGGCAGGGCCCTATTGCGCTGTGCAAGACGTAAGTCGGCCGGGCCCGGGCCCGAGGCCCAAATACCGGCCCGAACCCCGTCTTTACGTACACCTTTTGCAGGCGTGCTCACAGCGCTCGTAGCTAGGTTAATCAAGCCACTTCACACACATTATTACAATAATTCTTCTCTCATATATGACCTATTCATCCCTGACAATATTCCGTAGTATTCACAATACAGGTCGCCAAGGGGTTCATATCGTGCAAAGGAAATTCCATTTGGGCTTCCATTCTGCGCGTCTATGCCCATTATCCATCAAGCTAGGGCAGTCTACAGGTATCTGACCAGTGGAATAATGTCACAATCTTCGTCTGAGTCAAAATCCTCGAAACGTCCCTCCAATCGTTTCTGAAACATGTCGTTAGCTGTACCACTGCCATCCTTCTCCTCAGGAAGCACCCAGCCCCCCAGGTCTTTATCTTGCAACAGTGCACCAATCGGAGGCTCCGGGTTCTGGCTGTAGCCTTGCCCAATGATGATCTTCGAATCTCCGTTCGCTTCAAGGGCCGGAAGAATTGGACTGAACGGTTGCGTGCGGAGCGTGGAAGGAAGATGGTTTCTTTGGGTACAGTGATCTGGAGTCGTCGAACGCCGTCCTTTTCTGCGCGAGACTCTTCCGACATCAGTTTCAAAGGCTTCCTGTCGTCGAGGGCCACTCGATAAAGGCGGAGATACGAGTTGCTCATGGTTACATAGAGGTGTGACGGTGTCCAGGTGAACGCGAACGGCACCGTTGACACTAATGTCTTCACGGAGCACCTCAGCGCGATGCTTGCGCTGGAAACCATCTTTGGCGGACTCTTGTTGCTGTCGAGGATAACTGCAGGATAATGACGTGCAAGTTCATACAAACCCTGGCCTTAGGGGATGTCGCATTAGCTGTACCAGCTTTTGAAGGAGGTTTTGGTACGGCGTCAATGGTGGAAACCCGCAGGAAATTGCCACAAGGTGAGAAGGACATGTTGACACAAATTTTGTGAGCTGCCTCGCGATCTCACGGTAAGTCATCTCTACACGAAATTGGGGAAAAAGGGATACAAATCTCACATTTCTGTCGTGCTGCCACCTTCACCTTCTACTCCAAGAACTTATTCTGTTTGAAGTCGGCAAAGAGAAGGGCAGTGCCTGTTAAAGGCCAAACAACCAAAGGGTGTTTCGGATGAATGACGGGAGGCCTCGTAAAGAAGACTTTTGTACTTCTTCCGTAAGTGGAATATGCGTTTTGCGGCATCTCCCAGACCAAGCTGAAAGACAGCTAGCTTTTGGCGAATGACAAAGCTGTTCCTCGACACGGTTCCGACGGGTTTTCTGTTAATCATCCGGTAGAGGCGCTGTACTCTAATGTCCAGGCGGGATTGCCTCCCCCTGCCGCTTATGCTAGTGCTTTTAAGTCGGCAAAACGATGGGCGGGGTGAGTTCAGGCAGAGCAGAAAACATGTGCCAAGCGAATCCTAGGAACTTACTCATCGGCCTAGACTCGTACGCCAACCCCCCAATCCTAGGAGCAGTGAAGTAAACCCTACCCTAAATCATAGGATCAGTAAGGTAGCCGCGGTTCATATACCCTCGATCCTGGGAAAAGTGAGCAGTGCCTCTCGATCTAAGGAACGGTAAACTGTCCACGAGCCTGGATCCTAGGATCAGGAAACTGAATCCCGTCAATATTCCTAATCCTGGGAATTGGCAGCGACTCCGCTTACGAATTCCCCACTCTGAAGCAGCTGAATGCTTCGTTTTGTTGGGGCAAATTGTATGTACATGTATGTGTCTGTATACATGGTGAGAACGGTGTGAGATGACACTTGTCAGGCTATACATCCCACTCCTGCCTTGCCTATCCTTAATGAAAGGCTATTGCAACGTTGACTAAGACTCAGCTGCCCGTGACTCATATAGAAAAGCCTTCCTCATCGGGATGACGCCAAAATGAAACCAGCGTTGCCTGAAAGTATCCTTCAGGGCGCAGAGCAGTGCCAACCTCCCGCCGTGCAGCAAACGCATGGTCGCTGGGGCGCTTGTCATAGTAACGAACGTAATTGCTTAAGAGAGGTTAGCTGTGAAAGACATAGAATTGATATCTACCACGTACTTTTAATACACCAGAAGTGTTATCGCTGTGACTATTATCATGAGGAGAGAGCAAGACAGCTAATTGTTCCTTGGATTCTTGAACCTTCAAGACTTGCTGCGATGGACGTTAGCATTATCATGATTACTACATAAGACGGGATCAGCTGGCCTCTTCGAATGAGTTTCGAACGCAGAGGCGAACAATTATCACTTCACGACTTTGGCCGAGTCGATGAATCCGTGCAAGTGCTTGCTCTTCCAAAGTCGGATTCCTGTAAAGTCAGATTAAGCCACACCATGATGCGTGCACAAAGACTGACCAATGTGGCTCTACCAAATACGCGTGTCTTTCATCAGCTTCGGATGTATTTCTCAATATCATTCTGAGGTTCTTGCTCATCCGACAGCGCCGTATGACAGAGTACGAAGCATTAGGCGGACATTCGGATCCGTCTCGAACGTTTCCGCTATTGATTGACAGTCCTTTTGGGATATGGTTCCATCAAAGCGGAGGCTTTGGATACACTACTGGTCCAGAACTGCCTTAATGAGGTCCTGTGTAAGCATGCAAGAGGAGAAGACAACACTGCGAAAAGTCAGGTTCTAGGCTTGACAGGAAGCCGAAGATCAGCCGACGCACCACTTCTCAATCGAGGAGACCTTTCTGATGCCATGTATGAGGGCTTTTGTTTTCGAAGAATGGTCGATAGCAGACGCTCCAAGTTGTGGAGCTGTGAAATTGCCAGTCTTCTCCAACGCAGAACCGCTTATTGACACTGAGCTGTTTGACAAGGCGGAGTGTGATCGCATGATAGAGCCCCTCCGATATAAGCGATCTTGTCGACACATGCATTGCAAGTGAGCTTCAAACAGCTGCTGTACCGAACCGTGCCCGTGCCAGGGTTCGCGTCATCAAGTAGAGTCTCTGTTAAGCCAAGAGCAGATGTGCAGTGCAGGCAAGTAATTGATGACATGCCTCGTTGCGAGTTGAAAGTTGTCTGGGCAGTTTTGACCCATTCATCAGCTTCCACGCGCTTGCTTGCGCCCCTGTCGTGTCTTGACTCTTAGTAAAGTCCCAAGTTGCAAAACAACCCGAGCGACTCGATCTGTTGAAGAACATTGACATGACATCGTGACTTGTGTGCTCCAGTGTTATCCCCAAGGGCTTCATCAATCTGTGCGGTGGTTTGCTGTCTGATACCATCGTATACTAATCTTTCCTATGGTGTGAACTCAACTGTATGCACCAAGTCTCGACGCGGAGGAAGATTGATTGTTGACTTGGATCTTCGAAGTAATAAGCATGCCGAAAGGCACTTCAGCCTCGATATGGCCTCCTCGTTCTCTCCGCATTTCCATAATCTCGAAATGTCGGTTTCGAACTGCTTGGAATCGGCATAAGGATAAACACGAACAAACCTCATCAGGCTAGCGAGATCACCAAGACGACTTTGGATCGGGGTACCAGTTATCGCACATCTTGATATCGCCTCCAGCACACACACCGCTCTGGCCATTCTCGAGTTTCCGTTCCGGATGTATTGGCATCTTCAGCTTATTTCACTGGCCTTGGTCTAAAACTGTGCATATTAATACTCACCCTCGTCCAAGATAATCCTCCCGGCTCCGCCAACGGACAGAGAATATTGTCGATTTTCGCCCACTGTCGTTTGCCTTCCGCTCGGCAGGAACTGTATGGTACGTAGTAAGAACAATGTTCACTGTTTCGAGCTCCTCCGTTCCGGTCAACCTTGTTTTCCCATGGTGACGGCTGCAAATCCAAGAGCCTGCTGGAGCATAGCTACAGCCTGTTGGCGGACAGCTACACAAGTGTGAATCTGTCGCTCACTCATAGAGCTGCGGTTCCCACGTTCCTTAGACTGTGTATGGATGAGCAGGCACTCATCATTCCGATGTTGCGTAGGCATACTTGGGGATGGAATGATCACCAGGGTTGCGGAAACATCTTGCGTTTCTGCTGGGGCATTTTCGTTATGAATGCTCATTTCCTTCTCGGAATCCATTTCTGTGGCGACTAAGGAAATCATCGTCAAAGTCTTACCAAGGCCCATGGGATCCACGATTATTCCACCATAGAATGATGGAAGTTCTCGGGACTGATACACCCGGGAAACAGTGTTCATGAACCTGCAAATGGTTAGATTATCTAAGCCATGGCTCTGGTACCCAGAGTGTGATGTGGTCGAAGAAAGTCGTGCGATACGCAAACTGTTCCACGGTCCGTCTCGACAGTCTCCCAAACGTTTGGGTATCTACTGTTAAACTCGCGGCCCTTTTATCGGTGCAGCATGAAAGTCAAGGCCTGCTTCTGGTGTCTATGATCACACATTAGTATTCAAAAGCAAGAGGAACCAGCCGGGCTTCACAGGTGACGCACCGTTTTCAAGTTGCGCGAATGGTAGATGGCCGCGGCGCTTCCTCCAATTCAACATGGCTGCTCAATATGTCCGAGAGGTCGGAAGGCTCTGGGAGCTCTTTCGGAGTTCGTGTGAAGAACGAAGAGATGACACCTGAGACCATTCGACAAAATAGAACATCTTCAGACGATACTTTCTGCGAATTACCATATTTGGTGTTAATATAGCAGATTACCGGATCTTGCAAGCAGACTTCAGAGTCTTGGAACCATCGCCGATGTCATCAAACAGTTCAAAAGGGCCGTAAACAGAGATCTCGAGTGAACAAGCCAATGCAAAATGACCTCGCCTCTTCTTCTTGGCAACGCCATGCTGTTGATCTAGTATGCACCTAACCTGTAGGTTGAGTGACTTCTCTTCCAGAAGCCCCATCAATCATATGGCCATACTCATCCTGAAATTGACCCCGTGGTGCTCTGTATTTTTCAGAGCTAAAGCGGCTGGATGAGTCCAGACATGCGGGAAAGTAGCTCGGAAGGTGTTCTTGACCACGCTGCTCGCATGTTCCCTTCAAGTCACAAATCTGGAGTGGTCAGCGATGGCACTAATCGTTGAGACGCGTCTCAATTGTCTACCTACCATCCAAAAGCAGACAATTTCGCTTTTTCCCGTCGTTGCTATCTCAAAAAAGTCGGACGGTATATCCTACTCGCCAGCCACCACTCCTTTGGTACCATAGGTCGCCAAGTGGCTGCCATCAACAGCCATGAGCTGCATTTCAGATGAAAGTTCTGGCTCGAGCGCTTCGAGCAGGCTCCCCTTTGAGGAATCATGAAGCCTGATCTGATAGGCCTCTGCTAGGTCGCGATCTGGTCGCGATCGCAGAATATTACATTGACTAAGCGAGGGCGCTTGAACCTGCGTTCGCTTTCATCATCGGGATCTGAGAACGGGATCATCGTGCATTGCTATTCATGTGGTCCGAATTTCAGGACAGAGTACCCGAAGAAATACAAACGATGGTGCTGGGCAAACGACTCCAAGGAAACGTTGGACTCCGGGTGCTTCGGCTGATGGACCTGGTCAGATATTGAAAGAGTCAAGGTAAAGACAACCACCCCGACAGTGCAGTTCAAAAGTTCCAGGCGAGCAGAAGACACGCTATTCCTCTCCCTCACTAGCCTCATAAGGCCTATGCAGCTCGCAAAGCCACCGATGAAAGCGTTGGATCTCTTCTCAAACATTTCCACTAAACTCACGGGGTGGTCATGATAATCAGACATGGGGCAGTGTTCGGTGGCCCGAGGAGAACTTCTTGCGTCTTCATGCATGCACTGCGGACTGCAACGGCTTAGTACCATGCCGCGACGACATGGATGCTGAGTCGGACGTACGTCTATAGATTAGTCTCATTAAAAGTGATGCTTGGAAAGATGCCTCGTGCACAAGCATGGGTTTGCCGTGAAGTGGCCACTCAGCCTAGCGGGCTGCCCAATAAGTATTCCAGACTGTCACTCTTTCGGCAGTCTGCTAGCCATAAGACAGTAACAACCGACAAACGACGTGCCTCTCAAACCTGTCGTGTCCGCCGCTGCTAGGCGGACCATCAAGAATGCCTTTGACCAACTTGAGCAAACCATCCTTCCCGAGGACTCCCACGATTTCTCCACCACCACACTTGATCACGTCAGGAGGTCTGCCCTTGCCATCGAAGACCAGCTCGCTGCCCGCAAGTCGCTAATATGCGCAGATTTTTACCTTTGTTCAATGGTCTGGGGCACTATGGCAGAGTCGTCGAAACTTCATGTAATGGGACCCCTTACCTGTCTTGTGTTTGGGCGCCTATCTCTCTAGTCCTCCGTATCGCCTCCGAGTACATCGAAGCCTTTGAGAAGATTATCAAAGATTACTCCATAATAGCGGAATCTCTGGGACGTTTCCGAGTACTCAGTGAGGCCTTGACTGGAAAGCCGGACTTTCAACAAACACTCGCCGTCTTTTACGCAGATATGGTTAAGTTCTACAAACATGCGTACAGCTTTTTCCGTCGTAAAAGTAACTTACCTACTAAACTTTCACGTGTCAAGTCGCTAGATGGACGACTGATACTGATTGGACAATAGGTTGGAGACTAATGTTCCTCACGTCTTGGGGCCGTTTCGAGAGACATTTCGAGAATATCCTCGACGATATGAAATGCCATTAAGAGCTTGTAGATGTCCCAGCTGGTGTTCATAGCATTTCGGAGATTCAACAGACCCGCGAAGACATCAAATCCTGGCGAGAAGGAATTCTTGCACAGGTGCAAAAACAGAACGACAAGCAGGCCAACAAACAATTTGAATCCATTGTGACATGGTTAAAATTTGAAGAATAAGATCAGTTGGCTATTCTCGACACGATTTCAGCCGAGGGGACTAAGTTTGCTGGCACTTGCTCGTGGGCTTTGAAGAATGATAGGATTAAGTCTTGGATCTAGAAGACCCCAGAGTCGCCCGTACTGTGGCTACAGGGTAGACCAGGCTCGGGTAAGAGCGTCTTAGCAAGCCAAATTGTTAGGTTCATGAGGAGTGCCAACATGTTCTTTGTTCACCACTTCTGCACTCACAGGTACGATTCTTCTACAACATATAAGTAAACACTTCGCTCCATACTTCCCCAATCACTTCGCAAGGATGATGAGTTCATTGCATACATGTGCGGCGACTGTAAACTTGGGAAGAAGCCACCAATAGTTCAAGCTCTTGAGAGACTCATTCACGCCCTTTTCAATATTGCCTCTCGCCAGCTACGAGAGGCAGAGTACATATGGATCATCATAGACGGCTTGAATGAGTGTGAGCCACGAACGCAGGTTAGCATGGTGAGCCTTGTCAACCAAATCAACAGGAAAACGATAGGAATCAGCGATAAAATTTGCAAAATACTGATTTCAAGCCGAAACTCGTCACACATTGCCAATAGGTTGGGTACGCAACATATCATGTCCCTCACGGAGGAGAAAAGCAGTGTCATGCTTGCTGTCAGACCATACGTGTCGCAGTGGTTGCGGTCAATGGGGTCAATGCATGAGAAGCTCCGGCAGCTTGAGTTTTCCAGGAAGGACATTAACAGCATCGAAAGCGTTGTAACAAATAAGACTGATGGTATGTTTCCCATCCAGAAAGCTCATTATGGCCACGATTGTACTAACTTTCACGCCTGCAAGGCATGTTTCTGTATGCTCAACTTGTTCTTGATTACCTATCGAAGAATATTTTCTTCAGCGGCAAGGAGATGAAATGATGATATCCCGGAGGAGCTGTCCGAGTTGTAGATTCGATTAAACCCCGCTAGTCGTGAATTGTAGCTAAGTAAGTCCAGCTATAGGAAGATACCTCTTTAGATACTCGTCCAGCTGGACCTAGGATCGGCTGATCGCATCAGGTGTATATCTAAATGCATCGCTTTTGCCAAACGACCTCTAAAGATGATGGAATTCCTCTCCGCCTTGAAATTCAGCCCTGGCAGCTCTAACGTCACCAATCTAGTGCCACAATATGTTTTGGGCATATATGGAGCATTAGTAGAGGAGCGGCCGGACACAACGTTGACTTTCATACACATCTCAGTCAAAGAGTACGTTCAGGCACAAACCGCGGATGCCATCGATCATGTTTTACCAACGAATGTCTCAGATTACTTCAGTCATCGTCAATCAATCTTGTCATCGAAGAGACTGAAGCTATGACAGAACACAGTCATTCCACATTGGCCTGCCTTATGTGAGGCACGGACTTGATTCTCGGCTGCGAACCTCAAAATATCAAAGCCCAGCGCGTAGTGAAGGGCATACACGGTTTTCATGTCTATGCTACGGAGGTTTGGACATGATACCTGCTTCATCGTGTTTCTACTTGCTCATCCGGCGGCAGTTCATCAGTTTTCAAGCTTGCATATGAATTAGCACAAAAGCTCCTGAAGCTCGTAGGCGCTACTGTTACTCAGCCCCTAGGTCCGCAGACCTATCCAATGGATGACAGGTAAAAATTCTTGGAGGATCAGCCTCTACTGAAGGAACTTGTAGAAATATCACTAGGGTCAAGGACACTGAAACGACTCAAAACGAACCTCTTTTACGAATTTCAACAAGCTCGGAATTGCGGCGAAGAAACGACTGATCCAACGAATCGTGTGACGCACCCACAGCTTGGAATCAGCCTGGAGGTGCAAGACGGCATCACATTAATGTTGTCGTCCTACCAAGAAATTGTCAGGCTACTTCTCAAATAAGACCAATACCCGGGAATATCTGGCGAGGACCTAGATTTGTTCATCAATCAGTTGAGTAGCACTGCTTTCACCTGCCGATTGAGCCTTTGTCCACGCGCTACCACAGTGTTCATATCAGAAGAGTTACGCCGCCAGCATGAGGTCGCCCACACTCAACTATCTATCTGCGACGTTCCAGAATGAACATATACCCCATTCTTCTCTTTCAGGGCTCTCAAGAGCCACATCAACAAGCATCACCACCCAGAACCGGCCCGCAGGCCGATACGGCGAGCAGGCCCTTCGAGACCTTCGATACTATCCACAAATTCAGATGCCGAGTCAGCGTCACGCGGCTCTCTTGCTCCACAAAGGCTATTGGAATCTTCATTCAAAGATCTATCTTGGGATAATGACATCTTCTCGCTAGAAAACCACAGAAGAAGGCTACAAGCAGACCTTTTCGGGAGACAAGCCAGTGTTTAGGAGACCAGATTCACCGAGTCATCACTGGGATCCTGAGATCTCAAAAGCCGACAGTTACAGAAGGGATTCTATCGTAAGCGAGAGCAACAAAAAAATCAGATGGCATTGAGCAAGTCAAGCTTGACTCAATTGGGTTCCCCGTACGTTCTATGCCAAGCTGCGGCATGAACCTAAGCTCAACTAGCGAAGTGTAGCAGTACGGCCGGTCCTGCCGCGAGTTCATGGAATAACACTACTGGAACTGGCATTATGCTGAAAGCATGGCTCGCTGTGCACTCATAAATTGCGATATGATATTCAGTAGCAACAAGGAACTACAGGCGCACTGCTAGCAGAGGCAAAATATGGACGAGAAAACGCTGTCAATGACTTTGTCAATGGCAAAACGGGCGTCCCTTCAAGGACGAGCACAAGTGTAGTCCGATCAGTTGACCACAAATGACTGCCCCCCCCGCTCGAGTTCCCAGAGCTCTCATATCTCGAACCTTGCTACGTAGACGCCAAGCACTCAATCAGCCAGCAGGCTTCCCAACTTTACAAGGTCACTGGCTAGTGGCGTAGGTGCAAATACAAACACGCCCAAACCTCAGCAGCTAACTGCTTCATACCGTTTATGCAAGGGGAATAATGAACGAAACAGGGTCTTATCTATACCTTAGGGAGCAATCGACATGGAATTCAACTGGTTCATGTGTTTGTGGAATACCACGATCGGATTTGGCTGGTATTTTCATGTTCCTTCGCCCAACCGGGCCCCCACCTACGACGGAAAGTTTGACATCAGTATTCGAATGAGCAAGATTTTACACAAAGTACAAAGCCATTATCACTTCAATGAACGTCCATTCAAGATGACAGAGGATCAATGATGCGCAAGGCAGGACGTCTGGGCAGCTCTGTCATGCGACATACCAGATGAGAGAGGCAGTAGCTGTATGATCATGGTGGCTATCATATGTTTTGCGATGACCTTGAGACTTGGAATATGGTTAACAGGCCTTCAGCCGCTGGAGGATTCAAAGACCTCGTGGCCACTTGGTGTATTGCGTCAATCCAGCACATGCAATCTTATACTTGATTTCATCACCAGAACAACTCTGACGGAAATTGGACTTCCAGGCCGTAGCTTCGTTCATCAGCTTTCCACCTGAATAAGAGCTTACTATGGGGCTAGTGTCTGTCCTTGCGGAGGCTGGTGAGTCGCTAAAGACGGGGGAACAGGTAGGCACACTCCCTAGAACGAGTGAAAGAATCCGTTCACAAATATATTCATAAATTTTGGAAGGCTGCCGATGTGATAACAATCCAGTCTCATGTCGTCAGTCTTGATGGAGATCTCATACCTCATTCTATAGGACACGAAGCATATTTCCCTTGAAGCTGTTTATCTCAAACCGACTACGGTCTGTTTATTTCGTTGAAATAACTGTGGCCTCTTGAGGAATCGTTCTGTGAATTGCGGAGATGCTGAGACTTGTGGGGGAAAATACATAGAGCTTCAACGTTTCACAATACACGCACGGCTGGCTACGTGGGTCTCCTGGAGCTCAGCATTGCGAAGGAGACATGAATCATTGATCTACGGTGCAAAACAGGTGTCTCATGAATTTGATACTTCCGCCTTCCTTCTGAGTTCCGTTTCGATTTAGACAAGACGTTCTCACTCTCGTTCCAGGCCTTTTGTCCCCAGCAGCGCCAGGCGGGCTGGGTATGGCCGAGATAATGGCAGAATTCCTGTGATGGGCAGGCAAGCGGACGGTCTACACAGCTGATGTAGTTGGCTCGGCAAGACAGAGAAGATCCATGAACGTTAAATAAATCAGTTAACTGCGTGGGCTACAAACTACAGGGCCGAGTACAATTTGCTCGAATACCCAGGTGACTAGCATCGACATGCTGCCAGTTTCAGTCGGCAGACAGGGTTTGATGAGGCACCTAGCATCTTCAATGCCATCTGTCCCTCTATAGCGAGGTATTTCGCTGGATTGAGGTCGTTCGAATGCGCGCACTGGTCACATGGGACCCAATGACCCGGGAGTTGTGAAAAAGGTTCGCCATGTTCATGCCCGCTCTGATCGCAGTAATTATCGCGGGAATGACTTGGCCGGATTGCCGATCTGAGATTGCTACCAATCGGCCAAGAACAGGTCAGTAAGCGTGAAATGCAGCATCATCCTGCAAATTCTTGTTCCGGGGCTCGGGCATGTGGACTGCGGTTGAACTGACGCTAGCGAACATGAGATCGGAATGTGTTCACTGCTATTAGAGGAGGATAACCAAGCTGCAAAAGGCTGGATAAGAGGTATTGTAGCCGTGCAAAGCATGCCATCTGTCATGGGTTTTGTTGAACAGGTTAAAGGTGCCTTCGGGGGAGGGAGGTTGTGTGTAGGCCCCTGGTGAAAGTTTGTTGAGGCTCCCGGTAAGACTTGCGATTTCATTGATGTTGCCCTGGATAATTTCGCTGTTTCATTTCGCCGTCAGCCCAGTACCTGCAGACTTGGTGGCCTGTACAACGTACGCAGTTTCTGTACAACTTAATCTAGGTCAGCCGAAAGTCTCTCCATGTTTCTTCCGAGGCCTTTGTTGAAAGCTTGTGTTCGGCGTGTCCCTGGTCGAACGTTTGGCCGCTGATGTATTGTCCCTCAGCCTTTGAGCCTTCCTGATTACAACTTTGCTATGCAGGGATGTGGATGCTAGCAGGCCCTCGACTGTACTACTGTTTGAGCTTTGGCATAATAGCACGATGTGATACAACGACCGGACCAAAGGAATGCGGTCGGTCTGTGAAAGTGCGCATCTAGTCACATCCAATTGGTGTGGGAGATCCAAGATCTGATTTGTTGCTGTCGTGCGGGAGAGGAGTGACGCTGCTCGCCTCCGCGGCGGACAGGACGTCCTGGGTCTTTTGGGGGGTGGAGCCCGCAAACAGGTAGAGCGCCGAAGCCATTCGGCGAGGGCGTCGCGGACCGGCTGGTAGCCTGGGTCCGGTTCGCACTAGAGGGCTTCCGGGATGCTCGCTCTTGAAGTTTGTGCCGCTGATTGTGAGCAGAGCCTCATCTTCGGTGCTTGAAACGGGCTTGGAGAAAATGTGCTCTGCGTTCGAAAGATTCAGAAGAAAAAAAGGACAAAAAGATTGGCCACAGATAACGAACCAATCAGCAATCCGATTTCGAGCTGGAAGGTGCAGGAACGCTACGCCATGCAGGGGACCAATACAAACTCCTCGGACGGAGAAGAGGATCAGAAAATCTATCACGGAGTTGAGTGGGAAGCAAACATTTACTACGGACTGCAAATCCTCGCAGACCAGGTGCGCCTCCAGGCTGCAAACTGCGAAGGAAAAGTTAGAAGGGAAGAAAGATCCTCGCAGACCATTGTCGGCTTTCGGTTGTGAATGATAGGGCAAACCTATTAACGCCAACTCAAGATAGATAGAATGATTGCAATCTATGTGGGCAGCTTTCTTCGGGGCATTTGCGCTGTATCAGAACGGGTGGTCAACTGTTCTGATGAAAGATGACGCTTGGCATTTTCTGACGTTGTTCCTGAAAATCGAGCGAAGACCTGGTAGACCATGGTGGCGCGTTGGAGTCACCGAATCATCGCACGTCATCGTGCCAGTCAGTTACTTCTGCGGTTCAATATCATTGTCACCGGTTTTATTTCAACACCATCAAGCGAGTCGAGCAATCCCAAACGCCCTGAGGAAGTTGTGGCAGTAGCGGGTTAACGATCAGGCTATCGCACCAGCTTCGGCGTGGACAACCTGTCCACCATGTCGGAGTCACCGTCCACAGTTGTCATTCCAGCGCCCTTCTTTTCGAAAGATACCCCTTCAGCTGCTTGGCAGAAGACACCGCAAGGCAACATGCTCTTGAGTCGCTCTAGACGCGCGCTGTTCCCTTCGGGAGTTCCATGTTGTGCACAGCGACCGCTCTTGACATTGGTTGGATGGAGGGGTTGCTTTCAAGGCCGATAGATGGAGGAAATCGTCATTTTTAATCCATGTCTCGTTGTGGCCAGAATCCGTATGGAGTTGATGGTGATCTCAAGTCCGCCTTCACATATTCAGTGGCAGCTGAGGGAGCAGCCTTTCATGTCGTTTGTAGCATCAAGGGTAAGCCCTGGCTGATGCGGCATTTTTCATATGGATAAAATACCTCTGCATCTTCTGCAACTCATATGCGACCTCTTGGGGAACAGTCTTCTCGCTGGGCGGTGGAGAGGTGCGGCGAAGCTTTGCGTGCACGGCGTGGAAGAACTGGGAAACACCCTAGTGGGCCGGCAATTGATCGGTCTTGGAGGATGTGTTGTGCTTGTTGGTCAGATTTAGGCTAGGTAGACGGTTGAAAAATCTATAGGTGGCGAAGAATCAGCAGGTGGTGGAATCAGTCGTAGTAGAAGTTGGTATGAGGTCGAGAAATTAACAAGAGGTCGAGGCGTTGGCCACAGGCATCATTGCAGCCATAGAGGTTACGCTGTGACCCTCCACATATTTCTCCGTGAGAGTCATACGGCAGTCAACAAGGTGCGCCTCCAGGCGGCAAACTGCGGAAGAAAGGTTAGAAGGGAAGAAGCACGTGTAAGCTACACACGGCCTCAGAACTCACACACACTGATGAGGCTATAACATTGTGTCTCGGAACTAATGGACTTTCCAAAGCCGATGGAATGAGGAGTAAGAGGAAGACCACAACGGCAGCAATGACGGATAGAGGAATCGTGGTTCATGCTAATGACGAAGATAAACTGCCTGTCAGGTCTTAAGTTAAAGTACATTATTCTCCCTCCATCAGTTGTCTCCTCTTCTATAAAGCTGATAGCTGGGGATGACGGATGCCCATGTCGCGATTGCAAGCCTGATTGCAGTGCAAGCTGGGCCAGACGCCGCTCAATATCAATAGACGGTGGATTCGGCGGGCGGCGTCAATTCGTATAGATGTGGAAGATTGAAGACACCTTTGACATCAAGTTCTGTGCAGGCCAAAGTGAGGTCGGTAAGTACCAACCATTGCATTTCGTGATGATCCTCGCTATCATCACCTTTTCTTTTGCTTATCGATGGGGCCGTCTGATTGAAACGATTATCCAGGCTGTGCCCATCGCGCCTTATATGCCACTATGTTGCTCAGGTGCAGCCAAATCACCCGCCGCCTTAAGGTGGCAGCGCGAGCAAGGTGAGCAGGGTGAGTTGGTACAAGATCTCAACTTACAGGCTACGGGGTGTTGAATTCTGTTACCAGGAAGATATTTACAGTTAACAGTTGGACGGTATACGCTTCAGTAGTGGCTTGCATTAGTATGTTTCAGGCTGCCCTCCCTCCTCCCCAGCCGAAGGCTTTAATGTTCTCCTTTGGGAATGCGAATTATTCAGCGAAGAAAAAGTTAGAAGGGAAGAAAGATTATTCAGCGATGCTATCTCAGCCGACACAGATCCGTCTGCCTGGCAGCCGTTTGCTACATTTTCATCATTCTCGTGGAGAATCATTTCCCAATAGGCTGCAATTCTGGCGGCATCTGCTGCGCGGGCTTTTTCGACCACTCTATCAGGGCTCCAAAGTCATTGTAGACATGCTTCGCCTCCATGTGGACGGCCCACGGATCTCCCTTCCGGCCGCCCTTGGCCGTTGAATCGACGAAACATAATAGGGCATCCAAGATGTAGTTGAAGCAGTGCGCTGTGTGCTCGCTCCACGTTAGACGTCTCTCCAGGGTGTTGTTGCTGGGGAGTTTCGCAACGGGGACACCTTGTGCGAGGTTGGCAAAGTCTTCTAGGATGACACCCAGGCAGTGGATTTGGTGGAACGCGGAGATTTCGAAGGGGTCGAACGGGAGAGGTATCTCGGGACCACCGCCATGATAGCCCGAAGCTTGAATGAACGCTAGCCGGCTGTTGTCAGCAAAAGTATGACGAAATGGGTCTGTCGCATGGGACGTACGGATATTCAAATATTCCCATATACTAATTGTACCGTAAAGCTTTCCCATATCCCTGAAAGTCTCTTCTGAGACCTGCCAGGAGTGCTTCTCCCAGGGCTTTACCACAGCCTTGAAACTGAAGTCTGGCAGTGGGTTCAGATCAAAGCCGGGGATTCTCTGGGGTGAACAAGTCCCATACCTGCGGGCATAACACCACTAAGATCGAATCCGGCACGACAGGATGACTCAAGTACTGAACTCCGGCTCGTCTAAATCTCCCATGAAAGAAGTAACACGACCAGACATGACAGAGTTGTTCCCTCTGTGCACAGCCAAGGACTTTCCCGAAAGGCTTTCTTCCATCGGGGCCTCCTAGAATTTGAATCTCTCATTCTGGGATCTAGAACCTCTGCTGTTTCTGAGTCTTTGATTAGACTGGCCCCCTCCATGTGTAGTCTCGGTCCACAGGTCTGGGTGTTTGTTCAATTGAGGCCTCTATACGCTGCCGTGGCAGCGAATGCCGAATTCGACTGAAGAGATGGGCAAGTAATGAATAATAAGGTCGAAAATGGCAAACATGAAAGGAATGTTCCTAGAGAACTGAGTCACCGAATTGTCCTGACACCAAAGGACGAAAACCTGGGCACAAGGAGGGAATTCCGGAACTGCGATATCGGTCCCCACTCGGCGTTGGGTGGGTGGGGCGGACAGCCGGACTTGTTGCCAGGGTCGTTCCGGATCCTTTCCGGAATCATGTTCCAGTCGGACCGGCAGTGCCCTGGAACCCTCCTCGGCTACCCTCGATGGCTGGGTACGGTGGCAAGGTCGCAGTACCAAGGTTCGTGCAACCAACGTCGTGAATTGCATCTTCTTCCGTCACTGTGAAATGGTCAATTATAGTGTATTTTTCTGGAACACTCAATCTCACGCCTTAGTGTCGGTAGGCACAATGTCCCATCTCAATTGTTTGTTGAACTTCAAGGGAAACTCGCAGAAGTATTCTCTACGTAAATCTGAGCACGTGTACCAGCAGGTCGACAATTTCGACGGGCATCGGAGCTCTGAAGAAGCCGTCGAGAGCATTGTGACAACCGAGGGAAAGGGCCGCGTTCTCTCGCACATTGAGAGATTGCTGTGGCTTTCAGTTGTGGCACTGCTCTCAGTGATGCTGGTAGTGCATTTGGCTTCAGAGAGAAGTCAGCGTGACTGCTTGCGAAACATGTCATCCTATGAGTTGGCATTCGCCTCTGATTTGGGTGAGGATCCATTACCCCAGTTGCTTTCGGATGGTATGAGGTGTTGGCTGACATGTCTTACCAGAATATCGACGGAACATCTAGCCTTGGAGCCCGTTCAGTTCACTTCCGGAATTGAGAGAGATGAGCATGGTGAGCTTTTCCTCAACCTCTGCAGTGGCAGAAAATGTGTGTTGGGGAGCCTTCGCCAGTTGTTGCCGCGAATTGGGATGAGCTAGAGGGCGGTTAGTAGCGCCACGGGTTTAACGGTAGTTGAAACCTGTACTGACCAAGGCAAAGCTGTTGAGCTGGTTCTCACGCGGGAGACACTTCAACTAAAGACGGACAGCACATACGGACGATGGAGAAACCAGGCTCAGACAGCATGCACCGCGTGAGGTGAGACCTTCAGGTTCCGAGACCGACTTTTGCTGGCCATTCTGACACAGTACTACAGCGTTGACGTGGTCTACTCTTTGCATTGCGCCAACCAGCTGCGGAAGGCCGCGTATTTGGATCACTACTTCAAAGGAAGGCCCACAGCATGGTATTTCACACACATTGGTACGAGATTCTGGTTACGTTTGAACAATCTATGCACTAGATAGCTTACAATTCCCTAGATCACTGTTTCGATCACCTTCCGCAGGCTGTTGAGTGTCATACGGATTTGACCCCATCGGCATGCGATTTTGACGAACACAAGAAACTGGGTAGCCCTATATGGACACATCCGCATATGTTTCGTGACTTTCAAAGGATCCTGGCATGGCATAAGACGCTTGCAGGGCCTGTATTTGTGTAACTTAACATTCAGCCATGGTGCGAGCAATTGTTTCGTGCCTGTTAGTTCTTGTTTGGATTGGAGCTTTCGTGCAACCTTGATTCACTTGGTTGCGTTCTGATAGCTCTCCGAACGACAACAAATTTGCGCTACACCAGAGTCCCAATTTACTTGTGTTCTATTTCCGATTGCTCTTGTATCAGGGGGTCCTGACAGCTTTCCAGTCTCGACAGATTTCATATCAATATATAGATAGCCACTGGTGATGGTAACATTACCTCGTGTGCTTTTCCGGACATCTCTGCCCATTCGTAGAGAATATCATTGTCTCCACAGGTACGCCAAAATATGTTGCCGTCGGTGATAATATCATAATACTATCTTTCGCCAGGGTAGCTACTGGGTTCAAAGTTGTGTCCGCATCCAGGCAAAGAAGATCCTTGCAGATGAGGTCAGCACGTACGTTATTATAGAATCGAAAAGAGCAACAACATACCTGACGGATGAGCTCAAAGCAGTTACTTAGTCTTTCATACTCGCTATTATGTCCATGAACTTGTCCAAATTCTTCATCCCACGTCGACGCTATGGAAGCCAAACGCTTGCGAATATCTCGCAGACACTTCATCTGGTAGAACATGGCCAGCATCGCCCAATAGTGAAAGCCAGTTGTGAGATTAGTAGCGGCCACAACGCCACCATTGCTAGGGATCATGTTATCCCAGGCATTCTGGGCCTCCTTGGTTCAAACGCCATAGGTCTTGCTGCCCATGATCATGGATGGCATTTCTGACTGATGAGGCATGCTGATATCGTCCTCTGTCGACGGTGGAGGACCTGTGATGGAAAGCCAGACGAACACCACAGATGATGTGATAGCTACACAGAGGTAGACGCAGCTGAACGAGGGTGAAAGCATAGCTGAAGCTGTAAGGCGTTCACAGGCTACGAGGACTCACACTAACATCCTCCACGTCCTCGCCTCTTGACGGATTTCACAACCGAAATCTTTCGGTTTTGATCAAAGTCCAAAATGTCGCTGCATCGAGGCTGCTCACGCCGGCCAAAGTCACGATTAAATTCATGGGGTCTTCCGTATTCTTCCCCATATTGGCCTTCACCTCAGCTTTTGTTTTCGGCTGGAGATGGAGAGCTCGGATACGACTCGCTCCCGTCATCCTACCCACCGTAACGCACGCCTTTTCAGGACACCCAGAGCTTCTGCCGTTTGATCACCACACCCAGGAACTATGGGAAGGTCTTAACCCACAAGACTGGTGAGATAATCAATGGAGAGACTCTAGTGGTGGTACGACGCATAGGGGGTTCCACATGTTCCCCATGATTCACTGTCTTAGTGCCATCCGTGGAGAGTTTACGAAGTTGGCTATGGATAGAGAGCGCCGCTTTGCTTACAACGGCGAAGACACATCCTCAGAAATCTGGAGATACCACTTGGCACATTACTTCGACTTGGTCGGCCAAGTGCGTTCAGTTTTCAAGTACATTTTGGTGTTCGACCCTTGCGCTTATTTTGGGTACTAAGACATCTTGTGCTTTGCGGATCCCATTAGAGCCTCTAGAAAACGACTATGGAGAACCTTGAGCTTCTGAGGTAGCATACTCATGCAAAGATTGGAGGGTCCTCATGAAACAGGTTGGATAAGCGCAATCCAAATACATTGAGCTTAGATAAGTTAATCTAATCATAATCTACCTGCATGGATATTATTAGCTTTCCCATCGCTCTTGCCTATACAATAAGCGATTGGGGTCTCGGGAGGCCTGATCTTGAGTCACTCACGAGTCACTCATTGAATGCTCACTCAAAAAAGGGCACACTAACGGAATGGCTTGCTCGAATTTGTGTAGGCTTCACTAGTGCGAACAATTTCATGTATGTACTAGAAGCACTATCACATTGCCATAATGCAGATGTGAATTATCTTGGACGACAATTCACAAAGGCTTTCCTTTTTCTCACCTCTCTCGCCCAGACATTTTGCACAGATCATCGACTTTTCGGCAGACACAAAAGTCTTGAAAGATATCGAAAATTGCTCAAATTGGGATCAATGTAAGTATTTGCAATGGTAGCACTCGACTAACTATGCCTGCGTATTCTCTCCATTTCAAGTTTTGGTATCAGGAGTGGGCAAGTCACCAGACTAAAGTTCCTCGCCATCAGCACCGTAAACACCAATAAGATGGCGGCGCTTGTCGTGGGGAAGACGCTTGACTATGGAGCTGACAGCAGCCTGGGGCCTATAGAATGCAGTAGCGAGTTCATACTGCCTGACAAGACATTGTATGAGAGTCCTACGTGTTATCTCCGGTGGGCAGAACGGAAACCAGGCCGGCCATGGAGAAGGCAACGGCGAGGGACTTGATGATCTGCATGATGGAATTTGATGAGGTCGGAAAGACTGATGTCTGTGTTAAGCTGATAGGTGATACGTGGATCGAAGGGGCGATAGAAACTGAGATGTCTGATGAGTTAGTTTCTCGAGATGAAGATAAGAACCGGCAGTTGCTTCTATATCAGATGCTTTCACAAACCTCAGGGCGACACATCGGATCTCTCGGAAAGACGTCGGTAGATGTTTTGCCGGCCTCGGACCTTGCGGTGCACCTCTCATCAGCTCCGGAATGAACACCATGATAGAGCTTATAGCTATGAGCGTGAGAGAATATGCGAGTCCACAGGAAAACTCGAGACTGGGTATTGAGCAAATCCGTCGGATACGTTGTTTGAATCCGGACCAGCTATCGAATCGATGGGATTGGTGTCTATACGGATCTTGCTGTTTCCGGCATGTAGCGGGGTTGCATCTTGGTTCCTGACCCTTCTTCGACGAGCCAACAGTATTTTCGGAGTAGTTCGTTAATTCTCCTCACCGTCTGTCACAAACCTCGATCCAAACGCACACGGCCATGGCAGACATTGCCAACAAACACCAATTCAAGACGAATAGACGCGATGATTGCAACATAGATTCGGTCGATACATGCATGGAATCATTTTCATCCTCAACAACCACCCTCCTTTAGTACAATGAAAAACAGCTTTACCACCGAAGTGGGTAATTGGAAAAGCCGGATCAAGACCGCAATTTCCTTTCTCCTTCTCGTCTCATCACTTGTCATCCAGTCAATATTCGTGCTCCAACTCCGGTGGCCGACTCCAGCTATCCACCCGTTGAGTGAACCCAAGTAAATGGACCTGTTCCAGAATGTGAGCAAAAGACCGCATTTATCCCGATTGTGCCAGTATCCCCGCTGACAAAGTCGTAGGTCAACCCAAAATTGGTCCAGTTTTCATCATCGAGTGATGAAGGGGCGAAGGCTATGAACGCAACACACCCTTCATGGACGAATATCATGCCAGGCGAGTTCCAGCTGCCCTTATCTCCCAAAGACCAAACAGAATCTTGCTGCTAAAGATCTGTAGTCGGGGGAGGTTTTGTAACTGTGGGTGATTGGAAACAGCACCAAAGGACATTGCCGCCCGCCGTGCACTTCGATGGCTATGATGTATTCTCCGTAGCGGTGTTCTATCAACTCATTGTTTACAATATCTCCTGAAGGAATTCAAAAACCTGCTCGAGAGCAGCAACGTGACGACTCATCATGATACACACAAGCACAAGCCTGAAACGGAGACACTACGGCACGTCAGTCATTGCTTCAATTATCTGCAATCCTCGTTGGTGTAAGGCGGGGACACCGCGTTTGAGGGTCAGGCAAGTGCCACGAATGAGCCCCGAACTTTGGGGGAGGGGAGCTGTGATTTTGTCCAGGGCATAGTTGTGTACACATATGTTAAGAATTAACACATAACATATCATTCAGAGCAAATTCATGTAGATATATATCGAAACTTAATATATAATATATTATTCACAGTGAATTTGTAGAGATATGTATTAAAAACTAATATATAATTTGAGTAGGGCTATATAGTTTTACCTCATAGGCGAAACCAACAAGCATTGTCACCTGTTAAAACTTAACACATGTTATGTGTAACGCCTACGAGAAGATAATATCATGGGCACAATCACCCTTTCTTGCATTTCTAACTTTTATTCTTCGCAGTTTGCCGCCTGGAGGCGCACCTTGTTGACTGCCGTATTGGGCACAATCACATCGCGTATCTAGGTAAGATGGTTTTGGAAATGAATGAGTAAAAGATGTGACAGAAGCACTACACCCACAGGCACACAAAATATCGGCTAGAAAAGAGTTCTCTGATACTCAAGTGTAGATATTTTCCCACGGATGAGTTTGAAGTAGGACACGAGCCATTCGATACATTTATGTCGGAATGAAACAACTGTAAACTTACATCAGAGCCATCATAGTCGAAGGATACAGTAACTGGAAAATCCACAAATATACCATGATCGAACCTAAGATTTTCAAGGCAGTTAGTACAGTCATTTCTGCAGATCTCATGAATGCTGCGTTCGGAAACGCAACAGTCTACATACTGCTATGGTAACGGCATGTAACACTCAGATCCCAGTCCGAAGCCGAAGATATGTACAGCTTCTGTCGGAGCATTCCTAATTTCCGCCGTGTTGAAATTTACCACTCTATCCAGGCAGTGAAACATATGGTCCCGGTCGAGGTTGAGGAAACCGATACCTGTCCCTCTCTGTTCCGTCTTTGGCGTCGTAACATGCTTGATGACTTGTCTGGAAACGTACTCGCAGTGGCGAAAGTGATGGGGTTGAAGTCCTCGTACCACACAAAGTCTGGCATGCTGAACCACCAGTCCCGCAGCTCTGAGTCGAGACAGAGGTGATGAATCCAGCCGCCTGCGGTCGGGTCGAAAGCGCAACCGCGCTGTTTGGCCCCTTCTGGGTCCTTCAACCCCTTACAGTAGGTGTGGTTGTAAACGAGGCCGTAACCCGGGACGTTGGCGTGGCCGCCTGAGAGGAAGGTGTACTATGGCTCTGTTTACGGTACAAGAAGCTTGCGAACTTGTGCGAGCTCGCGGGTCGCATTCCATGCGAGAGCCATCGACGCGGCCCTGGTGATGAGGCATGCAGCGCTCAGGATGCTCCGAAATATGGTCCATATTGAAAACGTCCCGAGGCTCTGGCCAAAATTTAGACGCTGATGGGAGTCGCTTGCTGCGCCCCCGAGAAGTTACATCGTCTCTGGAGAGTTCCAGGCTGTCGAGAGGCTGCTTCTCGCTGTGGCAAACAAGGTGGTAATTGGGTTTGGGGATCATGAGGATGATGTATTGATGCTTAGTTTGACCTTGTTGAGACAAACATGGAGATGTAAGGAAATGATCAGGTTGACTGTCTGATGGCGATCAGCTAGCCCTTAGAGATGCGGGATTGCACCCCCCCTTGACCATTTTCCCATGCACCAAGAAACACCAGAAAACACTCACTTCCGGAATGGCTGATAAGATGGAATCGGAATCGGAACTGAACTGGTGTATGAGGCCGGCACAGTCGTGCTGGTGGGGACCACCAGGCCCTTTTGGAATGGATGGTGATCACCGTCACTCCGGGCCCGACCGGACCGGGTATTGATACATCTCGGAAAGATCACACAGCGTTGAACGAATTCATTGTGCTTTTTTTGGGCGGCTGGAAAGAAGCAGTCGCGGATGAAAACAACGGGACGCCAAAACGCCAGAATAGTCATTTTCTCCCGATTTGGAAAGATGTCAAGATATTCCAGTCAGGATGTGGAACTGGTGGCAGCCACTTTCCTCCTGTCCGATTCAGAAGAGTGCTCAATTGAGAGGCGCGAAGTTGGCGATCACTCTTCTCGGAGGGTCAACAGAGCGACCATTGCTGTCCACGTTGCTCTCTTGTTTTGAATACCGCTTGGCTGGCTCAAAATCTGGTAGGCCTGCGTCAACAGACATCATGCACGGAACTACAAGGCTTGTATGGTTAGCACATCCTCCTCTTCAATTCCTTTAGATCAAGTACTCACCTTCTTTCCACTTCGACAGCGTCTTCAGGGGCACCGACAAAAGTGGAGCACGTGAAATGGGAGCCTGCGCTCGGAAAGCGGTCGCCATTCACTAGCCTGAATCGAAGTACTGCCGATGCAGCCTGGCAGACGATCAGCATGGACTCGTGGTGTAACTCAATCTATCCGGCTGCGGATGTTTATGCACTGATGCAGTTATTTGTTTTGAAGTGGGTTGGATCAAGATATCGAAAGAGAATTTTAGAGCAATGGGCGAGGAGTCCATTGGGTTTAGCAACGGATCCGGCTGTATTTTTCGTCTAGACGTATTCCACCAGCTTCACTGTCTCAATCAACTTTGCAAGAAGACCATGATGTACAACCACTTGCATCCGGATCTCGTCGATGAGGAGGATATTCCGGAAGGATTCCAAATTCATAGGTGCAGCATGTCTTTGTCTTAGGTCTCCCAAGGTTGAAACCAAAGAGCCCACTGCATTGACTCCATTCGGCTTTCTCTTCAGTGTCAAGCAGACTTGACACTTATCCCTTAAAGATGAGGTGGGCAGATGGATGGCTTGAGCCATGAGCGGTCTGGGATAATCAGCATCAATGCGGGAACTTTGACAAGATTCGCGACAGGGTGTAACACCAGCGACCGAACACGGTGAATCTTTTGGTACATCCCCAGCTTGGGCCAGTGGCCTCTGGTCATTTGAACCTCTCGGTCTTGCCCATTTTCCAAGAAGAACACGACGATTTGGGAGGCATGTAAATTAATAGGAGTATAGCTATTGAGCCTGCTGTTTAAACACGAGTCTTAAATATTGAGACAGGGTTCTTTAGCTAGGAGTAACGCTTGCCATTTGGTGATAATTAATGAATCTTAAAATGCACCTTGCGCTTCAAGAAGCTAACAACATGTTTCTAAACCTCTAGAAAGGCAGCAGATATTGCTGGAGGCACAGACATGATAAAGGCCCAGGAAACATGGAAAGTGTGCCCTGAAGCCTCTGTAGCCTTGATAAGAACCCATGCCGCCCCAGCTGCTACAATTTGTGGAATGCAAGTTGCCATGTTGTGTATGGCCAGCAAGGATGTAGTACCGTGCATCGAATCCAGCTGACAAGTTTGCTCCCCTGTCACCTCCTTTTCCCAAGAAAATGCCGATTACTCGCATGATATCAGCGTGTACGGAATCCAATCTGTCTGCCCCCCTGCAAGGCGATTCGCGCTCTCTTCAAATACCCCATAGGTGGCTATAGAGGTGTCTCTGTGAAGCCCAGGCCATCATGGCCCTCGAATATTTCCCCGTGAGAGTCATACGGCAGTCAACAAGGTACGCCTCCAGGCGGCAAACTGCGAAGAAGAAAGGTTGGAAGGGAAGAAGCGTTTGTAAGTGCAAAGAAAACACCAACTGCACCGTCAACAAAGGATGCAACTTCGACGCTAACGGGGAAAACGGAGACCCCAACCAGCCATGCTGCCAGGATGGCGAGACATAACTTCCAGGTCGCTATGAGATCTTTGGGATTACACGAGCCGCCCCTGAAGAAGCAGGGGTCGTTTGCCTTTCCTTCCCACTGTCTTCTCGCGAACATGGTGGTCCTCAGAGTCGCCAGGTGAAACAAAAGTGCGATTCCAGAGATGAGTCTTTCAGGGCCGAGTTGGAGCCCTGAAGACCCAAACCCGGATATCGTAACTACACTTAGGTCAGCAATTATTCTCATGGGCAAATTACTCTTACCTAGGTCTGATATAAAGCTTTGCAGAGAGATCCTCTCATCAGCCTGCTATTCCAGAGTGGAGGCCTCTGGCCAGCTACTGTGATTTTTACCTGGAACCTGTACTGCAACGACCTCCGACTTCCCCCTTCAGCTAACGGCCTACTGGTCACGTGATCACAGTCCCGCAGATCGCTATCTCTTCAGCCCTATTTCCCCCACGTGCGCTAAGGTGCGCTATTATAATCTTATCACTTTTAACGTCACTTTAATAATAACTTCATAACTTTAACTAAACTTAATTACTATAGTAGACTTTCTATAACTTTTCGATCTATCTTCTAACTCTCACACACACTTTTCATCACTTAGCTTTCTTCTCCGCTACCTACCCTAGTTCTATAGTTATTAATAACATCTACAATCAATTTAGCTAAGTTAGCTTACTAGCTATATCACCCTACTAAAGATATTATTAAAGTAAGTATAATAATTAGAATTAGTAGTAAACGTAGCTATATCCTTTAACTAAAGTATATAGTTACTTTCTATAGCTATACTACTAATATTAGTTTTTAGGATTATTAAGTATAACTTAGCTATAGTTATTTTATCCTTAGAGCTCTATAAATAGAAAGGTATTAACTTACTAATTATAGTAAGTTTAGCTTTATAGTTAATATTAATTATTATATCTTAAAGTATACTTTAAGTAAAGCCCTATAGTATAAAGCCCTATAGATTAAATAGGATAAAATATATTATAAAGTTATAAGAATCTAAGTAGTTTACTTATAGTAATAGTATTAATATAAGATTAAGGATAAAGGATAAGCTTAAAACTTAGTAAGTAGTAATATTTTAAGTATATAGCTTAGATAAGCTTTTCTATAGCTAAAGACTTTATAAAGCTATTACTACGTAGTATAAGTTATATAAGCGAAGCTATTAACCTTACTAGTAATAAAGCTATCGTTAATAAAGTTAATAGCTATAATAGGTAAGTTAAGGTTAGCGTAGGTAGTTATTCTAGACTTTTAGGTATATATATTATAAAGCTATTAGACTAGGTACTGACTGAGGTGCTTTTACTGCTTTTTCCCCTATTATGAAAACCCCTACTAGGTGGGCTCGAAACTTCCTCAACATTCCAGAGTGGCAAGTACGGTCTGAGAACTATCATATTTACCTGCTTGTGAAGTGCAACACAAAAGCCCATGCAAACCACGACCGCAGCTGAATTCGGCACACACGATGGGTGACAGGAGGCAAGGTTCTGATGGTTTTAAGTAGTCGGGCAATATGCTGACTGAAGAAATTTGAGACAAGTGCATGGTCCATCGTCTGCTTCAGAGCCGTGGCGTTTCGCACGGGGAGCGTCGCAAGCAGGATAATTGCCAAAGTTGAAGCAGAGAAGCATGACAGGCCAAGGAACGACGGGATCCAGACGTAGCCAACGAATGTGGCGAGGACTGAGCCCATGGAACTAAACCGGCTGATCCAACGGTTGGCAATTGCTTGTTGCTCCGGTATGAAGGTGTCCACGACTAATGCCCACAGCCCCAGTGACAATGGCTGCGCAAATATGTTCAGCGTATAAAGTGCTATGCCGGCCACAACGTGAGCAGTGGTCGAACGATCCAACATTGTGAATGCGGATGCTAGGCAGTCGGCAATCTCAGTTGCTGCGGCTGAACATAAAAGAGACAGAATCACACCGGCACCCCTAAGCAAGACCGGTGGGCTTGGTTACGGCGGCCCTCAGTCATGGTAGCGACGATCGGTGCTACGAGAAGCCCGGACCAAGGTCCCGATGCCACGAGAACCGGCAGAACAGACACGGGAATCCCGAGCGAAGAAAGGTAAGGCTAAACCCGGCCCTGTTTAGTTGACCATATAATGTTATGAATATGGGTGCAGCTCACCAGGCCAAACGCCTGCTGCATTGTCCACGTTATTTGTAAACTGTCACCAAATTCCGCCCAAATCTTCTACCTCTCTCCTTGACACTTGGTAAGTTATCCTAGAAATGGGCCCGTAAGCGTGGGCAGATCAAGCCGCCGAGGCTTATCAAATCTGGCAACCATGACTTTGGACGCCGAAATCCTGGCACGGAAAAGCCTGTAATCTGGAAGCTCAGTTTGTGTGAAACTTGTCGTTTACTTCCTTCCAGAAGCCGCTGAATATTTCCGAGACAGGTGAGGTTGTACGAGAAATGCATGAGAAGCAGAAGATGTCGCAACACAATTTTACAAAAGTGCCGAAGACACGGAAGTAAACATGAACCACCCCTTTTCTCATCAATACTTCGATTTTTGTGCTTAGTCCAGACGCCTCTTAGTGCCACAGTCGACTTAGCGTGCCGCATTACCCCTGAGTCCAGTTGCTGCCGGTCCGCAATGGCACCTGACCCAGGCGGCCACCGGAACCAAGAGTCGGGGGTTTCCTCTGCAGACTGAGCCGGCGCCACTTTAGCTTGGCTTACTGTCGAATGTGTTTATTTGTGCATGTTGACATCGATTGCATGGTTTGTGGCTGATGTCGTTAGCTTCGCCAGAAAGATGAACGCCACTAGTATTTGGGCGCGAATCAGCGACGTCGAAGTCTCGTGAGTTTCCAACCTATACCATTACTCGGCTCGTTGGAAAACAAGCATAGACTTGAAGCTGATGCAAACAATACTCCAGCATGCACTTCGATCAAATCGCTTGTATCATCCCATCGATGTTTCAATTGCAACTAGCTCCGAGAATGACGAGTCTGGCGAAGAGAAGCAGTCACAGGAACAGCCTGAAAAGCCCAGACAACGTGTTAGGGCCTCGTTGATCCCATTTGTACTTGGGTCTGCCTTCGCTGTGTCGCTTGCGGTGGTTTTTATACACATAACAGCCGGAGAGCCCGCCGAAAGCGACTCTGGAGGCTGTCAACTGACGCTGCAGCCGAAGTTGCCTCACCCGACCGACAGTTGGTCAGGTGCAGTCTTCGCTTCCCCTCCTGAGGGCTCAAGTCGGTTTGCTGCTACAAAAGCGTCACTTTCCCTCCCCGTTCATGAGCAACAACACTCAGACGATGCTCATCCTGAGTGGGTGTGAGTTGATCTCAGAACGCTCCACAGGCACAAAGCGTTCCTTCGCATCGGCGTGGACTTCTTTCCTCGACAAGGCAACGGCAGTGAGTTTATTGCATGGTTTCAATGGTGACCAGACGCAGTACACCAACTACCAATCCATTTGGAACCCGGAGACTTGGTGGCCGTAGAAGTTGTCATGTTTGGTGGGAAGAGTGGAAAGGCTGTCATCAGGAATGATTCCAGGCGGCAGATCGACTGCCCAAGACGCCATGCTAGATGGTCAGAGCGCCGAATGGGTGATGGAAGCCGCTTCCTTGCTGGACATTGGGGGATTCAAGAGGACAAGACTGCTTACCTTTGGTCAATTTGAGTTGGAAAAGTGTGTTGCGTCTGCGGATACACAGCACACGGTGGCAGCAGCAGACGGTGATGTCTATCAGATGAAATTGGACGGCGACATGGGGACAAAGACTGATGCAGTCAACGCAACTTTGACGATAGGAAGTGATGGTAAACAGTAAACTGTGTTAACGCCAACTGTGTTCTGATGGTTCTAATATAAGAGCCAATACGCAAGCATCATGGTGTCTGTCACAGTCGTCCCATCCTTTCCCATCCTGTCCCAAAATCTCGTCACAATGTCAATCAGGTCCGTAATTTGATCAAAGAAGATTTCTATGGGTAGAAAGTTCGAAATTCTCCCGAAGAATCCGTGGGCCATAGCGAACAGCGTGCGAGCCTCTCTGATGTCAAGCCAAGGGCAATTGACGGACTCCAGAGCCAGTTTGCAAATGGCAAGTGTCGGCATGCAGATGAATGACCTAGAAGCAAGCAAGATCAGCATGGCAATTCAATCGAGGCCGCGTTAGCATAGCCTACTTATCGTATAAAATATTCGCACGCATTCAAAACTTCCTTGATTGAAGATAGTATGACCGAGTCCGATGCCTCTGTGGAGGGCTCCAACATGATTGAAGGAGATGAAGGAGAGAGTGCCGTATCCGGTAGGTCTAGAACAGCCTGATGGGCCTCGTGATATCGATAGAGTAGTCGGACAGAGATATGCAGATCGTGAAAAGTCGTCGTTCTTGACCTACCATGCACACGGAACGCCGACGGTAGAGTATTGTACCAGGCCTCCAGGCTTGATCTCAGCTCACAGGCGTCTGCAACGAAGGGTGAAGAACATATCTGATTCCAAATGCGAGCATAACGGCATTGCACTTCCAGCCAGTCGATGCTTGAGCAGGTGTCGTCTTGTTGTCCAGCATCTGGTAGATCGCATGTCAAAACCGCTGCTGGAAGTATCTTCACAAAACATGCATCAGCACGCGGCACTAAAACTCCGTGTTCTGTTGGCAATTTTTACACGCCGAGAAACCTTTGCGATAGAGTGCGTGCTCCTTGTCGATGCAGAAAACAACCTAGAGAACTCGTTTCGCTAATTAGGTTTGTCGTTTGCTGTCAACCAAACCTCGAAAAGCTGGATACGAATGGAGGCTGAGGGACTGAATAATAGAAACAACAACGCCCAAAATTCGAGGTACTTAGCTCATACGCAACTTAAGGGCTAGATGAAGCTAGAATTGGAACTCAAAGTCAACATAGAGGAGTTTCGTTGAATAGATAGTTGAGATTGGAGAGTAACTTACGAAAAGCTTGGGTAGTGAGTCGGGTCCAGAAACAACCTCAGGTTCAAGGTGCATGACCATCGACAAGTCATCGCAAAAGCTTTCCGGTTCTTGGTCATGTTCAAGGGGAATTAACGTCGTATCAAGCGTTGCTATCAAGAATCTGTCAATGCTTGCGCTTGACGACAAACCAGCTGGTCCCTAGGTTCCAACCTTATCAACTTTGGACAGAATTTCAGACTGATCCAAGCAACGTCCGATCCTATTACGAAGTAAGAACCACCGATTAAACTGAATGTTTTGATACAGACGAATTACCCCCAGGGATCATTAAAACAGCCTGTCAGAAATGTCAATGAGCGTCCGCATGAGTTCGATGACAACGTTAACGTACGGTTAACATGGGTGCGGAGAGCCTCTGGGGCAAGGTCGTGAACCCGCCCCCGACAGCCAGATCCACTCCAAGTTCGCGGAAGACTTGTCTGGTACTCATGTGATAAAAGCCTCGTCACGAGTCTGACCAGTGACTCTTGGTACACAGCGTTGAGGTTTGATTTGGCAATTGATGACAGTAGACCCACTGTGGAAGGGTTGTAACGAAATGCATCGCCGTTTGTGAGCAGAGCCGGAAATAGAAACTGTCGATATCTGTCATGAGGAGCACCAAGCAAGCCGAACACGCTGCCAGTAGGTTCGTAGTACTCCGTAACGGGACTCGTAACAGGAAGTAGGGCTGTCTTCTCATCCAAAACAGTGCCGCTCGAAGTCGTGGCGCATGAGGCCGTGGGAATGCCATTGTTGGATGTTCCAGGAAGGGAGAAGTATGCTTCGATGGCTTTCTCACAGCTGAGCTCCGTGATCCAGGCCTCTGAATATGCTGCCTCTTGGAGCCTGTTAATTGAAGCCAAAGAGGAAGAATAGTAATAAACAATATGAAAACACTGTTTCAACCTAGCAGCATAACCTGTGCGAGCCCAAGCTGCTCCTCGATAGCTTCGGGGAGGTTATGTGTAACTTGTTGACGCGCCTCGGCTGGTTCGTTCAAAGAAAGACTCGTGGGAGACATTGAAGCAAACAGGGGTGTCTGCCACACCAAACAGCCGGTCGACATCTTCCGAGTCGCCCCTGGTGGGTGTCAGCGGCATCTGAGCATGCACGAAGGATTGCGAACGATTCCGAGATTGGCGAGCCGCACCCAAAACTTCGGGCGACCCATAAGTGCAGTCAGCCTTGTAGCGCTGCAGGTATGTAGATACAAATTAGTCTCCAAAGCTTGACCAGTATCCAGCAGAATTTGTGCGGTGCACTTGCCTGGAAAAGACCGCATGGTCGATCGCCGTTGCCTGTATGTTTTGATTATGAGTAAGTAGCCATTTCGCCGAGGTTTGCAGAAACTCCAACATACAGCGGACGTTTTTCTGGCGACATAGCTTGCAAGGTCCGTGACGGCGAGTAATTTTTGGCCGGTCCAACGATCGAGGCTCTTGATTCATGTAAGTGCGTGGCTCATATGAAACGGGCCAAACAGTCATTGGTCTGTTTGGCGTTGGGATGATCGCGTGACTTTGGTATTCATCGGGGGTTCCCTACCACAATCTTCATGTGGGGGTCTGACACTATGTAATCACGAGAGCACTTGGTATATAACGCACGCTGTCGCGAACATTCAGCATCGATAACGCCACATTGTGCCGCGTAGTTACATATTCTACCTTCCATTCTGGGAAAATGGATGCAGAGATACTGCAAGTGGTCTTGGGCATGGGGTTGGTGCGAACGCAACGATCCTTCAGGGCCACAAATGAACTTTGCGTTTGAAGCTGGAGCAAGGGTGGTTGCTAGATAAGCTAATTCCTATGTTAGCTGCAATCCGGGCCGGTAGACGGTCCCGCAGGAGTGTTGCAGAATACATCACACTCTTGCCTCAATTAGCCCCTTCGCGTCCTGTATGCTTCTTCAGCAATGATGACTGAATATTTTGACAAGTCTACACAAGCTGAAAGGAAGCGATAGCCCTTTTCTAACAACTTTCATATCAGCAGAAAGCAATAGGACAACGTGCCATGCCGTTATGACTGCAAGCGAAGGGAGTTGTGTGGGACCTTTGCGAGCGAAGATGCCGCAGTAATTACACCATACATGCACAACTGTTTTAGCAACTCCAAGTTGAAAACTTAGCAGTGACGGGCATGCGGGTGAACGGCACATGTTCCACTATTTACGGTCTGCGCCGCAAAGATAAAGTCCCTTGCGTTATGGGAAGATGGTACTGTTGGGCCTGTTGACCCTGCAGAGGAAGGTCGCTACGCTGAAGCGGAGTCTTCTGTTCAGCCGGCCTGAAATTCAGTATTTCGGATTTCGGATCTCTTTTGTGCAAGTACGTAAAGCAAAGTTGCCTTATCGTAGGCCAATTAAAATGATGACAGGGGACAACATCCTTGCGTATAACCAACAACAATCATTCACTAGAAATGGTGAAGCCCTAGCTACCCGGACCAGATCGTCCCGAGCATTTCCTTTCCATTCCAATTTTCTCCCGCTTGATCCCAGCCATCCTCCCCGATCCCCAAAGCCTGTTCGCCCAGATTTACACCGAATACATGCGCCTAGCAAGACGACAAATTAACACAACATTCAATGGCGTTTACGATTTTTCAAAACTTTCCTATCGGATTCGGTTGCTGATATGGGCTCGAGTGCCACAGCCGAAGCGGCGTGTGGGACAGGTGCCCTGCTCTACTTGCTCTGCGCCCTTTATGAGCACCGAAGATCGCAACGCGAAAAGAGAGCATTGCATCAGAGCGACGCATCCGGACTGGAGGCTCCGATTCATCTCACATCCGGTGGGCCATTCTGTTTTCCCGCCATTATACGCTTGCCGGGAATCACGTAGAGTGTGGCTCCCACAATACTGTCGCCTGCCTCGATATGTCAACCTGAGCAATGGGGATGAGTCCCACAGTCGAGCTGAGAACGGTGGCCGGACGCAGCCATCTTACCACCTGCGATTCGGGGTCCCCTTTATAGGTTACGAGGCGGACATCTTTACCATCTTCGACGTATGGACAAGAGGTCTAGTGGATATCGCTCCCAACGAGCCGCTGAATCCAGATCCTCTCGAGCACATCGCATTCGACCCTTTTATTGGTCTCGATCGGAAACGCATCCAGCACATCGCCCTCGGTGAGAGCGTCGAGCATCTCGCTAGGGCCATCAGCAGCCTTGACTTCCATTCTCTGCCTCTGCTGCGCGATATTTCAGTATTATCATACGGACCCGCCCCGCAACTGTCTCTTGCCCATCTTAACGTAGAGATGCGGCCTTCAGACGTCCACAACCACCGCTGCGAGATCATCGATGTGCCCCAAGAACTCGTTCAATCTCACCAAATGTTTCGAGAGGGCCGGCTCAGACACCCTCAGTTTAAGCCAAGGCCTCACATGAGGCACCTTAGCAACCACGTAACCGTTCTGAGAGAGCTGATGTGGCACGCGGCACATACCGAAATCATTGGCTTGCGTGAAGAATATTTTAGTTCCATCATTGCCTTTGAAGATTTCGTGCTTGGCGCTCTGGACAGACTAACCTCGACCAAACCCGTTGCCCTCTTGAGCATGTTCCAGGCTGTGGGCTCCTAGGACACGAGCGTCAGGAGATGGTGTTGTGTACAGTGTCGTTCCCATAGGTGGCCATAGAGGTTTCTCTAGCCCAGGCCATCCTGGCCCTCGAATATTTCCCCGTGAGAGTCATACGGCAGTCAACAAGGTGCGCCTCCAGGCGGCAAACTGCGAAAAGAAAGTTAGAACGGAAGACAGATTCGAGATTGATTTCTTAATGATCTACGAAGAGTCGCCGGCGGACAGTTTCACACATAGCGTGACAAGCTCACTTTTGAAGGAATAGGAGGGGATGGACTGTGGTCCAAACATAGAATTAGCCGGGCAGAACAAATTTCAATTGCGCTCAACAATGGGCTGTAGATGGGGATTTTGTTGTAGGGAATCCTAGCAGCTTATTTTAAGACCTACCTTAGTCTTAAACAATCACAGACTCTGTTTCAAAGCAACATTGAAAGCAAGAACAAGCGGCGAAGTGTTAACTCAAGAGTTTCACCCAACTGACATAGGAGGCGCTACTAGTCTGCCCCCTTGACGTTCAGGCCTTGGTCTTTCGCACAACCCTGTATGTGTGCTTTGCTGAACCTGTTCAAAGGTTCGCCGAGACTTTGAACAGCTTCCTGGATGGGCTAAGGAACGACACGAAGAAAAAGAGGCAGTTGGAATTCTTCGAATAAGTTGTTGCACAAAATCAAGATGCCTCTGTTGATGACATTCAATTGACAGTCGAGGCGTTGCTAGGAAAACCTAGCAATACTAAAGTTCGAGATGTCTGCAGAACCTTTAGACATGTTGTTGATGCGGTGAAGGATTACTCTGGGGTGCTTGGGGTATTTGGTACGGATTTCATGCCTATTCGTCAAGAAGATTCTGCTGGATACTAACGCGAGATTGGCAGTGCAGGTTCAGCCAATGCCTCTGGCTATCGTTTGGGGAGGTCTAAAACTCCTCGTCCAGGTAAAGCTCCTTCGAATGCATTTCAATTTTAGTGGGACGCTTATGGCTTTTGTTGGTGCTAGTGCGCTGGCCGCTTTGACAAGAATCCCGAAAAGATTACGGGGCAACTGGCGAAACTCCCAGATCTTTGATTTGATCTTCCCGGTCGTGAAGAGGTATCTGGGACGTCTGTATATGGTGCAGACGTAGTCCGCAGAATCTTAGGGGCTGCATACACCAGCCTCTTCGAGTTCTGGTACTCTGTGACCAAAACCCTTGAGAATCAAGGTAGCTAGCTTCTCGGCCAATGAAGTCTCGGGCCAGTACTATTTTTCTCGCGTGCCGAGACTCAAAAACAGTTTTCTCTACACTTGTCGAAAATAAAGATCTGACTAGTGTTGTGGACGACCTGGAGGGCCACTGGGGCCGTTTGTGCAGAATCCGCGATGGCGTTGAATCTCAACTGGGCAAGATGATGCGGCAAAAGATTGGAGACCAGTCAGTCATGGATAAAACAGAATGCACAAAGAGATGCGAGACGAATTCTTCATAGCTTCTTCAGAGCGTTGTGCAGCGGAGGACGACCGGAAGGCTGCCGAAGAGAGAGAGGCTGCCAGCGCGGAGAGGGAAAAGGCAGGGGAAGCAGTGAGAGTTGCCGAAGCCGGACTACAAGAGGAAACAAAGGAGAGAGAAAAGGCAGAGATTGAGCGGAAAGCGCAACAAGACTATCGGCACTCCAATGCTGAAAGGAAAAGACAAGAACAGCGAGACAAACTCGGTAAGCATCGCTCACACCCACCACGGCCATTTCTTCTATCAGCATTCGGTTATTAACACGAGGCACAACAGACACGAAACTTCGTTTATTCAAGGATAAGATTGAAGCTGACAACCATCTTACCTTCAACGTGCGGGACGATATCCGGTCCGAGCGAGCGCCCGGAACGTGCATGTGGCTCCTGGAACATTCAGTATTCCGAGATTGGAAGAAACGAGACTGTGAGCGCCCGATTATGTGGCTCAACGGAAAACACGGCGCAGGGAAATCCTCCCTTTGCGGATTCGCGATTGACGAGATATCTTCTGAGTCGCCGCGAAAAGGGGTCGCCGTCCAGTTCATCATCAAGGAGAAATACTGTCCGAGATCTCACGAACTTCGGAACCTGGCTTCGCAGCTTCCCAGTGTCCTGGAGACTCTGGCCATTGATGAACTTCCTCCTTCTATAGAGTCGTTCGTTCCCACTTGGACAGGTACGGCCAAAGTTGAGAGCTTTATTCACGATTTGCTCCAAGGTCTTCCGATGGCCTTCATCTTCATCGATGGTCTCGACGAAGCCGACTACATCGATAGACCTGAGTCGATTGTTCAAGGGGGAGAACTTCCGATTTTCGTCAAATTCATGATCAAGGAAGCAATTCATTTGCTCCGGAAAGTCAGATTGTAGTGCAGCAGTCAAGTTTTCGAAAAAGTCCGACAATATCTCCTTCACAATAACAGGAAAAATAAGGTACTCCAAGTATCAGTCACCGCCGACGACATTGCAGATGATGTACCCTCATACCTCTGCGAAAAGATACAAGGACCGATGGACGCCAACGACCTCTTTCTTAAGGCGCTCATTTGTACATCCATACCGACAGAAGTTGAAGGAATATTCCTTTGAGCTCGAATGATGTTGAGCGAACTGGACGATCTGAGCACGGAGACCGAGGGCATGGAAGACCGAATCACTTTGATTCGAAAGAGACTCCCAAGAAAGATAGAAGATCTCTATAAGAGAATCATCGATCGTTCCAGAGCACGATACAAATCGAGAAACAACCAAGATTTGCCCCTCTGGAAGTATGTAAGCCACTCCAAGACAAAACAAGCACCTCTAACTAACGATCTAGCATTGTTCTGTCTCTGCTTACATTCTCCAAGCGACCAATGCGGTTGTCCGAGATCGCCGAAGCCATTCCAATCATACGAACACCCGATGGACAAAACCTGAATAAATACAAGCTGGTGTCCTGAGATAAAATTGTGGATAGTTGCATGTCCCTTTTGCGCCGAACCCGCGCCAGTGAGAGGCCTGGGGATGATGACATCCTGCGTCTGTCCCATTCTTCTGCTCGGGCATATCTGACGGACAACTCTGACATCTCCGGCCCTCTCCCCGAGACTCCGCTAGTGGACAGTCGCATCATAAGAAAGTGCTGTTTGCGCTACCTACGCCAGCCGCGATACTCTCAGCTCCTGACAAAACAGGTGGCGCATTTTACACTTCTCATGGTGAAAGGGTTGCCTCACACAACTTGCTATCCTACGCAGCCACATACTGGTTTCAGCACTGCGACTCGTTGAAGACAGGGCCATCCAAGATATCAGCTGGAGGTCACGGGCGTACTGCGCCAACAGAAGCTGAGATCGGAGATGTCAAGTCATTCCTCACGTCCTCAAACTTTCAGACATGTATTCAGGTCCAAAGCATGTATGTTGTGAGCAGTTTCTTACATAGATTTGTTCCCTTCACCGACCGAGGCATTCCCACCCGGAAAACACTTCCACTTTGGATCCTGAACCTGGAAGCCGGGCTTTCTCGCGGCTATTTCACCTTTCAGGCAGAATGATGCCAGCTTCTGCAATTTACACCCATGTCCAACTACATCGGCGAAATTGATCGGTGCTTCTGGGGTTTCTCGGTAAAGATAGCTTTCTTTCGAGGCACCAAAGCCGTTACAAATGCTTCCGGATTAGCCAGGTCACTACACCGTCGGACACTACGGACAGTTGCAGGATGAAACATCTGAGCTCAAATGGGAACACAATCACATTGATGTGGACTCGAATGAAAGGGTAAGTTATATTCGAAGAGTGACGACGACCGAATTAGTTGATAGCGATCACAGCGAGTCCATGCATATGCACCTCGTAAGGTGGTCTACGTCCCCAATTTCACGAATGATTAAACAAGCCTCGAGGTCGTTTTCTGCCGAAAAGACGAGCATCGATCGCTACTCAACGCAATGCTCGACGACTTTCAACTCCTTCCCGGTTGTACCTGATCTGACTTGTATCGTGGCACCGGACGCAGCCCATCTCTCCCCCGATTCTGCGTTGCTTAGAATCGGAGGCAAGTTCATTTTTCGCAAAGAGGGCGGTTCACAAGGCTTGGAATTTGTGGAGCTCAAAGATTCGGGTTTTGCGGATTCCTGGGAGGACGGTTGTTGTCGGGAAGACTTCATTGTACTGTGCAGAAGACGTATTCCTCGACCAAGTTTGGAGAGCAACGAAGATGAGAGGAGCGAGGCCAGAAGAGAAGAAGCCATGAGACACAGAATTTCTGACTTCCAGAACCGGTCAAGATGAAGATCGAAGGCTAGACGACCGGGCAAACTTCCTCACCGTTCTCAGTCATTTGCAGACTATGCCGCAAGTCGAGGTGGAAGACCGATTTCGGTGAAGGGTAAAGACTGATTTTTAATGACCGAGAACCCTTCTGAGGATTCGGAGGAGATTATGTCGGTTTCCGAAGAATCAGATGGTCTCGGGTCCGAAAACCTGCCAGACCTCTCGTCACCCGAAGACTCCTGGACCGAGGGCTCAACCGACACCGAAGAATCATCCGACGGAGAGATCGGTAGCGATGGGCCCGACAATTCAGAATCGGGATCAGACGTTGACCTGCAGTCAGTCGAGGATGACGACAAGGCAGGCGATGACTTGCAGGACATCGAGGTTGAATCAGAATACCAAGGTGAAACGAGCGAGTCTGGGTCACCGAAATCCCTCGATTCGTTTTCTCGATTTCTCATCAGTTCCTCACAATCCGAAGAGAACGGAGACGAGAGCGATGGATTCAATACCACGTAGCTCAAATATGAGATACTCATCGAGGAGGCGGACGAATATGAGGCTGTTCAACGTGCAGCTCCAAGAGGGGTGTTGATATGCGACGCATGCGACCGCAAGAGGCTGCAGGAATGGTATCACTGCATCCTATGCAGCAAGGAAGACTTCGACCTGTGCAGAGACTGCGTTCGCCGCGGACGGTGGTGTTTCAACCTCGGTCATCGCCACTACACCCGCTGCTCATCTCTGCGTCAGGCGCTTGCTCCACCGCCGCCGCAGTCCATCTGTTGCCTCCGACCTGGCCAGTAGGGTACGTCTCACATGCTGATGGTACAAATCTTGCCGCAATAGATGGATGGCACCAGCGGCGTTGCTCAGAGGGCCTCGTACGCATTCCTTGCTGGCAGCCAATACGGAGAGAGCACGTTCCGTGAAGCTCGAGGTCAGCAAAGGCCGCGCGATTGCAGTATTGCTGGTAACGACGTGACGCTTGTGGCTTGACCGGATCTTTGACCATTCGTTCTTTTTGTCTGCTCAAATCTCTCCCCTTCGCTCCCGCCGTACATCTCTGGACCTCTGAGATTTCGAGGAAGGACAACCAAATGGGAAATGCTCCAATAAGTTGTGTTGCGGCAGGCTTCAGACGCAGTGTGGCTTCTGACGCACCAGTTTAGCTGCGTTGGAGCACGTCTCCACCCTTGCGAGACGGTAGTCAGTCGGGCCCGGGCCCAAGGCCCGAATTACGGCCCAAATCCCGTCTTGCCACGAGACGGGAACGCCGGCTGAGTAGCAAAAAAGGAAGATGCGGTCTGTGAGGAAGGAATTTATCAGACTGTCGCAGCAAGCCGTCAAACTTGAATGTCCCACGTCATGGAGTCGTCCTTGAAGAGGGGAGACGTCGTCGGACGCAGCAGTTTGGCTGCGTCCGAAGCTTCACTCCGCCACAAGCCATGGCTTGAGGCTCTCCTACGCATCGGTGGCAGTTCTGTCGACTGGTTGTCGACTGGTTGTCATGCTGGACGAGGTTGCGGCGATGGCTGATAACGATGAGGCGCGTCGGACGACCAGTCCAGTTCCCGGCCGGGAGAGCGACTTGCAAGAAGACAGAAGACGATTTTGCGACACAGCGTTAGTTAAACATGTGCTTGAGGTTCTGATCGAAAAGAAGCCGGGCGAGGGGGACCTCGCTGAGTGTGCTGGGTTTGGGCAGCTGGAAGATGCAGATGACGGGACAGTGGGAAACTGCAGCGGGGATGACGTTGATGCCGTGCTGTGGCTGCAATTACGCCCAGTGACGTAGTGTTCTGGCCGGAAAAAAGCCAGAACGCTCCACTTTGATGGAAGGCAGGAAGTCACTCCCGCCAAGGTGTCTGTCGCAGCACCTGTCACCACAAGGTGCCTGTAGATGTGCACCCCTTGTGGCAGCCTTGTGATTACATAACGTGACGTAGTGTTCTGGCGAAAAAACGCCAGAACGCTACGTCACTGGAGCGTTCTGGCTTTTTTTCTACTGCCAGAACGCTACGTCACTGGAGCGTTCTGGCGTTTTTTCGCCAGAACACTACGTCATTAGAGCGTTCTGGCGTTTTTCCCGCCGGCTCCCCCGAGGTTTTCCCACACACTGACAAGTGGCTTGATTACCGTAGACACTCGTTAAGTTCGCCGAAAGCCCCCTTGCAACCCCCCAACACGCTTATCTAACTGGACAGAGAAATCAAAAGACCGGGACGGGGCAAGGGAGAAACCCGCAATGCAAGGGTTCTGACTAATACAGCCCCCTGTAATAACTTTGTGCGAATCAAACGAGAGTCCACGGTACCTTAATCTAGTTACGAGCGCTGGGCGCGCCTGGCTACAAAGTGGTGTGTCCGACCCCTTACGAAGAGGCGGGATTCTGGGATTCGGGCCTCGGGCCCGGGCCCGGCCGACTTCCGTCTCGCACCAGGAAGATGCTGACGTAATGCAGGTCGAAAGATCTTTACAAGGTGCACAGACCTCAGGATCCAATGATTGGTCGGAGCACAATGGCCCACGATAATTCCTGATGACGTCAGTGTTCAGTGCAGTGCGTTCTTCGTCCCAAGCACAAGCACACCCAGCTTCACACCCCTGTAGCAGGGCCACCCAGAAGTGATGGCAAAGGTGCAACGACGGTCCGGTTCATCTCTGGGCAGCAGCGGGTACATTTACGAGATCTCCCCGCCCAACGGAGAGCAGCTTTCGCGGTAGCACAGTGCACTGGCCTTTAGAAGCTGACCGATTCCTCGCTGCTCGTTCAAGTTGGGGGGAGCAAACTTCAGCGGTCGAGGAGCTGCGTGGAGAGGACCGACGCACGCTCTGCGCAATGCACTTCTCGAGTGCCTGCCCAGGATCGGGAGCTTGGTGGGTGCAAAGACGATGCTCGTGATTGACGAGGGCTTCTGCGAGAAATAATAACCTATTCAACGAGGGTCACTCATCATGCGAAATGAGACCGAGCGGGCTCCTGGTAGGTCTACCTGACATGTTCGAAGGTGCAAGGCGATGTATCTTGACAACGGTGACATGGTGAGAGACGTTTGCAGCTGGGGACGGCCGAATTGCCAGATGTGCGGTGTGAAGCTTTGCAAAGTCAGGATAGGCGGAGGTTGCCGAAAAAATGAAGCGGAAGCAGAGAAGAAGACTGGCGTTCAGGCCCTGTGCTGCTCCTGGTGTGGCCGGGTACGTGCCTTATCCGCCTGGATTGGCCCCAAAGTATGTGCCTGGAAGTCAGCGAGGGACGGCCCGAGCCGCAAAGGGGGGAGCGGAGGGTCCGTCAAGTCCACACCACGACCCGGCCTGCAACGGGCGATAAGGTAACTAACACCTGCCGTGGGGCCTGGCGAACTCAAGGCAAGGCAGGTGTAAGGTGCCCGTGGACTTGGGCCTGGGCCCTGCAGTGTGTTAAGCTTGACAAGCCTGTGGGCCGTGGAGAATACAACGCGACACACTACCTAGGTAGGTAGGTAGGTAGAATCCAATACCGCCAGGGCAGCTGTGTTCCTAGGTACGTACCTGGTGGTGTTTGGGATGACTTGAGGCCCTACGTTGGCACCTTCCGCGAGATGCGACGCTTGGTTTTCAGACTGACTGACGACAGCGCTCCGACGACAACATCCACAGCATTGCCTCCTCACATCATTTATGCCGGAGGAAAATGCCGCCAGCAGCCACCTCTGTGCATATGCCCTCGATTATGCCCGTGACTTGAGCTTGGATGCCACCGCAGTCGCTGCAGAGGCTTTCGCCTTCGTCCGCGCGACCATGCCCAGACGAAAGAAATACCTCATTATGGTGTAGGTCTTTCATTGCTTCCATCTATCCTCGTCTCTTCTGCGCGCATCTCTCTTCTCCTCGCCGTTCTCGTCATTCCGGTGGCCCTCGTTATCACTCTAGTGTTTCTTTCGAGGCTGACAAACGTCACAGGATTGCTAGGTATCTTCGAATCAAGCCCGAAGAGGCCGTCTTGCATCATTGGCACAACCGCATAGTTTCCGTCGGCACAAGGGACTCCCAACCCAAGATCAAGGCGACTGCGAGCATACATTCAATCACCACTACTCGTGCCGTTGGGAACAAGCCTCCGCCACCTCAAAAGGGCGAAGAGGGAAATTATTTCCTGGATCGGCTGATCTTCTAACGCCGATTCGAGCAAGGGATCTCTGAGGCGGCTCAGAGGGTGATACCTGTCTGAGTCGCAGGGGGGCTCAACGATGTTCTGTCGACCACTCACCCCCGGCGTGCACGTGCAATACGCAGCGAGTTTTGCGATTCAGGCGGATACGACGACGACACTATCACGATAGTAGGGCTTGTCCCTTTTCGATTCGTTTAAGAAATATCTAATGGGGTGAGGAACTGTTTAGCAAGACATGTTACTTTGTCGCGTTTTCTTGTTATCGCATGGATTGGCGCTGGGAAGGTTCAGGGCTTTTCCTGCGGGTGTCACGATCATACAGAGACAGATTGTGTCTCACCTGGCTGTTATATGAAAGGACGGTTTTGCACAGAGCCATATCCATCGCGCTAGCCTTCAACAACAATAATACCAACATGATTTGCCAAGTGTTTGCCGCAGCACGCTGCACAGTTCCAGATCATCAGATCGCGATCGCCAACTGCAGGCTGATTGCTCCTAGCAAACTCAAAGACGTAGTAGCATTGAGCTTGGCTCACCTGGGTTGTTGTGAATAGTAGGACATGTTCGGTAATTGCTGTACAGACATGAAGGGGTTGTTTTTGGTTTGCTTCCGCCGGAGTGCGAGGGAACGGGGTTGTAGGGGGCCTTTTCTTTGTGTCGAAGTCTTCCCTGGCAGTCCGGTGCTGGGCGACAATGCATCCGGTCGAAGGTGCCTGGACGATTTGGTAAGAAGTAATGATATTCGCTTGCTTCGGGTGTTTGATTAGATCATCGATTTCGGGGACGTTCCTTGGCCTGTATCGCACGGGGCGTTGGCGATGCGAACTTGGACCGGGAGGGCGCGAAGATGAAGACGGCGTAAAATGGGCACGTTGGATTCCTGGATGCCCACTCATAGTCACATCCATTGGCTGGAGCGGAACCCGAAAGTCGAAATTTTTCTTCGAGCTGTGTTACGTAAGAGACAGATGTACATTGACCCACTTCTTCCTTGGGTCATTGGCCCGAAAGTCGAAGTTTGTGTTCGACCTGCACGCAATGGCCCCGGCACTTGTGATAGCCTCCTCAACCTCCCCACAAGACGTGAGTGGACGCAGCAGATCAGCGGACGGTTGGTTATGCTTCAACAACGTCAAGCCGCAGCAAAACGACAAGACGAAAACAAGACATGGACATTTTTTCCGCGGTCTTCCGCTGTTTAATAGGGGAGATCACCTGCAAGTAGGCGATGATTCACCACCCGACCGCTGCACCAATCTTCCGCTCGTTGGTTCGCTCGCACAGGCCAATGGAAAAAGAAAAAAAGAAAAAGAAAAGACCACGAACCACACCTGAGAACCTCATAGGGACGTTCAAAGCACTTGTAAAAGCCATCGCACTCCTCAAATACCATCCGGCGAGTCTTAAAATGTCGGTCCCAAGTATCGCATTGGCATTTGCAAATCTAGGGGTCGCGGAACGATGGCGCTGCCTCTTTTCGGCGTGACTACCTCGTACGTCATAGGGGCTGTCTCTGTCGCAAACACCTGTGGCTGGTTCATGTTCCGTCTGCAACCAGCTTTCAGGTCATAATGCGGGCTCGATATCTCCTGTGCGAAAAATCAGTGACAGTGGTTGGATGCCCGCCCTGTGCTGGCAGCGGCCCTGCCCCACAGCTGCGCTGTGAAGGAGCACCGTGCAGGTCGAAAAACCACCACCAAAAGTTTCGAGCTGGCGGTTGGGGGTCGTGCGAGCGGCGCCTCCAGCAGCGAAGCGCGGCAAGCGCTTCTAATAAATAAGTAGATAAACGAGCAAAATGAAAACATGCATACAGTGAAAGTGTTCGACGCCTTTTGTTTGATTTGTCTATCAGTTCGGGCTGACCTGAAACAGTGGAAAGTCCGCCCTCCCCGGAATTCCCTGAAAGCCGTGCCGGCTTCAAGGCCCCACACGGCGCCGGCGGATCTCATCATCAGGCCGTGGCATCGAACATGTCGGTCGCGCGCCCCCGCTGCAGCACTATGAGCTCCGCCGGAAATTGAATAAAACACTGGCACCTGCGAGTTGCAGCCCTGCTGCTGCTGACTGGAAGCTGGTCTCAGCAGCTCACCTCCTTCTTTTAGGGAGGAGGGGGTGGCATCTGCTTAACCAAGGGATGCAGCGACAGGAGCGGTAAGGTAGGAGCGACACTACCTTGCCTGCCATCAACGACGGGGAAGAAGCCGGCACGACGTCTTACCTCTTACACCTCCATTGTGTAGCAAGGGGCTGGCAGCAACCGCTCGTTCCGTTCCTTCCTTCTCCTGCTACCTGCAACGCAAGTAGCTCCACTGCAGCTGCCTGGCGTGAGGCTTCGACTTTCGACTTTCGACTTTCGACCTTCGACCTTCGACCTTCGACCTTCGACCGGCACGCCCACCTCAACCACCCCTTCGCCCCCTTCGCCCCCTTCCCAAGGTGCACTGCACTTTCCATGGTTTCCTCGCCGCGTCCTGCTACCTTCCTTATCTTTCATACATTGCGACAATCCATGCGACCCCCTCAACGTCAGACTCTACCTTTCTTCGCGTCAACACTGCACAAATGCCTTTGCCCCCGCAAACGTCCCAGGTCCAGCCCTCCTCCAGCGTCACCAACACAAAGACCATTCCTGCCAAGTCTGCAGAGCCGCCGTCCGATCAAGACTGGCCCCCGCTTGGCCCAGCCGTCGAGCGTCCCCATTCCGTGGTGCATCGGTCGAGGCAACCCCACGGGAGGTCCAAGTCCACGAGTGCATGCACCAAACCGGGCGCGAGCATCATTTCACCAAAAGGCCATGAGCAGCAGCATCTTCAGAAGCATTGATTCAGGTCGCAGGAGAAAACCTCTTTGAATTCGCCACTGCGCAAGGCGCATAGACAGTCTTTGGTCGGGTTGCTGAACGACGGGGGCTCACAATCGTTCAGTTTGCTGTGAGGCGCGTGGGGTGTGCAACGCTGCATGGTGGTGCCTGTGGCGTCGTGGCTGGCGGCACTGGGTCCTGAGGTCTGTGCAGGTCGTAAAATAGTACATAAGGTAGTACGACCTGACACCGCTGAGGCGGGTCATGTCCACTGCTTCAGTGGTGCTCAAGGTACGAATACCTGTGTACCTTAGCGGTGGATGCATCTCAACGTTATTTCAACGTCGTTGGCCTCACTTATCCACAGTACAAAGTAACAGACATGGTATTTTGGCAGGTTTACCCATTCTCTCCCCCTGAAGTGCGCAATAACCCAGTGGCGACCGCATCCCGTCGAGGAAGGAGGGCAAGTGACGTAAGACACTTTTCCGAGATGTGCTCCTGTGACATGTTGAAGCGAACGACGCAGTCTGCACAAGAGCATTCCATCCCTCGGACTTGATGCCGCAGCCGACGGAGCGGCGTGGGCGGGCGATTCTGTCAATCTGATTTTTGGCGGGGGTTGCGTCGTCGATGTTGGCCGACAAGACGGCTGACTTTGGATGCGGCGTGCATTGTAGGGCTTGGATTAGGTATTCGAACTTGCGGCACTGTGCACGGCAGCATGCGTTGTCGGTGAATATTGACTTGATTGAGGGTTGCGTTTCAACCAACGCCGAGATGATCGGGAATTGAGTGGACCTGGAGAGAGAACCTTGGTTAGCACGGCAGACGCAAAAAGGTGGGCGGGGGGCTTAATCATCAGGACACGGGAGCAGGCACCGTGGACCGTTTTAGTGGACGTTGTTAGCGGAAGGCACCGTTTTTCAAACGGCGTCCAGTTCAGTCGCGTCACTTCGGTGCACCTGAGGCTTTACAACCTGCACAGACCTCAGGTCCCAATGATTGGCCGGATCTGAGACGGCGAATCTCGTTCTGTGGGGCGCTGCACCGGCATTATCTGTGCTGCACCCTGAGGTGCCCGCTGCACTTTACCTTGAAGTCCCTGCCAGTTAACTCCAGGGCAATCAGGTAAGTGGCACTTGGGCTAGGAAGCAGAGCCGCCAGCCCACAGCGTTGGAAATGATGCTACCGAGCGAGGCGCCTGAGATTGCTCCCACACCATGTAGGATGTTTTGAATGGCTTGGCAAATCCCGCTAAGAACACATTGGAGAAAATGGCTATTCTGGGGATTCGTTGTTAGCAGTCTGCTGTCCCAATTCTCATCTGCGGACCATGAGTCAATGTTGTTTGACACCGTCGTAACTGGGCTCAAGGCCGGCTGCGTCCGCGCCGAGCCGCATTCCCGGTGTCAATAGACGTCTCATCATGTGCTTCTTGCGCCGCCTGCCCGTTACCTCCGCAGCTGAGACGCTACAGTCCGCCATCGCCGGGGGGCACCTTGATGGTGACGATGACTCGCGCGCCATCTGTGGTCCTGGCTTAGACTCGTCCGACATTGGCTTTCGCCCCGAGCAGTTCACTGATATGTACCTCGAGGGCAAGAAACGCGGGGTCCGGCCAACCGCGCACGGCGGTGAGAAACGCGACCCAACGTACATTTCTGGTGCATTGGACTCCCTACACGCCGAGCGCGGAGTCCGGTTGGAGACGCGGAGCCCCTTCGCCGTATAATTGATGAGAAGATCCTGCTGACGGTCTGCCCATTGAGCAATGTTTGCCTGCAAGTCGTCAACGACGTCGCCCAGCTATCTATCAAGAGGCGCCTGGATGAAGATTTCCGGTTCAGCATAAATAGCGACGATCCAGCGAAGTTCGGCGGCTACATCCTCAACGACTGCGGTGCCGTTCAGGAGGTCTTCGGTGTCAGCGTTGGCCAGTGGCGCATCATCGCCGAGAACTCGATCCAAGGCAGCTGGATGGGAGAGAAACGCATGTCGGAGCTCATGTCGGCGGTGACACAAGTGGTGTAAAAGCATAAGCAATAAGTCTCGTAGATTTCACGATGTCTCGTAATTGAATAACAAGACGTTGCGGAACCAAGCTTGGATATCACCTGAACCTTCGCTCGGTGTGCCGCTATCGCACACTACCTGCAGGGATGCATCGAAATCGCCGAGCGGGGAAGCAATCAACACGCCGCTCGGGTATCCCGGATCCACAGCGAAGAACCCGGCTAGGATCTCGTTGTTCGCAATCATGTCGTTGATGATGTTGCGCTGCATCTTTTCCGCGGAGACGTCTCGGAGGTCCGCCCGCATCAGCTTGACGACAATCTCCTCCTACATGCCGAGAATTGCGTCAATCAGGACCGCCCCGCACCCGGCTATAATATCACACTTTCGGATGCGGAGCCTGGCTGCGGCTCATATGAGTTCGAGCAGCAACCGGCGAGCTTGCTCGTCGGTATAATTTACTCGGTATAATAAGTCGAGGCCGATGACCACTGCTGCCGTTACACAGACGGCAGAATGCGTCCAAAGGGAGATGCTTCCCTCACGCTATGTGGTCTTTTCGTGCTGCTGCAGGATGGTCACCGCGGCGGAGATGCACGTGGTGCGCGTCCGTTGAAATTCGGGGATGTAAAAGGAGCGAAACAGCGCCGGCCGATGGATCAAGATGATCTTGTCTGCTACCGAGATGGTAAGCCTGGCTCTGACTAGGGGAAGCCAGCTTAGCAGTTCTTCGTCTTCGGCGGGACCTCGTAGGAGAAACGGCTGGATTGTCTGCACCATAGCCCTGAACTTGGAGTCCGGGTACGCAGGGAACAGCAAACCTGAGCCGAGTGTGTTCACGCACAGAGACGGCTCGTTCGCTTGCATTGTAAAGCAGGGGCTGTCCGTAAACCAGGCGCATTCTACTATGTCTAACAAGAGCTTCTGGGAGAGGCCTGTTCCGACTGGAAGTTGCATAGTGAGGTTCGTCACGCCTCACCACTGGGAGCAGAATGAAAGCCTACGTCCAACTTCTCTTGTTCACAATGGTGCGGTGAACCCTGCACCGGAGAGTTTGCAAAGGGAACACCTAAGGTGGACATAGGACATTGCGGCGTCAGCCTCCCGCCACCTGGAAGGGCTAACGCCCACAGTGGTGCGACACCTCATGTGCCCGGGCCCTTTTCGGAGCATCGTCCAGTGTGCTGACCCTCTATCTAGAAGCGCGATTAAACGCGTGACTCAGGCTGATTGGGTCGACGGTTGTGCGTGCGAAGGAGAGCGCAGAATGATTTCGTCGTCGCTGTTTAGCACACGGTACATGTGGGCCGACAGGGTCATGCACTGCAATAATATGGCCTCGTACGTCCACCCTGACGAAGCGAAAATGGACATGCCCTGGCCTTCGCCTTTCACATGGTAGCATACGCTTCTCAAAACGTAGTGGCAAAGCGCCGCTCCCTCCACCGTCACTATGAGTAGCAGCACCCCGTTCAATCTGCCTGAGCTCGGCCAGATGGTGGCTGAGAACCTTAACATTGGAGATTATGGTAGCGCAGAGACAGAGATAATGCTTCCGCGAGCCGACTTTGATGGCATTGCAAGAGTGAAGAAATGAGTCAGCAGATAGATAAGCTCTTTCGTTGGCAACGGGAGCGAAACTCCCACATCACGGGAATGACCCATTGCTGGCTGGAGGGGCCGAGAGCTGCGGCCATGTTCGTAAGTGCCGTGTGCTCTGCTAATAACGCGTGGTCGTTCCATTGCGCAGGTAACGAGCTCCATTTCACGGTGTTCGTATCTTGGCTTAGGTCGAAAGGAGTGACAATGGACATGGAAAAGTTTGACGTTCTCGCGACAGTGACCGACATCATGGGACGCAGGACTCTCGTCTACACTGGCACCAAAGGCGACAGAACGGTGAAGTTGACCTGGAAAGGATACAGTAGACCAACAGTCTCGTGTTTGGAATGCCCACTTACTGCTTCCAGGCCTTCGTGACTCCGTTTCTGGCTGCCCACTTGGACTAATTAGCCCGCGCGCGTTGGAAAGGAAAGCTGCTGACGAACTCCGCGGGTTCCTCGAGGGAGTACTGGAACAATGTGGCCCACGAGCTGAAGTCCAGAGGCTTTGAGATTGAATTGCCTGTATGGGGTATTTCTCACCTCGATGGACAGATCGGGTCCATAGAGGACGACTGTTAGTATGTTGTAGTTCCTGACTCTACGCCAGCTTTTGGGTGCTTTTACGCTGCGGCAATTGAAAGCCACGTGAGTGACATGACCCCCCAGGCCTGGTTTGACGCAAGTACATCTTCATCACTGAAGTGGACGGAGCTGACAAGCTAGCTGACGCCCCTGTGTCCGCGCCTTGCGCCCTCAGGCTATGCAAGCTAGAGTGCTATTCGATGGAGATAACTCTCAAAGCATCCGTGAGGCTGGCGGACGACAGACAGGCACCCTACCTGCGTGACAGCAAGGTGCGCGGATGACATTTACATGCCTGAATCCGAAGACGACAACAAAGCCATAGTACGGTTCTCAATCTCAGCCGTGAAAAGACTGCTGGACTACATTTACGCATACTGTCAGCTCGTCGGTTCAGGCGAAGGCTGCCTATATCTAACTGAAACTCAGAGCAGCTCCGAAGCCCAATTGTGTTCTTATATTTAACGTTCGAATCTAGCAAGCGTGTGACCCACCTCGAACTAAGCCGGCCGAGAAGAATGTTCAAAACGCGCGGTGGCAATGGCCGCCGTCCGCACTACCGTAATCTGCTCCGGTTGCTGTGCTACGATTGAGCATGCCACCCACGTTGCTGCGGTCCTCGCAAGGACTCCCATAGAGTCGCTTGCCGAGCCCACGAGTCTGTGCAAGAGCCACCCCGAACTCGACTGCCACAGGTTGCTAAGACAGAGGGTGGACCCCCAAAACGTGCTGAGAAAAGCGTGTGGCAACTCAACAGACATACTAGAACTCATTCATGCTGGTCACCTGTATGATTCCCAGTCACCAGCTTGAGCTTGACATCCGTTCCAGCGAGTAGCTTGCGCGTATCCTTTGTCCACTGCCTGGGCTTTCTGTATTTAGCACCCAGAGCGATGACCTTGAGACAAGGTAGCTGGCTCTTGGACGTAGTGCAAAGAGCGGTAATCATCTTCTCGATTCCTTTATCCACTGCCTGGGCTTTCCGTATTTGGCACCTAGAGCGATGACCTTGAGACAAGGTAGCTGGCTCTTGGACGTAGTGCAAAGAGCGGTAATCATCTTCTCGATTCCTTTATCCACTGCCTGGGCTTTCCGTATTTGGCACCCAGAGCGATGACCTTGGGACAAGGTAGCTGGCTCTTAGAAGCAGTGCAAGGAGCGGTAATTATCTTCTCGATTCCTTTCTTGTAGAGACCGCCTATTTTTCCTATGCTAGAGCGACTTCTTTTCCTGTGGCTATACTCTGACTACTCTACTACCGTTGATATCGTTATCGTCGTTGCTGTTATCGTCGTTACTGTTATCGTCGTCGCCGTTGCTTCTATTATTATCGTCCTCGTCCTCGTCCTCGTCCTCGTCCTTGTCCTGCTCGTCGCTGTCGCTACTATCGCTTTCGATAGTAATAGTTAAGTGCACAGGAAATATAGCCGCGTAGACACAGGAAAATTAGGCGATCTCTTCTTGTAGGCCATGACTTGGGGGTGGCTAGCTGTGATCCGGCCGTGGACCCCCATCGTCGACGAGTTTTTCAACCCTCAAGTAGACCCCCCCTGGGACCGCATCGTCCGAAGGGCCACATTTTATTGCGGGAGAGGAGAAAGCTTGATGTACATAATAAGAAGGACCTTAGCCAACAGGGGCATGACAGAGCGCTACTTAGACCTGGGTGTCTTTGGCTTCGAGTCTGTAATAGACGACGCCGAGGTCTGTAGCCTTGTGAAAACTCAAAGCTACCTGCCCCTATCAGAACCTCTCGTGGATCGCAACTACGCCTCTGCTTGTGTAATAACGGAGAGCTGTGCTGTAGAGCTACGCTCGTACGTAAGCAGGGCGGCTGCCTCGCTTGGGGTCGAGTCAACCGACGGAACCACTGACGCAAGAGGAATGGAATGCGGCGATTGCTCCAGAAGACTTGAGGCGATAAAAGGGAGAACGGTGGTCAGGCAAGTGCGAGATGAGGAATCAGTCTTCGTTGACTTCACCTACACAGGCTTGGTCGACACCCTTCTGGTGCAGGCATACCACAGAGATCTAGTTCTCTCCACCATGTGGGTTGAAGAGTGGAACGACCACGAACATCCCCCTTTGGAAGTAGTAAAGGCTGCTACACGGTGCGAGTCTCCGGACGTTCAGGATAGTCTTACTTCAAGACTTATGGTCGCAATGCTCAAACGATTAAGCAAAATACAGGCGTGGCTACATCGTGGCGTTGTGCTAATCAACGCTGTAGGGGAGAAGCGCGCTCTGCAACTGCGCCTCGCCGGGCTCCCCGCCACGCCGTCCCATCAGTGGATGTCCGTAGAAGACATGTTTGGGCTAGCGTGGACCCTGCACCCCGATCGTGATGCGGACTAAAGTTTCAAAACGTTGCGCGGCTATAGGCCGCGCGTGTCACCCCAAAGATGTCCAGATTGTCCACTATCCCAAGCGAGCTTGTAGACGAGATAGCAGAGCGCCTCAATGTGGGCGACGTGAACAACGGAACGGTGACAGAGTTCATGCCCAGCTCGAACATACGTAGAAGGTCCAATGCGTTGAGCGCGCCTGTTTCCTGGACTAGAAATTGTAACATCTGAGGCGCCACCCAGTTGTCGCTGGGGACATCTTATGCAATCCGAGAAAGTCCCCAATGTAATGGGGACATCTGAGGTAATCAGCCAACTGTTGTAAGTCCCCAAAGGATTGGGGACTTCTGAGAGATACGTACGTGCTTTTCCGCCACAGACTCGTCCGACCGGGCATGGGTCATGGCATACTCTGCAAGAGGGTTCAGCGTTGAGACCAGCCCGAGTGCGACCTTCGAAGAGCGTGCATCTGTGAGGCCGGTGGGAGACGACGAGTGCTGCAGACTGTACACGAGCGCGCCAAGGACGAGCTCATTAGCTCGTGACTCTGGCGTAAAGGAGTATATCTCAAAGATGATCCACCAAGCATAGTTGGACAGAGGGGACATGTACACACACTATAGGTCCCTCTCTCCTATTGCTGCGTCTTTGGACTGCGTGCGTTTGCCTGAGCGCTCTAGAAAGCTCCTCGTTCTGGCTCGCTCTCTGCTGGGGCTCACTATCACGCGATACAACCCTGCAGCCGAGCCTCTCGTTCTTCGCCACTTGGGCGGAGGGCGGATGCAGGTCTTCACACTTCCGCCGCGCGTGGGGGAAACACCCGCCCATCCTCCTATGTTCTCACTTGAAGTGGAAGTAGCTTTGAGGATGGCAACGTATTTGAACAAAGTGTCTAGATCGCTTACTCTGTCAGACGCTCTCCCCTTCATCGAGCAGTTCAACTCCTCCAATACATAGATGACGTTGCTCGTGCCCGCCTCGAGCTGCTGCTCTCTCGCCTGTCTCGTCTCACCCTCTCCCTGCGTGCTCGCTGTACTCGTGTCTAGCGCTGTGTTTTCACACTATGCTCTAGTTTAAAACTTGTATGCGTTAGACGCAACCGTTGTTGCGCCCTGCACTGCGACGATGAAGGCCTGTACGTCGGGCGGATCCATTCTCAAACAGTACGAGTACCAGTCGCGGGCTGCGGACGAAGGACACAGGACCGTCGTGGCGTGTCCGACCTGCCCTGTGGACGTATCTAAGTTGAAGTATGGAGAAAGAGGTATGGAGAGAAGAGAGTATTTTAAGGGTTTTTAGCCGCAGCTACGCAGCCGATCAGAATCCTGCAAGCCTGTGAGATGCGACACGGAGGTAAAGATGGTTATTCCTGCATCTCGCGAAACGTACCTGAGCTGCGGAGCCATTCCAGTTGCTGTCCGTACAAGATCTAGGGGTGATACATCCATTCAGGTACGGCGACGTACCAGCTCAGGGAACGGAGATGCTGAACGAGAACAAGCAAGCGCTGGTGTACGTGGTTTATTCAGAGGACACGTCGGGGTTTGGAATAAAGGTCTTTACGTGCTCAGTGTATAACTGCTCGGCGTCGCCTCACGCGGGAAAGTTCGCGCATTGTTTGAACTTGAAGATGATGCGTGAGCTGCAGAGTCTCACCCCACCCCCATAGGTGGCCATAGAGGTTTCTCTCCCAGGCCATCCTGGCCCTCGAATATTTCCCTGTGAGAGTCATACGGCAGTCAACAAGGTGCGCCTCCAGGCGGCAAACTGCGAAGAAGAAAAGTCAGAAGGGAAAAAAGACTCACCATGTATGTTGTCGAGAACGCGGGAGACGGAGAGAGCAGATACAGCATCATGGCGGTGACGGCGGCGCGCTGCGACCCTAAGGTCACGCTGCTGTTCCAGATGGAAGCGATGGCGCACCCGGGGTGCGCCCCCGACTTGCGGTCCACCCTGAGTCGTGACCAAGTCTCGATGCTCACCAACTTCAGCCCGAGGGCTTTGGACGTGGAAACAGCGCCCGCCGAGGATTGCGTGTTTATGTCGAAGGTAGAAGGAGAGAGAAGGTGGCTAGTTGTTATCGGGAATTTGTGCATCAGCGTTCGAAAGTCAAGGAGGATGGAGACATGTGGGTGGTTCGTCACGGACGTACCGGAAGCGTCCTCATACGTTGTCATAGACTGCGAGTACACCACCTCGCGTGGACACTGTCTGATAGACATGCTCATGGAACACAGAGGCAGACCGTCGCAGCAGCACCGGACGATGCGAGGATCGATCAGCGAGTTCCTGAAGTTCTCTCGTACATGCCGCCTTCTGCCTGTGTACCTCAGGCCGTTCTTCTGCGCTGCTCATGCAGCTCGTCCCACTCCCGGGGTTGTTCCCGAACGGTCTAGCGGCGTGGTCGCAATACACGAGGACTCAACTGCGGCGCGAACAATAAAGGCCGTCAAGTCAATAGAACTGCAAGGACTGTCCGTACCCGGTACCCAAGTCGATGATGATGGTCTTCGCGGATTTCATCGACTCCACAGTGCGGTTTATGTGTGTCTTCAGGCTGTTGCACCACAGGAGAGCGTCTCTTCTGTCGTTCTCGTCCCCCGGGGTCACGGATGACCCGGGGGTACCTAGGGTCAGCTGCACCGCGCGGGTGTTGTTGGCTTTCGATTTTTCTACACGCTTAAAGCACTCATGAAGCTCAATTGATCCTGTGGAAGGGTCGCCCGAGAGACGCACCTCTACTATCGTTCCAACCTCAAAACTGGCGCACTGTTCAAGAGAGCAGAACACCTCGTCTCCGTCCGCCGTTACTAGAGTTTTCTGCCCTTGGCTCGTCTTCGCTATCTGGACTGCATGAACCTTAGGAGCGCAGAGTTTTCAAGACTCATGATAAACAGAGCGAAATACGAAAGGTTGGGCAGACGTTTGTCCGTACGGTATGCCCACTGGTACAGAGCACATCAGACCTTCCGTAATGAGCCTCAAACTAAGAAAGGTAAGCGTTTTGGTCGCCAACTGCACTCTGGGCGATGTTCTAGACGACCCGGAGCTTCAAACTACCCTCGTTCAGTCTGAAGCAAGGGCAATAGTGTGCACATCATGACCCAGAACACCGCCAACCAGTTGGAACGTCTTGCACTGTCCGTAGACGACGACGGGTGTGAGAGGGACTGGACAGTGTTCGTGATAGGTCTGTTCTCCAGAAAAACCTTCAGGTCTGTCAAGAGAATGTCTATGTACCACAGAATAATAGCGGCTTCCGGGCGTGCACGTCCGCTTACTTCAACTTGCACGGGTACATCGCCAGTGACAGGCCTCCGCGTCCGTCCATATTATTAGCCTAGACTCTGCAATCTGTGTGTCTGCCCTTCTGCCCCGCAACAGCCACTGTCTCACCCTGCTGTTCGTTCAAGCCCCTCGTTACAGCCCCGATGTATGCAGAAATAATGTCACAGCTAGACTCGTCTGATACAGTTACGGACTATCTCCCCGGCGAGAACGTAATGGTGCTGTATCTAAACGATGAGATAAGCTACGAGGACTCTGTTTACGTGTCGCCGAGTTACGTAGGCAACAGAGGGTTCAGCACCGTGTCTCTATGCAAGTACTCGCTCCCACACGCGGACCACATGCCCGAGATAGGCTCAAGAACGTGCAGAAAGATATGCGCGTGGTGGAAGAGCCCCTATCAGGCAAATCGCCTTCACACAGAAGAGTGGTCAATGCGCAAGGACCGTAGGGCGGTGTACTCGCTTGGCAGAGCGCCAAGCGGTGCTTTTGTGTCCAAGAGCAGGACGCCCAACGGAGAGTGGGTGGCGGGGGTAAGTCGCTTTCAACAGCTACAGGCCAGAGACAAGGTGTCTACGGGACACGTGCAGAAAGGAGTCGTCACTGCAAGTATGAAGACATCCCTCAGGCTGTTACGGCGGACGGAAGCGTCGTGGTTCCAGACATGGTTGTGACCATGTCGTCCATAGTGTGTCGCCAAACAAACGACCAGCTGTACGAGACTCACAGGTCCCTTGATTCTGTGAACTCTGGAACGACAAGTGTGGTCAGCGCGGGCGAGACCGCCAACCTGGACGAGCAGGTTACAGTGATGAAAGGCACGTCAGGAAAGATGTATACTACTTGCAAGGCATATGGGATGCTCCAGCTTACGAAAACCACGCTCGGGTTTGTCAGAGTGCATAACCAAACTCGGATGACGCGCTCAGGTAGGGGCTGTATATGAGATTCATCTTGGAGGATTTTAAATTTGGGCTATGGTGTGATGGGGGACCGCTTCTGCTTGGCATGGTGGCACGCTCCCTCTACATATTTCCCAGTCAGAGTCATACGGCAGTCAAAAAGGTGCGCCTCCAGGCGGCAAACTGCGAATGAAAAGTTAGAAGGGAAGAAGGACTCAGATGACGCGTGAACGCCACTTCACGTCACACCGGCGTACGACGAAGAACACACTGCGTACTCCCACGAGGCGCACTAGAGTAGGGGATGTAGGCTCTGGAGAAGTGGAGGTACAGTCTGCTGTGTCCGCCGGACTAACAAGCTGCGTGAACGAAATAGTCAGACGAGACGACCAGGTCGTAACCAACGTATCCACGGGGTGCCAGCGCCTTAGGCTGCTGTGCGGCTGGCTGCACAAGCCTCCACTATAGTGTAAGAGTAACCCTCCTGTATGAAACCGTCGTTATAGACTGCGTTTCAGCCATTGTGTACAACAGATCAAATGTCTACACGCTCGAGGTTGATCAATGATTTAATGAACGACTTGAGCAGGCTCGGGGCGTCTAACACGGCCAGAAACCCCCAAAACGGAGTTCGCATTGACGTCAATGAACCTGAAAGGTTCTTTGTAACATGCTCTGTTGCGACGTACACCCCTGTGGGTACAGGAACGTGCAGCGCTGCATTTAGAGTGACATAAGCTCCGAGGACACGCGGATCTCTCCATTTGGAAAACTGTACTGTAGGTTTGTGTACCTACTCAACGGTATGGCCGAACTGCGATATAACGTGTAGATAGGAGCTGTAAGAATAGACGAGGCGCTTGAAGCCGACTCTGTGTGGACCCTTCAGCGGGAGGGACGCGACACAGAGTCGCGCGAAGGTCACTGTAGATCATCACTTGCGGAGATCATCCACCCGACGGCCAGACTGTCAGTAGCATCAACAGGTTCATCATTCGATTTCGAGCTCGCTTCCGAGCTTACACAGACAGATGCTCAGCCGATCGAGCACTCAGGAGCGCAAAAGCTCGAAGGATTCGGTGAGGAAGAGTAGCAGAGGTGACGAGAGGAGCAGCAGGAAAAAAGAACTCAAGCCTACTTTTGGGAACCTCATAAAGATTTTGTCCAAGAAGGAGTTCGAGCATGTGGATGGAAACTCGATGAAGAACTTTCTAGCTACTCTGTATTACTACACAGCTGGTAGGAGAGACAAGCCCATAAGCCTACCTCGCCCCGTCGGCGCACAGTCAGCGTGCCCATCATGGATGAACCCGGAGGGAATGGTGGTAAAAACATGCGGCACTGAAAATGGAGACAATAATGCGGCGGCGAAGCACAGAAAGCTCAAAATCCCCAAGGACGACGATATCTCCACGGTCTGGTCGTCGAGGGAATTCGGTGAGGAGGACGACGGTGCGCAGCAGAGGAAGCATTCCGTCTCGTCGGCTGGCTCTAGAGCCATGTTCACCTCTCTGAGCGAGATCTGCGAAGACCCAATGGAGTACTCCTTCTCACAAGACGAACGCAGGTTTCCGATATGCCAAGCGCGAGGGAACTTCCACATGCCCACAAGACCACAGACTCCGATAACTCCATACGACTCCTACCGTCAGCACTCCGCAGACGCTGCAGCCTCTACCGCCAGACTTTCCACCCCCGGAGTAGTCCCCGCGCCGTTTCCTGCCAGGGTTTTGAGAACAAACGCTCCGACACAAGCTCGAGACTTCTCCTTCAACAGCCACAACCTCAGGCAGTAGAGCTTACACAGGCCAGAAGTACATCACATGCTTACATATATCTACGAATTTTCTGTCCAGTGTCGACCGCTCTTCTAAAACCTCAGACGCGCTTTTGACTACTGTAAACGACTTGCAACTCGGGCTTAACGTCAAAGACTCAGTGTTCCCTCCGTCCCCTCCCCACTTCACACTCCACTTTCGCTCTCCAATCTTGGACATCACCACCCTGCAAGCATCTGTTAAAACTCCGTCTGGCCCGGCCTTGTCGTACACATATCCGCAACCGTACACAGGCACTCTTGACCACTGCCTCATGCAGACGAGATCATGCACAACAAACTGAATGATGGACGTGTGCGAAGCGCACACGAAGCCTACGTAGCCTTGTTCAAAGCTCCTGGAGTCCATGTCCCGCTCTTTGTCCTGTTCGAATGGAGCCATGTCTATAAGCTGGTTGTTGTGAAGGTTCCATACCGTCCCGTCGAGGGAGACGAGTCCCTGGGAAAAGCGAAGCAATTCTTCAGCAGATAGCTTGTGGTTTCGTTACACGACGCCTTCTTTGCAGCGTGAACCGTAGAGCATGACAAGGGCACCATCTTCAAGGCCCTTACAGACTCGAGCAATGTGTTCGTCCCACCGTCCACTTTACCTGCGCTGTTGGACTACGTTCCGTCGGCCGATCTCCCGAATAATCTTCAGTTGGCACGCTCCATAGCATGCCGGCGTCTACGCATTCTTGAACAAGAGCGGCGGCGTCTTTGATCATCTCAGCTGTGTTGCTTAGCTCTCTGGCGTCCCAGAGTCAAGCGTCCTTATCATGAATATGACTGGTGACGTTGGTGAACCTTACTAGCGAGGGTATGTACTGTCCGTCCGTGCTTCCGCACATCTCGGGGGCCTCCACGTCGCTTGCCATGCATCCACCCTGAGTGCGGTTCTCGAGGTTGATATTGTGGAGCGTAAGGTGCCTCGACACTGCCTGAGTAGAAGCAAACCTCGACTTGCCAGCGAAACAATCCATCTTGAGCTTGAGCGACGCAACACCGGTGCGCCACACACTTCAGCCCGGCGAACAAGCTCAGGAAAGAAGGCTAATGAAGCTGATACCGGAGGATGTGCTGGCATTGGGCAGGTCCACTCTTTACGCGGACGGCTGGGAAACGAGATCCTCATGCTCCCCGTGTAATAATATGGGAACGTGTGAGTCGGCTTGGTTGTATCATTTCATGTACCAGCCGGGTCAGCCTCAGGCGGAGGGCATGTTCGAAGGTATCTTCGACCACCGCTCCGAGGGCGAGGCCGTGGGCATGCTTTCCGACGACGACAGTGAAGTGCTCGAACTCAACTTGGACGACCACGAGAAGGAACAGGACGGGTTTGAAGAGGGAGGGGGGATACACCCAACTTTGGACACAGACGTATCGTGCGAAGAGGTGCCCGTCAGCGAGAGTGTGCTTGGGCCTTCGTTCGGCTGCAACCAGTGGGTGTCACTTCTTAACCCTCGTGGGTGCAACCTGATGAGCTTCTGCAACGGAACGTATGTCTGCATTCTTCAATCTTCCCGTGAAGGCTGCACCTGAAGCCAAGAGCGGAGCCGGTCACGGACACGGTGGTAGAGATAGACTTCGCTCAGTCGCTGGAGTATATTCTGATGGTACCAGGCGTGATCGTGGAGATAATGACGGACTTCGTCGTGTCAGCTGGGCTTCTGCCGGTGTCTGCACACAGGTGTGGTGTGCTCAGAGTAATCCCGCACACTAACATTGTGGTGCCCCCTAGCGGGGTAGCAGGCCTACCAGAAGAGGCCGCAGAAGACAGGTCAACTGCGATCGTCCCTGTCTTGTAATGTCACCGGTCTCAAATTTCAACGGATCCTACCCCGTATTTGGAGAGCCCACGCTTGATGTGTACAATTTCAGGCCTCGTGGAATGGGTTTTGGACACCTGTAGAAGCTGTTCTGCAGGCGAGGCTTCAGAAATCCAGTATGCTGTTGCAGATGCAGCGTGCACCTCCCTTTGTTTTCCGTCCGTGATCATTGCGACGCCCAAGTCCTCAGTAGGAGGGTCTTACACCCAGCAGCTTCGTCCTTTTGTTTCGCACATAGCTACGCAAAGATCCGTGATCGCAGTCATGTCAGACAGCCTCAACACGGTGGTCAATTTTATTGGGTTCTCGCACTGGTATCAAGCGCCCATAAAGTCATGGAGCAATGTAATCGATTCGAACGGCAGAGATATGATGGCGATAACGGTCTCTCAGATTGGATCCGCACGCAACGATTCACTGGAGGTGGACTTGGGGAAAGAGGATGAAACGTTTACACCAGAGCATTCTGAGGCGTTGGAGTTCGTTTCAAGCATTTGTTCGTCCTCAAGGTGCATGGTGTGGTACCGGGAGGAGGAAGAGGCACACAATCAGGCATTCATATCCAACAAAGCAAAATGCACATGGGCCGAGCCTTCTGCGCACAGATGTCTTACCGCAACCTTACTCGTCGTCCCATCGATGTTCAGCCGTCCCTCAGCCAACCACGGATTCTATGTGTCGTGGAACCCAGCATACATTCTACCTATGAATGACGAAGACAAGTCACTGGATGTTCGGCTAAGGTGGGACAGCGGGAAACCGCACACCGTCAAAGTCACACTAGCTTCTAAGTTTGTCTGACTGAGTGCTTAAACTTGCGCCATGGACGAAGCGTGCCTCAGGTATGTGATTGAAGTATGCTTGCGGAACCCTCAGGGGAGACTGAGTCACTGCGTTTCGCGTTACATCTTCGGGCTCGAAAGAATGAAGGCGCTGAGGGCGGTGGTGATGGAAGAAAGACCGTATAAGACAGACATACACCCGCCTGTGTTCTCAGCCATGTCATACGCTCCTGGACTGTCGGGGCCCACTCCTGCAACGTCCGGGTGCGCCACCCTCTTGTCGGGCTTCTGTAAGGAAATAAACGGGGACGACTTCGAACGCTGGTTCAGGGACGGGTGGAAGCACGCGTCTCACAGCATTGTCTTCTTGAACGTGTGCTTTTCGACAACATTCATAAGTTCAAACTCGACGCATGAAAGACTGGAGTTCCAGCGCCTGTTGCGAGCCATGGTGATTCACTTCGACCCGCCTCAGGGATCAAAGATAGCACTGCTGGCTATGGATAACCCCGCCACCAGCGTTGTAAGACAAGTGCTGTCGAACCTGGGGGTTTGCAGACATAAGGGGGTTTTAAAGACTACGCCCAACCCTGCCATTCTTTCTTACCACAAGGGCAACCTAACATCGCACCGCATCACCAACGAGTACAAAAGAACGCTTACGTACCTGTCCGGCCGTATTAAACACCACCTAGCCTCGCTTCGCTTTGTCGGGTTATCGACGACTACCCACCCATGGACGGTACATCTGCCGAGATGGCGGCAGCTGACAACAGCCTCGCAGACCGGCTGACGGAGGCGATGAAGTTGTACGACTCTCCGTCGAAGGTCACTCCTGGGACTGCAAGGGACGTTCTAGAAGGTCTCGTAGCGGGTTTCAGAACTCACGCAAGGATGGTGGCCAAGTACAACGCTCAGCTGATAGTAGCAGGCACCAGAGGGCCTCAGCGTGCGGCGCGCCCATCGGCGCGCTCTGGTCCTGCTTCTCGTCCTTCTTTGGCTAAGCGAACCATCACGTCAGGCACGGCATCGCAGGTGTCTTCCAAATACAGCTCTCCGCGCGTGACTATGTCTCTTCGCTCGTTTGCAAGTAACGACGAAGGCGAGCAGCCTGCTACGCCTACGCGCTCATCCGCGACTACCACTGCAGCCTACCTCACTCCCGCAAGCTCGACCTCTGCGCCTCCCAAGACGCCTGCCGGGTCAGTCAAAATATCCGGATTTGCAGATGAGGACGATGACGCCCCCGCGTCTGTAGCCAGCTCCGACTCCAGGGGCAGTAAGTCTCCTCCAAGAACACGCGAGATTGACAAATCGGACATCCCCGCGCTTGTGTGTGCGGACTCCCTATGTAGAGGCAAGGGCTGGACTAGATGCATAGCCACTGAGATGAACGCGGCGGTGCAAGAAAAACCTGTAAGCTCAAATATGGCAAAGTTCGCAGGCGGAATAAAGAAGGCCGGCGCCTATGTGGAAGACGACCTGGGCTACGACGACCCTGACGATGCCAGGTTCGATAGCAATCTTGTGGGAGTTTTAACGAGTCTCTCCACGTAGCCTGCTGTTTCATCACCACAGACAAGAACTTCCCTTGTTTGTACCCGTTCTCCAGAACGTTTCTAAAGTATATCTGTCTGTCTGTCTGCATGCTTAAACTTTTAAACTTGCTCTACCAGTGACAGCGCGGGCGCTATACACGCGTCCTGTAGGTTGAACGTCAACTCTTCCTTGACATACGGGTAGATCAGCCGCGACAGCTTCACATACCTCTCACACGACACCACCCCTGGGCATCTCATCAGCCTGCTCACCACCGCAAACATGCATCCGGCGGTGGCGGGACATGACCTCAGAAGTTCGTTTATGTGTCCTGTCTCGCACATGGTGGTCTTGTTTGGCACAACTGAGCATACAATTGCAGCGGCCTTCCCGAACTCGTGTTCTGAAGGCTTTGGGGGAGCTACCGTGCCGGACGGAGTGGTCACTTTAGAGTCAGACGTAAGCATCAGTTTACATGCCGCGGCCCACTGTTTCGTGCCCATAAGCACCACGTCAGCGTCTGAAGAACCTGACATGTGACATGTGGTCGTGGCGGTCGAGCACGGAGCACAGCTGGAGCATACACGCGCCCAGGAGATGGGCACCACTGGATATTCTCACATTGGCGTGGCAGTACGCACCCTTCTCGTCTCCGTTTTGCTGAAACCCGCTCAAGTACGAGCTCTCTCTGCTTCTGGGCTCTGCGGACATGTTTTTGTTTACGGATATCAACAACGTACACAGCTGCTCGTGTCTTCTGTTGTTCTGTTCTCCCGTCTCCTTTGCCAGTCTCACTATGTCTTCCATAGCTGACCTTACGCCTATCAACACCGTCACTGGCGTCTCTATGCCCGCGTGCGCTGATGCATCCCTGATCTTGTTCGCCGTCCTATGCACATGCTCGCCTTCTTTTTTAGACACGTACGGCTTGGCCAGCTAATTGACTTGAGCGTCAAGGTCCGTGAGACGCAGCGAGTCGGAAGACGAGGACGACATCGCCCTGTGCGACGCTGGCAACAGCGTTGCCGGCTTCCACCAGGATGTACTCAACGAGAAACACCACGAAGCAACCGACGCGAAGCCGGGAGACGTTGCGCATGTTGTCGGACAAGGCGTATGCGTCCCTCCTAGACGACAAGTGCGACAGTATCTATGATAAGACCTACCAGACGGCTCTGCCCGCGTCGTCCATCACGACGCTGACAAAACTGCTGACAGGACTGTGTGGTAAGAGAACAGAGCCAGGCACGGACGGTGTTCGCAATGGCCGTGTGGATTAACGATGGCGGAAGCGTGCTCAGACTGTCCTTTGTGCAGCCTGAGATAGTTACATGCACAGCCTACCTCGACGCTAGCCACTTTTCCAAGCTTCTCGAAGAGTATCCTAATATAGTGAGAGAGAACAACAACGCAAAGATGAGTAGGCCTAGTATGTGCGTGAGGAAATGCAAGGTAGCAGGAAGGATAGCCCCTTACCTTGTTGACCGGTGCCGGCTAACGGAGGAGGCAGCGTGGTCCCACCTCAACGCGATGGGGACACGGTTCGTGTACATTTTAATGAATGACTCCCAGACACGCTATTTTTCGCACACAAGAAGATCGTTGGAGATACTCAGGAATCACGTAGGCCAAGACGCCGTGATGGCCGACTCCGACTCGATGAGATCGTTCAAGCTCACCCGCGCGTGGCGCGCAGGCACTTTTGATGTTACGCCAAACAAGAGCACGTGTGTGCTACCAATGAACAACGGTGAGTTCAGGGTACAGGGAAAGCCGTCTGACGTTCAAGCTGTGTGCAGATCGTTCAGACAAGCTATAGGTAATGTTTCGAAATCAGACGTCTGGGAGGCATTCCTTCTCAGTTTCCAAGACATAGGCCCACAAGCCTCCGCGCCCCCATGACTCGCGTCCTTCCAGAATTGCACTTGCAACTGCGTCCTCCACCCTCAGCTCGCCGTATGTAGAGTGACAAAGCTCAAAGCTGCTGCTACTGAACTTCCACGGGCCGCTTAGACTAGCGCGCTAGGATAAGCGTCTAGGCACGACGGACTGGAGCACTGCTCCACTGTGGGGGTGACGAACTCGAACCCCTCGCGCGATCTGGATCCCATCAGACGCCTCACCAGAGCTGAGTGTGACATAGACGAGCTCACTGACTGTGTATGTATAAAGCTTCGTACACTGAGCATCAAGTCCCTGTCAACGTGCTTGAACGTTTCGTGGCTCACTTCGTAGTCCGAGCTGCGGAGAACTGCGAGGACTATAGGTAAATCCATGTGTCTTGCATTCTTAATGTTTTGCTTCAATATACGCTTGGCTACACATATGGATATCTCGGGCTTTTTGGACAGGGTGGTTCTCAGCAGCTCGGCCATCTCCGCAGTGTTGACGAGGATGCAGTGATCGTTGTCGTGCCTAGCCATGTCTTCCTCGACGCCGACTACAGGCAAAAAGACGGAATAAAGCTTGAGATGCCTGATGTGCCTGTCTACTTGGAGATTCGTGTCCGTCGCTATCGTGGTGGGTGAATAAACCAACGGCGCTGCGAAGTTTTAAAACACGATGCTTCACACTGAACACTCTCGTATGTTTAGAAACCCAACTCTGCGACCTTGGCAAGCACCGCGTCTGGGGTCACCTCAATTTTGTGGGGTTTAGTAGCCTCCAGTTCAGAGGTCGTGGACCTGCACTCCGGCATCCTCACGTCTGCAACCACAGTGTTGATGTGCGCTCTGACGACGTCTCCCGCGATGACGACGCCGTCGGAGGGTCCTCACGGGGCACGCTCCTCGCGTGGGATCTTCATGTCTTGCTCCCTGCTGGACTTAACGAAGAAGGAGAACTCCCCGTTGACAACTATACCTCTCTCAGTCGCATCCATAAGTACTCTGATGTTGTTGGCGTGAAACATGACGTCCCCGCCAAGCACGCCAATGGTCTTATTTGTGGAGTTGACGTTCTGCCACCATTCCTCAGGGGTGGAAACGAGGTTGCTACTGGTGGTCTGGAATTTCATTCGCGGGCAGCTTATGTCTAACCATTCTCGTGATGCCCTCACGGACGTACGAGCCAAATCAAGCGTCGAAATAACAATCTGTTTCTCTTCCATACTTTCCTGCTTAAAGTACGGAATCCTGATGTTGCTGATGTGGAGGCTGTCTGCAACCTTGCCTTTCTTCTTGAACTTCAGCGGTGCCTTCCAGTAACGCGTGGTGGCGCTCCGCCTACGTGTGAAGTCGCTTGTGGTCTCCTTCATCGCAATGTTCTCTATATCCATACCTCCAAGCGACTTGGGGGAGTTGATCATTATGATCGCACCCTTGCCCACGGCAGGAGGAGCCTTGTCGTCCATCTTAGTGCTAACGACGCTCGAGAAGGTCAACGCGTTGAAATGGGGTGTAAGGTCTAGAAGGAGTACTCCTGACATTAGTACTTGGTGCGCCACTGCAACAGCGTGCGCGTTGTTTCTTGGGTCCGGGTCTACCACGGCTACGCCCCGAAGAAACCTGTCGCGTATCACCATCAGGTATGCCGTCAGAACTCCAGAAAACAGAGATGTGGCTAGAGACGCGCACCGCGCGCGTCTGTGTAGGCAACAAACATGAAAGATTGGCCTATACCCCGTTGAAAGTAGTAGCACCATTGACGTAAGGTTGGATGAAAATCACAGACACATAGATGCAAGTATTGGGCTTATGACGTCGCAGCCTGACCTTTTCTCGCAGCACGCGTCTTCCGTCTGGCTGGAGGCGCTAGGTTTTAATTTCTCCAGGTGCAGTGTAGATGAAAGAAAATGACAGTAGTAGTGAACGACGGTTTTAAACACGGCGTGGGGGGTCCTGAGTGGACATGGGAGATGGATGCATCTGTACCTGCACGCTTCCTCTGGACTAACCGTTACGGGGCTCGAGGCTGCGTCTTGGTCTGAGACTCTTGATATATGTGTGTCCTTCACGCCTGACTACAGCAGATCAAGATATCAGTGTGCATTTGCGAGTAATCTATCTTTCTGTGCAGCCTATTGACGAGCTCCTGGCCCCCCATGCAGCACACCAGGCCCGGCTCTATAAACGTCTTCCTCAGCTTGCTGTGCTGTTCTGACTCGGCCCCCTTGTGCCGAGGCACGGTCCAGTCTTCGTCTTTGTAGTACATTAGTTCGCCCTAGTGAGACATCACGACGTACGGCAACACAACGTGGTCGTTAACCGCACGCCTAGATGGACCTGTCGCGTTTCAAAGAACTGGTTGAAACGAGAGGGCCGATTACCTGGGTGGGCTCAGTGAAGAATGGCATAGGCGCAAGGCTATCGGCTGAAAAGAAAATAACAGTCATGAGCATGCGTGAGGGCCTCGGAGTGAAGAGAGGCGCGACTGTGGTCTACAACAACGAATCAGACAAGGACGACACAAACACGGGCGAGGTCTCGCCTCGTCAGTATAGCGACATAAGACTGGCGTCGGTCCTCGGGCTTAACATTTGCCGAACGTGCACGCCATGAGGGTTCCAGAAGTACAGGCCTGTCGAGGGAGCTTGCACCATGTCATATGACATCGAAGTTGGCACCAGTGGCGACTCCACCGGCGAGTTTCCGCTGGTCGACAACGCGATACCATCTATAGCGTGTAGCTGCACCTGGGGACTAAAGGTCGTATTTCTCACCATAGACACAGGAGGGGTGACCTCCGTCAACGAAGTCAGGCTGGTGCAGTGTTCGACGTCCGCGGAGGCAGTGCGATGCTTCACGGAGGCTGCGAAAGTCCATATGCCACTGTGGTTGATTGGGTAGAACAAGTACGGGTTCGATAACCAGTGCATGTTGTACCATGACTTCGAGATGAGCGAGATGTTCGAGCAGGTTCGCATTGGGAGCTCGAAGATGGTCTCATACGGCAGCATACTCCACATTCGTGGGTGTTACAACATAGACCCACCCCATGGCTTGCTTACATGATGAGAGCCAGGCCAGGCCAATACTCAGCGATATCTCTGAAGGTTGTCTCGCAGGAGACGGGGTGCTCGCCCAAGCTAGACATACCGGTCATAAGCAAGGACGTGGATCTGGAGTCTCTTGTGAACTACAGCATAAACAACTACAACTTAGCGCTAGAGGTGTGGTTTAAGTTAGGACTGTACACCGAGATACTGTCGCTCGCAGCCTACTCGTCCTCACCCGTGTACGACTGTGCACGATATGTGACTAGAACAATGGCTCCCCTGCTTACATCGTCAGTGGTCTTGTCCTGAGGGATGGTGATAAACTGGCCTACAAGCGACAGAGAGCAGGAATACAACGGAGGCTCCGTGATAAACCCGAACAGAGGGCATTACCGGAACGTTGTCGTGTGCGACTAAAGTTCGATGTACCTAACTATAATGTCGTACTGCAACATCTCGCCTGAGACGGTAGCAGTAGAAAATCTGAAGGACGGCGACTACGAGGACAAGGTAACGTGGGACTCGCAGTACGTCAGAGTGGTCCTTGAAGACAGGGCGGCTCTGTTCCGATACAAGGGAACCTCACTGTTGAAGGAATCACTTAAAGAGTAGTGCGGCTTCGCGGCGCCAGGAAGCGTTCGAACCCACTGTATGCCACATCACTGAACGTCTGCGCCAATAGCGCGTACGGGTGCGTCCAATACCAGGAGTCTGCGATGTACAGTCCGTCGTGCTCTGCATCAGTAACGGCTATTGGAAGGTGGTGCGTCAAGCTGGCGTACAGAGTTCTTGAACGCCACGGTCTTTCCATTCTGTACGGGGATATCAATTCGTGTTTGTGTCCCCATCTAGTGCAGGTGACAAGTCTGAGGAGGGTGCACGCCGCTGTGTCGCCGAGGCACTCAGCTCTCTGCTAAAGGAATTCGAGGATGCCCCCTTACGGGGAATGACAATGGAGATGGAGAGCTACCACCCCAGAGTTATACTGCTGGACAAGAAAAGGTACTGCAAGATGAACGAAGACGGAACGATAAAGTACACAGGCGTCTCTGCAGCCAGAAGAAACATTGCAGGACTGGTCCATGAAATGTGCGTTAGCGTATGTATATCTATCCTTAGCCACCCCACGGTCGAGCTGCAGCTGAACTCCATATCCAGACATCTTAAGGTGATGCTGACACAGGTTATGAACGGAAACGTTACTGTGAAGGACGTCTCAAGCATTGCGTCCAGAGACGGCATCAAATGCTATGCATACGAGTCAACTACAGGTAGAACTATAAGAAGCGCACTGTGGGAATCACCCCTGGACGCGTCTGATGTCGTAGCGAAGGAGGTTTTGAAAAGCATAAGAGAGGAATGCGATCGAATCACTGTTTCGTGTGGCCTCGGTGGGACTTCAGACATATGTCTGAGGTCGACGAGGTTTGTGGATTAATCGTGCTTCGACATCAAATTGGAGAAGTTTTGCTGTAGTCGGTCATGAATCTTTCTTCCCTTCTAAGCTTTTCTTCGCAGTTTGCCGCCTGGAGGCGCACCTTGTTGACTGCCGTATGAAAAGTTTGTCTACCCACCCTGTGTCTCTTGAGAGTGCTCCCTCCCTCGAAGTAATGGGGTACCCCGACTTTTCCAGCTGGTACGAGAACACATGTGCAAGGTCATGCACCTCAGGCTCGGAATACTCGCAGCCGTAGAACCCCATGACCGATCTGAGCGCCTCCGTGCAAACACAGTGACGTTTGGAAGCGACCACTTTCTCAAGAATTTGAGGATTGTACGCACCCACAACACTGGCAACTCCAACTCCTGTTACCCTTTGAGGGCTTATGAGACACATCAGGGTGCCGTCCACGTTCGCGCACCACGACGACGCCGCCTTCGCCTTCGCTTAGCATGACTGCTCAAACATGCAGAACGTTGTCCCCTCGCGTGCTGCCTGAACGCTCTCCGGGGGCCTAAACATGTTGGCTATAAAGTCCGGACTCGGCTTTTCAAGTACCACCGTGCCCTCGGCTGTCTGAACGCAGAGACTGCCACCTTCCGACATGTAAAAACACGATGCCGCCACCTTTGCGTTCCTCGTCAATTCTCTAATAGAGCTCTGAGACAGCTGTTGTCTAGGTATACCTATAGTTCAACGTATCGACTGGGACATGAAATCCAGCTCTCTTGTCACTGTTGAACCTGTCCGACGTACCTTGGGCGTACACTTTAGGGTTTCTTGACTGCTCTTCAAAGTACAAGCCGCAGTCTCCGTCCTTCAGCTGCTTGAGCTCAGAGTCGTGAACTCTACAAAGCATGGGTGGTCTTTGGGCATGTCTGTATGCGGGCTCAGGTCGAGGTCGCGCATCATCTTTCTGCCTTCGCTGAACTTGCTCAGTTCTGGCACAACCCAGTCAGACGCCTCCTACAAAGACCCCTCAGACGAAAGGGGGTAGCAATGGGCCTCGTCCCCGTCGAAGTCACCGTGAAACCCCGTGAACGCTTCAGGTTTTATGCCTGTACAGGGTTTGTCCCATATACTCACTTTCATAGGCTGTGTGCTCAGCCATGTAAGGGAGGGAGAACGAACGAGCATTACGTAGTCGCCTTCTTGGAGGCATCGCTCCACCATCTTGCCTGTATACTTTCCATCAGAGCCTTTTTCGTGGGCACAGAACACAGTCGTTTCTGTGAGTTTGTTGGGTACACACACATAGTTACGCGGAAGATGCACTTGCGGCACAGCCACAAGCCTTGAGCTGCCGGCCACAGGCATGCTCATTATCGCTCTCATATGGCCACGCTTGGCGTAGTTGGTACGTTTAAGCGCGTCCTTGTACGCGTCTGGGTCTAGATCAAACGCCATTGACGCCGCCTTGAGGTACGCTGTACTTATGCGTCCTACTCTCACAGACAAGGCGTGGGGGGGAAGGAGGTTGCCCTGAGGTGTGGTACACATACGGCCGAAACACCCTGCATGGTGTCTACAGCCCGAGGAGTAATCGTCGTCGGTCGACTCCACCGTGACAGTTTCCAACTTGTGACGCGGGACGAACGCCTCGAACCTCACCGCCACCACCGCGTGACCTTCCTTCACTTCCGAACCATCGTAGACGCGCCGTGTGAAATGCTCTGGGTCCATCGTGGTAGCACAACGCAACGGCGTTGCGTTTTTCACCGAGGTAACGCCAACATGGAACAAGCCAGGCCTTCACTGTTTTCCCTGTCTACGGACCCGCAAGAGCGGAAACTCCTCGAACAGTCTGGATCGTTCATGACATTGCACGAAGAGTGCGGAACGAAGCTCGTGCCTTTGCCCCAGCTTTATGTTACGCGCCCGAACTCAACGCGACTAAAGGCAGACATAATGGCGCTGTGTAAAGAGAGAATAATAGAGTCGAACGAAGCGTATCGTGGGCTACAGGAGCTGAGGGTTGGGGTGGTGTGTTCCGAAGCAAGCGAGGCTACAGTTATGGGAAAGTATTTGTATAGGCATACATCTATATGTGTCGTCACGCCGAGCGGGGATCTTAGGCAAATAGTGGTTCAGCCCGGGCTACCTGTGCCTGTGCTGGAGACGGCGTAGTACACACGTACATGGTTCGAAGGAAGGGGTCTGCGGGGAGACAAGACGGAGCGCCCGTCCGGGCGGGCGCCAGGGCAGCGGCGCTGCGCCCTCCACACACAACCAACCATGAACGCCGTCTACGCAGAACTTCAAACACAGTGGTGCAACGGTTGGCTAAGGCGCGCGGTAGAAACAATCGACTGTCATCTTGTTTTACACTACGGCCTGGATACAGAGGTAAAGGGAAGGATCCATTCGTTTATTACTGTTCCCCATGGGCTAGGCCCCCAGGACACTGAGGTCGTGCAGGCTCGCTCTCAACTGTGGCCCAATTCTCTGAACCAAGATCCGCATCAACCCATACACGCTCGACTGCCCCGTCCATCGCCCGCCTTCTGAGAGATCGAAAAGCCGACCCAACAGGGGAAATACTCCAAGCCGTGGCCGTAAGTCAAGATGTCTGAGCCGACCGCCGACATGGACTTTTCGCAATGGAGCCAGCCTAGCCAGTTGTCAGTTTTTTTTTCGATGACTTTTTGTTTTTGCCACTTACTTCAGAATGTAGAAAATTTCCTCGAACGCAACGATTGTGTGCTTGAACTCGGCCGCATCTTGGTAGATTTCGTTCCAGCAGTCAACAAGGTGCGCCTCCAGGCGGCAAACAGCCAAGAAGAAAACTTAGAAGGGAAGAAAGATTTCGTTAAAGGTGAGCAGCGAGCTGGAGGTATTCGTACTCGTCCATGTTTGCTTGGAGCTGTCTGTTGTTGGATGGAGAGAAAGGAAGTAAAGAAGCAATCAGACAAGCAAGGACAGACTGTGGTGAGATCCGTGCGAGTGAGACACTTTGCGACGGTGATGTCAAAGGCAGCTGTCGTTGTTTGCTCTCTCGACTGTGGAACCCTGAAGGAAAGGGTAAGCAGGCCTCCAACCTGGGTGCCATGGATTGAGGGGTTCCTGTCCGGGGACGCTTCGGATTTGAACTTCGCTTTGCTGTCCCGAAGTCAACGATCGTGTGCTTGAACTCGGCCTTTCCATCTTGGTAGATTTTGTTGACTGCCGTATGACTCTCACGGGGAAATATTCGAGGGCCAGGATGGCTCACAGAGAAGCCTCTATGGCACAAGGTCCTCAAACTTAACGATTGTGTGCTTGAACTCGGCCTTTCCATCTTGGTAGATTTCGTTGAAGGTGGTGGTTTTAGGTGCCATGGATTGAGGGGTTCCTGTCCGTGGACGCTTCGGATCCATTTCCTGGTAAGAAGAAATCTCACCGGCGTCTGTCTTACGGTGAGGTGTTTCCACTCAACGGCACACGGCCACCCCTAGACCCGCTCCGTTCGCTTGAGTTCCATTGTCGGTGAGGAACCGCCTGGAGCCGTCTGGCAAATTCGTCTTGTCGTCCCGGAGAGAGAGTCATGTTTGCCATGGTAATGGGCAGTTTGCGCAGCATCCCAGGACTTTCGGATCCATTTCCTGGTAAGAAGAAATCTCACTGGCGTCTGTCTTACGCTTCAGTTGTCGGTGGGGATCTGCCTGGAGCTGTCTGGCAAATTCGTCTTGTCGTCCCGGAGAGAGAGTCATGTTTGCCATGGTAATAGGCAGTTTGCGCAGCATCCCAGGACTTTCGGATCCATTTCCTGGTAAGAAGAAATCTCACTGGCGTCTGTCTTACGCTTGAGTTGTCGGTGGGGATCTGCCTGGAGCTGTCTGGCAAATTCGTCTTGTCGTCCCGGAGAGATGCATGCTCAAAGTCTTTCCATGCGTGCCATGTTGGACAACTTGACGTTGGCTGACGCCTCTGCCGCTGTGGGAAGGTTTGTGTAGTCGAAGAAGAAGACTTTGAAGGAAGAAGAAGACTTGGAAGGGAAGAAAGAGTTGATTGCTGGGGATGGGGATGTTGGGGTGTTGGTGAAGTTGGGACGTGGATTCGGGCAGATTCCATGGAATCATGATTGTGGGAAGAGACAGCAGGGGCTGGGGGGGAGCGCCATCTATATTGGTTCTGAGGACAGGGACACCCTATCGGTACCTACCTTACCTTGCGGTGCACCATTAGGGTACCTACCTTGCGGTGCACCATCAGGGTCACCATTAGGGTAGGTGCGGCGCATGGGATACCCGGACATCTTTCGGAGGCAGGGACGTGTCTCCAGTAGGGTTCTGCTGCTGCGTTCTTCCTTCCAGGTTCCGTCTCCGTCCAGTAAGGTGCCTGCTCCGTCCAGTAAGGTACATGCTCCGTCCGGTAAGGTATCTGCTCCATCCAGTAAGGCACCTGCTCCGTCCAGTAAGGCACCTGCTCCATCCAGTAAGGCACCTGCTCCGTACCTACCTTACCCAAACACACCAAAGTAGACAGGATGCACGGGCGCTCGCTGACCTTGGGCCGCTCCACTCCTTCCTACCCTCCGACAACTTGAGATTTTCAAGAGCACACTGCACCCGACAATAATCACAGTCGTGACGTCGAGATGGACCTGTCCCACACCACTGCACAGGTGCAGCCGCCATCCTCCCCTCCAATTCAAATCCACCTGGAGGCGGATGACGATGACCGTGACGATAGCATGATGCTTCCAACTCTCGACCACTTCTCCAAGCTTGTTGAAGACAACGACGACCACGACGCCCAATCTCTTGTCGAATTCGTTGTGGCCAACGACCTTCTCGAGCTCGACGATCCTTTGCTCGATTCGGCAACCCCCGGCCATCCAATCGCCGCCAGTCACCCCGGCGAGCACAACAACCAGGGAGATGAGTCCGAGCACCGTGTCAGCACCCCGCAGCCAGCGCCCGTAAGCAAGCGACATGTCATCCTCTCCAAACAACCCCGCTGACTAAATTGCATCCTTCCAGATCCCTTTGTGGACCGAGAACGAGGCGCATGCCCTGACTTTGCTTCTACAAACCGCATACGGTCCTCTGACCGTTGGCCAAGTTGCGGAGCAGATGGACCGCAGCGCCACGGAGGCCACAGCCATGATCGTCTGTACTTGGCTTTCAGCCATTCGCGTGTTGGAGGGACGGGCCGTTCCCTGGTGGGTCGGACGCCCCGTCGTCGACAGCATCGGCTTGGGCCGAGTCGCCGTCTTCATGCGCAACGGAACACAAGTCGTGTTGCGGCTGTATGACACACAGGGCGAGCTTGATCTCGAGGTTCCTATCGACAATCCGAGTCAAGTCTACGACTACGAACCCCATATTTTCTGAGACGCGTCGCTGCCGTTTGTCGGGCTTCTTTGTTTGTCGTTTCCGAGCTTGGCTTGCATCCAGGAGCCCCTTAGCTAGCAGCCTCTCAAAGAATACAATCTGTGAAAACCGCCTCCATCATTCCGCCTAAATTGTCGTGCAACCCATCTCGTTGAGTGTGCAATTTTGGACGACAAACGGTCGCGAGCCACACATGTGTTTGATTGCAAGGGTCAAAGTGGCGCGGCGGGGCCCACCGTAGCCCAGTGTGACGGGACGGGAGGCGGGGGACACTGACGCTGCACCGTGGAATATCACAGCAGATACTCCGCCCGAGAGATCTCCAACCGGGAGTCCAGTCCAGTGCAGGCCGCACAAGACGCGCGCATCCTCCGGGCCATGGCAGCGACGGGACTGGGACAAGTTCGTCTTCTTTCTTGTTCCTGCCCGTCCTCTTTCTTCCCTTGCTCATACTTTTAGGCCTGAAAAGTATGAGCATGCCTCTGTCTGCCTGGGGCAGCAACTCCACCCTGCACACTAGTGTTGTTCCCCTCCCCGCCCGCTGCCACCAAAAGTATGACCATGCCCTCAAGGTATCCACCTGGAAGGTAGGTCCGGGTACCTTGTGACACGGTCAGACATTGCCCGGTAAGGCGGGTGGGTACCTACCTTTGCTGCCTGTGTGACTGCGCGTGCCCTGCCATCTGCTCCAGAACAAGTGCCAGGTGTCCATCCAGGTCCTGACGGAGCAGTTACTGCCTGGGTGCTGCCTAAGATCCAGACGGGCAGGAGGCAGCGTAGTTTCCCGCCTTCCTTGGGTCTTCCCCGAGGTCTGTGCAGGCTGTAAAATAGTATGATCTACACCGCTGATTATCAGGGTACTCCACTCCTGGGAGGTGGCCGGCACAATGCACCGCCCCTGCTTTGCATTTGTCGTTTCCCCCATAGCCTGCTTCTCGCAGAGGTTTGCATCCACCCACTCAAACCACTCACGATCAGGTCATAAATCTCCGGGGGGGGAATTCTCCGATCGGGCGGCTATCTCCACTGGCAAGCCTGGCCGTAATCAATCGAAGGCCTGCCCGCGCATTCGATCGAACGATACGAACATTCGCCAGTGTGGTTGCATGCCGCGAAGGGCTGCAGGTCCTGGCCCGGCCCCCGCGGCCGCGACAACAAGTCAGACGCAGTCGCATACGACATCTGGCTGTGACCATGGCTTGTCTGGCGTCATTCTCTCCTCGTCTTTGTCAACTTCGCCCGCCCCTCCAACATTGTCGAGCAGGACAAGCCTTGTCATCGACCTGCACGGTTCGAGCAGCATCTTCCGGCATTTCTCCCGCCGTCCATCTCCCCTCGCTCGACTCGAGCACCGGATTTTGCTTCGCTCTCCCCCAGGTAAGCAACTACCCTCGCTGCATCATCAATCAGACTTCAACTCGGACCAGCTAACATGGAATGAAGTACCAAGACGAACCCCACGGAAAAGACCTCGACCATACACCAATAACGAACCGAGAGAGAACAAGCATGGGCTTTCCCTTGCCGACCACAACTTCCTGCCGAGGGCTACAACCTGCGCATCCCTGACAACAACCCGAAGCCGACGTCGGCAGCGATCGCGCTCATGGTAGGTGCTATCGAGGCTGTGGCGGACCTCCTCACGCGAGACACCCTCAAACCCTATGCTAACCGGTCGGCCCAGCATGCATTTGCTCGTCGGCAATCAAGTGTCGCCGCACAACGCCGTCGTCACGGTCGGTACCAACGCTGCGAAGCTCGCCGTTGACAGCCTGGTCAGCAAGGAGAAGCCGTCCGGCGCGTTGTTCAAGTTCGATGTCGACGTCAACCCCGGTTCGCCGCCGCGTAGTCAAGCAGCGCGGCCGGCCTCACCATGCGCACCACCAGAGGCGTCCCCATACCCGAACAACGCGTGCAGTGGCCCCTTGGCGAGACCGTCCACTTCATGCGTCTGCGCACCGACGAGGGGCTTGCGGTATCCAATACGCAGTCGGTCCCGGCCGTCTCCGATGAGAAAGCCTACCACGTCTTCCTCGGGGTGCCACTGCTGTGGATGGGCAATACGGTCGGCATGCTCACGGTGCAGAGCCAGGCTTCCCGGGTCTACTACAAAGAGAAATCGGGCGGCTCTAAGCCACCATCTTCATGCTCTCAGAGATGATCGCCTCGGACGAGCTCGACAGGCGTCTCGTCGCGGGCGAATGCGACCTTGGTGATGATATGCCGTTGCACATCGTCGTTCTTGTCGCAGATGAGGGTCCCTACGCGTGCGGAATCCGGTGGGTCAAAGGAGGGGCGCACTATCATCAGCACCGATCGCTGGAACGTCGACTTGGTCCACGACGAGTGGTTCATCGAGTGTGCGCCCCGTCCGTGTAGGCCGAATGAGCCGAGAGCGAGCTATCACGAAGGAGAGGGCAATCGGGGGCAGGGTTGCCTTCGCCTCGGAGGCACCTCGCGCGCCGAAAGCCCCATGGTGACAACGGCGGGAGATGTTGGATTGTAGGGAAAACCAAAAGGCTGAGAGCAGAAGATTTCTAGCCGCTAGCATGACAAGACCGGGATTCCAGCGTTTGGAGACACAGTTCCCGAACTACCAGCGAGAGAGACTTCAGGGGACCATTGAAGAAGGAAGCGGCGGGAGGAGAAGCAGAGTCTGGAAACATAGCCAGGTGCCCATCATCTCTGACGCAAACGATCAACCAGGGAGAGGTCGTGCTGGAGGCGGGCTGCAGTGCGTTTCAATGTAGCTCACACGTTCAATTCCTTCTGGTGAACAACGGCCCTCGGTCGGCGAGACCGCCTTCGGATTCAGGTCATTCGGTAGTGAGGCGCCGTCTAGCAATCGAGCCCATTTCCATCCCAGCAAAAGTCCTAAACCAGCGCTTGCGAACAGTTGAAGTATGGTGGCGGCGATGCTCGCAAGGCAATTTTGGCCGAGCCTGCGACTCCAACTGGCAGCGACTCTAACACCGGGCAACTCCAAGGCACGCACTGGCGCTGAGAGCCCCGTAGCTTTACCGCACCTTTAGCGCGTTGCTGTGAAAAATCACAGCACCTGCGGCCCTGAGTGGTACGTGCAGGCACTTGTGCCAGCGCCTTGTCTGACATAAGCAGGCGGCAGGCGGCGTAGCAGGTGGACGTGCTGGAGCCAAGAATTGATGTGGGTCATTGTACACTCCACAGTGTACATTGGTCCACTTCTTTCTGTGGCTGGGGAGATAACACCCGTTCTCCAGCCACCACCGCGTCGGTCGGGCCGCGAAAGCCACCCCATGGTCGAACTGTGGCAGCGATCGCGGGTGTTGTGCGTGAGAGTTGTGGATTTGGGGGAGTGTCTCTTCCCGTAGTTCTAGAAGCTATCACGAATGTGCATCTTGGCCTGTGGGAACGCTACGACAACATCGGAAAGATGGACTCACATCGACGTGGAAGGGGAGAGAGGATTCAAACGTCGGTCTAGCCACGACATTCGCTAGAATCAGACAATCACACAGTCTTCACTTGACATGCCTTGTACTGCCTCGGGCCAGCCAAGCTCTACAACGAACGCATTCAGCCCGCTCAATGTTACTGGTGCTTTGAGTGTGGACTTCAGGGTAGAGCAGACATCGCCGCTCTGGTTTTACAGGTTCGTGGATCTGACAAGACTGCTTCCGGCTCTTTCTCCCACATCTCTTTTTTGTAGCTGGCTCGAATCTAGTCGCTCCACAAACGCCGGACGGCATTGCAGTGCCGAAACGGTCTTTGCTATCAACCTCGGGGACGCCTTTGGAACATTCACCCAGAATGCCGACCTACAGGGCCATCTCCACGCCCTTCGCAAACACGCCAAGTTTCGTCGATGTAGAAATGTCATCTGTCTCAACAAAGACATCAAGCCAGCCACGGGCTGTCTCCATAGCCACCAACGCCGCAGACAGAGCTCTATTCCGTTCAACAGTAGGATGAATCTCCCATCCCGAAACGTTGCATACCGGTCAAATACGCCCTGAAGAATTGAGATCATCAATTCTAAGCATCGAGCTGTCGCAGGATCCGCCATGTTTACTTCATCCAACACATCAATACCGTCCAGCAAGCTCGTCGTCAACGTCTGCATACGAGACCCACCACGGCCACAGAGGCAGCTGTAAGCTCGCTGCATGTGAGCTCGGCCGTGGTTGGATCGAAGAAGGGTAGGGTGACAGACGGTTTCGAGGAACGGCAGTACAGTCGTCCTTAGTGTATGAGGGTTGATTGCATCGTCTCCAGTGATCCTGCCAATGTGTGCTAATCCGATGTTCTCGTCGGCTAGATCACGCGCAAGCTCTCGCATATGTCTCTCATGAGGCGTATCCAGAATTATGATGGACGACAGCCGAAATGTCCCTGAGGGGGAATGAAAAAAATGAGGATACAGCTGTCTTCAGGTAGGACGATCCCTAGATGGGCATTCCATAGCGACGAGGACGGGAGGGAATGACGGGGCACTATCAGCGAGGGAAAGAGGAAAGCAGAAGCTTATACATGCTTCGTCAAGCAGACCAGTCAGCTTTCGCTATAGCCGTACTGTGCAAGTGTGACTTTGTAGATCCAGTGTGTGCTGTGATTAATGGTGACCATGTGCTACATGCATGGGACCACTTCTTTGCAGGAAACATACAGACAGTTATATAGCCACGCAGGTCTTACAACGCAGCTTACTTTAGAACGTTTTACCGTTCCTCATTTCTTGCTTCCACGCCCTCCACTGAGAGCCGAGATCAATCCGTCAAGACCTGTCGACACTCCTGCGTCCCCTGCTTGACACCGCCGGAGTAGATCATTAGCTCTTGCGTCTTGCCAGGTATTTTGGCCCCCGTCCACCACGCACGGCTTTCCTTCATCAGGCTCTTCTCAAATTCGGACTTAACCTGCTCCTTCCATTTTCGACAGGCATCAACAGATACCTCAAACGATTTGAGACCTTCTGTGCGAAGCTTCCGAATGACCGCCGCGATCCAGTCCACCTGCAACTCGATGAACGGCAGCGCATTCGCCTGGCTAGTAGGCGCTTGCGGCCCGTACAAAAAGAACGCATTAGGCAGTCCTTCAGCAACTATGCCGAGGTATGTTGAGATGCTCGCGTCCCACCTGTCTTAGAGTCACACGCCGTGTTTGTCGTAGATGTTCATGTCAAAGAGGCTACCCGTGAACGAGTCGTAGCCTGGTGTGAAGACAGCGACGTCTTGCAGGATCAACTGAGCTAGTAAGTAACGACCGACAAGAACGCCGTCCCGGTGGAATTCACGAATCAGTCGAGCCTTCAGGTCCACGACCTCGACATTCGACCGATCGAGCATCTCGTATGAATCTTCTTCTAAGTGAACCCGCCGGCACCCAAAATGCTCGGATTGACGTGGAGGGGCGACGATGTCCATCTTTCCGCGGTTTGGCATGCGTGATCTCACCTTCTGCACCCAGAAGTAATAAAGACTGCTGTTAGCCGTCTCGTCTTTCATGATATCAACATAGTTGGACCAGGTCAGCGCCAGTCCGCTCCTGGCCCAAAGTCGCTCATATCGGGCTTGCTGTTCCACCTCCGTGGCTTCTACAAACTTGCCGCAGCTCTGGTTACAGAGGAGGGCGGACGCAGAGCTATACTTTGCCTTCAAGAAGATCCCCTCGCATAGATTCTTCATCTGCTCTGTCTCCTCGAAAGACAAGCTTCGCTGACGCATCGGCACGGCAATGCGCGGGCTTCGTACGAACACGCTCGGTTCGCAATCCTGTTTCGCCAGCTCTTGCACAATCTGTAAACCGGTTGCACCTTGACCGATGATCCCGATCCTCTTGCCTCTCACGTTGAGGCCGTCAGGCCAGTGTCTAGGATGGATGACTTGCCCGGCTAGCTCATCCAGTCTCGAAAAGGCGGGTACGTACGGCTTGTTCAGGCTTCCGGTGCCGAACACGACGAAGCGGCACGTAATCTGAAGCCGTTTGTCGTCGAAAGCGACCATGTTCTGGCCCGCACATCGTATCGTACTTCCTTCACGCTCGCATTGAAGACTGTACATATCCTTTCGCATGTCGAGAGTGTCGTCCACATGGATAAAGTATTTCTTGAGCTCTTCGTGGCTGGAGTACCGCTCAGTGAAGTTGAACGACCCCCACACTTTGGCGATATTAAGCTGGTACGACGGGGTGTTCGAGTCCACACGAGCACCTGGATATTTGTTGAAGTGGCACACGCCTCCGAAATCATTTCCTGCTTCAAGGACCTTTGCAGTGGATCCACAGGCTTATCAGCTGCAATACACAATAGTGCTAAATTGATTCAGGATGCACAGCAGAATCGAAGCCAAGTAAGAAGCCTTCTGTTGCTTAAGTCCGACATCTTGCCTCGCTTACCTCTCAAGACCCATCATGCTTACCATGAAGCGGGCTCTATCACAGTACAAGCTAAGTGTGAGCTAAATTCTGAGTTGCTGCCATCATGCTGTGTTGAGGAAGTTTCGAGCCCACACAGTAGGGGTTTTCACAGTAGGGTCAAAGGCAGTAAAAGCACCTCGGTTAGTGCCCAGTCCAGTAGCTTCGCAGTATACGTACCCTCTGCCATCATGCTGTAGAATAGCAAACATCCATCGTCACCACGTCAACTCTCTGTAGCCCACCCGGAATGGCGCCTATGTTCTTAAGTCCAGCGAGAAACTATACTTACTGGGTTAATGACCTCAGTCTTGATCAATGCAGCCCTACAGTATCAACAGCATCACATGAATAACTAAAAGCAAGAAAGTAGTTCCGACATGGAGAGCCCTTACACAGACGATCGAGCTTTGGTAGCAGATGTAGGCATCATCGGCGCCGGCTTCAGCGGCTGTTCCGCTCTCCACAAGCTCCGACTACTGGGGCTGAGAAGAACTGGACGCTGTAATCATCCCATAAGCCAGGTATGCGTCGGCTGACATCAAAAATAGAAGGAGCCCTTGCCATGGGTTGAATTTGACCCTGCTGCAAATATGGAGCTGTGAAGATGGAAACTAGATGGAGATTATTCAACGCCAAAAGAGTAGATTACTAAGCCCCCGTCCGGTTCTTCCCTTCAGGAGGCATCAGTAAGTGAAGACTTATCTGGTTGTAGGAACTGATGTGTCCGCTGTTGTTCTATATCTATATTCTAGAAAAGCCGCCAGCAACAGAACATTCATATTTTATATACAGATCATACCACGTCAGTATAAAGATGTTAATTTTCTCCTCCACAGAAATAGGGCTAGGCTTCCAGAAATAGATCAAAGTCGAGTTTCTATTTATAAATTATAGATTGCCATGCCAGACGCAATGTTCCAGACCACTGTGCTTATATTGAATTGCAGAATTGCACGGCATGCTTCAATTTCAGAGTCCTTCCTAAATTACGTCAAGTATGAGAAGCGAACAAGACAGCTGCTGGCTTCAGCTCCGCCGTAGAAACCATTTCTATACTGTCAGTTCGACTCCAATTCTTTCTGACAGGCTCAAGGGCAACCGCGGCTGCCCTAGTCTCCTTTTTTGCATCGGTCCCAAGGGCAGAGATACCGCCTTGCGCTGGCTGACCACGTCGAAGCCGGCTGGGCGGGCGTTCGGTGATGTTCATCTACACCTTGACTAGCAGGCAGGGGACGTCACGACTGAACATCCGCTTCTGTATGCCGACATCACCGTTGAGGAGGATAGCCTGAACGTGCCTGCATCCAATTATATTGGTGATCAACTCAGACACGCTGTGGATACATCTTGTTTAGCGCCAGTATCAGCTTATGCAGACATGCTTGGTATCCTGACGAACGTTATATGAGTGTTTCTACCCGATGCAGCAGCTCTTAATATGATTACTAAAGTGGTTGCGTCGTGGTCGCCGAACCAGCACGAGGCTTCCTTCCCCTTGCCCCGTCCAATATCCTTCGTGAAAATTAGCCCAGGACAGACTTCGTTCGCAGCTGCCAGACACAATTCGTAGGAAGACGGCTGCGAAGATGCTTAAAACAAGGTTCTCGGCTATCGACGTCTACGCTGTTCCCGTCGGGGTGGACACTTCTGCCCAATACCAGTATGGTCGTCTGCGCGATCATATGAAGAGAGAGTCAGATTTCGTTCGCAGACATAGAATCACAAATAGTCTCCTCTTCGATAGTCGCCACTTTGCCACAGTGGCTGAGTCTGCGTATACCTCGTACGTGAAAGGCCAACCGTTCGATATTGTGCGGGCGACGAGAGCGCGCAACCCGGTGCCGCGTAACATGCAACATTTGATGGAACGCTTCATTCGCAGGTTTGCCAAAAAAGAAGCCGCACTCGCCACGTTTGTGCTGCCTCACGTTGCTTCCGCCATGATGCTGGACGCCTTCTCTCCAGGAATGCACAGTTTGTCACTTCCATCCCCTGTTGTCTACGCTCGAACACGTGCTGACCTTCCAGAATTCGCGCTCGAACAGGTATATCGCTCGTTGTACAAGACCGTTTTGGTGGGAGCTCTGGGGGCGCTAGGTAAGCCGAAGAAGTACGAGGCCATTTTGCGGGGCATAATTGCACGAAGCCCACGGCGCACATGGACCGATGGCGGACGGGTCGAAGGCCAGCACAAATTCATGCGGGCGTATGCGCGCCAGTGGAGAAACATCTACAGTGATCGAGACTGCTTGGTCTGTCTCTGCAGAACGCCCGAATACGCGTTGGCGTGCGGTCATGCTGTCTGTGCCGTTGACGCCCGACGCTTTAGTGAGAAAGGTGAACCTGACTCGTTCGTTATCAACGCCTGTCCTCTCTGCTTCAGATCAGTCGTGACGTTGCATTACAGAGTCAAGCCAAAAGCCAAGGTCATCAACGTCCTGAGCATTGATTGAGGCGGAGTTCGAGGCTTTCATTACACTGTAGATCCTGCAGCTGCTCGAGAAAAGGTTGTCATCCTTTCTGCCCGACTTTCCAGTCCAAAACCACTTTGATCTAATACTAGGTACAAGCTCTCGTAAGCCGCTGGCCGTCAGCGCATACTGTTACCCCCTCTTGTTGTCTGTATTCTTGCATCTTTGCATCGCGTCATGTTCGTCCTGCGCCTCACACCGCATGTGATGCTAACACACATCATTCCTAGGCGGCCTTATTGCTTGAGGTGCAGTGATGAAAGACTTTTCGGTGTCCTTTTGCATGAACATGCTTCGCAACATGTCGGTCAGCGTTTTTCGTTCTCATCTACTATTACCAGGATGGCTGCAGGGACGGGCTCTACGGTTGCTAACGATATACCTATTTAGCTCTCTATATCCCTCTGAGAGCATAGACACTTCCTTGCGAAACGCATTAGGGGAGAAGAAGCTCCTGGATCATTGCGTAGCAACAGCGAGGGGAGCAAAGGTTGCGGTTACAGCCTCCGGTGTGCCGCGGGGTGTGTATCTGTTGTCGAACTATAACGGAGCCAGGTCCGATGAGCACCGGGGCACCTGCCAACACATCCGGGCCACAGGAACCCCCGATCAGGCTAGTGTGTATGACGCGTAAGTACTACTGGACCATTCTGTCATTCTATTATTATATTGTTGGCTTACACTGACGTCTCCAAACCGCAAGGGCCACGACGGCAGCTCCCGGGTAAGCTTCCACCCTCCTAGAAGTGTGATCACCATGGCCGACTCGTGCATTGCAGGGTCTTCTGGCCCAACTCTGACCCCCGTATAGGTAAGCTGCAGGACAGCGCGATTTGCAGGGAAAACTGCCCGAAGCGGACGGCCTTATACCAGAGCCGTTCTCTGTGGCCCAGCGCCCGCCGGGGTGTGACCCTCTCTCTCGGGACCGGGTACACGGACGCCCGGCCGACGTCTCCGGTTTCTCCAACAACCGCACAGGCTCCCAAACGGGCGGTTAGGCCCTCAGGCGTCTTCGACATACTACGTGGCTATGTCTCGAGCCTGTTTCATGCGGTCGATTCTTTCATGGACGGCGAGGCTGCATATGACCGATGTACGCTCGAGGATGGACCTGTGTTGATGGACGGAAAGAAAGAATCTCGCTCTAATTTTAAGCTAGAAGGTCCCGTGCCCGCCTTGGACGATCTTGGCGCCATTGAAGGTCCAAGGTCGCAAACTTCAGCAGCGTTTCAGGGCGGCGAGCAGATTGACGCGGTCACCAGGGTCCAGGGCGCTGCTATCGAATCGGCGCTCTTCTATTTCGAAGCTGACGGCCCGGCTGATGAAAATCCAGTCTAGTACGAAGTGTGTGGGTCGTATCGTCTGCAACCTCGACCCAGGCACTGACCTACATCACCTCATCATGTCCCTCGCTGGTGGCGGAGCTGAGTTCTTCGTCCAAGGCGTGGTGGTGCCCTTGCAGAGAAAGAGCGTTAATTATAGAAGCAAACGTTTCCAGCAGTCAGTCCAGCTGAATGTACGTGATCTCGATGCCGAGTTTCCCATCGCCTTGCGGGATATCGGCCTCGGTTTTGATTCACTTTACGTGGTCTTTTGGACAGCTAGGGGTGGAACAACCATTTTGGCAATGCAGATAATACCCCGGCGAGTCCGACGCGAAGTTGTAAGCGTGTTCTGAACGTAGAAGGGAAGCGGATAGGCAAGAAGCGGCGTCTGTAGCTACGCCCGATCTTCGCTTTGGCGAGGAGGGCCTCGGCGAAATACTCCACTCGGTCATCGAATGTCTCCATCATGGGTACAGCCGAGGTGTTATGTCTTTGAGGCGTTGTGAGCTCTCGAGGTTGCTTCGAAGCGCGGCTTCTTGTGATGAGCCCCCGCCCAGCCGCCCCGTCGCCCCCAGCATCATGGTTTCCATCGAGCAGATCCGTCACCGATGCAACTAGACTGGGGAGGTCACCATCATCCACCGCTTGTGGCCTAGGCTCTACTGGCACTTGAACAGGCGTTGTATGGCTTTTATGCCTCTTTCTGTCGCTGGCGTCATGTTTGCTGTCCCGCTTTCGTTTTCGCTGATTGCGAAGACGCTCTTCTTCCGAATCGACATGGTATTACACGTCTGGCTCATTTTGCACTGTTTCGTCACGGAACACAGATAGCTGGACCTCGGGGTTTCTTGAGTCGAGGGACCATACCCTCATGTTCTTGCTGCTGTCTCGACACTGCATGTTGACGATGGGGGCCCTGAAGCAGTAATGAGGAACTGACCAGAAAGGGTCTGACGTCGGCAGGCTTTGCGGTCCCATTTCGAAAGAACGACAGACAAAGTCATGTAGGCGTGTCTGCACGGATAGGCCATGAGAAATCGTACAAATTTAAGCTGGCACCAAGCATCTTGAACATCACGTCGAGCACTGTGGAAAACAGAACGGATGTGGATTACTTCGCAGAGATGATGATGCCCTACCCTGCACACCTGCTGAATAACCGACTTGACCAACATCACCCTGTTCTCTGAGAAAACAGCAGAACACACTAGTCTCATTCCGTTGCAATCCACGTATGTCTTTGTGACTGTGATTATCATCTCGGCGATCATGATGTGCTTATTTGCGGCGCTGCAGAGATAGCTGCTGTTTACTACCCACTGCCGTGTCGTTTGCCTTGGTTGGGGCCCTCACCTGACGGCCTGGCAGTGTATTCTTGTGGGTCGTACTATTTAAGTGGCTTTAAGGTGATCGAGAACATCTTTCTACCACATGTGTACGCCCGCTTTCTTCCCAGTCTTAATTGGTCAGATTCCCTCATTTTTGGTTTCCTGTTCCTCACCGTCTTGGTCCAGTCCATCTCGCCACACAAAGCCTCGCCGTACGGCCGGACAATGCCCAATGGCCCAACCCCCGGGGAGCGTGTTAGAGCTCCAATAGCTTGCGACGACCCTGCTGACCGATGTAACCCACTACACCCTTCGGGGCAAGCCCCCCGCTGGGGTGGGCGAAAACAGCCGCGCAGCGATCATCACAACAGCCCAGTCTATCGTTAACCTTGTGCGGTGTGATACGCACTTGGAACTCATGAACGACTGCGTCAAAATCGGGAAAATGGTTGCGAAGCAGATGTTTGCTGCTTTTGGAGCTTTCCAGCAAATCCCACCGCAGGGGTCGGTAACATACGCTGAGCTAGCGACTAGCGTACCATACGACGTGCGTATTCTAAGTAAGGTCTCCCTTTGTCCAGAACTTGATTGTGGCTTTGATCTGCTAGCCAGCTGGAGGGAAGGGCTCTCCAGCGGACGGCGTGCAGTGTACAACGGACGCAACAGAAGACGATACTTACATCGACTGACATGAACTAGCTCGCCTTGTGTGAATGCTACTGTCCACCGGCATTCTACGGCAGGACGGTCGAGACAGTTGCGCACACTAACAGGCCAACGGTCTTCCAAAACTGTCATCCAACTGGAGACCTCACTAAAGTCATATAAGTCAAGGCCAGTGGCTGACGGACCGTCGTGCATCCCGACCAGCTCAGCTTTACCCCACAGGTTCACGCACAGACTGGTTTCCTACGCTAAGCTGTCCGATCATTTGCGTCAGTATGGTCGTTCGGAGCCCCGAGGACCAACGCCTGTGCCTTTCTCCTTCGCGTATGGCCAGCCGGAGAAGACGATTTGGGATGTCGCTTACCAGGATCCGGAGACGAAGCGGGTGTTCATGCGAGCGATGACGGCCATGGGAGCGTTCTCTCCTGTTTGCGGCTTGTACGACTTTTCCTAGGTTGTGGAGGAGTCCAAGGTGGATGATGGCCGTCGCATGCTGCTGGCCGACGTTAGCAGGGGAAACAGCCACGCGACGCGTTCCATCGCGAGAAGTGGCCTGCCCTTGCAGCGGTGCGTCCTGCAGGATATGAAGTTGGTCATCAGCAAGGTTAAACAAGCCGACGAGATGGGTGGAGTAAAACTGATAGCCATCGACATGCACAAAGAGCAGCCAGTTAAAGTTCCTCCCGACCCGGCCTCCATCGAGATCAGCTGACTGAGACATATGCAGTTGCCTACGTCTACTACATTCGATACCGCTTGCACGATTACAGCAATGAGGCCGCGATTGCCATCTTGGGGGTCATCGCAGACCCAATGGCTGGCGATAATAGGCTGCTGATTGCAGAGCAGGTGCTCGACGATCAACCTTCTGCGCCCACTGCGTCGCTCAATCTGCTGATGCTAACTGTGGGCGGAAAGGAGAGGACGGAGGAGATGTGGAGAGATGTAACTGCAGCTGCTGGGCTAGAGTTGGCTGACGTCTTCTCAGCAGAAGGCAATCCACCCTCTGTACTAGAATGTGTCAAACCAGGCGGTGGAACCAATGGACACTTGGGAGTGCGCAGGTCCGTAAGCATGTAGTGTAGCATATCTTGCATCTAGACGACTGATTCGCTTTTGATTACAGTACATTTTATTCGTTCCCTGTCCTCTTTCTTCTTCCGCGTCCTCTCCTAAGTATGGATGGGCGACTGCACGGCAAGTATGGGTATCGAAACACGGACTCTCAGACGAAGCCATGGATGCGGCGTTCCTCTGGCAGGGGGGGTGGCCTGGCCACAGCGAACAAAAAGAAGACCAAACCCAACCGCTGTACTGTTCCCCTGTGCTGGAGGCTTTGTCTGGGACCAACACAACCAAACATTAATTGTTTCCTCCCTCCCTAAGCTCCAAATGCTAGCGCCTGTCACCCTTCACCTCGAGCAAAAGCGTATTCGTATCATGGTCAGGGTAGATGACAGCCCCGAACCTCTCGCGCGTCTTCTTAGAGACTAAGAGTACCGGGGATGTGCACTGGAGACACGTGAGATGCGCCGACGATTACAGACGGGCGAGACACAGGCCGAGATAGTGATGAGAGCGCATTGCAGCTCGAGAGCTAAGTACTCGCCGGCCTCGTTGCAGAACAGAATGCATTAGTGGAGAGACATGCCAGCCGAGATCCTGTATCTTTGTAGAGCCGGTCGTGTTCAGTATCTCTTCTACCCATGACATGCCCTTGAAAATCAAGTTCTATAGCCTGCTGGGATGGTCGATCCGTTTCGAAGGGCAGCCGGCGGAAGTGTTCAAATCTTCTCCCCTAGCAAACTCAGTCGAAGCCATCTCGAATTTATCGCGATGTGGAGTCTCTATTACAGTATTAAGGATGGACCAAAGAGGCGCAGAATCCCAGAATGTATTATAGTAACTGGCCTGCCTCAGATTGTTCGGTTCGCTTACCCCCCTCGTACCAGTGTTGGCATGGTCTGCCGGTCCTATTGTGCCATGCACTTGGCTCTTGTCACCGTGCGCTAGATCTGTGTTGCAGTACCGTACATAGATCACGAGAATCGCCAGTGGCGAACTCGAATTGGTCCATTTGGAAATTAGAGGCGTGCTATTTCGCACTCACGGTCAACGTAATCACCAGAACAGAACAAGCAGTATTGGAACTGCACTATACCGTAGGCTTCTCAGCACAGACGGAGTCATCAATCAGTCGCGTGTGAAGCCGTTTCATCAGTAGACTTCGTAAGCCCACGCAGGATAGAGCGTGTGGCGATATCACATCTGGCGTTACAAATTCGATGGCATTCTGACCTCAGCCTCACGTACAACGCCTCAAGGCCCAGCGTACGCAGACGCGGAGCGTGGATAATTTTGAATTCGAAGGACTTGATGAACCTACTGTGCAGTATCCATGACTGACTGATCCCTTATGGACGGAATCCTCGGGTCTCAAACTGAGCTTGACAGACACCATGACGTGCAGACTGCGAATGGCATTGTTGAACTTGTCTGTCAAACTTGCAAGCAGTGATTTGGCGCCCGGCGTCGCGGGTGCTCATTCCCCAGAGGATCCCGCCTGGGAGATCGATAATCTATAATGTACTACAATGTGGGGACGAGGAGACGCATCACATAGCATCTCATACACCGCTTAATGCATAATTGCTTCCCCAGGTTGAAATTGCATGGTAATCACCTACCTCGGCGCCGCGGCCGTGAAGACTTGGCCGAACTGTTGACAGGGGCACGATACGGAACGTACCTTTTGGTGATATTCTTACCGTCAGAGCCTGGGGCCGTACAGAGTACAGGGAAATGCAGACCCGATTATTTCCCTCCGCGCCGGTACTGTAAAGCTCCCCCAAAACGAAGTCTACCCATGAAAATATCAAGCAGGACAAATCCACCTAGAGCCCTAAGCTTGAGCGTATCCATACGGTGGGAGTACTCTGTATCAAGCTTACGACCTTTCTGGGTTGATATTCCACGTATTGTGTACATACGCACGCAGACCTCTGAAGATAACATCACGCGGTACCCATCCCTAGCAGCTAGCGAGCACAAGGCCCTGTCAGCAACACCATACGCCGCACCTGGCCTGGCTGCGGAAGCGAGCAGAGAAGACCATGCCGTCGGTCTCTCGGCATCGAAGATGGCATCAATCGCGTGCTGTCTGTTTCCCTTAACTTCATGCTCAGTATTAAGCGACGAGCAACAGACCAGCGCCCAGCGAGAAAAGATCCCGTCTGGTGTCGGCTCATACACGCAGATTACTGTACCCTTGCATCAACCTACGCAAAATTGCTTCTTGCAGCGTTGATCGGCAATGCAAGAGAGAAGAGCTTCAAAGCACGAATAAATTTAGTCAAGAAGCTGAAGCTTAAGCACAGAGCGCCACATTTTGCACTACCTGTCGTTCTTTAGAACTTCCGACTTGGATACAAGATTAACTAGACACGCGACAGCGCCATTCAGACTCAGGCCCTGGAGTGGACTAATAGCGAAGAACCAAGGCAAGCGCCAAAGGTATCACAGGTACCATAAGCTGCTTACTGCGTGTATAGAATTGCGGCTTAGGTGGAGGGACATCTCACCAACAATGGGTGAATGCGAGAGGCAATTGTCCTTTGCTTACGCTGATAGTGATCAGCCCACGCCATTAGCCACTTTGGGCTCCCATCATATCAGAGCTGTGACCAATCTGGTCAGTAAGCCATTCCATGTTGCCACACCTTTGAACGCCAATGTCTCCGTTTTCTCCCTTACTTTTCCTCCATTTTCCTCAGTGGAAGACACAAGCGACTATTCTGTACTTTCTTAGTGGCCAGACATCCCCATTTCTGGGAAACTTTCATTGATCATCGGAAACGGCGGTAAATCACACATCTTGCGTTCATGGGAATAAAACGATGCGGCGTGATCTTTGGCGAGGCACCCCTGCCTATGAACGTAATCAATACAAGATCTGTGCTCAACCGAACACCAGCTTTGCGATCCTCTGTGCATACGTTCTTATGTCAATATTCTCAATGTTAGTGAAGTCGCGTACCATGTGTACTACATATGTACATAGTAATGTCAGTCCATCCAGCAAGGAAGGAGGTCAAGAGAGCTCCAACAGAGCAACGAAATGCCGCTGAGGCAAATAAAGCTTCGTCTTACAGACAGGAGAAATCGAAGCTCGTGGAGCATTCTATGTGCGCGTTCCAAGGTGTCACTATTGCAAATCTTACAGACACATTCATCATCTCAACAACATGACATTGAACTCTGCTGTTTAAGCCCGACAGACTGAGATCAGTACATCCTTAGGACACCTTGTAACATTACGAAAGGAGCACCTCAAAATGAATTCCAAAGTTGTGCGTCAGAAATTCCCAAACATGGCCGTATTTTGCGTTTTACTGAAGACACTGCAGAACGAACAGTCACTCCGGGAAGATGTAGATGAGTATGACGCTTAACATGATGGTTGAACTGTTGAAGAACAAGGTGGGCGAAAGAGAAAAGGTCTTCCAGAAGATATAGACCGTCATTAGAAGCGCTTATGCCATTAACCTCAAGGTCAGCTAACACAAGGAATTTTAAATTCCATGCAACGTATTGCTCGAGGGCTGGGTTTAAGGATTGAAACCCCGTGAATCCCTGTGGATTCAAGATTCTGCCCTATTTGAGAGCCTTTCGTGATGCTGTGTGAAGATACACTTACAATAGCTATTCATGACCTATCAGGGCTGAACAAATAAGCTCTCGTAGTATCATATAAGGTTGATGACCTCTAGAGAGCTGAGGCACCTGCTTTAGTAGGGTGACATTTCTATAACACTATTGCAGCTTGATGAGTAGCTGTTGCAACTAGAGATATAGGCGTGCAATTCTTTTGTTTAAGCTGGCGGCATGCTTTAGCTCCTTATACCTATTAAGCATAACTGCATCAGGGATTACTAGAACATATACGTTTAACTGAATCGGGAGAGTTGAGAAGCATATTTTTAGCTCCATTAATGCAGATAGTATAACTACAGATGAATCGACCCTCGACCAGCCTATAGGCTTAGTATTGAGCATTAGATGAGGAGACACGTCTTCTGTTAAGTTGGGGAAAGACACTATTTATCGCCTAAACCTCATCCAGCAACCCACAGGCGTCCAGCACTCTACACGTCGCCACACTATCCGTTCTCATCGTTGCCTAAAATTAGGGGCTGATAAGATACTTAATTATCTTAGGCTAGGGCATAATTATACTACATATAATAAGATCACTTAGACAACTTCACTAGCAATATCTATGCATCTAATAACTCAACTAGATATCTCTAACGTCAGCACTTTTGCTGCAAAGGGCTTCTGATAAAACACTTTATTATAAGATGCAACCTTAGAATTAAAGTGTTAAAATCTAGGATATTAGTTAGGAGACCTATAATACTAGGAATATAGCTATAGAGAAGATAATACTAAGTCTTTTATAAATAGTAGTGAGTATATAAAATATAGGTAGATATATGCGTACTTGCCTAGATAAGGATATGTGAGGTTATAGGTATGCAAATATAAATCATAACTCTCTAAAATATAGTTGATTATAGCTATATAATCCTACCCCTGCTAGAATGAATTTAAGGGATAAATAGATATAGCTGAGTGAGCACTTTTTAGCTAGCTGTGATAAGATTCTAAATTTAGCCTTAAACACTATTGTTAGAGTTATAAGTCTATTGAGGTACTCTCTTAAGTAGTAGATCAGATAAAGATATTATGCCTCTCTAAATATAGGCTTAGTTTTAGGCGAACTCTGTTTCCTCTATAGATAAATCAAATAGCGTATGTCTTCCTATATATACTTAGCCCTTTAATAATTAGTTAATATAACGTTAGAAGAGCAGGGGGTAGGAAGAAAGTAGGCGTGAAACGTAGCGATAGTAATAGCCTTAGCCCTAGGCTGGCCTCTAGGCTTTCGCTCTGAGAGTTATGTTAATAACTTTAATTTCTATGCTATCTAGAAAATCGTTTAGACAGCTAAAGTCTTAATAATTGACGATTAGTTGCTCTCAACTAAGCATTATGATGCTTTCGTAATACTTCTAGTGGCAAATTACAGCTAGCTATTACCCCTTTAAGGCTGAGATAGCGAATTTTAGTGCTAGTTTTAGCTAATACCCCTACGTATAGTATGTAGTCTTGCAGTAGCCTGTCTTTTAGTCTTATTGAGGCTCTTATCTAGTCTTAGATTGAGGAGATGCTGCATGCTAGATAATTCGCTGTTTGCTACGTTATAGGTAAGTATAGTCTGCTAACCTCTATAATTGCATACTAATTATATTAGGCTAAGCGAAAGGACTAAATTATAGTAAGAGTATATCTTAATCTCTAATTGAGAGGCTGAGTAGATAAAGGGTTTATGTTCAAAATGAATATTTATTTAGAACTTAAAAGAGAAAAGGGTTTTAAGTAAATGCTAAGCTGCTATTTGAAATTGATGTCGCCTACGTTTATCCTCACTATAGGATATTTATTATGTAGTATCTTAATATTAAGTTCCTATAAGTTTGTCTAATCTGATTATCTATATATGCTAGATATAATATCTCTTAGCATTTACTGCTTTATCTTGTGAAACTTATCTCCTCCTCTACGCCCTACCTTATACTGAAAATTGCATTAAATCTGTAGATAGCAAAACGCTAGCTTTTAATATGACACGCCTCATTATATAGGGGAATTCTATCTGCTAGCTTTTGCTCTAGCTCTTCCGCTACTATAGAGAGCGACTTTTCTATGAATAAACCTCTAGGTTTATAAGTCTTCCTTAAATGCTTTAGATAATGCACTAAAATATTGTATTTAAAGCGGACTTCTACTTTAGATTCTAATTATAGTTAAAGTATACTATCTAATCTAGTTCTACTTTATGTTAGCTTAATACTAACTAATCTACTACCTATAGTTGGTAGGTGTATAGGACTTAGAGTTTTCTACGCCTCTATAACTGAGGATTAGATATTCCTGATAGTCCTTAGGTTTATATCTATATTTATAAATGGTGCGCCTGTTAACACGCGAATAGTATTAGCTGCTAATATTGATAACTAGTTCTAGATAGCTGATCCTCTAGCTTTAAAGCTTAGTAAGAATGTATGCCTATTTATATTACTAGAGTTAACCTTAATAGAAGAATTAACTAAGTATTAATTAGTAGCTGTTAATATTAGAACGCTAATAGTTTTACTGTTATACTCTTATATTTAAGTAGATAGATATTAGGGTAAACTATTAACAGCTATAGCCTTAGAATTATCCTACTTAGCATATCTTCTAAATAATATCTAGCTTATTTCCTCTACTATATAGAGCTACATCTATTTTGCAGATAATAAGATATAGATAGAGAGTATACCTCACCTTATAGTTAACTTCATTATAGTTTCTATACTAGAATAAGAGATAAAGATATTATTATATATACTAGCAATATGTATTATATTAGATAGCTTAGCTCTAGTGTTGCTATCTTCTTAGGCCCTCTTTCGCCCTAACTTAAGGCGATATTTTTAGTTTCTATTTGCTTGTAAATTCATTTAATAAAGCGACTATGCTATTAAGCTAATAGTCCTTTATAATGCTTAGCATATTGCTTTTTAGAAAGAAGACTGTAGTACTATTCTTTATTAGCTATTGACTTCATATTAGGCTAATATTGCCTGTAGTTTTCGTTAAAAAACATCTTACCTATCTTTAGGAGTAATTTCTAGTTTTTTTTAAAGTTTTAATTAATAAGATTAAAGCTTTAGAGACTATTATATTTAAATATTAATATATTAATAGGAACTAATTTATGCTAGCTTTAAGCTTCTTATGCTGCTTATAGTTTATGTTATACCTAAGTAGGCATAAAAGCTTTCTAATATAGGGAATTTATAAAGCTCTAATAGTAAAGATATCTATCTTAAATATTTAGTATTAGATATAGGTTGATATTTATAGCTATAAGATAAGCTTAAAGGTAAGATAAAGTTAGGATGCTGAGTAGAGAAAATTCTAGGTGTTCATACTTATGCCTACGCTAGCCTTATATAGGAGTATACCTCTCTCTAAGCTAGACCTATATTAACTATAGCTATAGGCTGTTAACCTAACCTAAGGGGTTACATAAAAGTAAACTAAACCTTAATCTATTGCAACTTAACTAGACGCTAAGCTAGTTTAGAAGTAGTAATATCACTACGACTAGGGGACTAGTTGCTATCCTAATCAGCTAGCTATAAGGTAATTTCACAGCAGCTATGAGAATAGTTAAATATTATAATTAGCTAGGGTTTGCTTAAAGCCCCTTTTTATATAACTTAATTATATTAATTAGCTAATAAATAATAGATAGATAGTCTAAGGTTACTTAAATTGAGGGTTAGACTAGTTATTTAAGAATAGCGTATTGTAGTCGCTTAGTCTTATAGGATGTTTAGCATCCTTCTTCTTTAGTATAATTTTAAGGAGACCTTATTAACCTTTACAAAATGCCCTTCTTTTAAAACTATAATATAGACCTCTATATCTATTTAGTTAATAATATAGGCAAAACATAAGCTTAAAAAGACTACTATAGAAGGTCCTTATAAGAAAAGCCTTATTTAAATAAGGTTTAGAAAGCTTAGCTAGAACCTTAGGTCTTATAGACGACTTCTAGCTTCTAGCAATATTTAGTTGCTTTAATTATACTATCTCTCCTATCTTTATCTAGTGGAACTATTAAAAGGCATCAGATTAGCTTTATATGTTCTATCTACTTAGAGGGCTATCGCCTCTCTAAGAGATTATAGATAGAAATATTAAGGTGCAGTATACCTATTCCTTTGCTTATAATTAAAAACTAGCTAGGCTAACTAGAGGCATACCTGCTATCTAAGTAGAACTAAAGTAAAGTAGATATTTATAGAAATGAAATGTAGCAGCTTTAATAGAAGTATAAAGCTGATTTTAATAAAATCCTATTATTTAGTATATACCTTCTAGCTTAGCTACTCAATTATATAGACGTAGCGCAAAAGCCCTCTCTAAGGTTCTTATCTAGATTATCAGCCTAAAGCATGCTTAGCGTTATCCTCACTGCTTGTTCTATTATTAATAATATCTCTAAGTCTATAGTTTTCAAAATGAGAGTGGTAGAAACCTGCTATCTAAGGGAGACGTGAGGAAATAAGTAAAGACTTCGTTATAGTATAAGAGAACTTAATAGTCTAAGGTAAGACTGCAGCTCTAATGAGCGCGCGTGTAACTGATGGATGTGACGTGATGGTGCCTTAGTAGCAGGCAGGCGGGGAGGCTCTAGGCGTCTAGAGACACCCTGCGGCTGGAGCCTGGTCTTAGTGCGGTTGGTGTAGAGAAGCCTGATATCGCTCGCCTGTAGGGCTTAACGTAGTTAGCGTCTAGGGGGTGTGCATAGTGATGGGATGCAGTTCTTAGGACTTCTTATACATCTGCATACTATGTAGTAGGTAGTGGCCCTAGCGCACCTCCTCGCTAGTGAAGGATACTAATTCTCAGCTATCTTGTCTGCTCTTGCGCTAGATGGGGTGGTTGATGCCCTAGCGTCTTTCTATGATAGTGTGGGTATATATTACAGCCTATATATATTAGTTACTATGAAACTTCAGCCCTACTTATGCATAGACTATACTAAGGTTTATAATAAGTACTAGTCTAATTAAAAGATAGCTTATCTTAAAATAGTATAGGAAAAGGAAGTAAGAATGATAAGCTAGCCTTATGTGGATAACCTCTTAAGGGTGGACTGCAGTTATAACGACTAGCGCCTGCTAACTTACTATTGCACTAACTTAATTAGCATTAGGTGGCGCTTACTAGGTTGTATTTATAGCGTTATATATAGGCTTAAGTGCGCTCTATAAACGTTAGGTGCCTTAGTGCTGTAGAATAGAGCACTAGCGCTTATAGTATCTTATGAGAAGTCGTTACTTCTTTTATATTAGCAAGGAAATGCCCTCTCCGCCTAGATACTACTACGTCTAAAGCGCTCTTATCTATAAAGCAAAGCAAAACGCAAGATAGGCCTTTATTCTACTAGAGGTAATTGCTATGGAGCGCAACTATGCGAGGTCGTTTTAATTAATTAGAGGTGGCTACTGCTAACTAATTTTAAGCCTCTAATAGCTAATAAATACGCCTAAAATTACGTTAAGCCTTTAGTAGTAGATAAACCTATATATGCTTAACTATACTTATTCAGAAGCTTTTAGTTTAGCACCTTAATAAAGCTTAAACATAAATCTAGGTTTAACCGCTAGTCTATAAGACGTGGCGACAGTCTTACGACAGATCCTCAAGAAAAGTCCTAAGAATGAAGCTAAAGAAGAATTTAAGTGCTTTTTCTTTGATTCCGAAACAATGGACGAACTGAAGAAGTGCAACGCGCTCGGAGCGACGCACCTGGAAGCCTTAGCGAAGCATAAAGAAAGGCGTAGGTATTAGACGAGTTATTATGGCCTTCTCACTGCTGACCGTCTTAGCAACGCCCAACCAACTTCCAAAGAACGGGATCTCCAAACAAGCCAAGTCCCCAATATACATTCTCTACGCCGATAGATCTCTAGAGGCAGCAAGGAGCACTCTCAACACAGTAGCTTGTATTAGTACGAACTACCAGCCGGGATGCTTTAGGTCCCTCAGCGAAACCTCAGAGAAGCTTGAAAAGGGCAAACCTGTTCACACTTTCATCAACTGGCTCGGGTTCACGCCTCTATCGATATTATCACACAGCTTCAACATCGCATCAGCGACATTTCCACCAAAATCATAAATAGGGCTAGAAGCAACTCACTGCAACTACAGTATAGAGTATCCGAAAGTATATTGGCTAGCAGAAAGAACCTCGTGCTCAGTCCAACATTCTTTTAGCTTTCTGCACGGACCTACCTGTTCTTGACGCTCTGTGAGACGGGAGCTGACCGGCCCCGGGACCGAGGCCCGAATCCGAGCCGTATGGATCCCGTCTCGACGTACGGGTCGCCCACATCACTCTGCGGCCATACGCGTCCGGCGCTTGGTGAGATCGAGGGTCGCAAAAAAGATGCAGATGAGGTCTTCCAATGCGAACATCGCTCTCGTTAGAAATCTGGGATCTTTTGCTCCCCTCTTCCTTTCCGACGTTGCAAGGCCGTCACACGTCTTTTCGTCTCCATCGCAGCGAATCATCAGGGGGAATCGGAAAATTAGCGTGGAAAGGCAGATAGATGTCAATGCTGGAGGTACGTGTCGGGGGCTTTCTTCGACCTGCATTACGTAAGGCACGCAATGGCTCCTACCTGGACCACTTCACTTGCAAGCTCCGTGGCTGAGGCCACAGCACGGATCTCGCTGGGATTTTCCACAGAGGTGACGATGGACATGGCTTAGACTAAACCCTTCCAAATCAAAGGAGCATAATTGCTGACAAGGCAACTTAGCCTGCTACCAGATATAACTCCTTGTGGTATTCTCACGGAATTCACAGTCGCATCAATGCACTGCGCATTCCGAATTCAATACTTGACCTTGGCGATAGACCGGGAGTGCGAGAAGTTCCCACAAATGCGGAATCGTCGATGCGAAGTATGCCGGAGGCTCCGTTCAAAGTTCGGGTGTCCCATGTCAGCTGGTCATATCTAAATACCTATGAGCGTCCCCTGCACCACGTTGCTTCGCGTAAAAAATGTCGCACATCCTCTTGGTGTTCAAGCTTGCACTGCGGTTGTCGGTTGTCCAGGCTACGGTCCTTACCTTTTACCGATTTTTGACCTCGTGCTGATTTTCAGCAGCGGAAGGGTCGACGTCACGATGGCTGCTTCATTTGCCAGAAGCTGCAATGTCCGGCACAGTAAATCGTCACCTGCCCCATTTATGCATCGTCACCAGTCCCAGGAAAGCGCCATCACCACCCCCGCCTGCCCCGCTATGAAGTGGTAGCCAGGCCCGGTGCAAGCTGAGCTACCACCTCGCATACTGGAAGCTACTACTTCCCATAGCTGCCCCGCCGTCACGGTTCACCTTCCACGCCTTGACCAGGACAGGGCATCCCCAGCCAGATTCAGGCTCCATATCACATGACGTCTCGTCCATGCCGTAAGGTACTCAAGGGTGCAGCATTGCCGCCCCACACCTTCTAAGGCATCACAGTCCGCACCGTCTTCTCAAGTGCTTCCTGCCTCTCCAGCCCTTATCCTGATTGACAAAATGCAAGTGCTCGCCACACCACCTCAACTTGCACCTGTCACCACTTCAAAGGTATCATCAACCCAGACGCACCACTTCATCACATCACGTTCCCCACACCGTTTCCATTCGTGCAGGAAGAGTCCAGTCATCAAATTCCGCACCTGCGTGACAAGCCCATCGGTTTTGGCATGGAATTGAGCCTTGGTTTGGTGCATCTGCTCATTATCACATGGGAGCTGGCTGGGGTGTGCTGCGCAGGACGTAGATGGGCGCTGAGCAATGCAAATGGGGAATGAGGGTTGATACATTTGTGGTGCGGTGGGTTGCTGGCATGAACACGATGCAGGTCGAAATTTTTGGTGGTGGTTTTTCGACCTTCGACCTGCACTCCTCCAGGCGGGTGGGGGGCTTGAGCACCGCGGCCATGGAACCACGACCAAAGGTACAAAAAGCCCGCCGTCCCGTTTACGCGAATCAAGCTTCGCATGTCACCAGATCGACTTGTCAAGCTGTCTTGCTCAGCTGCAGGAGACAGGCCCTGTCGCAAAATTTTGAACCTCGCACCACCATCTTCCATACCTTAACGCCGGCGACCAATGCCTGTGTGATCTTTGTGCAGCGATCCCATTCGCCCAAGAACAGTTCCCGAATGCCACCCCCGTCCTTCGCACCGGCATCAGTCCCTCCCCAAGAGACCCTGCAACCCACTCCCGCCGCGTCCCTTGGCGATCGCCGCATCTGCGAGACCACTTTACGTGAGATCTCAAGTGGGGCGACCGCCTCTTCCACGTGGTGACCCACACTCAGCCGGTCGGTGCCGTCGAGCCCCGTTTTGGCTAGCGTCTCCACTAGCGCTGCTGGCCGTCCAGCCTGTCCCCCTCTGCCCCCAGCGATCCCCACGGAAGACACCATCCGGCCTCGACAGCGAACCCTTACCTATCAACCTACGACACGTTCTCGCCGGACGCCCTCGTTATCCACCCACGATGGCCCCCGCTAAGAAAGACCGCCGCCGCAAGGGCCCCGCGACTGCGAAGAAGAAGAAGACGGTTACAGCAGACGCCCCCGCGACCGGACCCGACGACACTGCTGACGATGAGGTCGTCCTTGGAGCTTCAAATGAGAAGCGGGCTTATGCGAACCTGAAGCCTCTGATCCCCCGAAACGACCGACAAGGTCACCCAACTGCCGACTACCCATTCTTCGGCTTCCCTTCGTCCCAGCACAGAAGCGCCGAGGACTGAATGGACACTGCCCAAACTACGCATAAGTTGGCACCTACAACCTACGTCAAAGAGTCGGTTCAAATTGCCTGTGCAGCCCAGCCATCCTGCCTCTGTGGGGCCTGCCGTCCCGGGCCGAGTACTCGCCGGGGCACTCGCCGGGTAATCCGGCTGCTTCGTCGCGCGGCTAATTGAAGCCCTCGTTGCGTACGCCCGATTGTACACCTCGTTGTGTACTTAGTTGAAACGCTCGTCGTACGCGCCCGACTAAAGCCCTCGTGCGTGCCTGATCGAAGTGTTGTATCGCACGCCTGATTAAAGCGCTGTATCGCCTGCCCGATTGAAGTGCTACGTGCGCTGTGATTGAAGTTGTTGATGGGCGCTGCGGGTGAAGGGAACCGGCCGATGGAATGGCGATGACGGCTGAGATGGAATTAACAGATGTGCGGGAGACCGGTGCATGCTTCAAGACTGTGGCATAGTGCTGTTAGCACAATCAATATGATTGGGATCTCGACTTTTAGAGCTTGGATTGATAAACGTCTCCGGAAGCATTCTTCTGGGGCGGCAAAGACATGGACGACGACTGAGTGCTGAGGATTGCCCAGAAGGCGTTTGATCAAGTCAAATAGTAGATTGATACGTTCGGCGAAGTTTTGACAACTGTACTGCTTTTCGAAAGATGACCTGGTAGGGACTGCCAGCACCTCTTAGGGAATGGACTTGTCGAGGCGCTGCTAGCATCCAGCAATGGGGGTCTGGCTGAGATGATGGTAGCACGTTTCTTTAGGGCGCTGCTCCTGCATCTATTGCTCCATGTCAAAGTTGATGCCCCGACGACAGACTTCCACGTGGCCACTTTGACTGCGGGCGCAAGACGGAACGAGGCTCCGTCAAAAGCCTCTACTGTCGCACTAGTCGTCGGCTACAGGTCCTGTGCCCTGTTGGGAATGCAGATCCCATGCTGAGTGAACGACTCGGGTGATTATGATCTTATGTCTCGGGAGACGAGCAATGTTTTTACTAAGCTGCAAGTAACCAACAACCAGAATGCATCGAAGCAGATATGATGCTGGCGGTGATGATCCTTTTCGGGCGTTGCAAAGATCCCAGCAACGGGAGACTAAGAATGCCCCTGCTACGTCCCGCCGGTGGGGAGCTCTCAACAATGGAAGTCTACTGAAGCAACTTTTAGGACATCTCAGCCACTGCCAATCAGTGCGGAACGAAAGGCGCACCAGCGGTGGAGGTTTGGCCCAATTGTGTCTGGCTACAACTGACGTAAGTAGGTAGGTACGTTCCTCAGGTGCTGTGAGTAAGGTAGCTTAGCTAAGTTTTCGGTACAGACCACTTGCACAAGAGAGTACGTACTGCGTATTGCAGCCATGGGGTTGACAAATGGAAGGGTGCCCGCCATTGCAAGCCTCAAGCAGGCCATCCACAAAGAGCGGGATGCTAGGAGGAGACACAAACATCTCAATCTCAGTGTGGAAATATGATGTTTGCCTTGGCGGAAGACACAAGCTGCCCTCGTCGAGCAATTCACCACAGACGTAACTGTAGTGCAAGCGGCAGTTCTGCTTTACTGCCATCCCGTCGGCGTCGTGGGGCTTGAGGTGCATGCACTGGACGCGGCTAGATCTTCTGGGCACCTTGGGGGGCTTAGTTGTCCCGAAATGACTGACGTAATCAGTGCACACTACCTCACCTACCCTCCAGGAGGAAGGAAGGAGGGGAGGCAGATGAGGTGATGGGCCGTGCCTGTTAGCTGCTGGTTGCGACCCGGACCGAAGTTGGGTTCCAGCGGGGCCTTGATGTAAGACCAATGCCGACTTCGAGCTGCTCGCGAATGTCTTCGACCCAACGACCACTCTGTCTTTCGGCGCGGTGACGACAATCCTGTGGGCCCGTATTCCAGTCTGCAACACATTTTTCCTCCATCTCAGAAGGATCCAATGGTCAACGCCATCTTGTCCAATGTCTTCCATGCCCGACTCAAGCGGCTGCTAACACAGGATTAGGCTTGCCATGGTAGAGCGTCACACCAAATGCACCTCCATCACCCGTCCCGTTCCCAAATTGCAACGGCAATGCGACGAGCTGTGTAGACCTGTCTTCTGTTGAGAACACTCTCTCGTACGCGAAAAACGCAGATCTGTTGAGCATCAATACGCGATCGAGAAACCGTCATACGGAAGATCGGGAGATTTCGTGCGCGAGTAATTAAGGGCCACGTTTAGATGATCGAGAAAGAAGCCGGGCTAGTAGAGAATGCGATGTCACCGGACAGCAGCGTCGATGACGGCAGACGGGGAGCCGTGCTCGGCCGGTGCGGGAAAGGAGCTCATGGCGTCTAGGAAATGTGCTGCAGCGGCGAAGGGGTGATCGAAATGAAGAGTCCATGAAGAACGTCTCGCTTGGAGAGGAGAGGACACTTGAGGATCTGGCTCTGGACTGGCGGATGACTGGCAGCAGTGAAACGAGCTGCTCTGACAACTTGTTTGTGTAGATACTCAGCTTCGACGGTCTGTAGGTGGTGCTGCTCTGAATGCGGAAGGTAGGATGGACCACAAACTCTCTCTATTGCATTGAACGCGAATATCCTTTGAGTGAAGGGTTTCAACTGTGCTCGGGGTGACGTTCGGAAGTAATTCGGGGGGGGAATGCTGCTATGATTTCGATGCGCTTCGGAAGGAATCTGCACTTTTCAGCTTGCTGCTATCAATCAGTGCGGAAGGAGTGCAGAGCTGGATATTATAAGCGCATATTTGTTCAGGATGTGACCCTTTGTTAATGCTCTGCGATGTGATCCGATGGAAGAGACGGTTCATAGACTGGTGAGTGCCATATATCAGTCCTGAAGCTAAGTAAACAAGAGACGAGTGCCCGAGAGCAGTCCAAGTGGAAATTAATGCAAGATCTTGAAGGAAATGCGCCAAAAGGGTTGATACTCGTTGTTGTTGTTGTCGACGTTGAACTAAATATGAGAACAAGAGGACGGCGCTCTCTTCAAATACCCCCATAGGTGGCCATAGAGGTTTCTCTATGAGCCATCCTGGCCCTCGAATATTTCCCCGTGAGAGTCATACGGCAGTCAACAAGGTGCGCCTCCAGGCGGCAAATTGCGAAGAAGAAAAGGTAGAAGGGAAGAAAGACGGGGGAAGACGAGGCGAGGCATGTACTCGGCCTTGTGATTCCAGCCGCTGTCACGGGAAAAGCCACGGAAGGCGGAAGAAACCTTTAGCAAAGTCCAGCGTACCTCTGCATCGGCGAAAGGAAAGCTGAGGAGCCCGCTGATAAGCCTAGAAGGTAGAGAAGCGTCTGTCCTGCCCTGCAACATGTCTCTCGCTCAACTTGCCTAATCCAATCAGCAGGTGTGTATACTCATTACGTCACATGTAGCTGGATATATTTGCGAATGCTAGGTCAGATGTGTTTTGATACATCTGCAGCCGGAGGCTTACCCGCTGCGTCTTCCCTCCAAGACACTGGAAGGTAAAAGTGACGGCCGTCTCAAGGTATGGACCAATTCAGAATCCGGGCGGCGTCACGCCCAGCTCTGAGATTGCACCATTTCTGTCATTTAAAACGTTGCTCGTTTCCGCTTTCGTTCGCTGCGATCAACCCCGCAGGAAAGTCTTCTTCCATCTAAGGCACGAGCAAGACTCAATGTCCATCAAGCTTTGATAATGGAGCTGTGAAACCAGAACATCTCCATCAACACGTTTCGCATTCAATTTGATGACATATCTGTAGGCTGTTGCACCAATGCTGCGCGGCTAACGGTCCCGATCTAGCTGCCTTACAGCTCGCGTTTGACATGGGGAATACGGACGGACTTCCTCAGTAGTACGTCGCCAGCAATGCCGAACAACAGCTTCGCCCACCGCCCGGATACTTCAGCACCGATGACCAAGATTAGGGTCTGTGACGACGACGACGGCTATCATCTTTCTGTTGGTCTCCTAGAGTACAGAGGCTACCCATCAATCCCACGACAATCACGCGCTTCAGCATGACGAGTCTGCATGTTAGAGCGTATGTTAGCAGTGTTTTAGTCTAGAGGGGCGGCATACCCAATCAAGATGACTGTCTCGACTCAGAGTGTCTGTTCTTTCAATGAATTCCATAGCTGGGTAGCGTCACTGAGCCAAGGATCAGTTATTGAATTCAATAGTACTTTCATAATTATAGGTAGACTGCCTGGATTAAAAGCAAGCGAGCGGGGATTCAAGACTAAGTAAACACGATGTGTAAGTAGTCATGACTCCAGACTGCATACAGGCACGAGGTGCGCTTCATTGGACGTCTCACCCAGATGAAGAAGAATCATGATCACTGGTCTGCTGAATTGGCCTGTGCCGAGACGTCCTCGCACAGTATGGGCATCGGAGTCATCCCTGGAAGCGTTGAATGTGGGCACCGCAAGATGACGCTGAGGCCTCCCGTGGAGGTTTTAAGCATTATGATATGCGTAGTTTTTAACTTTTAGACTAATAGGCGACATTGAGAAATTTTGGACAATGAGGAAGCTTTGGTGTCTATTAACCCGCGCAGCGGCGGATATGGGAGTAAGGACATGACTCCGGCCGTACACATCAACCCTGGCATCAGCATAGCTAGATTTGGCGTTGAGCGAACAGCTTACAGGCCCAGCGTATGCGGGCTGGAAATGGTCGCTGTACAGCTAGGTGATGGTGGCCGAGCGTTTGGACAGCCTTGAACGCGTGCCATACGCGAGAGTTGGCAAGGGTTTATCATCCATAGGGTTAAAGCAGTGCAATCATTGAGGTTTATGAGACACAGCTCCTAAGATTGGCACTTGATGTTGCTAAGAAGCGCGATACTACACTATTGCGAGAACACTTGAACCGACATGGGGATCATGATCTCAAACTTGAACCAGCACAAAGAGCTATAAGTATTGCACCTTGATTCTTACTAGCAGGTAATGGTTTGCTCCGCAAGCGCCATTGGAGAAATCAATACATACAGCAGAGAGACGGACAAAGTCCCATAAAGCAAGCCACCGTGCACAGTCTACCAAAACTGAATGATCCTCTGACGCAACAAATACGGCTGATAGTTCCTCTGTCGAGAGGTTCACCACTGCTAGAACAAGTCGGTATTCTTGCCCAACTGCTGCAGGGCTACCTGACGTCGATCAACATCCTCTAGCTCCAAGGTGAGCTGTGTCAACAGAGCATCCACGCCTTCCGTTGCGTATTGAATGTTGAGGGCCCTCCTCTTCATGGCTCGACACCTTGATGTTAAGAGACTTGCTAAGTCCGCCTCGTCTTGAGCAGGGTCGACGATTGCACGCATTTTGTGTAAGGCGGCTCGTCTGGAATCAGCCTTCGCAACGCATGCCTGAAGCTCCGCCGACGACACAACAACAGGGTATGCTGTCCGGAGCGTATTGAACGTGTTGCGTATGCCTTCAACCCTAATACCGTAGGCTATGAGCCTCTCAGTACCATCCGACACCTGTGATGTCATGCTCTCCATCATCTTCCGCTTCCATTCCCGCCTCATCTCTTGGGCGGCTGACAGGTTTTGACCCGTAATCCTATCCCCCTTGCGGAGCATGATGGGCTCATCTTCGACCAACTTGATCTCGTCATAGCCAGGATGTAGCTTCCAAGCGGTCATCGCGGTGCGTGGCGGCGTTAGGAGAGTCTCAAGGACGCGCCTCCAGAGAGACATGTCAACAGGCCCCGAAGACAAACGTTCCGTCAAAATGTATATCGCATTGACAAATACCGCCACGCCGCAGTCGGTGTCGTTCTCTTGCTGGATGCCGTGCTTCCAATCAAAGTTGGCCAGCACATTCGGCAGCCAACGTGGGGAAACCTTTGACAGTGCGCTCATTGCTGCACTCTCGGCGTCCTTCTTCCAGGAGGGGGATTGGCTGAACAACGAGTCCCAAATTTCGAAAGGCCCAGAATGTCGGCGTACCAACAGAACCCAGTGCTCTGCCTTAGGCAGATGAAGTGGAAGTAGTATCGTATGGCTCTCTGACATGGCTTCGAAACTTGCGGCGAGCGGAGGCGACGAACCTTGAACGATTTGCGTGTGAAGGATAGACACCGCGCCTGGGGGAGTGGCCCCGCTGATCAAGTCGAACAATGTGTTCATCGCGTCGCAATTGAGTCGTACACCAGGCCGTAGCCTTTCCGAGACCCCAGGCGGTAGCCGTGACCAGTCAAAGTGGCAGGATTTCTTGGTTAGGCCTTGGTCACCTGCGGATTGGTGCTGTCCTTCTGGCGTGCTATCCTGATCGACATGTGCGTCTTCAACCGGCTTTGGGGTTGACGTCTCAGCCATAGCCATAGTAGATACGCGAGACGTGAGGGGAGTGATGAGAAATGACTCTTCAGACACCAAGGTCAGGTGTTCGGGCGGAGCAGAGTTGGGTGTAAGTGAACCGGTGGACATCGGATGTGGGTGATGGCTGGAGGCCGACGATGCGCCGTCGATGGAGCTGCTCTGCCGGATGTCCTGTGTGTCCGAGCCCGGTAAAATGACACCAAGGTCATTGCTAGAGTCGATCACTATGTCGCACTCAGACATAGCCCCGGCGAGGTCGATGTCTTCCAGCTCGCTGTGTTCAAGGCAGGAAAGAACAGTCTCCGACCTCTTGATCTCAGCCTCCCGACTGTGTTTCTCAGTATCAGAAGTCACAGTCTGATCCACCTCCAACTGTTCAGCAGATTGCTGTTGGAGAATAACAAGAGCGGCCTGGACGTCCGAGGGAACCTACTCGCTCGTTCGAGACACTCGCTCTGGGCCATTGCCTGATCTCCTTTGGCCTCGTGCCGTCTGCAAGACGGGATATGCAACCTCGAAGCTGTAAGAGGAAGCCAGCGTCTTCAGATCGTAGAAGAAGCGCCTACTTGTCACGAAGCCGAATGACCTGAGAAGGGCTTCGGGGGTGATTTGCCAAGCTTGACTGACGGACCTGACCACTCCACCGAGCTTGTTTCCTGCCGTTCCTTTGACGACGTTGTAGAGACTTTGGATCGACCCGGGCAACTGCGCAAGTATCTGCTGACTGGTATGGGTGGCCTTGTACCGCGTGAGCACTGCCTCCAATTCATCCAAGTGCGTGTTTATATCGTTGTCCTCCTCGGCGTGACGAACAAAGAGTTCGAGGTCTTGATTCAGGGTACGAACTGGCGTGGTGAGCAGAGATTCGGGGCGATCTGGACAGAAATAGTTAGCCGGAATGTAGATGAGAATCAGACAGCTTGATCACCTTGCGCGACGTTGCGATCCTGCCCTGATGAACGGGATCCCGTGACCTTTTCTGCCGAAGATGAATCTTGGATTGGCTGCATGGGACGCACTAACGACGACCACGATGGCGCGCTTGACAACCTCGCCATTGAGACCCCTTGTCTAGTTCGCTGCCGTCGATGCAAGGGCTTTGCGAGACGTGTCGCCTTGCATCGGCTTCGTTCGAGATAGAAGCACCGGTACTAGGACAATTGAGCGGTCTCGCCCACTGGCCTGCGAATGTCGAGGCTCTCGACGAGCGTGTGAGCGACAGAGAGGATTGCAGCCCAAAAAGAAAGAGAAGGGAGTAGGAGAGGATGTCGAGTGGAGATGCGTAGAAAAGACGGTGTGCAGGTGACAGGCAAACGTCATGACGAGGAAGATGCGGCCAGTCGAGTAACACCGCCCCTTCCCACCGCCAACCTTCCACCACATCAGGCTGCCTGGGCGGTCCAGGCAGGTACGTCCTCCAGTGTGCACCTCCTCTGTGATGTGTCGCGCCCCATCTGTCACAGCCGTTTCATCAGCTACCTACTTCAGTACCTTACCTAAGGTACCTCCAAGATGCGACAGGCCCCGACCGTACCTGGCTTGGGTCCAGAATCATTCGAGTCGCTGCCACTGCTCCCGTGTCCCCCGACGCAGGCTTCTCAACCATCGACGACCAAACATGCTTAGACCAGCCGATAAATACTCTCCGATCGTATACCCTGCAGATCTGCCCAGTCTACGCTTGCCACTCGCTTGGACTGCTTCGAAGTTGGTCTTGTCTATAGTGCTGGCAGTGGCTTTCTCGTCTGACGTCTAATTTGTGTGCACACAGAATGATGTGCTCACTATTTCAGGACTGGGGACTGCAGGCAGCTGCAAATCAAGAAATGTCCAGCGCCATCGCCGCAATGGACTTGCCTTGGGTGACGTTGGCAGTTGCGCCACTATACGTACCGATCATGTCAGATATCGCTGGCGGGGGATGGTAGCTTATGAGGTAGTGGCTCAGCTTGCACCAGGCCTGGCTACCACTTCATGGGGCAGGCGGGGGGGCGAGGTGGTAGCTCAGCTTGCACCAGGCCTGGCTACCACTTCATGGCGGGGTAGGCGGGAGGCGAGGTGGTAGCTCAGCTTGCACCGGGCCTGGCTACCACTTCATAGCAGGGCAGGCGGGGGGCGAGGTGGTAGCTCAGCTTGCACCGGGCCTGGCTACCACTTCATAGCAGGGCAGGCGGGGGGGCGAGGTGGTAGCTCAGCTTGCACCGGGCCCGGCTACCACTTCATGGCGGGGCAGGCGGGGGGGCGAGGTGGTAGCTCAGCTTGCATTGGGGCCCGGCTACCACTTCATGGCAGAGCAGGCGGTAAGGTAGTTGGGTTGGCGTCGACTTTCGTCTATGGTTCCGGTTCGTTCAGACGAACGAATGTCGATGGGAACCAATCGGTCATGAGGCTGCTGTCCGTCAGGCGCAAACAGAGGACAACTAGGCGACGGTTTCGACTCTTGAGTGAGCCTCAAACGGGATGCCTGACGGCAGTGCCCCGCTGGAGCAGTGAATTTCGCACGACCCTGGCCCGGGCGCTTGGGTGCTTATTATTCTATTGGTTGGATATGTGGGGCTTGTGCAGAATTTCGCACGACCTGGCCCGGGCGCTCAGGTTCTTATTGTCCTATTGGTTAGATATGTGGGGCTCGTGCAGAATTTCGCACGACATCTGACATAATCAGGGCAGATGTGGCACACTTCCCGCTATCGTTCAGTGCGTTTCGTAAAACGCAGCACCGTTGGCAGTGCCACTAAACACCCCGTCTTTGCTTCCCGTCCACAACCATCTAACTACAGCGTCGTTTACCGCGACAAATAACGAGCCGGCGAAGCATCTGTGGATATTCTAGACTAGAAGAGGCCGCATCGCAACACGACCGACCTGCGACTTACGACAGCTCGGAGTAGAACGCGTCATCTGTAGAAGTTGCCGTGCGCCGTCAATTTGAACACATCCGTCCTACATAGGAGAACTGGGGAACGGAAGTCGACTGAAGCTGCTCGCGTTCTTGGTAGGCTCAATCTGCCGCAGATCTGGAGCGTCGAAATTGTTGTAGTTGGTTCGGTCGATGTCGAGGCGGCGTCCCGTAGTCTCTTGGTGTCAGTACAGGATTTGAAGTTCTACTGCCTGTCAAGCGCAGCGGCAATCCGACTCTTCAGTGGGAAGGTGGTGCGGCATGTAACGCGCCCAGTGCTGGAAACGGTGTGGGCGGCGATTGTGACAGACGGGATGGCGGAGGTGCAGGCCCCAGGGCGGAGGCAGGAGCAGCCCGGGGCCAGACATGACCCCGAATGAGGGGCGCGCCGTGGATAAGTGGGAGAGGCGGAAGAGACGACCGCGTAGAAGGAATGAGGGATGCAAGCTCCAGCGCGAGGGCAGGAGCAGAGGGAAAATGTTGCCCCAAACCAGGGATCCAAAACGGAGCGGTGGACTCGAAATGGCTGTCGAGGGCCGAGTTTGCGGGGCACAAACAACTCGCTGGAGTCGAGTCTCGAGGCGGTGGGAAACTGAGATGAGGGCCTGCCGTGTGGGCGCCGAGCGAGGAGGGTGGCCGATGCGGGACGATCAAGCCGCCGAAGCAAGGGGCTCCCGCAGTGGTGGTGGCAAGCATCCACCAAGAACAGACGCGATAGGAGGAGAGCGTGGAAGGGCTCGGCATGGGAAGCAGTGGAAATGCGGGGACCTGGCCGGAAACACTGTGAAGGAACTTGGCGAGGGCCTGAGGTGCAGGTTGTAAAATAGTACAATCTGCAACGTGGTGGGAAGGTGCGTACCTGCCAGGGACCGTAGGAGTAAGTCGCCCATGGGTACAATGGATGGTACCTTACGAACCAAGGCCCAGGAAGCAGGTGACCCAGCACCCGGGCTTTCCACCTCGGCGCTGGATCGGTCCGGTGTTGTTGTTTCTCAACTTGATCGGTGCTTTTTGCGAGCAAGCAAAGGTACTAGTGTCCCAACCCTCCAGTAGGTATGGCCGTATGCGTCGGAGGAGGAAAGTATGCCACTCATGAAGGCTGTCTGCTTCAACTCAGCCTGACGTTGTAATCCCGATTGCGACGAAGCGTCCAGTCCCAAGGCCACGCGGGTGGTGCATCTTACCTTGCCCCACCTCCCGACCCGGCAAGTGGACCCGACAGCGAGTGGACCTGACGGCGAGTGCACCGGTGTCTCTCCGTGACCGCGACCAGGCTCCGTGTCATTGACGGATATAATTTATGGACTGGTTTGCAACGATCGGACGGCTGTGCGCAACTGCAAAAGGTCGTTTCGCTCCGAAGTGCCATGGCTCACAAAAGTGGGTCAATGTACACCCCAGGGAGCACAATGGCCCACGCACATTCACATTCGTGCAGGTAGGTACCTTACAGATGTGGCCTGCCCCCGCCATGAAGTGGTACCTAGCCAGGCCCTGGTACAAGCTGAGCTACTACCTCGCATAAGCTACTACTTCCCATAAGCTACCACCCCGCTTCGGTGTTAAGCTGCCATCCCCCATGCTAGGTAGTGAAGTACTGAATGCCGCCGTTTGACGTGGCCCCACCCAAGACGGGAACGCCTTGACCCCCACCAAAGCACGGTGCAGTGCATCCCTCACGACGGGACCTGAACAACACTGCCAAAACACGTCCCCACTAACAACTGAAGTGCGGCGCCGGGTCCGACGCCACGATCGCGCCCGCGCCCAGACTACTACTGCGTGGTTCTCAGCACACATCACGAGCAAAGACAACTTATTCGCTGTGTTTTCAAAAAGGATTTCTGGAAAGATACAAACATAAAAGGCACCGTCTGTGTCGCGACGAGGGCGCTGGGCAGCCACCATCAGATGTGGCTAGCCACATCTGATATTATCAGTACGTACCCCAGCTGTGCCATTCAATCCAGCGTGCCTTTCAATCCCCCGCCTGCCGTCTTGGCGCACTTGACTATTGCCGCTGATGTGTGGCAGTTGGTGAGAACTGTGGCTGCAGATCGGATTCGATTCTCGTTCTTGAGTTCTGAATGATCGTTCTGATTTGCCGTCTCATGTGGTCGTCGGCCAGTCTCATCACATCCGCCTAATGTCCCCATAGACACCTTACTTGCACGGACACCAAACCTGCACGAACACCAAACCTGCATAGATATTCTACGTGCGCTACTCACTGAGTCACACGCACCCATGAGGATGGAAAGTTGCACTTCGTGCTGTTGACTTCCTGCCACCACTCGAAATAGAATGTCTGGTCTATGGGTCATCTCCCCTGTACTCGCTTGGGGGGCAACGACTGGAGGTACCGAATCAGCGTCGTAGCACTGCAACCGATAACGCTGCCTCTAACACCTGCCTCACTTCTGGCATAACGAAAAAAGTCAGGTTAAATTGCCTGTGCAGCCCAGCTATCCTGCCTCTGTAGGGCCTCTAGCCCTGGAACGAAGCTCTCCTATTAGCCGGATCCCCTTCACTCATAGCTCTTAGCGATAACTTCAATCGCAGCGTACGTAGTACTTCAATCGGGCGTACGATACAGCCCTTTAATCGGGTACGCGCGAAGAAGGCTTTAATTAGGTATACGCGACTAAAGCTTTAATTAAGTACGCGACGAAGGCTTTAATGAAGCACGCGACGAAGTAGCCGGATTACCGGGCGCGTGCGGAGTACTCGGCCCCGGGCCGGCAGGCCCCACACAGGCAGGATAGCTGGGCTGCACAGGCAATTTAACCCGGCTCGGACGAAAAATGCGGAGCATCCCCGGAACACTTTCTCGAGCCCTCGCCGGCGTCTTGGACAGCCAATTACTTGCTGATCGAATAACTTCGCCATTCTGATCGCCATCCGTGAACGTTCATGCCAAGATGCACTCGGACACCATCGCGACACGGTTCGCCACCATTTTTTTCCAGTATCCATCCTCCACCTCTTTGACGCGAATCCCTCCGTGTCTTAGATGCGGTCTTACTTTATGGGATAGGTCCGCTGCACCTGAACGACTGCACAGTAACTTGGGACAAACAATCTGTCGCGTTGGGTCTCGATACTGTGTTGTGCACGGTTGCTTCCCGTATACCTGCCGACTTGTCACCTTGCCCCCAGACACGGGCGACGGGCCAAACTCCCGGCTCTTGGAATGACTCGCCATTCTCGCCAAGACCTCCCACTTCCTTTCCAATTTTTGGCACAACGCGAAGCGTCAGGACGCAGGGGCAACTCCACATCTTGACCATGAAGACAGCCGATTATGTTCCCAGCCGAGCATAACGAAGGATCCACTGCCCTGGTTCAAGAGCCTCGGGGTCCTCTGCAACCATCAGCCTCTCTTCTACTGCCTCGCCCGACAATTCGACCTCGCGCCACCTGCAGCTGTGGCAGTCTGAAAGGAATCGTGGCGCGCAAACAGACACGTCTGAGCGGATTCAAAATCGCATACTGGCTGCGACTCCGGGCGCGATGGCCGTCGCTAGCTGGACAGTGCGTCGCATGTCATCCAGGCTTTTTTATTGGACGCTGGGTGCTGACGCAGCAGTCCTCGGCTACTGATGTGGGGCTTTCGCCAATCATGGGCTTTCCCCTGGAAAGTATAACCACCACCAACCCGCCTTTTTCCACCAGACTGACCGTCCGCTAAGAAACCACATCTCAGCAAAACCTTTCTCATCTTCTGTCACATACCTACAACTCCTCCTAACGCCCGAAAACTTCCGCAACAACTCAGCTAATCACTTATACAGGTCAACCCGTACCCTCGAGCTTGATGGCTCGCTTGACATCACTCGCGATACCACAAACATCCAGAACAGCCGACCGGATTGAGGAGGCGACTGGCAAGACGCACAAGATCATGGTCATCTTCGAAGCGGTGTGTTGCCACCTGTTGACCGGGCAGTCGGCAGCGAGTCAACTGGAAACCCTGCCCTTTGCAGATGCAGAGACTCCTTGCGCTAGCTTCATCGCTGATGGGCGAGGTCAAGCACTGCTGGCTTTGTGGTGTCCACCACATCACCCAAGATGCTTCCACAGGCATGTCAATATCTAGCCGCCGAGTCCAAGAAACCAGTTATCGCGCAGACCAAGGTAGGAGATGGGCATCGCTGGATTCGACTGCTGGGGCTTGCTCAGCCATGGGAGCGCCACATCAATCCATGCGGAGGTGACATTAAGTCAACTCCACTGACGGTCTGGGTCGAAACTGGGTTCTTTCTAAGATTCCCGCGTCAGAAACACGCTGGATCGCACACAACCGCATTTTGTAAACGGCGATTGACGGATTTCCGCCCGCAATGCCGTGATTTCTTAATCCTCCAACCAAACCTGATGTTCCACAGATCTTCATCCTCGGCTCTAAAGTGATGAATCTCTCCCCCATAAAAAGCTCGCGGGCTAAATTACCGCATATCACCGCGTCCCCCGAGGCCTGTTGTCGCTGCAGCTTAGCTCGCTACCAGCAGTTGCTCCAATGACGCCTAGGGGCTGGCTGTGAGTAACGAATACTCCTTGACCACCACGAAGGGTTTTTCCACCTCAGCCACTCCAAACATGTCCACCTTCAAACCCGGCACCCCGAAAGCGACCTTCCTCAAGCAGCTCGCCGATGACTGCAATCAGAGATGTACCCTTCCACGTCAGGCGGACCTCGAAACTCCTTACCCCTGCGCTTCGCTTTCCGTCTCCTCTGAGAAAGACCGCTCTCACAACGCATTCAAGCGTCGCAAAGTCCTACTGACTGTAGCGCACAACCAAACTTCATCTGACGTTCCTTCTTCCAGTTTCCCGAGTTCTCACACAATAAAACATAGATAAATGAATGCTCGGAGATGCCGTTTCAACCGACGGACCCTTTTGTTCTAGATCTCGCCGGCGACAGCCTCCGCGCGGCATCAACCATTTGAAGCCGTCCCTGACACTCCCCTTTTCAGCAAAACCTCAGACCACTTCTTGCAGTATGGCTATAGCAAAGACAGTGTCGTTTTGTTAGTTTGGTATAGCAAGCTTTTTAAATCATTCTATACACGTGCCATGACTCTTCAGTCCTTGACAGCCATTACCGTGGCTTAGGCGGGGAAACAACGGAGATGGGACTTTGTGCAGCATTTCTCTCCACATTAATTACACCGAGTGACTTAACGCTTCCCTAATAAGTTTCCCCTCAGCCAGTCTCAGATCTGGGGCCAGTAGTGAGGGTTCGTCGAGGTGTTTCTTAGCAAGTCGGCCTTCGGAACACTTCGTTTAGAAGAAAAGACGCCGTAGATCAACACAAGTGCATGCTGGTTTTCTTTCTACAGACTTTGTCAGTTACCTTCGTAGTCCTATTTCCAATTCTGCTTCTCCGGCATGGACGTAACAACGTATTAAACACGTAGACACACCATGACAGGTTTCTTGCAAGATCACAGTGAGCCTGTGCTGGTATTGCTGAAGACGCAAGCCTTGATTTCCTCTTTCAGGCTTTTGCATTTGCCATTGACCAACCTGCGTCACCGCTTTAGAGTTGTATGGTGAATGAGAACACAGCCGCGCGTCATCCAATAAGAGTTAGCCACCCTTCACAAGCATTGATATGCCTAAGATCATAACAGCCACTACGTTCGATGCTTAGATTCTCCGTCCGTTAAACTTTGCGCAGTGCCTTGGGTAGGACCTCCTTGGCTATGGTCCTAACATTCCGGACAATGAATATCGTGGAAATGCCTCTGTTTAATATTGCATCATGATGCATCCCATAACTCTCACAGCCGTACCTGACGCCAAAGGCAGACCGGGTCAGATACGCGTGGTTGGACGAGCTTGCAATGTTCAACACAATTCATTTTTTTGAGTAGATACTTAAGTCATGTTTTTCCCATACTTGAAGAGTGCTTTCAGTTCATTCTCCCAAAGAAAACCGGTGTTTGCGCGCTTGCCAGGGGATAGGCGCCTGTATCTCCTCCTTTGTGGGAACCGAAAATTAGGCCCATCGATCATTGTTTCGCGCTGATACTTATCACTGAATTGCTTTGCAGTATTCACAGGCGTTTACATCATGATTGAATATGCCCGCTTCGAAGGAAACCGCATGAACCTCAGGGCCTAGTGATGACGTCAAGATCACGATTCCTAAACAGAGCAGAGACACGGCTAAGAGTGGCAAAGGCTGATCACGGTGTGTTTACCCTCTGAGGTTTGTTAATTGACGTCGCCAGCATTCTGCTCCGCAACTTCTGGCCCAAAGTGCAGAGGTTGTCTTCCTCGAGACACATGAGTAAGTTGAGCGCAACGAGTCGAGACTACGGAGAGAACACCTCTTTTCAGATGTGAGTGTTTGTTCTATAGGATCTCACTTTATTACCTATGACGTCCTTTTTTCGGTGTCTAAGATATCGCGTGGCTTTTAAGGGCAATTCTTCAGCAGAGTCCAACGTACTTCGATGCCTGTGGGTTCTCCACCGTGCTGAGGGTTCATCACCTAATGGACTGTACACTTTAATTCCCATGCCATAGCTGGTCTACGAATGGACTTGATTGGGATTCGTGTCGTACCAATACGGTGACGTGAGGAAGCAAAAGGTGCTTGATTCTTGCAGTGGGAAAGACGCGCAGGGGGAGGGGGCCAAGGGGGCGCGCTGTTATCCATCACGACAATTTGGCATACCGAGAGGAGCACTTTATCAACTGAATTGGCCTTATTTTGAATTTGATGCAGTCGTCGGCCTTTCGAATTTGGAGCGGGCATGTCAGACAAGGGTGGCATGCCAATAATCGCCATCCCAAAGTCGCAATCCAGAATGTTAAGTGACCTCCTAGCGTATAAATCATTGCCTTTGATGACGCTTTCTGCCTAGAGCATCCGTCTTTGGTGGGTGGCATGGGTCTGTTTGATTTCCCGTTCAATAAGAATGGGAAACGAACTTGGTGTGTCGTGGATCAGATTTCCGCTAGAATTTCACCTCACACGGCATCTCTCGATCCTGGCTGGTTGCTGTATCCGTGCCCCACGTCTGAGCAACTGATTCGAGAGGGTATTTCAAGTGCCGAATAAACCGTCAATGAAAACGCCTTAGCCAGTGGCCAATTCCAAGAACTAACAAGCTGGTCAGATCCTCGTTCGGCTGTTTCCTCGGTGTCTCAAGTCCTTCTTGGCCACATTCTGCAGCTCCTAAATGTCTCCTTGACCCCTATCAGAATGTAAGACAGCCCAAATTGTAAAGATTCAAAGGCTTTCAGGGCTAAGGGGATTTTCTCTAGAGTGATTGTGAGCTATACGATGGCTCTGCCTCTTCGTAAGCACCTGAGACAGGCACTTTCCTGACCTTGACGAAGAAAGAGAGATTCGCATCACTTCTCTTACCGGCGGGGGAAATAGGCCACTTGTCTGGACGGCAGGCAGCAGAACTCATGGCTACTTAGCACGCTCAAGCACAGTTGGAGTGCCTTGGCTGTAGCCCAAAAAGTCAAGGAAAAGAGTAGTGCGAGCTCATTCATTAGCACAGAGACATACGTTCGGCTAGCAGCCGGTGCGGCAGTACATGAAGTCGTGATTCGTGTGATCTTGGATCCGGCAACCAAAAGGGCCAGCCCATAGGTAGAAGATCAGCTGGCTTATGCTTATCCTTCTTTTACACACGCATAGGGTCATATAACATTAAGAAATCCGCGTTTGAAAGTTGTGGAATAGTCGGCAGGGAATGACCGGCTAGAAGATAGCAGGTGGCTGTAGCGCAAATTGGTAGACGGAAGTCTATGTCAACTAGATACAATACCGTAAACGAGCGGTGTCTGACTTTCCGAATGGTTTCAGAACTCTCGCGCGCTGTTCTCGCCCACCGCAAATTCTTCGAGTGTGGCTCTCCCTCGAGGCAGTTGGCGATGGCTCTAGTGGGCATGCTCCTCATCACTGTAAATAGACGATAAGCAAACAAACTCTAAGGATTACAACCCAAGTATTGCCCATACAGGTGTCAGGGCTGTAATACATACACTGGCGTCACACGATGCCTGATTTCGGTATCTGCGACGGACTGTATCGGCAGTTGATTGCGTTCTTATCCTATCACCCTAAGGACTATTTGAGCAATCAGACCAAGCGCCGTACGATACGCTCAGTTCTTCCTCTTTCTCTTTCGTATACCATCGCCAAAGGTGCGAAGCCCCAGAAGAGCCAAGTGGCGACCAGGACGACAAACCCCCCTGCTCTGAGCAGGCAGTCCCCCGGTCATACAGCCAACCAAACGAGGATTACTTCACAACAAGCTATCGTCTCGATACTCGGCCAAACTGTCATGACGGAGCTAGATGAATTGACTGCCCATCCACCGTGCCAGCTTCAATGGGCTGTCGACATACTATCTTTAGAGCACGAGAACACAACTTGCTCCCCCCCCCTCGAACTGATGCTTGTTCGTTGACATCAGCTGTGCTTCTTCTAGCTCATCTGCTTGTCCAAGGAACTCCTCGTGTTTTACTTAATTACTTGAATCATCTTATGTGAGTGGGGTGGCTGAACGCGGAGTGTCCAGATAGTCCTTCGCCTGCTCGGGAATGCATCAGTGCTACGGCGCCCTCGAATGGCGTGCTACGCATCGAAGACATGGATCGCAAGCTGACGCCACATATGTAGAAGATGGTGTCTCCAACCTTTGTCCTTTGGGTGCTACTTGCGTCTTTGGCGAGTTTTCAATTTCGCTGGCAAGTTGATCACGGTGCCATAGTCAAGAGACGGCGGCGAGAATCTTCGAACGCTGGCTCTATTGGGCCAGGTCGACCGTGCTGTTACATGTAAGCCATCAGCTATGCTGTGTCGCCTACTGAATGTCATCTTGAGCATGGTTGGCAACCAGGGCGCTCCTCGGCACATTGCAAGGCCGATCCAATCGCGATTTCGCTCGAACCCATGGACATCCCAGTGAGCTTCAATTCCGTCACTCTGTGGAGGTATCCTTATCATGAAATAGTGTTACAAGCGAAACCACGCAATACGTGTACCGTGGCTGTTACCCGTTTGGCCAAGTCAGGCACGTCTTCTCCTTATGCGACTACTGCTCGGCGGAGTATGTCCCGCGCATCACTGTCGGTGTAGGTTTGAGTCGGCGATCGGTATCGGCGCCGATAGCTACGGACCGGTGTATCATCCCATTTGTTCGGAAGAGAGAAAGAGGGGGCTACGACACGGTCAGAGACATGAACACGTCAAGGATAAGAGTCAGACAACACACACGCCTTTGCTCGGCAATGTGCGCCAACCTTGACAGTTGAAGAGGCTAGGCGGTGGGCTTACGGTTTTCTAACGCGATAGCAAGCGCCGCGTTGACTCCATCGATGGGTTTAGGCGCTGGAAAGGCCGGCATCAGTGCGCGGCAACATGCTCAGGCCACGGAGACGCCGTTGCTGTTATTTTAACCGGCCGACGGAGCGATCAGCAGGAAGGGTCGTTGTGACATTTGGTCGATGGATGTCAAGGGCCGTCGCTTGGCGAAGAGACGCACGGGAGGCCGTGACCATAGTGCGATACGCGTTAGAATCGAAGTCGTGGTCTTGGTCGCGATCGAGGTAACGCCGGACATGCTAGCGTTTAGTAACAGTGACGGTATCCGCGCACACTCTCCGAATCTCATGTCGAGATTTGGACGGCTCGCCGGTCCACATCGAGTAGTGGGATCCTCAGAGTGGTCAACGGGGCGTCGGCGCGTGCAGGCGCTCGAATCATCTTGCCCTTCCCACATCGACGTCGATCTTCTGAATGGGACTGCCACTAGCGCGTGCTGCGAGATGAGGAGGTTGCACGCTGCTGCTAGTCCTTTACCTAGAGGCGTTAGTCAGCCTGCGTTAAGCGTAAAACTCCCCCTAATTACATAAGGAACGAAAATACTAGGTTTCTATATAAGAAACTGGTTGCTATTAGGGTTATTGCTAATAACTTTATATCTTTAACCTTAAAATTAAAGTATTATAGCTTATAATTATTAATAAGCTTTATTAAGCTTAAACTTAAGCTACTTCTATTTTAATATTATAGAAAGTATTATTTATTACTTTAATTATAGTATAGAGAAGGTCTTTTTTAAAAGTATTTATAAAAGTTTTAGTTATAGCTATTTTAATAATATACTACTAATTAATAAAAAAGTATTTATTAAATTTAAAAATTTTATTTAGTATATAAATATTATTTTATATAGTAATACTTTTAGTTACTTATTTATATAAAAGTATTAAGTTTATAGTTATAATGCAGCCCTCCTATAAAAAGATTATAGTAAAATTCACCTTATACATAAGCATAATTCTAGAAATACTATATAGGCACTTTAACCTATACCCTCTACTAATTAAAGAAAATAGTATAGAAACCCTATACGTTCCTACTAGTAAGTAAACCCTCTAAACGTTACTATATAAAGTTAAATACGCGTTTTAGCTAAATAGACTAGTAGAATAGTAATAACGCTAGCTATATAGCGTAAAGCTAGTAGCGCTATATATAGTAAAGCTAATTATATTAGGGCTAAAGGGGTTACTAAGGCTCTTATAACTTAGTAATACTACTAAATAGAGATAACTCCTTAACTAAAGAGGTTGTTATAAGAGGTTCTTATAGCTAGAAGTATAAAAAGTTTTACTACTATATATAGAGCTTTATACTTTTCTTTTTTCTTCTTCTTTACTAATTTATAATAAATCCTAAAGTATCTTTATAATATCTATACTATATAAGGAATATAAGAATACTAACCTCCTATAAAGTATACCTTTCTATAAGTAAATAGCTAAAAGTATTATTATATAGAATAATATCTATATACTAAATAAAGCTTTTAAATTTAGTAATTACTCTTTTACTAATTAGTAGTATATTATTAGAGTAGTTATAACTAAAGCTTTTATAAATACCCCTAGAGAAGACTTTTTATATACTATAATTAAAGTAATAGATAATAGCTTTATATACTTTTATGTAGAGGCTATATATATTTCTAGCTATTCTAAGGAGTAGCCCTTCTTTATATAAACCTTCTATAATATTAAAGTAGAGGTAGCTTAAGCTTAGGCCTAGTAAGGCTTATTAGTAAGTACCCTTTATACTAAATAGAGAGAGTATTACTAATAATAGTATAGCTACTATAAAGGCGTTAGCTAGCTTAATTAAATAAGAAGAATAGTAGATAGTAAAGTAGTAATAGAGATAGTATTTAATAGTAGTATAAGTAATATATAAGAGAGAGGATAGGTTAATAGTTTAGTAATCTATAGTAATTAAGTAATTAAGTAATTATAAACTATATTATTACTAAAGTAAAGTTAAAGATAGTGAAGTTGTTAACTGATATGTATATATAAGTGCGGCTGAGGTTAGGAGAGTTATAATTATATAACTAAAGGCTATATGTATTATTAGGAGGCGTGGAGTTAGGAGGTCTGTCGCTCTAAGTAGGTAAAAATCACAGTAAACAGCTAGAGGCCTTATATAAAAGTATATTCTATAAAGGATAAGTATTTTTATATATCTCTTATAGTATAAATATTATAAAGGATTTATTATAAGTTATTATAAGAAAATAAAATTATAGCGCTAAGCGTTAGTATTAAGCCTTTATTAAGCCTCTATTAAGCCTCTATTAAGCCTCTATTAAGCCTCTATTAAGGTTTAACTATATTAGTTAGCTAAGCTTTAAAAGGGGGCTCTATATATATAAGTAGCTAGAAAGGTTAACTTACTTAGTTAATACTAATTAACCTCTATATTACTACTTTTAAATCTTTCTCTAGCTTAGCTTAAGTTTATAGTTATAATATAGCCCCCCTATGAAAAGACTATAGTAAAATTCACTTTATATATAGGTATAATTCTAGAAATACTATATAGGTATTTTAACTTATACCTTCTACTAATTAAGGAAAATAATATAGAAACCTTATATATTCTTACTAATAAATAAACCTTCTAAATATTATAAAGTTAAATATATATTCTAGCTAAATAGATTAGTAGAATAGTAATAGTATTAGCTATATAGTATAAAGCTAGTAGTACTATATATAATAAAGCTAATTATATTAAAGCTAAATAGGTTATTAAAGCTTTTATAGCCTAACTAATTATAGCTTTACTAAACTTTCTAATAAAATAAATACTACTATATAAGAGATAACTTCTTAACTAAAGAGGTTATTAAAAGAAGTTCTTATAGCTAAAAGTATAAAAACTCTATTATATATAAAGTTTTATATCTTTCTCTCTTTTTAATTTATAATAAATCTTAAAATATCTTTATAATATTTATACTATATAAAGTACTTAAGTTTACTAAATATAAGCTAAGTAGTACCTTTATTTCTATAGATAATATATAATATATTTAGAATAAGTTTAACTTTAATATACTTAATAAAAAGTTTTTATTTAAAAAATAATCTAATAAAAACTAAAAGTATATTATCTTAATAGCTTTATTAATAAGCTTTTTAGAAGCTTTTATAAGTAGTAATATTATTCTTTTTATTAAAAAAGCTTTAAATAGTATTAATATATAGTTTAATTATATCTTTAGTTATCTTAATAAATAGGACTTTTTCTCTAAAGTACTTAAGGGTACTAAAGAGGATATAAAGCTTATATAGAGGAATATAATAAGTATACTTTATACTAACTAATAGAGAGAGTATTACTAATAATAATATAGCTATAAAAGCGTTAGCTAGCTTAATTAAATAAGAAGATAAAAATAGTAATAACTTAATAATAAATAGTAAAGTAATAATAGAGATAGTATTTAATAGTAGTATAAATAATATATAAGAGAGAGGATAGGTTAATAGTTTAGTAGTCTATAGTAATTAAGTAATTAAGTAATTATAAACTATATTATTATTAAAGTAAAGTTAAAAATAATAAAGTTATCTAATATAATATATATATATATAAGTATAGCTAAAGTTAAAAGAGTTATAATTATATAATTAAAAGCTATATATATTCTTAGGAGGTATAGAGTTAAGAGGTTTATCGCTCTAAGTAGGTAAAAATTATAGTAAATAGCTAGAAGCCTCTCTAGCTTAGCTTTTAGCTAAGTTTTTTATAATTAAGTAAGTTTTATTTAATTAATAAAAAGCTAGTTTTAGAATAAGTAGTAGTATAAGATATTATTAAGCTATTATTAATATCTCTATACTTAATAAGTTAAGTAAAAATTTTACTTTTAAAACTCTTTTAATATTAAAGCTTAATATAGCCCTCTTTACTAAACTTATTATAACTATTTACTAGTAAGCTAACTAAAATTATATATTAATTTAAGCTCTCTCTATATACTTTAAACTTATATCTAAGGTTTCTAAAACCTAAATATATAAATATAAACGCTTATTAGTATATACTTATAAAGTTTTTACTAAGAATAATATACTAATTTAAACTTATAATTAGCTAATAGTAATAGAAAATAGTAACGTTTTTTAGTTTAAGTTTATAGTTATAATACAGCCCCCTTATAAAAAACTATAGTAAAATTTACCTTATATATAAGTATAATTCTAGAAACACTATATAAATATTTTAACTTATACTCTCTACTAATTAGAGAAAATAGTATAGAAACTTTATATATTCTTACTAATAAGTAAACCCTCTAAATATTACTATATAAAGTTAAACATATACTCTAGCTAAATAGACTAATAGAATAGTAATAGTACTAGCTATATAGTATAGGACTAATAGCATTATATATAGTAAAGCTAATTATATTAAAGCTAAAGGGGTTACTAAAGCTCTTATAGCTTAGTAATAGCTTTACTAAACCTTCTAGCGAAGTAAATACTACTAAATAAAGATAACTCTTTAAGTAAAGAGGTTACTATAAGAGGTTCTTATAACTAGAAGTATATATTTTATAGTTTAAAGCTTTTAAACTATAGAAGATCTATTAAGTATTTATAAAAATAACTTTTAGCTTTTAAATATAATAATAATATTATTATATTAGCTTTATTAACTTAATATAAACTAACTTCTTTATATTTACTTACTAAGAATATATTAATTTTAGTTTCTAAAAGTATTATCTCTATAACTTTCTTAATATATTATAGTAAATATTAAATTAATAGCCTTTTTAGTTTTTTACTAAGTAGTTAATAATCTATTAATCTTTAGGTATAAAGTTTAAAAATTTCTAAATTTATACTTATATACTCTTTTTTTAGTTTTTATTTTAGCTTTAATAAGGTTTTAAATATTAGAAATTTAATATATAGTAACTATATATTATAGCTATTACTATAGAGTAGCTATAAGAAATAAACTTAAAGTAGTATAACTATAAAATAGTTAATAAACTCTTAATACTATTAATATAAGAAGCTATAGTTAAGTTAGCTTTAAAGAGGCTTTATTTTAATTATAATAGTTTTAATACTTTAACCTACTTAAAGTATAATAAGCTAAACTACTAAAAAGCTAAATATTAAGCTAATTTATAATATTAAGAGTATTATAAAAAAGGCTACTTTACTAATTACTAATAAGTTATTAAGTTTTTAGTAGGCTTAGGTAGTCTTTATATTAATATTAATACTATATAAGTATATTTAATACTAATAATATTACTAACTAATAAGATTTATAGTATACTTATTATATAAGGTATATAAAATAGAAAGGATAGTATATTAAAGCTATATAGTTACTTATTAGAAAATAATTAGTTACTAAGTACTTAAACTTATTAGTATATAAGTAAAAAACTTAAAGCTAAATAGAAGCTATTAATATATAAGTAAAAGATTTAAATACTACTAAGAGCTTAAAGAGCTTCTAGTAAAGCTAAATATATATAGGTAAAAGACCTAAAACCTTAAAAAGAAGTAAAAAAGACTAATTATAATTACTATAGAAGGTTTAAATCCTTATATAAATAGGAGTTTTTTTTTTATATAAATTAATAGACTTAAAGATTAAGCTTTCTATAGAGGGGGTAATTATAAAGAAATAGGATTATAGCGCTAAGCGCTAGTGCTAAGCCTTTATTAAGCCTCTATTAAGCCTCTACTAAAGTTTAACTATATTAGTTAGCTCAAGCTTAAAAGAGGGCTTTATATATATAAATAGCTAGAAGGGTTAACTTACCTAATTAATACTAATTAACCCCTATATTACTACCTTTAAATCCTTCTTCAGTATAGCCTTTAGCTTAATCCTTTATAGTTATAAAAAAGGTTATTAATATAGGTTTAAGAATAAAGAAGAAAAAGAAAAAGAAAGAGAAGTATTATGCTTTATATTAATAAAGTTTCTATATTTCTAGCTATAAGAACCTCTTTTAATAACTTTTTTAGTTAAAAAGTTATCTCTTATATAGTAGTATTATAACCTCTTTAGTTAAAAAGTTATCTCTCTTATAGTAGTATTATTATAAAAGCTTTAATAACCTATTTAGCTTTAATATAATTAGCCTTACTATATATAGCGCTATTATAACTAACTTTATATTATATAACTAGTATTATTACTACTAATCTTATACTATATAACTAATACTATTATTATTTTATTAATCTATTTAGCTAAGGTATATATTTAACTTTATTTAGTAATATTTAGAGGGTTTACTTATTAATATAGATATATAAGGTTTCTATACTATTTTTCTTAATTAGTAGAAGTCTAAAACTACTAAGTCCTAACTAAGTACCTCCTAAAGGAGAATTTAAGTAAAACTAAATATGACTAGCGCTATAAAATAGGTTTAAGGCTAAGATTATTAATACTGAAATAACTAGTTAAACTATACCTAATAACTAAATAACTAGACTTATAACTATTAATTATATATTAATATAACTAAAAGGAATAAAGTAACTATAACTTTATCTAATTAGAATAAAAAGTATAATTATATAAAGTACCTATTATAGTAATTCTTATAATTAACTAAAACGAATAAAAACTATATATTAAGTTAGTTACTATAAAAGGTATATCTTAATAGAATTATTAAATCCCTAAAGTTAATAATATAGTTATTATTAATAAAAGTTAATATTAAGTTAATATTTAAAACTAAAAGAATAGAAACTAATAATCTATGATAAATCTATAAACTATAACTATAATAATAGTATAGATCTAGAATATCTAAATTAGATTAAATAAAGCTGTAATAATTAACTTTATAGTAAGGTTTTTATAATTAATTACTTATTATAGTAATTACTTAATTAAGTAATTACTTAACTAAGTAAAGGTTTATAAAGAAAAAATATATTATATATATATAATAGATTTTTCCACTTAGAATAGATTTTAAAGAAGCAAGTAATTCAACAGTTTTATCTATTTAACTACTACTACCTATTATTACTACTTTTTACCTATTATTACTATTATTAGTATTATTTCTTTTATATTAATAATAACTATTTATACTAGCTATAAATGGTTATTCTTAATTATTAGGAATTTTATTATAATAACCAACAAAACGAAAAGTTTCCCCCTTTTGCCATACTATATAATATTCCTACCCCTAATAATATTACTTCGATTATATACTCTTTTACAGTTTTGCTATCTAGGCTATATTATCTAGCTATCTAAGCTATATAAATTTTTAAAACTAAGAAATTTAAAATAAATATTAGTAGATTTTTAAATTTAAGTATATTTATATATATTTAAGTATCTTTTCTTAATAGAAGTAAAGAAAGAATACTTATATCTCTATATATAATATAAATATAAATTTTACAAGTTAAAATCAAATAGAAATATACTTTTATAAACTTCTTTATAATAGGTTATATTTCTAGAAATATAAATATATATATTCTAGTATTATATAGTTATAAACTTATATAAATTAAATTAGAATTTAAAAAGTATTAATATCTAGTATTCTAAGTACTTAGAAAAATTTATATAGCTTAGATAGCTAGATAATATAGCTTAGATAGCAAAACTCTATAGCGTAAGGCTAGTAGTACTATATATTGTAAAAGAGTATATAATTGAAGTAATATTATTAGGGGTAGGAATATTATATAGTATAGCAAAAGGGGGAAACTTTTCGTTTTATTAGTTATTATAATAAAATTCCTGATAATTAAGAATAACTATTTATAGCTAGTATAAATAGTTATTATTAATATAAAAGAAATAATACTAATAATAGTAATAATAGGTAAAAGGTAGTAATAATAGGTAGTAGTAGTAGTTAAATAGATAAAACTATTGAATTACTTGCTTCCTTAAAATCTATTCTAAGTAGAAAAATCTATTGTATATATAATATATTTTTTCTTCGTAAACCTTTACTTAGTTAGGTAATTACTTAATTAAGTAATTACTATAATAGGTAATTAACTATAAAAACTTTATTATAAAGTTAATTATTATGGCTTTATTTAATCTGATTTAGATATTCTAGATCTATAGTATTATTATAGTTATAGTTTATAGATTTGTTATAGATTATTAGTTTCCATTATTTTAGTTTTAAATCCTAACTTAATATTAACTTTTGTTAATAATAACTGTATTATTAACTTTAGGGAATTATTATTCTGTTAATATATACTTTTTGTAGTAACTAACTTAATATATAGTTTTTATTCGTTTTAGATAATCGTATAGATTACTATAATAGGTAATTTATATAATTATACTTTTTGTTCTAATTAGATAAAGTTATAATTACTTTATTCCTTTTAGTTATATTAATATATAATTAATAATTATAAAGATAGTTATTTAATTATTAGTTATAGTTTTACTAGTTATACTAGTATTAGTAATTTTAGCCTTATATCTTTTTTATAGCACTAGTTATATTTAGTCTTACTTAAATTCGCCCTATATCTTTTTTATAGCGCTAGTTATATTTAGTTTTACTTAAATTCTCCTTTAGGGGGTACTTAGTTAGGACTTAGTAGTTTTAGAGCCCCCTAGAAGTTAAGTAATATTTATTTTACTTAAATTCTTATTAATATTATTAAAAATTAGTGGGGTTATATAGGCCTAAATATGTAATAAATTGCCTATATTGTGTAGTATTTAGGCCTTTAGTTAAGCTATCAGCAATATTTTTATTAGATTTAGTATAGGTTAATAATACTTTTTTATTAATAATATTCTAACGAATAAAGTGATAAGTTATATCTATATGTTTTGTTCTTTTGTGAAATTCTGGATTTTTAGCTAAATATTGAGCTAATTATGAATCTATAATTATACTAGGAATAGTTAGGTTATAATTAAACCTTAATAAGTTATTAATACTAGTAAGTATATTATTTAAATATATAGTTTCTTTAGTAGTTTCTTTTAAAGCTATATATTTAGCTTTATAAGTGCTAGTAGTAGGGCTTTTTTATAAGCTAGTATTCCAGTTTATTATATTTTTACTTAAAAAGAATATATAACTAGAGGTGCTTTTTCTTTTTAGTATATAATTACCCTAATCAGAATCAGAAAAGCCCTATATTTTTATAATAGGAATATTATAATAGAAAATTAATATATAATTAGTATTAAAATTTAAATAACCCTAAATCCTATCTAAAGCCTTAAAATAAGTATTAGAAGGATTTAACATAAATCTAGCTACTTAATTAACTACAAAGGCTATATTAGGCTTAGTTTTTATTACTAGCTAGATTAAAGAGCCTACTTCCTATTAATATATCTATATATCCTGTTTTATAGCTTAATTTTTATTTTTAGTTAATTTAAGGGTTAAATCTACTAGTATAGTATATTTATATATATTTTCTTTATTAAACTTTTTAATTATAGTTTTAGTATAATTATATAAAGATATAGTAAAATATTCTTTTTCCTTATTAATATTAATTTGTTAACCTAAAAAGGTACTTACCTCACCTATAGGTTCTAATTTCATTAAATTAGCTATATTTATAGCTAATTCTTCTATTTCTTTTTTAGGCCCTAATATTAAGATATTATTAACGTAGCATAATAATATAACTTTAATTATAGTATTAATAAAAACGCTGTTATTATAGGGAAATATAATAAATCCTAATTTAGCTAGTTATATAGCTAGAAATTTATACTATAATCTAAGGCTCTATTTAAGCCTATATAGAACTTTTAGTAGTTTTAATACCTTTTTAGGGTATTTTTTATTAATATAGCCTTCTAGTTAATATAGATAAATTTCTTTATCTATAGGGGCGTATATAAAAGTATTTTTAACGTTAAACTAATATATTATATAGCCTTTATTTAATACTATAATTATTAATAGCCTATAGGTCTTAGGCTTATAAATAGTACTAAAAGTATCTATATAGTTAATACTTATAATTTAATTAAAGCTTTTAGCTACTAATTTAGCTTTATACTTAATTATAGTACTATTTTTATCTTTTTTCTTTTTATATACCTACCTAGTATTAAGTGGGATTTTATTATTAAGTAAATCAGTTAAAATCCACGTTTTTTATACTATTAATTCGTTTATTTTGTTATCTATAGCTTTTTCTTAGTCTAATTTATTAGCTGAGTTAATAGCTTATTTATAGCTATTAAGATTATCTATATTAGTATTTAATACTAATATATTATTTAATTTGTCTTCTTTATTATTATAATAATTAATAGTAGATATTTTATTATTATTATTATTAATATTAATATCCTGTTCTTTCATAGCTAATTTATCTATAGAATTAGAAGAAGTAATATTATTATTATTATTTATAGTAGTATTATTATTATTAATACTATTATTATTTAGATTATTAGATATAGTATTTATATCTATATTTTTAGTATTAATAGTATTAGTTTTAGTATTATTAATATATTTATAAAGGAAGTTATTTTCTATAATAACTAGATCTCTAGTTTATAAAGGTTTATTAGTTTCTAAGCTAAAGACCCTATATTAGGATAAGCTTAAGCTAAAACCTATTAAGATACCTTTAATACCTCTAAGTAATAATTTAGTTAATTTATTAGTTTTATTTTTATAATAAACTAAAGATCTAAAAACCCTTAAATGTGAAATATTAGGTTTTTTATTATATTTTAATTAATATAGAGTTTTATAATTAATAGAACTATTAGGGGTTCTATTATATAAGTAAACTGCAGTATAAATAGTATCTCCTTAGAATTCTAGGGGTAAATAACTATTATATAATAAAGCTCTAACTTTATTAAGTAAAGTCCTATTTATCCTTTTAGTAGTACTATTTTGTTCTAGTATATAAGGACTAGATTTTTGATATATTATAGTAGAATTAGCTAATTTAGCTATAAATCTACTATTAACGTATTTAGTACTATTATTAGTACTTAAAATAGTTATTTTTTTATTATTAGGGCTATTTACTTCAGCTATTAATTTAAATAGTTTAAAAGCTTTAAAAGCTTCATCTTTAGTAACTAATAATTTAATTTCTAGATATTTAGTATAATTATCTAGAAAAGTTATAAAATATCTTTAATTATTATAGGTTTTAGGTTTTATAAAGCTATATAAATCACTATAGATTTTCTCTAAGTATTTAGTAACCTTATTATTAGTAGATATTTTATTTATTTTGTTAGTTAAATTAGATTTAATATAAATTTCATATTTAGTGAAATTATTAGGTTTAAAAGGTAAATTTAAACCTATAGTATTATTATTTAGTTTATATAAGTAATTAATACTTATATACCTTAGCTTATTATATATAAGTATTTTATTAGTTAAAGTATTTAGTATATTTATATTATTATTAGTATTAGTATTTCTTAATACTTTAATAGGTAAATAATATAAATTTCTCTTTTTACTAGCTTTAGTTAAAAGTTAGTTATTTTTTTTAATAAAGGTATTATTTTTAGTAAAAGTAGTAGTTATATTATTATAGTTATTAAGAACTCTTTAGCTTATTAAATTAATATTAATTTGAGGTATATATAAGTAGTTTTTAAGGAGTAATTTAGTATTAGTATCTATAAATTTAATATAATAGTCTCTATATAATTTAATATTAGTTATTTTTACTTTTCTCTAGCTTACTTATTTATTATAAGGTTTTAAGGATATAAAATAGTTTTTATTAGTTATAATATATACTTCTATAGCTATATCTAATATAAAATTATTTATATATATATCCTTATTTTCCTTAATATTACTACTATTATTTTTATTAGTTATAATAGTATTAAGTATATTAATAGGGGAATTTACCTTAATAGCTATATTAAAGTCTTCTAAATAATTAGATAAATTATTATTATAATTATTAGTTTTATTAGATTTTAAATTAGAATCTGATATAGAGGCTTTAGTATTAAAGTCTCTAATAATAAGAGCCCTATTTAGAGGGCTATTATTAATTTTATTATTAGGATCCTTAGAAATATCTTAATTTTTAGGGGCTAAAGTTAGATTTAAATAAAAGTATTTATTAGTATTATAGCTAGTAACTTTATAGTTATTATACTATAATCCTTTAGTCTTTTTCTAGCTATTTTTGCCTTTAGTTATTTTATAAGACTTATTAAGGTTATTATTATTTTTATAATATTACCTTTTTTTATAAGTTTTATAATTAGTAACTAATATTTTTATTTCTTTTTTTTTAGAATTAATTCTTTTAGATTTATCTATAATACTACTAATTAAAGTAGTTATAGTATAAGAATCTGATTTATTTCTAAGGTATTAGGTAATATTAGATATAAAACCCTTAAATATATTATTATTAAGCCTATTTAAAATTTAGGCTAATAATAGGTCTTTAGGAATATCTAATTTTTAAGCTTCTAACTTATTAGATATTTCTTTAACCTTATTAATATATTCCTTAATATTATTATAGTTAGATAATTTATTATTTAGGAAATCTTAAAATAATAGATTGTTTAAAGTAAATCTTTTAGGATTATAGGTTTCTTTTAATATATCTTATATAGATTTAGTAGTTTTTATGTGTTAGATTTGAATAAGAGGACTATTTTTAATATATAATAATATTAGGCTAAAAGCTTTTTTAGATTCTTTTATAGTAGGATTTTTATCCTCTATATTAGAATTATTATTATTATTTTTATTATTATTATTAATAGGATTTTTTATAATAGTGTAGCTTAAATCTTTAGTAATTAGATAAGCTTATATCTTAATTACTTAAATAGTATAATTTATATTACCTTTAAGCTTAGGAATAGAAAGGGACTTATTATTAGAAGAGTCTATTTTTTAGTATTAATAATAATATATTTATTATTTTTATATTAAAATAAAATAAAACTACTTAGTTTTATATAAGTAGGTTAAAATATAACTAATAAATATATATTTCTTAATAAATTATAAGACTAATAGATATTTATAATTCTATATAATACTTTATTATAAAAAGATATTTTATAATAAGTATTATATAAAACTAAAATAGTTTTATTTAATTAATCTATCTATTTCTAGATAAATAGTCCTTTTAAGACTTTAAAAGATAGGAATAAAAGTTCTTAAAAGATATACTTTTAATTCCTTATATAAAAATTCTAATATATTATCTTGATTTTTATAGTAAAAATCAAAATCTTTATATTTTGTGTATTTATTATTAAGTATTATAGCGAAATAAAAAGCGTTTTTAGGTATAGTTATTTCCTAGGAAGTATAACCTCTAGGCTTATAACTTATAAAAGAGTATATAATTAAAGTAATATTATTAGGGGTAGGAATATTATATAGTATAGTAAAAGGGGGAAACTTTTTGTTTTATTAGTTATTATAATAAAATTCCTAATAATTAAGAATAACTATTTATAGCTAGTATAAATAGTTATTATTAATATAAAAGAAATAATACTAATAATAGTAATAATAAGTAAAAGGTAGTAATAATAGGTAGTAGTAGTAGTTAAATAGATAAAACTGTTAAATTACTTATTTCTTTAAAATCTATTCTAAGTAGAAAAATCTATTATATATATAATATATTTTTTCTTTATAAACCTTTACTTAATTAGGTAATTACTTAATTAAGTAATTACTATAATAGGTAATTAACTATAAAAACCTTATTATAAAGTTAATTATTACAGCTTTATTTAATCTAATTTAGATATTCTAGATCTATAGTATTATTATAGTTATAGTTTATAGATTTATTATAGATTATTAGTTTCTATTGTTTTAGTTTTAAATCCTAACTTAATATTAACTTTTGTTAATAATAACTGTATTATTAACTTTAGGGAATTATTATTCCGTTAATATATATTTTTTATAGTAACTAACTTAATATATAGTTTTTATTTGTTTTAGATAATTGTATAGATTACTATAATAGGTAATTTATATAATTATACTTTTTATTCTAATTAGATAAAGTTATAGTTACTTTATTCCTTTTAGTTATATTAATATGTAATTAATAGTTATAAGGATAGTTATTTAATTATTAGTTATAGTTTTACTAGTTGTACTAGTATTAGTAATTTTAGCCCTGTATCCTTTTTCTAGCGCTAGTTATATTTAGTTTTACTTAAATTTGCCCTGTATCTTTTTTATAGCGCTAGTTATATTTAGTTTTACTTAAATTCTCCTTTAGAGGGTACTTAGTTAGGACTTAGTAGTTTTAGATATATAGTATAGCTAATTATATTAAAGCTAAAAGGGTTATTAAAGTTCTTATAGTTTAGTAATAGTTTTATTAAACGTTCTAATAAAGTAAATACTACTAAATAGAGATAACTCCTTAACTAAAGAGGTTATTATAAGAAGTTTTTATAGCTAGAAGTATAAGAAACTTTACTACTATATATAAAACTATATACTTTTCCCTCTTCTTCTTCTTTACTAACTTATAATAAATCTTTTATAATATCTATACTATATAAGGAATATAAAAATACTAACTTTATATTAAATATACTTTTTTTTAAGAAAATAGTTAAAGATATTACTATATAAAATAATATCTATATATTAAATAAAATCTTTAACTTTAATGAATACTTTAACTCTAATTAGAAGTACTTTATTATAAGAGCGTTAAATAGAGCTTTTAAGAATACTTCTTAAAAAGACCTTCTTTATACTATAATTAAAGTAATAAATACCCTTAATAGCTTTAAAGTAGAGACTATATATATTTCTAGCTATCCTAAGGAGTAGCCCTTCTTTATATAAACTTTTTATAATACTAAAGTAGATATAGTTTAAACCTAAGTATAAGCCTAATAAGGATTAATAAGTATACTTTATACTAATTTAAATAGAGAGAGCATTATTAATAATAGTATAGTTATTATAAAAGCGTTAGCTAGCCTAATTAAATAAGAAGACTATAATAGTAATAATAACTTAATAGTAGATAGTAAACTAATAATAAGGATAGTATTTAATAGTAGTATAGGTAATATATAAAAGAGTAGATAAGTTAATAGTTTAGTAGTCTATAGTAATTAAATAACTATAAGCTATATTATTATTAAAGTGAAGTTAAAAATAGTAAAGTTATTTAGTATAATATATATATATAAGTATAGCTAAGGTTAAGAGAGTTATAATTATATAACTAAAAGCTATTTATATTATTAAGGGGTGTAGAGTTAGGAGGTCTATCGCTCTAAGTAAGTAAAAATCATAGTGAACAGCTAGAGGCCTTATTAGCCTTTATAATAATAAGTTAATTTATTTCTATAATATTATATAATTAACTTAATACTATTATAGCTATATTTACTATATACTTTTAGTTTGTTCTTTTTATAAGTTAGTTAGATCTAAATTTCTATTAATTACTAACTTATATAGAGCTTATTACTACTTATTTAGTTTGTATAATAATACTTTCTATATATTATTATTAATTTTCTCTTTATTATTTTATTATAATTACTATCAGATAGCTTCTTATTCCTAACTTTAATAAGAATATAAAGTCTCTTTATCTTATTAATATTAAAAGCTTACTTTTAAACTATACTAACTTTACTAGTTTCTCTATTAATAAAAAGCTTATTTATAAAAACTTTAATTTTAAAGATAATCTTCTTTATAGCTTTAGTTAATCTCTTTTTACTTACTTTATTATATAAGAGCTTATAATTATATACTTTTTAGTTATTTACTTATTACTTTTCTAATATCTTACTAAAGATTTTACTAATATTAACTTATCTTTAGTAGTATCCCTTTAGATAAAACTTAAACACCTCTTTATAAAGTTCTTTACTTAAAATATATCTCTATTATAGCTAAAGCTAAATATCTTAGTAATATTATAACTTACTATAATATCCTTAAATAAGATATATTATCTTACTATTTTCCTATTATTAAAGAACTAACTACTTTCTTAAGTAATATTACTTAGTATATCTATTACTCTAATAAGTCTATTAAGTCTATTTATATTAATATAAGTGTTATTCTTTTATTATTCTATCTCTATTAAGCTAATAATCTATTAAAGTAATAAAAGTATAGTTTACTATTATAAAGAGCTTACTTCTCTTAGTTATAACTATTTTACTTATTATAATATTAATAAGTAAACTTAAGTAAGTTTTTATTATTTTATTACTTTAATATAGTTACTAATTTTCTATTAGTTCTCTATATAGCTTAAAGCTTATATAAAGCCTCTTTATACTACTTCTATTTAAAATTATAAGATTTATATTAAGAGTGTTATTATCTAAGTAAATACTTCTAGCTATCTAAGTAGATCCCTACTTATACTAACTAATTAGACTATATAACTCAATTATATAGCTAATTAAATAATATAAGGTTACTATACCTAGTTATTAATTACGTATAGTTACTAATTATATATAGTTATTTAATTAATTACGCAAAGTTATTAATTATATGTAAAGTTATTAATTACGCGCGAAGTTATTAATTACGCGTTATTATAACTTATAAGCTTAAAAGTAGTAGTTAGTTAACTATAAGCAGGCGTAGGCCTATAAGATTGCACTAATTACTAAAAAGTAGAGATCTATTTAGATAGCTAGAAGTATCTGCTTAGATAGCAAAACTTTATATTAAAGCTAAAGAGAATTATATTACTAAAGCTACTATTAAAACTACTAAGGTTTTACTATTTAAGCTATATTATCTAGCTATTTACGCTATATAAGATTTTAAACCTAAGATATTTTAAGTAAGTATACTTAAAATAATTCTAGTAACTTACTTTTATTATATTTAATTATAAATCTTATACTTACATAAAAAGAAATATAAAACATTACTTTTAATTTTATAGTTATAGAATTTAGAAAATAAAATAGTATCTAAAATTAAATAAGTAAATTATTTAAATTTAAGTATAATAAGTACTTTAAAAAATTTATATAGCTTAAATAGCTAGATTATATAGCTTAGATAGTAAAACGTAACTACTATTAGTATTAATATTTCCTTTATACTTTTTATTAATTCTCTAGCTAGTTTTATTTTTAGTATTCTAATTACTACTTTTACTTTAATATCTCTCTTAATTAAACTTAATAAAGTTTAATTATATTATTTTACTTAAGCATACTTAGATATAGCTAAAGTTCTTTATAAGGTTTATTATATCTTTATTCTATTCTTATTTTTAATATATTAATTATTTTTAACTTATTTATACTATTATTACTATTTATACTAACTAGGTAAGAGAAGTAAAAGGTTTATATTTAGAGTTTTTATTTTACTTACTAATTACCTACTTTAAGTTTATTTTATTTTTATTATACTTTATTATAGTTTTATACTATAATAAAGTCTTTATACCTCTTTTTATCTTTCTATTCCTAAGCTACTTTACTACTTTTTCCTTTATTCTACTTTTATTTACTTACTATTACTTATTTATAATATTATATACTAAAGATTATAATTCTTTATTATTTATAAAGCTATATTTTTTATTAAATTTATTAACTACTTAGTTATCTTATAGAAATTATAAAAGCTTTTTAAATAAACTAGCTATATCTTTATTATTTAACTAATAACTTATAATACTTACTCTTATTTATATACTTCTATTATACTATTAAAATAAACTTAATTTCTTATTTATTTTCTCTATTTTTAAAAATAACTAATAGTTAAAGATTATTAACTTCTTTACTTAAGAGTAAGTTATTTATAATATAATATATTAAGCTAGTATTAAAATAATTATAAACTTTACTTAGAATATTTAATATAACTATAGTTAATAAAATTACTTTAATTACTTTATATTTTAAGTATAGCTAATCTAACTTCTTTTAAAATCTCTTTAGATAGAAGTTTACTAATAATAGCTAAACTTTATTACTTACTTTATAGTATTCTATTAGTATTTTTTAGTATTTATTAATTATTCTATAGTTTATTAAGTAGTAGTAATTATAGTTTAAGCTAACTCTAAAGTTAACTTTAGTTTATTAATAAACTTATTAGTAGCTAATTTATATAAGTTTACTAGCTTTAGTATAAGCTAGAATCTTAAGATTAAGTTAATATAGTATATATAAAAAAGGAAGCTTACTCTTATAGTAGCTATATTATAGCTATAAATTACTAGCTAAATAGAAGATAAATAAATCTCTTAGTTATCTTAAATAAAGTTAGTTATTACTTATTAAACTACTTAAGTCTTTTAGTTAAAGCGTTAAGTTACTTTATTTATCTATAAGTAGAAAATAATATTTAAATATTACTTAATCTTAATAAGTATATAAAACTATTATTAAAATTAGCTTATCTAGTTATTATCTCTATTATAAATAATTAACTTAAGTATATTATAGAATTAAAAGCTACTAACCTTATATTATAAAGTTTAACTAATATTAACTATAAAAGCTAAACTAATCTTATTACTCTCTACTAATAACTTTTAGGTTATATAACTTTTAGACTTAGATATCTTCTTTACCTCTATACTTCTCTATTAGTTAAACTTTAGATATTATAATAAAACTTAACTATCTTCTTCTAGCTACCTCTATCTCTATTAGTCTCTTTTATTTCTCACTCTTCTAAGCTATACCTACTCTTAATAATATATTTAATTTAAGCTTATTTTCCTCTCTTCTACTATTTAAATATTTATACTATAAGCTTCACTAAATATAGTAGCTTTAAGGTTTTTATACTACTATACTATTATAATATCTTCTACCTTACTATATAGTCTTTATAGCTTTACTACTATTAGCTATATTCTTAATATATTTACTTTTCCTAACTTATAAAGAAGCCTTTAAGCTACTTTAGCTATTTTAAAGAAGGTTTTAAAGTAGTTATAAATAGTAAAATTACTATTAATAGCTTTAACTATTTCTATATTAAGTTTAAGACTATATAACTTAAGTATCTTATACTTATTAGCTATTTTAAGTAAATCCTTCTAAGTAAATTTAAATAAAATCTTTTTATTAGTATAGAGAAGGTTACTATACTTAGAGTTCTTAGTTTTATTAACTTTAGTTTAAAAGATTAAGTTATTCAATATAGTTTTACTTAGTTTATATATAGTTATAATAAGAGAGAAAGATATTATAGTTATTATATATATAAGAGGATATAAGGAATAAACTTAAAGCTTTATTTAAATAATTAAGTTTTTAAACTATAGCTATAAGAACCTTTTTAGCTATAGTAGTAAAAAGTTATATTATTAAGTTTATACCTTTAAGTATAAGTTTAAGCTATTATAAAGCTTTAGCTAAATATATTATTAGTATTCTATATTATAGATAATGCTCTTATAATATTATAAATAATACTCTTATAAATAATAGTATTATAAATAACGCTCTTATTAGTATGTTTTACTACTTTACTACTTACTTACTTACCTACTTACCTTCTTCTATATAGCTAGGAATAAGTTAAGCTAAGCATTAATAACTAGTTATACTAAATATTATTTATTTAGCTTATTAAGATTAAAACTAAGTTAAAATGCTACTATTAAGTTTAAAGTATAGAGATTTATATAAGTTAATTAAACTACTAGTATATTATAGAATTTATAAAACGTTCTATATATTTCTATATTTATTAATATTATTTCTTTTTAAGTTATTATTTTAGAGATTTTATATATTATTATTTAGAAGTATTTAAACCTTATCTTTATAATATAGAGAAGATCTATTATAAAGTTTATAATTAAGTTATAATAAAGCTATTTAGCTATTAGTAATAATTTAAAAAGCTTATATTTTACTTATTACTATATTATTTTATTATTATTAATATTACTATTATAGGTTTTTATATACTAATAGATAGCTAAAGACTACCTTAGCTAGAAGTATTATTATATTAAGATAGTTAAACTATTATTCTAATTAAAGTAATTTATTATTATTAAGTTATAATACTTTTAGATTAACTATATTTAGAGTATATTTTAAAACTAGTCTTTATTTATTAATCTTAATATTTAGATTTTATTCTTAAATATTAATTAGTTGAAAATATTAATACTATACTTAGTAATTAGAAAGAAAGTTTTAATTACCCTTTTTTATTATAGAGTAAGTTTCTTAATATTAACTATTATCTACTTATATTCTATTTTATACTTATAAAAAAGTAGTGTTTTTAAATACTATTATAATAAGAACTTTTATAAATATTAACTTCTATACTTTTCTTAAAGTAGAGTTAGAGATTATTTATATTACTTTCTTTTTCTCTTATTTATCCTCTTATCCTTTTAGAGCGTTTTATTTATAGTATAAAAGCGTATTAAGTATAGCTACTAAGTAGCTTAGTTAATATTCTAAATAGAAATTATACCTTAATAAACTTAATATTTTAAATATCTAAATAAGTAATTACTACTAATAGCTCTTTATTATAAATTAAGTAGTTATACTAAATAAAGGTAAGTTTCTATAAGTAAAAAGTAATAAAATAGTATTATTATTATATATTTTCTTAAATTAAGACTCCTCTTAAAATAAACTTTATATTATTTATTTTAATAGTTATTATAACTAATAAGTTAAAGTAATAAAGTATTAGTATAATTTAAATATAGTATTTAAGTATTTATAATATATTTCTTTATTTTTTACTTTAGATAAATAGTATTACTTTTTAATAAAGAGAGTAAGAAACTTTATAACTTTAAAGTACTCTAATATTAATATTTAATAGTAATTAGTAAGCTTTAAGAAACTTTATAACCTTTTTACTAAAGTAAAAGCTTTTTACTTTATAATTATTTATATTTTCTCTATATTATAAGTAATATTTTTATTTACTTTTAGAATAAATTTTATATATTTCTATAACTACTAAGTTCTAACTAAATATCTCTTAAAAGAAAATTTAGGTAGAACTAAATATAACTAGCACTATAATGAGGATAAAGAGCTAAGATTACTAATACTAATATAGTTAGTAAAACTATACTTAATAATTAAATAATTATCCTTATAACTATTAATTATATATTAATATAGTAAAAAGGAATAAAGTAACTATAACTTTATCTAATTAGAATAAAATATATAATTATATAAATTAGTTATTATAATAATTCTTATAATTAGTTAAAATAAAGAAAAACTAAATATTAAGTTAGTTATTATTAAAAGTATATATTAATTAAATAATAATTCTCTAAAGTTAATAATATAGTTATTATTATAAGTTTTGCTATCTAAGTAGTAGTTTCTAGCTAACTAGGTAGTACCCTACTTATTCTAGCTAATTAAACGTCTAGTATTAATCGCGCAGCTAATTATATATAACGTAGCTTTCTACGCGCAATTAACGCCTTCGCGCGGGCGTAGTTATTATAAAGTTATTAATTACGCGCGATGTTGTTAACTACGCGTAGAATATTAATTGTGTATAGAATGTTAATCGCGCGTAGAACGTTAATTAACTTGCGCTATAGTGGGTTTCTAAGTAGGCTAATAGGATCGCTAGGATAGCTAATAAGTAGGGTACTATATAGTTAGCTAGAAACTACTACTTAGATAGCAAAACTTATTATTATTAACTAAAGTTAATACTAAGTTAAGATTTTAAACTAAAATAATAAAAACTAATAATCTCTAATAAATCTCTAAATTATAACTATAATAATACTATATATCTAAAATATCTAAATTAGATGCTATTAAGATTATCTTTATAATAAGGCTTTTATAGTTAATTACTTATTATAGTAATTACTTAATTAAATAGAGGGTTATAAAGAGAAAATATATTATATATATAATAGATTTTTCTACTTAGAATAGATTTTAAGAAAGTAAGCAATTGAATAGTTTTATCTATTTAACTACTACTACTACTTATTATTACTACCTTTTACTTATAGTTTATTTAATAAAGCTCTTATTATTAGAAACTTTAATACTAAAGTCTTTATATTAAATTTTAATTTAGAATCTAATTAAACTAATAATTATAATAATTTATTCTAATAATCTAAAAAACTTTAATATAAATATAAAGGTAAATAACTTTATTAATATACTTAATACTACTATAATTTCTAACTTATTCTTTATTTTAAATTAATATTAATAGTTATTTTTAAAGCTTTTTATATTTATTTTCTTATAACTCCTTACTAAAGTATTATTAATATAAGTCTTAAAACCTTTTAGTTTTAATCGCTATATATTTAAATTCCTTTTCTTTTACTTTATATTATTATAGTTTTCTATATATAATAAGTTAAAGCCTAAAAAGTATATATTAACTTTTCTTTTATTATTCTCTTACTCTTTAATATTTAAATCATTTTATGCTACTAACTATTTAGTAATAAATTAAATAGTAATTATGCTTCTTTCTACTTAATTATATTAATTTTCTCTTAATATTATAACTTTTATATATTTAAGTTTATATATTATTTATAAGTAAATATAATATAGTTAGTTTAAAAAGATTCTTTTAAAAAGTTTTTCTTATAATAATACTACTATATCTATTAAAGATAAAAAAGTTTAATAAGAAATGTTTAATTTATTCCTTTAATATACTTTTAAAGTTATTAATTATCTCCTTCTATTAAATTAGTATTATTTTTAACTAACTTAATATTAATATAAAGTTATAGATATTTTAGTAAAACCTTAGAAAAGATAACTTTATATTAAATCTATATTTTTATATTTTATTAATATTAAATCCTATTTACTATATATTTAATAAAGTAATATCCTTTTTATAAAATACTCTAGCTTATATTAGTTATTTAAAGTATAATAGAAACTATAGAATTAAAAGATAATAGATTAAAAGCTTTAACTAAAAAAAGTTTAGAAGCTATAATAAGAGTTAATATAGTATATTAAATATAGCTTATTTCTATTAAATACTTAGAGAAAGAGCTTATTATTAAAGCTTAAGTATTAACTAGCTAAAGCTTTATTAAGTATTTACTTATAGCTTTACTTAATAATCCTTATAGAAGCTATATAGCTTTAATATTTTAGAGAAAGTATTATAATATAGAATAATAAAATAGTATTTTATTACCTTAAGATAGAAAACATAATATTAGAAAAAGTAATATTAGGAAAAGTAATATTATACTTATTAATAATAAGTAATTTATATTTATTTATTTTAAAAGAATATAAAGTTTATAAATAAACTCTTTATAGCTAGATTAAGAATTAAACTATTTATATATATTAGTTTTAATTATAAAGTTCTTTTTTAAAAAGAAGGATTATAATTTAATAAGATCTATAGATTAAACTTAATAAAAATAGAAACTATAAATAAATATCTTAATATAAATCTAAATAAAGGTTATATTAAGCTTTTAATACTACTAATAGGAAATATAATCTTATTAATATTTAAAGAAAAATAAAACGCTATAGCTATATATTAATAACTCTATAAAAAGATAATAATAATTAAAAAGTATTACTTCTTACTTTTTATTAGTAAAAGAAGAGCTTTTCTATAGAGTAAATTAGTTTATAGCTATTAACTTTAAAAGTATTTACAACTTAGTTAGAGTAAAGTAAGAAAAGAATAGAAAATTACTTTTAAAGTATAAAAATAATAACTTATATATTTTATTAAAGTTTTGCTATTTAAGCTATATAATCTAGCTATTTAGGCTATATAAATTTTTAAACCTAAGAGATATAGAATAATTATACTTAAAATAACAAAAAGAACTTATTTGCTATATATTTAATTAGAAAATCTTAACTTATATTTAAAAAAGAAGTTATATAGTGCTATAAAAATAATATATATAGATTTTAGAAAATAAAAGATTTCTAAATATTAACTAGATAAATCATCTAGATTTTAGTTATATTTCTATAAAACTAAAGATATATTTATATAAGTAATATAGGTAAATATAAATATACTTAAAAAGAATTTCTAATAGGTTTTATATTTAAGTAGAATAAATACTTAGAATAATTTATATAGTCTAAATAGCTAGACTATATAGCCTAAATAGTAAAACTCTTTTATTTTAGTTTTTAGTTTGAAAAGTATATTTATAATCTTTTAAAATATAATTAACTAAGTTTTCTATAAATATATTATTATCTATCTTATAGCTTATTTTAAATACTATCTTTATATTTTCCCTTATACTTAAGAAATAAAGAGAATATATTATTATATATTTAGATTATAAGAACTTCTTATCCTTTACTATTTTATAAAGACTTAATAAATAATTTATTTTATAGTTAGTAATTTTATTAAAACTTAATTTTTAGATTATTTAATAAAATAGACTAGATAATAATAAAGCTAATACTTCTAGCTAATAATTAGCTTAGAATATCTTAATACTAAAATAAACTTAAGTAATTATTAAAGGAAATAATAAAGAAAACTTTAAATTAATAGCTAAGCTTTTAATAATAACTAAATAATTTAATACTATCTTACTTAATATAGGCCGCTAGCCTTATATTATAAAATTTAACTAGTATTAACTACGAAAGCTAGACTAGTCCCCTCACCCTCTGCTAACAACCTTTAGGTTATATAACTATAGGTAGTTTAGACTTAAACATTATAACTTCAACTATTATAATAAGCTAAGTTAACTATTTTCCTCTAGCTACCTCTATCTCTATTAGTCTCCTCTATCTCTTACGCTATATTTAATCTACACCTATTTTCTATTAAAGTCTCCTCTACTATTCAGATGTCTATACTATAAGCTCTACTAAGCGTAAAGGCCCTAAGGCCTCTATATTATTACGCTATTATAATATCTTCTGCCCTACTATATAGTCTTAATATAAGAAGGGCCTTACTACTATTAGCTATACTCTTACTATTAGATTTACTTTTCTTAACTTACTAACGTTTTACTTAAATTACTTTAGCTATCTTAAGGAAGTTTATAAGGTATTTATAAGTATTAGGATTATTATTAATAGCTTTAACTATATCTATATTAATCTTAAGGTTATATAACTACTATAGATTATCTTTATTAGTTATAGCTTTAAGTAAGTATAGCTAAATAAATTTAAAAAGGGTTATCTTATTAATATAAGTAAATAAGCTATAATTAGAGCTCTTAATATCCTTAACGTTAATCTTATAGATTAAGTCGTTTAGCTTAGCTTTATTTAGCTTATATATATATTTAAAGAGGGGGAAGGATATTATATAAGGTTATTATATATATAGGAGGATATAAAGAATAAGCTTAAGACCTTATTTAAAATAGTAGTTAAGTTCTTATACTATAGCTATAAGAACCCTTTTAGCTATAGTAGTAAAGAGTTATACTATTAAGTTTATACCCTTAAGTATAGGTTTAAGCTATTACTAAGCTCTAGCTATATTATAGATAACGCCTTTACGACGTTATAAATAACGTTCTTATAATATCACAAATAACGCTCTTACTAGTATGTTTTACTACTCTACTACCTACTTACCTACTTTCTTTTATATAGCTAGGGATAAATTAAACTAAGCGCTAATAACTAGTTATACTAAGATTTATTTGTTTACTTTATTAAGATTAAGCATAAGTTAAAGTATTACTATTAGGTTTTAGTATTATAAAAAAAAGTATAGAGTGAACTATAATACCTACTTATATAGGTTAACTAGACTACTAATATCTTACTTAATATATAAGATAATATAAGAATTAAAAAGCTTTATATTTACTTTATATTTAGTTATAAAGAAATTATAAAGACCTAATTAAGTTTATAGTTATAATATAACCCCCCTATAAAAAGACTATAGCAAAATTCACCCTATACGTAAGTATAATTCTAGAAATACTATATAAGTATCTTAACCTATACCTTCTACTAATTAAAGAAAATAGTATAGAAACCTTATACGTTCCTATTAGTAGGTAAACCTTCTAAACATTATAAAGTTAAACGTATACCTTAATTAAATAAACTAGTAGAATAGTAATAGCGCTAGCTATATAGTATATAGCTAATAGCGCTATATATAGTAAAGCTAATTATATTAAAGCTAAAGAGGTTATTAAAGCTCTTATAGCTTAGCTAATAATAGCTTTACTAAACCTTCTAGTAAGGTGTTATAAATACTACTATAAGAGAGATAACTTTTTAACTAAAGAGGTTATTTATAAATACTACTAAATAGAGATAACTCCTTAACTAAAGAGGTTATTATAAAAGGTTTTTATAGCTAGAAGTATAAAAAGCTCTATATATAAAGCTTTATACCCTTCTCTCTTCTTTATCTTTACTTTATAACTTATAATAAATCCTAAAATATTTTTATAATATCTATACTATATAAAGAATATAAGAATACTAATTCTTTATAAAGTATACTTTTCTATAAATAAATAACTAAAAGTATTATTATATAAAATAATATCTATATACTAAATAAAACTTTTAAATTTAGTAATTACTTTTTTATTAATTAGTAATATATTATTAAAGTAACTATAGCTAAAGTTTTTATAAATACTTCTAAAGGGGACCTTCTATATATTATAATTAAAGCGATAAATAATACCCTTATATACCTCTATATAGAAGCTATATATATTTCTAGCTATCTTAAGGAGTAGCCCTTCTTTATATAAACCCTCTATAATACTAAAGTAGAGGTAGCTTAAACTTAAGCTTAATAAAGCTTAAATATTAGTAAGTGCTCTTTATACTAAATAGAGAGAGCGTTACTAATAATAATATAGCTATAAAGGTGTTAGCTAGCTTAATTTAATAAAAAGACTATAATAATAGTAATAAATAGTAGATAGTAAAATAGTAATAGAGATAGTATTAGTAGTATAGGTGATATATAAGAGAGAGGATAGGTTAATAGTTTAATAATTAGTAATTAAGTAATTAAGTAATTATAAACTATATTATTACTAAAGTAAAGTTAAAGATAGTGAAGTTATATATATATATAAGTATAGTTGAGGTTAAGAGAGATAGTTAGAAATTATAATTATATAACTAAAAGCTATATATATTATTAAGAGGCGTAGAGTTAGGAGGTCTATCGCTCTAAGTAGGTAAAAATTATAGTGAATAGCTAGAAGCTATAAAGACCTAATAATAGTAATAATAATAATAATATAAAGTAAATACTACTAAGAGAATATATTATAAAAGTAATTAAAGATTATAAGGTTAACTTTAATAATAAATCTACTTAATATTAAAACTATAATATATTATAACTTTTATTTTTATAATAAGCTGTTTAGTATTTTATACTAAGCTTTACTATTTAGGCTATATTATCTAGCTATCTAAGCTGTATAAATTTTTGAAACTAAGAGATTTAGAGTAAATACTAGTAAATTCTTAAATTTAAATATACTTATATATATTTAACTATATATTTTAAATAGAAGTAGAGAAAAGATTCTTATATCTCTATTTATAATATAAATATAGATTTTAAAAGTTAAAATAAAAAGATATACTTTTATAAACTTCTTAATAATAAGTTAAATTTCTAGGAATATAAGTATATATACTTTAATATTATAAAGTTATAAATTTATATAATCTAAATTAGAATTTCAAAAGTATTTATTATTAGTATTCTAAGTACTTTAAAAAGTTTTATATAGCTTAAATAGCTAGATAATATAGCCTAAATAGCAAAACTCTTTATATCTCTTAATCTTATTATTAAACTACTAAAGTTATAAAAACTCCTTATAGAAGTATCTCTAATAATATTTTATTATTATATACTAATTTATATAGTATAGTTATTTCATCTTATATAAAAAAGTATATAAATAATACTTAAAGATTTATTCCTACTTTCTTTTAAATATATTATAACTAACTATAGATATTTAAATGAAAGAGTTTTAATACTTATTAAGAAAGTTTTAAGTTACTTAAGGGTTTTTATAATAAGGAAAAAAGGAGTAAAAGCACCTTAATTAGTACTTAATTTAATAGGTTTATAGTATATATACCTAAAGGTTTAAAATAACTACCTATACTAACTCTAACTCACTAAGCAAAAGTATTTCAGCTAGATATATATATTATTATAGCTATTAGCCTTATTAATAATAGCTTTATTACTAATAAGGCTTATAGCCTTACTTATATAAGTTATAAGTAAAATCTATACTAAAAATAGCTTTATAAAGTTTTTAGCTATAGAAAAGCTTATCTTAGCTATATATTTAAGATATTACTTATAGTAAGCTTTAAGCTTATTCCTCACCTTTAATCTTAAGTTAATACTACTAAAGTAAACTACTTAGATTTCTTTATAATATATTTTATTTTACTTAATTTATTAGCTCTTATATTATAAGAATTTATTTAAAATATATCTTAAGATATTAAGATTAATACTAACTATAAAGTGAAACTTTTAGTAAGTAGTAAAATAATACTTTTTAATATATAGAAGTTTAAGGATTAAATAGCTATAGCTAGGTTTTACTTTTAAATTCTTAAATCTAATTTTAGTAATAATAATATAAAAGCTATTAACTTACTTAAATAAAACCTCTTACTTAATAATATAGATATATTTACTATTAATCTTAATATTTCTACTTATTCTAATAATATCCTTAGTAAGGTAATATAGCTATTAAAGTAATTAGGCTAACTACTACTTAATAATATAAGCGTTGTTTATAACTATAGACTATAAAAATATTAACTTAATTAATAGAAGGCTTAAATAGATATAGTATATATAGTAAAAAAGATACTTAAGCTAATAGAGGGTATATATAAAGGTTAATAAATAGGTTAAAAGGGTAGAGAAAGTTTATAATAATAAAACTTAGTTAAAGTTATAAAGTTATTATTAAAGTAATAATAAAAGTAATAAAATTATAATAGCGCACTTAAGTATATATAAGGGAATTAGAACTTAATAATTATATAACTAGTAAGCTATTAGCTAAGAGAGGAAGTTAGAGGTTATTATAGTATAAGTTTTAAGTGTAAATTATAATAGCTAGCTAGAGGCTAACTTTTTAAATTTAAGTTATATTATCTAATTTCTAAAAGTATATTAATTTTTCTTAATGCTACTAATCTTAAAAATAAATACTTTTTAGACTATAATTTAATTTATATAAGCTTATAACTATATAGTATTAATATATAAATATTTATTCTTCTAGAAATATAGCTTATTATTAAGAATTCTATAAACGTATTATTTCTTTTCCTTTTTCTAAAGCTTATATTTATATTATAGATAGAGGTATATAGATTTTCCTCTACTTTTATATAGAATATATAGTTAAACTTATAATTATACTAAAATCTTAAGATCTATTAATATTTACCCTATAAAATATAATATTATATATTTTATAAACTTTAATAAAGTAATATATTATTATTATTTAATATATAATAATTAATTAATATTATATTAAAATCTATATTTAAGGTTTTTATAAAACTCTAATTTTACTAAAAATAGTATATTATATATTTCTAATAATAATTAGAAATAAATAATAATCTATTTTTAGTATAATTACTATTAATAGTTATAGTTTAGCTTACTAACTAGCTTAGTAAAACGGATTAGAAGTGGGGAAATCTGCCTCCTAAAAAGTATTTAAGGAGCTGGAATTTCCCTTCTCTTTTTCCTAGAAATTAACGCTTTTAATTCCTTTAAAATTCGCCCCTTAAGACGCTATTTATTTAACATACCCTAAGTTTCTTAGTTTTATAGGCTTTATATAGCTTAAATAGCTAGATAATATAACTTAAGAAGTAAAGCTTTAAAGAAATTATATTAAATAGAGATAAGATCTTAATATTTAAGTTTAAAAAATTAATTATATTATAAATTATTATATAATAATTACTATTTAATATACTTTATCTATAAATAAATAGATAGATAGGATAAATTAAATAAATCTTTAAAATATATATCTATATTTATACTACTTATAAGTATAAGAATTAATCTCTATTATTACTAATTACTTAATTTACTTATAATAGTATAATTAGAGAGAGTATTAATAAATCCCCTTTTAATTTAAAGTATAGCTTTAAACTAACTATTTATATTAAATACTTAAATAACCTAAGCTAAAGTAAAAGCTATTATTATAATATAAGAAATTAAAGATATCTAAAATAATATAAGAGAAAAATCTTAAATTTATATACTAATAAATAATTAAACTTAGTAATAAGTAAAAGGTTTATTAAGGAAGTTTTAAGCCTACCTAGTAGGGGTTTTCATAGTAGGGGAAAAAGTAGTAAAAGCACCTTAGTTAGTGCTTAGTCTAGTAGCTTCATAGTATATATACCTAAAGTAAAAGGTTTAAAACTAACTTTAAAAACAATAATATTTATTTTATATAGCAAAATATTAGAATAAAATAACTAAATAATAAACTTAACTATAAAAACCTTTAGGCTCTAAAGATCTTATAAGTTATTTTACTAGTTAACTATAAACTTAAACTTTTAGAAACTATAGACTATTACTTAATATGTTATACTTTACTTCTAAAGTTAGTTTTATAAAGATTATATATATATAGCCTTATTATAAAAGATAATCAACTAAAGTATAAAGTTAAGTAAGCTATTAATTACTAGTATATAAAAAGGAGTATTAAATTATATAGCTATAAGAATATTATAAATATATATAATAATTAGATACTAACTTAATTTACTATTATAAAAAGATAAGGAACTATATTAAAATACTTAAAAAGATTAACTTTAGGAATAACTTAAGTCTATTTATATCTTAAGAATAAAATAAAGAATATAATAAGGTTATAATATAATAGTATAGATATAGGAAACGTGATTTATTAATATAGATATTTAAATAGTAGAAAAGATAATAAAAGATAAATATAAATTAAATATATTAGCAGTTTAGTTAACCTATATAAGTAGGTATTATAGTTTACTCTATACTTTTTTTTTATAATATTAAAACCTAATAGCAGCACTTAAACTTATACTTAATCTTAATAAAGCAAATAAATAAATCTTAGTATAATTAGTTATTAACGCTTAGCTTAACTTATCCCTAATAGAAAAGGGTAAGTAAGTAAGTAAATAGGTAGTAAGGTAGTAAAACGTACTAATAAGAGTATTATTTATAATATTATTATAAAAGAGTATATAATTAAAGTAATATTATTAGGGGTAGGAATATTATATAGTATAGCAAAAGGGGGAAACTTTTCGTTTTATTAGTTATTATAATAAAATTCCTAATAATTAAGAATAACTATTTATAGCTAGTATAAATAGTTATTATTAATATAAAAGAAATAATACTAATAATAGTAATAATAAGTAAAAGGTAGTAATAATAGGTAGTAGTAGTAGTTAAATAGATAAAACTATTGAATTCCTTGCTTCCTTAAAATTTATTCTAAGTAGAAAAATCTATTATATATATAATATATTTTTTCCTTAAAAACCTTTACTTAGTTAGGTAATTACTTAATTAAGTAATTATTATAATAGGTAATTAACTATAAAAACCTTACTATAAAGTTAATTATTATAGCTTTATTTAATCTAATTTAGATATTCTAGATCTATAGTGTTATTATAGTTATAGTTTATAGATTTATTATAGATTATTAGTTTCTATTATTTTAGTTTTAAATCTCAACTTAATATTAACTTTTATTAATAATAACTATATTATTAACTTTAGGGAATTATTATTCTATTAATATATACTTTTTATAGTAACTAACCTAATATATAGTTTTTATTTATTTTAGATAATTATAGGAATTACTATAATAGGTAATTTATATAATTATACTTTTTATTCTAATATTAGTAGTCTAGTTAACTTATATAAATAGGCATTATAATTTACTCTACACTTTTTTTCCCTATAATTTAAACCTAATAGTAGTACTTTAACCTTTACTTAATCTTAATAAAGTAAATAAATAAATCTTAGTATAACTAGTTATTAACGCTTAGTTTAACTTATCTTTAGTAGAAGAAGGTAAGTAAATAGGTAGTAAAGTAGTAAAACATACTAATAAGAGCGTTATTTATAATATTATAAAGACGTTATTAATAATATTAAACGCTAATAATACTTAATTAGAACTTAGTAGTAGCTTAAATATATACTTTAAAGTATAAACTTAGTAGTATAAGTCTTTATATAGCTAAAAAAGTTCTTATAACTATAGTATAAAAACTTAACTATTTAAATAAAATTTTAAACTTATTCTTTATATCTTCTTATATATATAATACCTCTATATAATATCTTTCCCCCTTATTATATCTATATATAGGCTAAGTAAAGTTACTCTAAATAACTTAATCTATAGAACTTAAGTAAAGAAAATTAAAAGCTCTAAGTATAGTAACTTTCTTTATATTTATAAAAAGACTTTACTTAAATTTACTTAGAAGTACTTATTTAAAATAGCTAATAAATATAAAATATTAAAGTTATATAGCTTTAAAGTTAATATGGATATTTAAAGCTACTTATAATAATCTTAATACTTATAAGTACTTTATAAACTTCTTTAATATAGCTAAAGTAGCCTAAAGAGTTAGTAAATTAAAAAGGGTAAATCTAATATATATTAAGAGTATAGCTAATATTAACAAAGCTCTTCTTATATTAAGACTATATAATAAAGTAGAAGATATTATCTAAATACTATTATAGTATAGAGGCCTTAAGGCTTTTACGCTTAGCAGAGTAGTATAAACGTCTAAATAGCAAAAGAGAGGAATATAGGCGTAAATTAAATATAGCGTAGCTTATTATAATATTTAAAGTTAGAGGAGCGTAGAGGTAAAGATAATATCTAAGTCTAAAAGTTATATAACCTTAAGGTTATTAATAGAGGGTAAGGGAACTAGTCTAGCTTTTATAGTTAATACTAGTTAAATTTTATAATAGAAGGTTAGTAGCCCTTAAAGAGTATATATATTATTAAGAAGTATTAAGTTTAAAAGTCTTTTGCTCTAAATAAGTAATAACTATAATAAATAGCTAGAGGCCTTAATAGTAGTATTATAAGTAAATTAAAGAATATAATTACTAGATTATTTAATTAAAACTAATAACTTATTTATATTAATTTTAGGAATAAAACCTTTAGAAAGAGACTTAGTATTATAATTTTTAAATAAGTATAATAGCTATAAAGTATATTTAGAGGGTAAGTAACTAGAAAAAGAAGTTAATATAAGATTAAAAGAATAATAAGACTTAAATTAGAACCTTAGTATATAATTATAAATTTTAAATCTCTAGCTTTAATTAATATACCTTACTATTAGATAGTTACTTATTATATAGTACTAACTAATAAAGATATAATCTTAACTTTAGATACTTATAATTTATATATTATTATAAGAAGTATAAGCCTAAAGGTATTTACTTTTATAAATAATATAAAAAAAGATAATTTTATTTTATATCTAAAAAGAAGTGAAATATAAATATAAAAATATAGTATTTTTAAAGAAACTTATATTTAACTAAAACAAAAAGATAAAAAGCTACTTTAATTTAGTTAAGAATACTAAACTAAATACTTATACTTAAAATATATTTTCTTAAATAGATTACTTAACTAGAAATATAACTTAGAGAATATAGCTTTTAAACCTCTTATAATTATAAATATACTAGAGATATATCTCTATCTTAATATATAATATACTAGTTAAAAGCTATAAAAATTAAATTGTTTATAGCACTATTTATATAAAATAAGAAATAGCCTAGAAACCTTAAGAACTATATAACTTAAAATATATAAATACTAAGTAAAATATTTAATATCTTTAATATAAATATATAGTATAAATATATAGTATAAATATATAGTATAAATATATAGTATAAATATATAGTATAAATATATAGTATAAATATATAGTATAAATATATAGTATAAATATATAGTATAAATATATAGTATAAATATATAGTATAAATATATAGTATAAATATATAGAATACTTAAATATAATATAAGTTTATATTATAGAAATATTTTGAAAGAATATATAATTAAGGTAATATTATTAAGGGAAGAAATATTATATAAAATAGCAAAAAAGTAAGACGTTTTATTTAATTTATTATTATACTTAAGTTTCTTATAATTAAGAAAAACTATTTATAGCTAGTATAAATAGTAAGTAATAATTAAAAGAAATAGTAATAATAATAATTATAATAATAAGTAGTAATAGTTAGATAATAAAACTATTAAATTACTTACTCCCTTAAAATTCTTCTTTATAAGTAGAAGAAAAGCTTAAAAAGTATTTAGAAAAGAGTAAAGGTTTATAATTTTAATAGTCTTAACTTATAAAGAAAGAAGTAGCTAAATATTATTTTAAGATAAATTAAGTTATTTAAATATATAGAAACTTAATAGCCTCTAGCTATTTACTATAATTTTTACTTACTTAGAGCAATAGACCTCTTAACTCTATACTTCTTAATAATATATATAGCTTTTAGTTATATAATTATAACTCTCTTAATTTTAGCTATACTTATTAAGTTTGTAGTTATAACGCAGCCTTCCTATAAAAAGACTATAATAAAATTCACTCTATATATAAATATAATTCTAGAAACACTATATAAGCACCTTAACTTATACCCTCTACTAATTAAGGAAAATAGTATAGAAACCCTATACGTTTCTATTAGTAAGTAAACCCTCATATAAAGTTAAACACACGCCCTAGCTAAATAGACTAGTAGAATAGTAATAGCGCTAGCTATATAGCGTAGGGCTAGTAGCGCTATATATAGTAGAGCTAATTATATTAAGGCTAAAAGGGTTACTAAAGCTCTTATAGTAATAGCTTTACTAAACCTTTTAGTAAGGTAAATACTACTATAAGAGAGATAACTCCTTAACTAAAGAGGTTATCTATAAATACTACTAAATAGAGATAACTCCTTAGCTAAAGAGGTTATTATAAGAGGTTCTTATAGCTAGAAGCATAAAAAGCTCTATATATAAAGCTTTATACCCTTCCCTTTTCCTTTTTCTTATTTTTAAACCTATATTAATAACCTATCCTTATAACCTATAATAAATCCTTTATAATATCTATATTATATAAGAAATATAAAAATACTAACCCTCTATAAAGTATACCTTTTTATAAGTAAATAGTTAAAAGTATTACTATATAGAATAATATCTATATACTAAATAAAGCTTTTAAATTTAATAATTACTCTTTTACTAATTAGTAATATATTATTAAAGTAGTTATAACTAGAGCTTTTATAAATACTTCTAGAGGGGACCCTCTATATATTATAATTAAAGCGATAGATAATAACTTTATATACCTCTATATAGAGGCTATATATATTTCTAGTTATCCTAAGGAGTAGCTCTTCTTTATATAAACCCTCTATAATACTAAAGTAGAAGTAGCTTAAGTTTAAGTTTAATAAGGATTAGTAAGTACTTCTTATACTAAATAGAGAGAGCGTTACTAATAATAGTATAGTTGCTATTAAGCTTATTAGCTTAGTATACTACTTTATTTATAGATAATATAAGATATATTAAAGGTGTTAGCTAGCCTAATTAAATAAGAAGACTATAATAATAGTAATAACTTACTTTTAAAGAAGCTACTTTAGTAAGTAGAGCTTAATAATATAGCTATAATAAAAGGAGTATATCTTAACTTATATAGTAGATAGCAAAGTAGTAATAGAGATAGTATTAGTAGTATAAGTAATATATAAGAGAGAGGATAGGTTAATAGTTTAGTAGTTAGTAATTAAGTAATTATAAACTATATTATTACTAAAGTGAAGTTAAAGATAGTAAAGTTATTAACTAATATATATATATAAGTATAGCTAAGGTTAAGAGAGATAGTTAGAGACTTAAGAGGTTATTAGGGATTATATAACTAAAAGCTATATATATTATTAAGAGGCGTAGAGTTAAGAGGTCTATCGCTCTAAATAAGTAAAAATTATAGTAAACAGCTAGAGGCTAATAAATAAATCTTAGTATAACTAGTTGTTAACGTTTAGCTTAACTTATCTTTAGCTATATAGAAAAAAATAAGTAGGTAAGTAGTAAAGTAATAAAATATACTAGTAAGAGCGTTATTTATAATATTATTATTTATAAGTGTATTATTTATAATATAGCTAAAGCTTAGTAATAGCTTAAATATATACTTAAAGGTATAAACTTAATAGTATAACTCTTTATCTAGCTAAAAGGGTTCTTATAAAGAAGATATCTAGCCTCTAGCTAGCTACTATAATTTTTACTTAGAACCTATACTATAACAACCTCTAACTTCCCCCTTTAGCTAATAGCCTACTAGTTATATAATTATAGTCCTACAGATTACTATCTCTAGCTTCAGCCCTATTTCCCCTATACACGCTAAAGTACACTATCTATTAAATAATCTTATTACTTTTAATATCACTTTAATAATAACTTTATAACTTTAACTAAACTTAATTACTATAAACTTTCTATAACTTTTTAATCTATCTTCTAACTCTTATATATACCTTTTATTACTTAGCTTTCTTCTCTACTACTTACCTTAGTTCTATAGTTATTAGTAATATCTATAATATTATTTAGCTAGGTTAGCTTACTAGCTATACTACCCTACTAAAGATATTATTAAAGTAGGCGTAATAGTTAGGATTAGTAGTAAACGTAGCTATATCTTTTAGTTAAAGTATATAAATACTTCTTATAGCTATACTACTAATATTAGCCTTTAGGATTATTAAGTATAACTTAGCTATAGTTATTTTATCCTTAAAGCTCTATAAGTAGAAAAGTATTAATTTACTAATTATAGTAAGCTTAGCTTTATAGTTAGTATTAATTATTATATCTTAAGGTATACTTTAAGTAAAGCTTTATAGTATAAGGCTTTATAGATTAAGTAAAATAGAATATATTATAAAGGAATCTAAGTAGTTTACTTTAAATAATAGTATTAATATAGGATTAAAGATAAGGGATAGGTTTAAGGCTTAGTAAGTAGTATCTTAAGTATATAGCTAAGATAAGCTTTTTTATAGCTAAAGACTTTATAAAGCTATTACTATATAGCGTAAGTTATATAAGTAAGGCTATTAACCTTATTAATAATAAAGCTATTATTAATAAAGCTAATAGCTATAATAAGTGAGTTAAGGTTAGCGTAGGTAGTTATTCTAGACCCTTAGGTATATATATTATGAAGCTATTAGACTAAATACTAATTGAGGTGCTTTTACTGCTTTTTCCCCTATTATAAAAACCCCTACTAAGTAGGCTTAAAACTTCCTCAATATAAAGAAGATATCTAAGTTTAAACTACTTATAGTTATATAACTTAAAGGTTATTAGTAGAGAGTAAGGAGACTAGTCTAGCTTTTATAATTAATACTAGTTAAATTATATAATATAAGGCTAGTAGCTTATTAATATAAACTATACTTATTAATATTTAAGTTTTAGATAGTTATCTCTATTTTAGTATTATATAAGGCTTATTTAAAGAAAAGCTACTTTATAAAGTATATAAGTACTTTATTTACTTATATAGCTAAGTTTATATACTTAGTATTAATTAAGTTATATATTATAGGGTCCTCTATAGAAGTATTAATAAGAGCTTTCTAAAGCGTTATTCTAACTATACGCTCTTTATATATCTTAGATTATATAAGAAAAAAGTAGGTTTTACTAATCTAATTAAAATTAAACTTTATAGTAAGTATTTATATATTCTTTATATTAATAAATATATTAAACTTAAGGTATTTATATAAAAAGTTAGGTATTAATATTATAAAGGTTTTTTATAAGTTATAAAAATAAGTTATTAATATAAGTTTAAAAGTAAGAAAAAGAAAGAGGGAAAGGTATAAAGCTATATATATAGTAGTAAAGCTTTTTATATTTTTAGCTATAAGAACCTCTTATAATAACCTCTTTAGTTAAAAAGTTATCTCTATTTAGTAGTATTACTATAAAAGCTTTAATAACCTCTTTAGCTTTAATATAATTAGTCTTATTATATATACTACTACTAGCTTTATATTATATAGCTAGTACTATTACTATTTTATTAGTCTATTTAGCTAGAACATATATTTAAGTGTAAATAAATATTTACTTACTAATAGAAATAAATAAAGTTTTTATACTATTTTCCTTAATTAGTAGAGAGTATAAATTAAAATACTTATATAGTATTTCTAGAATTATACCTATATATAAAGTGAATTTTAATAGTTTTTTTATAGAGGGGCTACGTTATAACTATAAACTTAAGCTTTAGCTAAATTAATAAGCTAAGCTTAAAAAAAAGGTATTATATATATATAAGTAGCTAAAAAGACTAACTTACTTAATTTATAATAATTTACTTTTATATTACTACCTTTTTATCTTACTTTAGCTTATTAACTTAAGCTATATACTTATAATTTAATAATTTTTATTCTCTATAAGTAGCTAGCTTTTAAATTAATAGTAATTTAAAGCCTTATTAAGGTATAATAAATACTTTTATATTAGAAAAATTAAGTAAAAGCTTTACTTTAGAAATAGCCTTTAAGCTTTAAACTTCTAAAGTTACTATAAGCTTTAATATAGCTTTAGTTACTAAACTTATTATAACTATATATTAATATACTAACTAAAATAATATATTAATTTAAGCTCTCTTTATATGCTTTTTATTAGTTTATAATATCTCTAAGATAGCTAAAGTTTATAAATATAAATATCTTTTAGTATATACTTATAAATTTTCTACTAAAGATAATATACTAGCTTATATTTTTATTTTAAGGAAGTTTTATAGCTTATTATATTAAAAGGTCTATAGTAGATAAATCTAATAAGTATACTTTAGCTTTAAAAGTAAAAAGACTAACTTTAAGCGTTATAGAAGATATAAATCTCTATATAAATAAAAACTTTTATAAAGAAATCTCTTAGTTTATTAGAATAAAAAAGATTATTAATAGCTAGGAGAATAAATTCCCTTATTCCTTATTTATATCTAAATTATAAGGAAAGTATAGATATCTATAGCTATATTATAATACTTAAGGTTATTTAATACTTTATAAAGAGACACATTTAAATGCTGCAGAAAGTAGCTTATACTTAGAATAGTGTGAGTCTCCCTACCTAGTAGCTTACATAAGGGCAGCGCCCGCCTCACACACAGGGGAGCACGCATCTTCTTAGCTGGTGCTTTAGCTGCAACGCGCGATTTCCGGCGAGCCTTGTACTAGCCTGCAGGGTGGCTAGGGGCGAGTGATGGTGTCGTGCGGTGTGTTGAAAGCCTTCCCTTGCAAGGTGAATCGTGTAGAGGATGTCGGGGTCGACCAGCCATGATGATCCAGGTACCAAAGGGCATTCGTCCCAGGCCCAAGGCGCAAGCACAGGGAAGAGCATCTCGGCACTCACACACTTGAGAAGTACCTCCCACAGGTACCTTAACCTTGTGTTTTCGGCGTTGAGGTCATGGGGCCACCTTAGGTAAGCCGCCAATGCTCGCTAATGCTCACCCACCTCTGGCAGTAAGGTACCTCACAGTACTTCTGCCCTGTGGTGACACCCCTGTTCTGAGTGGTCCCCACGCTGAGAGTCGACCGCCCCGCATTCGCCAGCGTGTGATGGCTGGCTGCTGATTGTCACCGGAATCGTTCAATTGGACGTTGGCGCCGAGCGCCGCCCCCAAGTCACCTGACCTGACTCGACAGTTCGGCCGAGTGCACGGATATGTTATTTTTTGACCTGCATCAGGCCATTACATAAGCACAACAAGCATGGGCCAACTCATCCTCCAACCACCCAGCCACCATTCTCGCCTCCTGCTGTTCGTTTTGCCCGGAACCCGCGATACATTTTGTCGGCCCGATTTGCGCAACGGCGCCCCTTGACTGTCTGTATCACCAGCGCAAGCCTGCGGTATCCACATGTAGGCGACTTCGCAAACTCCGTCCCGTCTCAGTGTTCCCCAACTGGGACAATGCGCTGGCCGTGACGACAAGATTCACGTATCCCATGGCTTGAGAGCTTCCCATGCGAAATGGACCGTACGGCTGGAACTGAACGAAGTCGTCTAGTCCCATGCCTACATCGCCAGGCGTCACGGCGGTCGCTTCCATGTCCTTTATGTAGTCGAGGTACCTCGCCCCGACGGTTGCTACGATTAGCCAATACTCGTCCTGGTCCAGAGACAACATCATCCGACGCACTGGCTTCTCTTCAGGTCTACATCCAGCCGGCGGCGCCGAAACATCAGTCATCACCATCTACATAAGATCGACACACGCGCGGGGAACTGATGGATGCACAGATGTGGGCAGAGGCACATCATCTTCGCCGCGTGTTTGTCAAGGCTGAGGAGGCCTCTTTGTGGACATGGACAAGGAGGGATCAGGAGAGGAAGTAGATCAAGACATGTGGACTTACGGTTTGTCGGCCTGGTCGCTACAGTATTCCTGGTAAAGAATAGCCGCCATCTCGGCCGTCTCCTCACGGCAAATATTCAATGCTTTCGCTGACTCATCTCTGCGGAACGGTTTTAGCTCAAAGTGCAAAAATGCCTTTCGGAGCCTGGGGCCCAGGTTGACGTAGGCGGCACCATCGGGGCAGGCCGCGAATAGATACGGTCTTCTTCCCCCAGTCCCGGACGATGACGCCGCGGCTGCTTCCCCTTCTGGGACGGGCGGGATGGCGGCCTTGCCGAATTCATACCGTCGCTCTTCCGGCACGATGGACAGGTGGTTTGAAAACGATATAGAGAGGGCGTGGGCGAGAAGCGTGTCGGCATACGTGACAAAGAAATGGGACGTCTGCACTTCATACTCTGTCCTGAGGAGGCGAACGAGGGACGCAGGCGCATCCGAGTCTGCGAGCCCAAGCACTGGAACGGCGTCCACCCTCTCGTTCGGGGGCTCTGCTGGGTCTCCGCCCTCCATCGCTGGCATCGCTGGAACCGGCTGTTCTCGTTGACCTGTTGCGCCTGGCCTGCCACCTCGTGCGGGCTTGGACGGAGTGTCAATAGCGAAACTGGTATCGCTCAAAGACATGCTAAACATGTCTTCGATGAGATCGTCTGCAGTCCGTGGTGGCAGCTGCGACTTGGCTCCGGTCAAGTCCAAACGGGATACCGGCTGCAGCAAGAGGTTTTCTTGAAGCGTGGAGTTAGATCCTATCGTTACTTTCGGTGTGAAGTTCGGCATTCCCTCAGGCGGACCCTGAGTCTTGCCGATGGGCTTCAACCGCTGCCACGACGTAAAGGCAGGCCCGAACATGCCCAGGTCGTCCGCCTGGGAGGTGGATCCCAGCCTGGCCTTGCCCAGCGATGGAGTCACCGGAAACGGGTCTTGGGGACGTCGGTCATGGTTATATGCTTCCACCGTGGCGATGAAGTTTCCAAACCGCGAATGGTTCGCGTCGAGACAGGATATGGCCAGATCTCTGTCAGTGCGGTTGAAGAAGCCGGCGGTCTCGAGGTCGGCTGGAGCAGCTGCGCCCTCCTTCGGCTCAAGCCAGATGGCGCGGAGTTGGAGAAAGGCTCTGTGGGGAATCGTGGAACCAGAGAAATGCCCATCAGCTTTGATATCGCCCAGCTTCGCGTTTGCGATGCCCTCTGCCCGGACCTCGCACTGCCAGGCGTGGACGGTGTCCGGGAGTCGCATCCTGGGCTTGTTGTGCCCTGCGTGGTGTTGTCGCCGTGAGTGTGGCCGAGATACGAGGCTCGAGATAGGCAGCCGGCGTTCGTTCTTGTGTTGCTGGCGCGATCTTGATCGTGAGGGTTGCGTGGGGACTGAGGGGTTAATGTAATTATCCGCAAATATCAAGCCAGCAACAAATTGTTCAGACATTGGATCGACAGCGCGGAACCCTGCATCGTATTACATAATCCCAGGCTGTGGCAGACGCAATAATGCTAACTAACACCGAAAGAGCTGAACATGGTGCATGTCTCAGAGCGCGTCGGTCGCCTTGCCTGCAATTAGCTGACCAAAGTACAAAGGCGTAAACGAACATTTCTAAACCTCCAAAGGCAATCCTTCAAAACCGGGTATCATGATGTGCTTCCAAACCAAGAATCACAAAGCCTTAACTCCGACCCACCCGCCGCTTCATACCCCGAGTCGTCTCGTGGTCACAGGCGTAACAAATCGCTCGTTCCGAGCAACACAGCGTCTCCAAATCCCAGCAATTGACGTACACCCATATAGACCACCAGCCTGATGCGAAACTGCCGAAAGCTCTCAGTCTTGATTTTCTTTCGCGACAAGGCGAGGCGAGCCTGGGGCCGATGATGCCGGGGATGCGGCCTCGTCATGTCGGGGCTTGCTGCTACCGCTGCTGCCCGTGTCGCTTGTGCCAGAAGAATCGCTCGATCTGGAGACCACCCGATCCTTCGCGTGCTGTTCGAGCTGCCAGCGGTGACCAGATTTCCCTTGCTTTTCTACCCGTATGTTGTCGCTTTCGGTCGGAGTGAAGCAGAGCCATGACAGGACATCAAGCCAGCATGTTCTGGCTGCGTCACTTTCGCCAGTCAAATCCTTGAGAGACTTGTCCAAGCGGTTGACGACTCGAAGAATGGGTTTGTCGGTATCGGACCAGTCGATGTAGGCTTGACTGATGCGAACGCGGGCTCTCGTAAACGTCGCTACCGTAACCTAGGACCGGAGTCGCGTTAGCTACAATTCGTTGCTGATGGAAGCAGACAGCAGGAAGATGACGTACCGAGGGATCATGGCCGCCACTGCCAGGCTTCCTGAGCAGGTTGAGTCGCCAGTGAAGGAGGACAAGCATGCTGAAGAGCTCGCTGCGCAGGAACTTGTCTCCCGAGTGCTCATCTGGCGGTGTTTGGTCGGCCACAAGACAGCCAACGTGATGATGGTCAGTCTCGAGAACAGCTATCATCTCCCACGCGGGCGACTCGTCGGCGCCGATGACCAGAAGGTTCTCCCATGGGCTGTTTGTATCCGGGAATCGGGGCCGGGCGAACGCTTGGGCCGGCAGCACATTGGGACCTTCACCACCGCGAGGTAGCTGCCGCGAGAGACATCTAACGGTGTCCCGGAAAGCCTCTGCCCATTCTGTCGCGCTGAACGATGGTGCGCCCTCCGAGGGCCGAACATCTTTGGGGGGCCGGAGGATGTGGTTGATGGTGCTGGGAGCGCCGTTGCTTGGTTTCAGTGCAAGCTTTTCGATTTCAGTATCGAGATACGCGATGTTCAGCGGAGATGAGACCCATGGGGGATGATGGGATGCAGCGTCTGAAGTTGTGGCGGGGGTGCTTGAGGTTGTATACTGAATGGAATGTCGCTCGAGGAAGGCTTGGGTATCTGTGGGTCTCGTTGCTTTCAAGTCTCGAATTGCGATGCCCACGCGGGCAAGAGTCGGCTCGAAATTGTGCATCGTGGGTGAGTGCGACGATGGGTGAGCGACTGTATGCGCATGAACTTGGGTGGTGAGGTTGTTGCTGGAAGGATTCGCGCGACAGTCGTCTTTATTGACGCCTTTGCCTCTTTGTTGCCATGGTGAACCGCCGCACTGGCCTGTGCACAGCTGTGGCTGGAGGCACGTGATGGGATGACAAAGAGATGGTCGGACTCAGCACCCAGGAAGAACACCAAGGAGTAAGATTATGCAAAATTCCACATAACCCTGACAACTGAATCTCACCTCCCCTTGCCACCAAGGAATCATGCTATGCAACTGAAGAGCTGGGTGCGCAAATATTGGATGATGATGGGATGAGCAGTTCAATTGACTTGCGACAATAAGGTATATGGCGGCCGGTTCCCAATTGATGCTCTGGCAGGTTGCTGGATTAACAGCTGGAGGATACTTGCCTATTTGCGTGCATCCTCATACTGATGAGAGTACCTGGCCTGTGCACCCGTCCGCCAAGTGATGGCGCTGGAGCCAGGTGGTTTTATGGGCCGACCCATGTGGCCTGGGTGTAGGGTTGGACAGGTGCGTGCACGCAATTCTTGAAGTATGGTACTGGTGTTGCGTTGTGGGAGTGCACTGGGTTGAGTAGTCGCCAGCGCACTCGCCAGGTAATCTAGCCACTTCGTTGTACGCTCAATTAAAGCCTTCGTCGCACGCCCGATTGCATCCCTCATCGCGCGCGACCGATTGAAGCGCTACATGCACTGCAAAGGGTGTCTCCCTCCGTCTTAGAAATAGAAACTGGAAGAAGGAGATCCAGCCAATGGGATAGCTTCGTTCCAGGGCCAGAGGCCCCACACAGGCCACTGCTCAGCCTAAACCGCCATCAGAGCATTTGACCAATCATTGGGTCTTGGGGTCTGTGCAGGCTGTAAAATAGTACAACCTACACCGCTGATTGGCCATTAGATGAGAAGGGTACTCCACTCTTGGGAGCCGCTGAATCTCCCCTGCCTGAGCTAACGCCCACCCAGCTACGGTCCCAACTCCCCTCGCCCTCCTCGAGGCTATCACCGCCGTACACCCCAGCGTCACCGACGACACATGCCCCCCCCTCCCGAGCCTGCGACATGGCGATACATCATTGGAAGCCATGCACTGCATCATCGCTTTCGGAAACCTGAAGCATTCATCCGGCTCGCGACGGCTGCCACCGTCGCTGCGTCTCCGCGACTGGCATCCACTCTGCAGAGGTTTGGGTAGCATGACGACGTTAGAGAACGCCTGCGTTGACCTCCTCAGATCCCTCCAGAGCGACGCCGACACCGCATCCCGAACGCTTTACCCTTCGGTCCACCATCTGCTTGCGACGCAGACTTCGGAGCAGACACGATCCCGTTGGAGATGCTGGTGGCTGCGATATTGGGCTAGGCTTCGAGTCTGCAGCCAAGTCGAACCGCCCCCGACACCCGACATCCGACACCCCTCCTGACTTGGCCCTCCGTCTACATAACCCTGACTTTCAACTCAAGTCTTGCATCTCGTGACTATGCCGCACCTTCGATTCCTTATGACGACAACTCGCCCCTTCCTCCACCTCGACTCGACTTTCGGGCTTCTTCCCTCTGCATCTCTCAGTCACCACTGAATCTCTTCGACGACCTGGTCGTCCTCCTCCAGCACCACCCAGCCGCCCTTGTTCCCGTCATTTTCACCGTGCAGAGACATCGTCGACAGACCCTATCGCATTCTCCTGGGACAGCTGCCCCCGACCAGCACGACTGCTACCTTCACCCGGTTGCTCAATCATGTCTACATACCATGCCCGGATCTCTGCACTGGCGTCAATGCCTGACCGTCGCCATCCCGCCCTATGATTCGGACGCCGGGTTGCTGCGCCCTTTCGAGACGTCTACCAATTCACCTTCAACATCGCCCCGCGTCCATATCAAAGGGCGGCCATGTCGTCCAGTTGGACACAAGCCACGCCACATCCCATGTGGAATCCCTCTTCGAGCGGCTTCCGATTCATAACACCGGCGACGGCGCATGATCTAGACTTGCTCAAGTCGCCGTTGGTCTCGGCCTCGTTGATATCCTTCGGTACCGCACCGCCCCAGACACGCGCCTCCAAGAGCCGCATACCGACACCAGCTTCTCGTCCCCATTGTCCAATTACCGAGCCAACTCTCGCCCGCATCCCCCCACCGTATGGCCGCATCCCCACGGTCAAGCGGCAGCAAAGGCTGGCAACCTGGGGCGAGCAATACGCGCGTTGTAGCCAGGGTCAGTGGGAATTGGTGGGCGGCAGCGGTCAAGCGATCGGCGCCTACGATACCCAGTAGTAGATGGCGTCCAGTGCGGTCAATCCAGGTCAGGTTTCGAGGTGTCCCTGGCTAGCTTGGACCACAATTCGCCGTCATCGCGAAAGGGGTCCCACGATTGTTCGCGCTGCCTCTCCACGGCTTTCGCCACTCGGATCCATCTGACACCCGGACTAGATAACGTATGCCGTAGTCTTCCTGGCAATCTTCGTGCCGTAGTATTGTGTTCCCCGGCTTTTTGTTTACTTTGCTCGCGACGTAGGAGGTTGTGCATCAGTAGCAGCGTCGGTATGCCGATCGAGTAGGCCCAGCCCAATCATGATCTTTGAGACATCTACCAAGACATGTCCAACAGGCCTCTCTAGCTTGGCTTTCAACACACGAGTCATCGTGGAAACCCTTAGGACCGGGTTGTGCCATGGGTCCCACTCGGAGCTCTGTAGAACATGCGGCAGCAGTCTGCATCCTCAAATCACATCGTATCAACTGGCTGCGCAGTCTAGTAAACGCTCAGCCTCTCCCAAGGAAACTCTAATCATATCAACAATCCGAGCTCGTCGTAGCTGTTGCGAAGCCCGAGACCGGTTTCCCACTGATGCACGAGTTCCTCAAAATGCTGGTATGGAGTGGCAGATGACAGCAGATTCTGGTAGGTGGGTCGAGGCTGCAATGCAAAAGTGATATCGGACCACTGTTCGTTCCTTGGGCAAGTCCGCTGCGAGGCCCACGGGCTCCCGGCAGCATCAAGTATGCGTGACATGAGTGTCGGCTTCCCTGTGCGGTGAGCGCCAGCAAAGGCTGCGCCTGCCACAGCTGCCAGGCCTGATGCTGCAGGTGTGAGATAGCCCCGGCAAGTGAGTGTGCGGATTTGAATGGCAAGCGGGTCGGGGACGGAGAGCGGAGGAGGATTGAAGTAGCTGCGCGGACTCTGGCCAACTAGCAGACGAATGTTGCTTCATATTCTTTTGCCGCATCGTGCCAGCCCAGCTTTTGCCGAAGTCTGCTGGTCGATGAATGCACTGTGCGATGTCCTAGTGTCATGGATGACATCGGGAGAGTCCATCGCCCAGGTGTTGAGGCCTGGCGGGCTGCTGTGCTGGGAGGAAACCCAGTGCTCGGCGCGGAACCACAGTCTTGTGATGTCGCAAGAGCAATTTCGACCTGGACCTTCCTTACCTTAGGTAGACAAGCCCGGGCAGTTCAAGGTTGCTCCTGCCGCCGCTGTCGTACAAGCATGAGGTGGAAGCCGCATCCTTCTTTCTCTACCCAAGATACCCAAGGTAGGTAGGGATGGGCAGGCACCTACCTACCTCCTACCTTACCTACCTTAAGGTACCTTATGGTCCCTTGGTCTAGGTACACGCTTCCGCGACCCCACGCCCCAACTTGAACAACACCCAACATGCCGTCAGCACATACGTTCATGGATATCGACAAAGCCCTCGCAGACGACATCATTTCTTGTTGTTTAGCATTGGCGAACGATATCGAGAAAGCCAACGACCTATATGATCGTTTACGCCATTACGAGACGCATATTGCGGAAGAACACCAACTCGACCCTGTCCACATTCGGGCATACCTTCCCAATCCAGTCGTCGATACCTTGACCAGGCTGATCCCGGACAAACACTTTGTCGTCAACTCTCGCTCTGCCAAGCTCTCGAAGGCCGCTCGCATCTGGACAGTGCCTGTCCGACAACTACTCTTCCAGATAGGCTTCGACTACGTCCGCCAGGGTGACAAGTTCTTCTTCGCCTTATTCCAGCTCGCCGAAGGCTGTAGTTGTTGGCCGAGTTGCCTTCTCCGTCTTCGTCAAGCTGCGTGGATCCGCCGCAGCCAGCCGGGGACCCTGACCCGCTCGCAGGCCGCTATTCGTTTTCGCCTGGGCCTCAGCCTCCATAATATCGAGGTAGTCCTTCAATCATTTCCCCGTCCTCCTCCAAAGGCAAACACAGCAGTTGTTGATCAGTCATCTTCCAACAAAGAGTCGTCCAGGAAGGGGGCCGTCGTACAAGAACAAACCACAAATTGCTCTTCAACGCACGGCAGCTCTTCAACGCACGGCAGCTCTTCAACGCACGGCAGCTCTTCAACCCAGGACAGCTCTTCAACCCAGGACAGCTCTCCCCCCCGCGACAGCTCTTCAACCCAGGACAGCTCTTCAACCCAGGACAGCTCTCCCCCCCGCGACAGCTCTTCAACCCAGGACAGCTCTCCCCCCCGCGACAGCTCTTCTACCCACAGCAGCTCCTCTCCCCACGACGCTTCTACGCCAGGACGTCCAGCTGCAGACACAACTTCCCTTTCGGAAGTAAGTACGCCGGAGGTTGGCCGTACGAGTTTGTCCCAAGAACCTCCCAGGACCCCCACTCGGGAGCTGGCCCAAAGCGGCGCGGCCTATGACCCTTCTGACATCTTCGACACCCCGCGTTCTTCACCGAACCAACACCGTTCTTTGCTCGAGCAGAGAGACGCGTCCGTTGGCCATCTTAGCAGAGATCACGAGCCCGAGGACGTTGAGTTCGAAGACGACCAACCTTTCTTTAGTCCCACCGACTTCGACGACACTCGCGACAGCGAAGACCACGATATTGCCTCCCAACAAGCTTCTAGTGACCCTGCCCCATTCAACACACACAAAGAGAACACAGAGGACATCGCGCACGACGACACACATTCGATTCAAGCACAAGAACATTCTGTTAAGAACCAGGTGTGCAGAAACCTTTGCAGCACATACTTGTCGCCTCAGACTCAAACGAGCACAGATACCACCTCCAGGATGCCACAACCACCCGCGAAAAGAGCATGTAGGGGCGAGATGTGGCCATTGCTCACAGCTGATGAGACGAGGGAGTTCATGCAGGGAGGTCAGCCCCCGTCACTCGACGTGTTCAACGTCGTTTTAGTTGCCCTGTGCGAACAATGGAAAGACGTGGTCGTCGTCCCCACGGCTGAGCTTACCAAGCTTCATAGAGACGACTATGTACCGGACGCTGATCTGCTCGACACCATCTTTCAACGTGAGAATATCCTGCTGCCATATCTAGCAGACGAAGGCACTGTTCTCATGGGGAGAATCGAGCAGAGGCAACGCATCGTTGTCACCGCCCAGCTTTTTGGCCCTTTCCCATCCGACGCCAGCTTGGAAAATTCGCGCAAGCTGACTGGCCTTTTCATCCGCTATTACCTACCCAAAACTCCACCCCTACTCAGAATGCCTGTTCTGTACCCAGGGGTTTCTCCACCAGGGCCTGCGAGCCAGTCCGACAGTGCCATCCACTTGATCGCCGCAGCTATTTACAAGGCCGCAAGACTGGAAACGCCCACTACTTTACATGCAGAACTATGGCGCAGAGTACTCCTCGGGTGTATCGGTGGCACCGTCACGGACTGGGAACTGGTTTTCCCACCGATCCCGATGACCAGAATGGACGAGCCACCACAACAGCTGCAGCAATCCGGGGCAGCCGAAGGGGACGATAAGCTCGCCCGATTTGAAGTCCTTCAGGCGAGGTATCTACAACAGCAACGGGCAATAATGCACAGCTTGAACACGAGCATGGTCCATCTCGAGGCCTATCACCAAAGTTTGACACCAACACTTCGCGTTGTCAAATCTTTGCACGAGACATGCCGCGGCCATCAAGCCCAACTCCAAGCCAAACTCAGTGAAGCGACGGAAAGGCAATCATACAAAAGTGGCCCTGGTGGGAACGCAACGGCAACGAGTGTTGTTCAGATCTCCCAGGAGCTTGAGGCAGCAGAGAGACGCGCCACTGCTGCCGGCAACGTGTGTGAGAGTCTCCAGGGTCTTGACCAACGCCTGACTGAGATGTACCACAAGTACATGAAGAAGCGGGAAGTGGTAGAGAGGCAGTAGAGGACATTATTCGGGGTTTTCGTATGGGTTTATGTGTATTGATGGCGCATGTCACGAGGGCGCAAAAGAGCATTATCATCGAGGACGACTGTTAGGAAATGGGTCGATATAGATAAATTAGGTGTTAAATGCAGAGATGCCATGTTGGTTTCCCGCGCACGATGCAATTCGTTTCTGTCAATCTTGTGGCTTTCGCTCGGCGCCGTGACCGCTGGCCGGGTTTTGTGATGCTATTATAACCTACTGCCAACGCCGTATGCTGGCCACATCACAGTTCCAATATAGAGAAACTATCAGAGGGAGCACACGCTGCGGACCTACATACCCAAGAAACGCCCGTTGAAACGCCGAGGACTGCGCTGCGCTGCGAGATGTTGATCACTGCACCCCGCCTAAGACCTTAATGGCATGACCGAGTCTAGAATGTTGGGAACGATAGACGAGAAAAAGAATGAATGGTTTGCTGGAAATAAAGACAAAGATGTGCGAGTAAAAGATTGGCAATGAGAGAGAAGCATGGGGGGCTGCCGTGGGCGCTGAGCTGGAATTTGCCAGCTTAATTGGCGGGGAGGCAGCCTTCAATTGCATCTCGGTCAATTGCCTCCGCAAATAATTGCAATGGTGCAAGCGCACTTATCATTGCCTCTATTTTTCCCGGCCTTGGAGCCTTCGCCCTCGACCTCGTCTTCTGCCACGGGAGGCCCGAAGCTGAAAGCCGGGACCCGGGAAGAAAGATCGAGATAGCTAGCTAGGTCACAGTGTTCTCCAACCTCGCCGGCAGAATAGCAGTGTAGGTATGAATTGAATGCGGGATTGGGAAGCTCTTAGACTTCTAGTGAATGTCTCGTTCCTCAGGGTAACAGGGTCAGATTCCCAAGAAAATCAAATCGGGGCTAGCTGCCTCCTGCAGCCATTTAAAACTTATTACATTAATCCTTTTAATGTCCGCCGTGACTTCTCAGGGCATGAAAGCACGCCAACAACTTCAAGACAGGCTCATTCACAACATTCAGCCCATCCCATGGGGAGATCTAAGCAGTCTGAAAGCAAAAGCCAGTTTAGGCCACAATCTCTAAACACCGCAATAGCCATCTCAGGTATCGTTGTTGTGAAAGAAAGGACCGAACACAACCTCATAAAGCAGTTGTTCCTCATGTGATCATTTAGAAATACTCTGTCCCTTTTGACAGTCGCTCGCCCGAGATAATCCCGCCTCTCGATTGTTGGTGTGGATAGACAAGGAATCGAAGTACATCGCTGGGTGAACTTTGGTCGTTTTCCCTTCTGAGCAATTGTTATGTTCCTAGTTATCTAGTGAAAGCTTCAGAATCATGCCCCAGGTATGATGCCTCTCGATGGGGTCTTAGGCAGGAGCGCGGACCAGGTCTCTGTGCATTACTTGGGGCTTTTGCTTGCTGTCTAAGTATTGTTACTTGTCGACAAGCATAGCTCAAGTAAAGATGCAGATCTATTCTCACGCATGGCTTGCATTCATACCATGTTTGCTCGTGTAATTTCGTCTGCGCACTGAATGTCGGACGCTGATTAATTACGTAGCCGTTGAATTGCCATCGTTAGAAGTCTGGGACGTGAGCTCTCCGCCTTGTGTTCAATGATACTCCCCTCCAACTACGCACCCATACTCTTCAGCATTGATTATGGTACGCTAGAGAATTGACGCTAGCTCTTTATCTGGGTTGATGCGAATGTCATCAAAAGTGAGAGATGTCCTTGCCCACCCGCCCGCGGAGCCATCTGGACTCTCTAACCCTATCAAACACTAAAAATCCCTTGATGAAACGGACACTATCGAAATAGGTCTGCATGGAAAAGTTTGCAGACGTTCTATTTCCCGATTCCAACAATCCTCAGCAGCCCCGCATGCGGGAACACCTCTCGAGGAGCAACCATACTCGTCCAGTGGGTGACCCAACGCATTATTCGACAAGCGCATCAGTGATGGGGACACCAGAGAATGAAGCCAGGGTGGACTGGAACTTAGAGAGGAAAAGAGATCTCACAGCGGGATTGGAGTCGTTTCGTGGCACCCTGCGAGCGAGGAGCTGTTTTTGAGGACGGTCAGCGTAGCGTTTTCGAAGCAAAGACAACCCCAAGAGCTACGCTTCCCTCCTCTCCCCGCTTTTAGGCTGGTATTCCAGCATTGAGCAACTCAGGAAATGTTGGAGGTAGCTTGAGCCGGCCGCTGAACATACTGCAGATTGAACCCCCGCTGTCGCTGTTCCTGCGCAAATGTCCGCGTCATCGAAGCTGTCCTTGCAGCTCTCATGACAGTGCTGATATGATGCCGTGAAAAGCTCCAGTGCTGCTGTATTCAACTCTCGCCATTGATGTGTGGACAAACAAGTGAGGAGAACAGCGTAAACCTCCAAGAAGCTGCCGGCTCAGTTGCGTATTCAGAGACATTTCTGTGACAAGCTCAACGCATCCCAATAAACATGGCCAGTCTTGAGTATCTATCTGCCTAGGTAATAGATTCAATCGTTAGGTAGAGTCCTTCCCAATCAAATACCACATCCATAAGCCAACCATACCGGTCGCTAGTCCGACTTAAATTTCGACTGACGGCGCAAGGGGCGTGGTTTCGTTGAGAAACCTGCCTACATAGGCGTCTGGCGCATGTAGCTGCGTGTCATGTTGGCAAAACGGCCGCAGAGAAGACTTCGCCCAACAACGCTCTGATATGCCTGTCCATGCTCCTTCGGTCAGATGTGTGTTCTCATTGTCCTCAAGTCCGGTTCATGAAGGAAGCAATAAGCGAGATAAATAGTGGCAGATGGCCTGTCGTAGGGAACCTGGCGCAGGCTTGCAAGCTCGACCGGATGTCCGACTGTCCGAGTGACCGAAAGCCCCACGTCATCATCGCCCTACTCGTCCTAAAAGAATATATGGCTCTGCCTCCCGAAGCGTTCCAGACGACCTCTCTCCAGTGAATCAAAGGCTCCCGCTTCCATTGAGCCTGCGAACTTACTCATGGGCCCTAAATTATTTCTTCGAGCACAGCCCTCATCTCATGTGAAGCTTGCTTCTCGCCGATCAACTAGCCTGTTGTTGCAAAATCCTTCGCGACTCCAGCTGCAATCGAGGCAACTGCAGATAATGTGGCGCTAGCGCGTTTTGAGCGTCATTCACACAAATATGCCCGGCACATGTCTCCCTCTGCCTTGAGGGACTCTGTAGTCACTGGAAACTCCCTTCTTGCCTGCTCGCCAGCCCGACCCCAGGGATTGGTTCTACGGGCACTCTCCCCGTCTTACAGGTCGGATGTTCTGGGATAAGCGGACGAACCGAGCACCAAGCCTCGATTGTGGCTTTGATGCAAGACTCTACTGGAACCTTGAATAGACCAACCCGAGATATTCCAGGCTACCGAGGTGAGCATTCATGGGGATACCTGGAGATCCCAGTCTTTCAAAACGAAACCAATCATCAAATGGCACCCGCTGCTTGTCTTCTGTGGCCCTGAAGCCGAAAGAGACTTCAATATGATCCGCAAACCCTTTTCTACCTTGATTCATCTAGCCCAAGAATCTCTCTTGAGGATCACGGCAGAAATAAATACAGCTTAAAGACATCAATCGCAGAATCTCTTTGAAATCAGGGCTCCAAATTGTATCGTAGGTATCTTTATGGGAATCAAAACCACATACCCTATGCCGTGCAAGTCAGTGATAATCCCCGTGTTCTCTTCATTCTTTCAGCAGGTGTAATTCCCCTCATCCAGAGGCACTTAATCGAGATGAGGGAAGGCGATATAAGTGCCTCATATCGCCATTATCGTCACCAATTCAATACAGCTTATTGACTTGTAGTGAGAAGTGAGACGAAGACAACAAACATAGTCATCATAAAGTTCGCAAATGTCTTGACTCTTGGTCCCTTTTTTGCGCGGGTAGTGTTATCATGGTAGATAATGATTGATTACTGCGAGCAATTCTGAAACTGTACCAATAGAGCGTTCAGGAACTGTTCATTCATCTTGTCACCGCTGGTCTACCTGCTTCAAGATATCAACAAGTATTGGCTGATGCAGACAGCTAACCTGTTCCGATCTGTCAAACGCAACATTCGTCTCCTTCGGAAACCAAATACTGTCCCAGGGCCATCTGAGCTCGTCCAGCTGTGTGCGCATCTCCGTTCCAAGTTCTGACGGCGCTCTATCTGATGTTCTGTTCTGCTGCAGAGTCTTTCTCAGCTTGTCTAGGTGTGTCTCACATACCACGCCGCCTCATTTGTTCTCGAGTTATCAGGTCCAGGACGCACGACGAAGAATTTCAGTTTCAGCCTCTCTGGCAATGTCTGCTACCTCATCCATGGCGTTTCGGAAGTCATACCTTTTCTCACGTGTAGACCCAGGTGTCTGTGAATCTCTCAGACTGTGGAGAATGTCCCGAAGGTTCCAGGGAGGTTGGGCCTGTTGTTGTTGTTCTTTTTTCGACGTCAGAGGCTCAGATTGCTCCCTGGGGCATACGTCGTGTAGGGAAGAGCGTACATAACTAAACTAAACTAATCTAATGTCAGGTTGGGCCTGAGATGACCCGGATATTAGCATATTACCTTCGCGACCTTCGCGCCCGCTGGGAATCCTTACCTGGCCAAACGTTTCATCGAACGTTTTGCGATTCTGGTCAAATGGATCACTTGAAATTCCACCTGATTGGTTATACGTTCCCTGAGTGGCCGACTCCGCAGACGAGGTTTGGTTGGTGAGAATTGTTGTCGTGCGGCAGCCAGTATGCGAAGACGGTAGGGGTGGTAGTACGTGATCATCGTCGTCACTACTCACCAGTGAGTTCTGTGCGTCGCTACTTGCGTCCAGCCCCGGCTGTATAATGGATGTCTGCTGATTGTGTATAGGGCTCCCAGCGGCAGTTCGCATGTTCGGTAGAGCCACAAAGGAGGCTGGCAAAACTGACTGGTATTGCTCTCGGGCATTTGCAGCTATCTTCCGAGCATGGCGACGTTTCTTGGATTTGCCCATCAGAATGGACGGCGGAAGAAATGTTGGACGTATGGATTGGGAGCCGCACCGGTACACCTCGAGTGCTCCCAGGTCGTCGCTATAAGGAAGCGAGTGATGGCTCTGAAAGAAAAGCGGCTACCGAAACTACCAGTTGTAGTGGAATGGCTTCGGAACTGATCCGATCGTGTGGCCTCAGCAAAGACGGCAAATGCTGCTTTTATTGATTGATTGGAATGCTTGGATGGATATGTGTCGTCGACTGAACTGGAGATGGGGATGGGATTTGGCTGGAAGTCGTGTATTCCTGCCGAGAAACACTTCAGAAGGTGTTCATGGCTGGGCTGATCACTTTGACAACAGGCATGTGGATACTGCTTTCCTAAGTTGCTCGCTGACAGCGCATCTATGCAGGTGCTGTTTAGACGCGTCGTCATGATTGCCCGGGAAAAGTGTGACGACAAAGGCTCTCAGAATGGGCGACTCTGATAATGTCTCTAGCCTTTGCAGCTGCATCACAGGTTCATACGTGCAGACCTAGCGCCTTACTCACTGTTCCAAGATCGAGACCGCAGAGTGCTAAGAGTCGATGACTCATGTCCTTCACGTCAGTATTCGTACCAACGCTGCGTCTATGTCGCCCCGTGCTCTCAGTCTTGAACCTTCTTCACTACCAATTCCATTAGCAGCGGTCGACCAGAAGCAGATGACGGCAGGCAGGCGGACCGCGGGGGAAGAAAGAAGTCTTGTTATCCTCCTGTTGAGCAAGCAACACAGAATCAGTTCGAAAAACTCATCGAAATGATTTCTTGTCTTGGTAGATGTTGTTGGTCACGACAAATCTATATGCATCTGGGGTCTGCGTCCGCCCCCGGGCAACAGATCGATCAATCACAAATTCAGAATCACCATCATGACTCATAGTTACATCTTCGTTGGTGCCGGAAGACGGTATGATGCCCTAAGAGACGGCATATCGTCTCTGAAAGAGGCACGGAGGGTCTTAAAATGATTCCATACCACCAGATTCCATGCTTTATCGTGTGAATAAGTGGATTTCCCGGGACTCAATGCGTCCCTGACCCGATACCTAGGTCGGGCCAATCGCGACCCGATTCACATCGGTGTCGGGTTCACAATACAATCAGACCTTTGGTCGTGATTCCTGGCAAGTAGAGTATGAAGAGAACAAATGTGTTGCATCTTTCATGGCTATGAGAGCATTCTTAGTATTGGCTGTGACCTGGAAGTGTCAATTGAGGTACTAAACTGCTAATCTACCCGTTTGAATACTTTTACCGGCAACCACTCTCTGATACTCTTGCAACCGCCGTATCCCATATGGCTAAGAGAACCTGCCTTCTCAAAGGTCTACTCCCCAAACTTCATCCACTTGACCCTTGTTGCATCACACTAAAGTACCCTTCCTACCTGCGCTTAACGGCTGTTCTCAGCATCACCTCTCAGCTGGCGTCACTGAAAGCACATAGAGCCCCGCGCCTTTGAGTGCGTCGGAAGAGAATCATTAGTTCGAAATATGTGTTCATGTCCAAATGCGTCAAGTAAGATCGAGCATACGTTTGTTTCGGCACTCCCAAACCTGACGAATGGTCTGCTTATTGATGGATTCTTTCATCTTGACGGACGTCAGCTTTGGGTTGCGGTACTTAGGACATGCAAATGTCCTCTCCAAATTCTTGACAACTCGCACTAATGATCAGTACCCATACATCAAGCCTTGACTTTTACTCACAGTATGGCGCGAACTGCTTGTAGGCGAACGACTAGGTCCTGTCTAGTCAATCGAATGCTTATGACAGCAATCAGAAGAGACTTGATACCTCCACAGTCGTCGTTCTTCCGATGTGGTCAAGACAAACCTCCTGGAACTCTTTTTGGCTGCCGAACTCGCGGTTGTTGACGATCTCCGAAACGGGCAGACCGTCTGACTCAACGCGATGCCCAATGATGGCGCGCACCTCGTACAGAGGGGACGTAGCTGAAGTACGTCCGTACGACAAGACTCTGTCAAATTCTTGATGGAAGCATGTCATTGGAGATGCTGGACGGGATTGGTATGGCACAAGTTGGCACAAGCCCATGGGCAGACATTTGACATCCACCTCGGGCACCAAGACATGGACAAAGAGGGGACCACATCTGACGCGGGAACATCCTCCATCCTTGATCAACTGCATCGTCAGCCAAGGTGGCGGCGTCGTTAGACCGGATGCCGTGACGATTATGTATTTCCCGTCGTCCTGGCCTTCCTGGCCGTGGTTGTCGTGCAACGACACCATCACGGGTGTTGCTGTCGCAGCCGTCAGACGGCTCTTGTATCGCATCTCGTTCCTCGCGATGGCGGGGTCCATCGCGCCTGTGGGCTCTTCTGCATCGTTGCGACCTGTGTCGCTCGTAGTCGGTCGGTTTCGGTTTCGTCAATTGCGACTCTCGGTAGTCTCGTTGCTAAGAGAGATGGATGTCAGCATCAAGCCATTACGACAGAGGTATGCACAGTCCCTTTGGTTTTCCTCCAATACCACCTTTGGCCGCAAGAAACCCAGCAGAGCGACCGTGACGACGATGCCGGTAAGGTTAACGATGACAGCCCGTTTGAACGGCTTCTGGACTCTGGAATGACGCTCCGGGGAGCCGGAGAATCTGCTAGTCGCTGTCGCGGTGGGGTGGACTGGTTCTCGGCAACGTCCGGCGTGGCCGAGTTCGTGGGTTTGTTGTTGGGTTTGTTGTTGGGCTTGTTGTTTGTCTCGGAGGGAGGCGTGGCATCGGCACACTACGGCAGTCTGCTTTCTGGGGTCCTGCTGCGTCTTGCTCCATGGGGTAACTTAATAAGGTAAGATGCAGGTGGGCTTGAGGAATGACAATGGTTGAGTGAGGTAGGTGTGCTCTGGCGCCAGGTGGGATGCATGGCAGTGAGCGTTTGCCTAGGAGGAAGATTGAACTGATGCTTGGGTTCATCGCGGGTACTTTGCGTTTAGCGTGCATCCGCACAGTTCCCAATGTACATGATCCGTGCACCGAGCTGCACTGTGACCAAAAGCCCCGCCAGCACTGGGACTGCGCAGCTGCTGGCACTGCTATCCAGGCCTCTGCCACTGCCGCCACAAAGCGTGAGAGAAGGTCTTTTTCCGTCCCGTGGGCCTTGGTGATTACATAATAGTGACGTAGTGTTCTGGCTTTTCTGCTGCCAGAACACTACGTCATCGGAGCGTTCTGGCGTTTATTCGCCAGAACACTACGTCACCAGAGCGTTCGACCTGCATTACGTCAGCAGATAAATGGGGCTTGTGCAGAATTTCGCACGACCCTGGCCCGAGCGCTTGGGTGCTTACCTAAGGTACTCTTCTATTGGTTAGAAATGTGGGGGTTGTGCGGAATCACAGTGGGTGTCGCAGGTGGCAGCAGACAGTGGTCTTCAAGTTGAGGGGAATCCAACGATGAAACCTTTCGAGGGGGTAAACAGCGGAAACAAATTGACAGCGCTGCATTCACATTTTTCATGGCCGTACTTTGCTGACCTTGATGTAAGCCTTGGCAGCAATCGTCTGCAGCAGGAGAGGGTTCGGCAGGGGGAATGTGAATTCGGAGACTCGGCCGAGAGGCGGGGCCGACCCGGGCCGATGTGGAGTGACCCGTGCCGCCAGGACCGGAGGTGCATTATACGTACTCCCAAGTCGTCATTAAAAGACAGAAAAGTGTCCCTACTCAGAAATCTCCATTTGTCGTGGTCCTTCTTCTCGCCGGAACCCTTAGACGGCGGAGGGTTAGGCCTAGGTCTGGGACAATTCCACCAAGTCGTCTACAACGGGAACATACCAGAGTATCCAGCAAGCTGCACACCCGCAGTCGCCCTCGCGCTCGCGCTCGTCACGCGTCCTGGCCGGACCGGTACCACCATGACCCGAGCCACACGTGAGCCATGGCGTTCCGAGCTGCCACCAATCCTCATGGGGTGCCCCGACCTTCAGCAATGAAGCCCAATGCATCATACCGTCGACAGCACGATTCCATGCCAAGGAAAATTTCGAGCTCGCCATCGAGGGCGCAACATCCGACCCCAGCGTTTCGAGCAAGACCCCTAGGGTGTAAGATGTGTCGTTCAGCGCTTCCCCAGCCTGCCTAAGCCGCGACCCCGCCTTCGTTGCTTTTGGCTTCATGACGGCCACTGCATCCCCCCCTGCTCGTACCACTCGCGCCAGCGCCCGCGAAGCGTGCACAGCGAGTAATACCTTGTCACCCTCGACAGCCGCGGCGGTCCAGTTGACGTTCATGAAGAAAGGCTCCGCGTTGCGGGAGAGGAAAGGCCATGTCCAAGCCGACTTCTTGAGCTGCAGTGGAGGTTGTGCGTCGGCATCTGGTTGGATGTTGTGTTCATCTGCTAGAGTTACTAGTCGATCAACTTCCTCTTGGATATTTTCCAGATGAGTGAGGACTGCCTCCACAATACTATAACCCTTCTGCAAGCTCCGTGGAAGGAGACCTTGCTCGATGCTGGGGTCGAGAAACTGGGACACGGTGCTCAAGATACGCCTGCTTGTGTTGGTGCTGTCACTGGTGTCTTCGTATGATTGCTCATCCCTCAGTGCAGAAGCAAGATTCTGGAGCCAGTGGGATCTTGTAATGCTCATAGAGCCGCTTCGGAACCGTGATGCCAGTAGCCATGCGTGACGCAGGTCGCCCGTGGCTTCATGTGCCCAGCCGCAAACTCGGTTCATATACTCTACAGCTTCTATATCTGGGGCTTGCTCGGATATGAGAAGGCAGAAGTTAGAGATTTCTTTATGCAGCAAGTCTATCAGGTCGAGGGATTGCGTGTCGGAGAAGTCATTGTCGTCGTCGGAGGCTGCGATAGGCACAAGGGCCTCGTCGTAGAGGCGAAGGATATTAGTGACGTTTTCTTGGAGTGGAATTGGGGAAGATAAGACAGGGGGTGGTTCGCTGGGACCACCACTTCTTCCAATGACAGCGAGGAGAAGAATGCAGACGGCCACGGTGTAAACTATGAGAAAGAGAGCGAAACAAGACAAGGAAGCAGCACGCACGCTGCCGCTGCCGCGTCGAGGCGGACGGGCGAAGTCGACAACGGTATTGCTGTCGATGGCCGTGTATGGTGTGATAGGTAAGGATGCGTATATTGCCGGGGGTATCAACGTGCATGATACGAAGCCTTGAGGACCGAAGACGGCGTGAAGTGTTGCGTCTTGCGGGACGAAATCGGCGTCGAAGTACAGCGAGATTGTCTGTGTTGTATTACTTGCAGATGTTGCTGGATCCGCCGGCGACGATGGCGAGGGGAGGAAGCCGAGTGAGAAGGTGAGGCGATTGAACCACGGCGACGGCGCTGCTCTGGCTCCGGGGTGCTCCGAGCTATCGCCATCGTGCTCCGAATCGGGGGACAAGGCCGGAGAAGGGGACGGAGCTGGGAAAGACGGAGATGGAGATGGAGTTGGAGAAAGGGAGTCCCTGGTCTCGCGTCCTGGGTTCGACATGGCTTTCTGGGTAGCGACAGGACGACTGGAACTCTACAATTGCTCTGGACTCGACGAACCAATTGGTATATGAGAGGAAAAGGGGTGGTGGGAAGCGCAAACAAACGCCGTCCGGGGGCTACGCAGGGGCAGACGGGCAAGATTATGGTCATGCTGATACATTCATTCATCTGTCCATTCATTCTCCTTGCTACAAATGTTCCTCCCGACTGTTCCCTGGCTGTATGGTACTGGTACCAAGATACGCCGTACGGCTTGCACTGTGTCACACATTGATGACCCCTGCCAGCCCCGTTCTAACACGGTCTACGTACATTAGACCCCGGCTACCCTCCGCACCCCGGTCCCTTGGTACCCACTTAATACGGATGCATGGTGTCCTCCGCGACCCCACCACACCCGGCCTCCCGGCTGCCAACTGTTTTCCCGACGTGTTTGTTCCCTCCTTTCCAGTGATGACGACCGGGCCAGCCGCCATCCCTTTCTGGGAGAAAAACAAACATGCCGAAAAGCTTTGCATGGCTCTGGTGGAAGGGGTTGAGCGTGGTGGCTGGCTGTACCGCATGTGCGCACACACAACACATGAGACACGCGTGCGGCACCCAACGCCGGGGTCGCATCGCAATCGGGGCAGAACAAGCAGAGAATTGCTGTTCACGATCCCCGATACGCCGATCGTGGAATGAGGCAGAACAAGCAGACCAGAGACACGAGTGCTGTTCACAATCCTCAAGATACCAGGAGAGAAGAGGCAGAACTAGCGGATAAACGCTGTTCACAATCCTCAATACATAGTAGAAAGGCGAGGCAGAACTAGCGGACAAACACTGTTCACAATCCTCGATATACTCTAGAAAAAGAGAGGCAGAACTAGCGGATAAAACGCTGTTCACAATCCTCAATACATAGTAGAAAGGCGAGGCAGAACTAGCGGATAAACGCTGTTCACAATCCTCGATGTACTCTGGAAAACGAGAGGCAGAACTAGCGGACAAACGCTGTTCACGATCCTACGTGTGCAGCCTGAACCAGCAAGCACAAGACACATGTGGGAACATGAGACAGGCAGAATTTTCATCGCAGCACTGACAACCGGGCCAGCCGCCGTGCGCAAGTGATGCATTCTTCTTCCGGTCTCGTGCTCTGTGGACGTATCTTAGAGTACAGGTGGCCGATTGATTGATGGGTGGAGGGGTGCCGTTGTGGGGATTGATTGAATGGCAGGCCCGCAATGCGAGAATTAGCAGCCATGAAGCCGTGCGCCAGCGTGAATGGAGCCGTGAATGTGGCTGTCAGACGACCCGACCGAAACGGGTGTCATGCCAGCGACCGGACGGAAGCAATCTCACTTCCAGGACACGGCCCCACCGCCTACCGCGCGCCCCGGCCCCTCTCATCTCCCAACCAACGGCTGCCCACACCGAAAGTGGAGAGAAGAGAGAAGCCTAGACGTACAGAGAGACGACGGAACCATGCTGGAAGATGTTGATCTTGTGCGTTCGGAATCGGGTTGGCTGAAAGGGCTGATGGACGATGAGATGATCCATGCGTGAGGCAGATGGATACGACATGGCGATGGGTGTTTTGGTGGAGTGAGGCCGTTGCAGGGTTTCTGTTGTGACAGAGATCTCAGGAGAGGTTGATCCGTCATGATGATGGTGACAACGTTCGCTGTGTCGGTGGAAGGGATCGCCGGAAGGGCTGCACAGCTGCGACCGAGATAGCCGGGAGAAGTTGGAACAGAGGCTTGGGCATGGGTCCGATGGCGCGCCGGGAGCCCCGTTCCGGACCGGGCCCGTAGTTGTGGTGACAACCAACGGCAAGATTGAAGCCGGGACATGTTGACCGAGGATTGACGTGTTGGCTGAGAAGCCAGATGTGTGTGTGTGTGTGTGTGTGTGTGTGTGCTGCGTTCATGTTAGCTTGAATGCTCCCAAGCAAGGGTTGGGATGAACTCACTGTACAGCCAGCGCAGCTGAAGTTTGAAATCTTGATCCATCACATGTGCTGTTGAACGGCAGCAGACGGAGATGGTAGTTTGAGTGTGAAATTTGACCGAGAGCAATCATATCACTGCTACTACGATACCCGATGAGACGCCAAAAGGGCCACTGGACTGACAAAAGGATCGGAGCGTGAGGAAGGCGCCATGTTGGAGATATAGCGCGGATGCCGTCCCGCCTTGCTCAGTCCGCCCGTGGAACTTTGTCTCTGTCACTTTGACCATGAAGTTGCCTGTCACTTTCACTGTGGAGTCGTCTGCCTCCCGTTTGCCGTTCGCCCTGATGAGGAACGAGACAGAAATCCACTTTGGGACCAGGAGAGGAGCAGGAGGAGGCTCAAGCTGAGAGACATGAAGCTTTGACCTTGACCATTCTGCCCATCTCGTCATCATGGTCGCAGCTGAGGGTAGTCGCGGCCCCCCTTGCGCTGGCGTGCGCACACACTCCTTGGTCACCATCTTCATGAACCGGTTCACGCACCCATCCATGCAAACGCGCATCTTGGGCGATCTGCGCCCCGTCGATCGCACCTTATCTGCAGAGGTTCGTCCCACCCGCTCAGCATGGCGAGCAGCCGATGCGCGTCCCACCAACACTATGAAACATACATATGTACCCTTCCATCTTTGCCATCTTTTCCATCCCACCGCCTCTGACCTTTCTGTTCTTTCTGTCATTCCTTTAAGCCCAAGCCCACAACCCCGCACACGTAAGGTACCCTGCGTCTGGCCTCCCACGAACACCAGTTCCGTCACCAGACATGGGCCTCGACGATGACACCCTCAATCACCTCGCCCAAGCTGGCGCCCTTCTCCGCCAACGCATGCCCCTCTCCGACGAGCAGAAGACATGGCTCGAAACAACGCAGCGCGACTACCCCCAGTTCTTTGCCGTCCCCGCCACCTCATCAGTTGCCCACGCCGCCGCCCGCGCCAACCCCTTAATCCCTGTCGACCACCACGCCATCCCGCTCAAAGACGCCTACGCTGAGGAGCTTATGGGGAAGATAGCCGCCGGCCAGCCCCTAACCGACAACGAGAATGGTTGGTATGCTGTTGCAAGCAGCCAACTCGACTCCATCCGCAACTCCGCCACCGCGTCGACGACGTCTGGCCCTGCCGTCAGCCAGCTCTTCCTCCCAGAGGACCAGGGTGCCCTCACGCCTAAGCGTAGGGGCTTGGTTCAGACAGACTTGGAGCGGGAATGGATCAAGGCCAGGGATGAGGTGTCGGTCTCGACCACGCCGCCCACGCGGTATCCGCTAACGGCTGCCCTGCAGCAGCAGCAACACCAACACCAACACCAACACCAACAGCAGCAGCAGCAGCAGCCCATCTCCAACAGACCGTTGCATGAACCTGATTCCTCGCCCGCAGCAGCCCGCAAGAACCGACGCGCCTTCACCAGGCCAGCCGCTGCCCAACAACATACGACCCCGTCTCATTCGCAGCCGCCAGCGCCAACGCCGGTCTCCATACGCCCTCCTCATGCGTCCACTGCCGCCGTTGGACCCACTCAGGTTCCGATCCCCCCTCCTCCTCCTCCTTTCACCACGCCGGCCGTTGGCCCCATGCCGCACGGCGCGCCGCTCGCCGGTCTTTCGTCTGGATCCTCCTCGGCCGAGCTGATCCGAGAGTACGAGGAGTACTCGCGCGAACACGCCAAACTCCGACCCCAGGTATTAAGATATGCGCAACTCGAGGGACTGTTGAGGGAGCTGGAGTTCAAGCTGTACAGCGCGATTGGCAAGGACGATGGTGGCGTCTGAGGGGGAGGGGATAGCTGGCCACGCTGGGTTGTCTTACTCTTTCTTGTCTCTTCCCGTTTAATCGTGTTCGTTCCATGCCATTCTCAACTTTTCTCTGTCCCAGCTGCGTTTGCATCAAATGAGACATACCCACACTGGTCCCCCAAGCACAGATGTACTTTGCAAATTTTGATTCGTTCCCTCATCTTCTCTTTTCCCCGTCGCTCTGTCTTGTTCTCTCGTCCTTTGAACACGTCAGATTGGCCCCGCCGCAGCAAGACACACCTGCAGCATGTTCATGTGCGTTCCCACGATGGCGTCGCTCGCAGCTGCTTGATTGCGCATGCCATCTCCACCTTTGCCTCTCTCGTTTGGAAACTGCCCTCCTCCCATAGGACGCTGTCGCAGCTGGGCCGCCCGTCAAGATATCTCTGTCTTCACCCCGCTCACCGCCACAAGCATGAACTGGGACCAACTTCCCCTGATATGAGAACTCCATGCCCTGAAAGAGAAAAGATGAGGTGAAATTTGCGACCTCCAGTCCTTGCCTTTCCATCGCTACGTACCGTCCACCCTGCTTCAAGCATCGCGCAATACCAATTACCACCATGCCCGAGCTTTGGAATGGCATCACAAAGGAGACGGTAAGTTCATCGACGCCCCTCCATGCCACATCGCGCCTTCTCTGACATGCCACAATGCTTCAGACGTTCAACGGCAAGCCCCTCGGCGACCGTATGGGCCGCGTGACCTTCAAGCCCTTCCAGAAGATCCTGATGGTGCGGTACATCGTCCGCTACGGGCTTATCCCAGCGACGGCCAAGTCTGGGGGTAGCCCTGCCGAGCTTTTCGCAGCGATGGGTTCGGTCGGGCCGCTCCATGCGAGGTACATCCACCACAAGATCCTCGATGCGGTTGAGAGACGGGCGCGGCAGTTATGGTGCGACCATCGCTACCAGCCGAGCCATGTCGGGACCACGAAGCTGGGTCAGGGTGCTGTCGTGGAAGAGTGGAGGTATGTTCGTGCTGAGACCATGGCCAGGCTTGTTCTTTGGGTGCTGACAACGCTGACCGGATCGCAGGTATCCCGAGTTTATGCAGAAATGGCTGGACGAGGACTGGGATGGCAACCAGGATGTGCCCGACGAGAACGACAGCAACGACGAAGCGATCGCCGTCAATTGTGATGGCCAGCAGGAAGACCGCGTCGCGAGGGGCAGCGGCCACATCACGCCCCCGCCAACGCCGTCTCGCAGCCCTCCGTGTCAAGACATTCCTCCGCCGCAAGACCCGTTCCGCGCGCCGCCGCCGCCATTGTCCGTCGTGCCCCGGCACCCACCTGGTGCGCCTCCGGCCAACTCGGCGCGTTTTCTTGCGCAAGACATGGACATCGACCCGCCGCCGACGCCGATCCGCAGGACACAACCACCGTTTGTCCTGCGCTGGCAACCCCCTCCCGCAACCCCGGCAAGCCCCCGGCTTCAAGTCCCTCCGCCGCCAACGCCGGTTCGCAGCCCTCCGCGTCAAGCCACTCCTCCGCCGCCAATGCCGATCCGCACGCCGCCGCCGTCGTTTGTCTTGCCTCATCGCGTCCCACATGCGACTCCAGCGAGCCCCGCACGCCCGCAGCAGCAAAGAATCAGCCTCGGACCCCCGCCTCCCGCAAGACAGCTCTCTGCCCCAAGGCCGGTCGCGCATGAGACCCCGATCCAGCGGTCCACCACCTCGGTCTACTACAGTCGTCTCCACCAGCTGCACGTCGCCAGGGGAGCCCTTCACGGCCTTTTCCTGCGCCATTTCCGCGGCGAACCACTCCGGGACGGTATTCAGCGTGCGGTGATGCGGATCGATGAGATGACTGACGAGTTGATTGAGATGCAGTGGATGGTATTGACAGAGTACGGACGGGCGAGCCTGGCGGCGCGGACTGCGGTGTTGGGGAGAGTGCTGGATGAGTCTGTCAGGCAGGCTATCTTGCGACTGGATGTCTGGGGTCGTGAGTTGGAGGGGCCGGCTTTGAGCTTGATTGTTTGAGGGTGTTGGTCGTGGGGCCAGCTGGTGTGGCCCGGGAGGTTCTGGTCGTTGTGTTACGGGTCGTTTGGAATTAGACAAAGGCTTGAAAGAGCATCTAGAACGTACCGTGGTTGACTTGTTTCGCGATGGCCTGCGACACTGTTTCAGGGCCACTGTGGCTGGCCCTCGCTGACCATGGTGATGGATGCGAGCGACTTGGCCTGCGAGCAGGATTAGACATATAAAAGATGGACGGAATCCATGCAAACAGGACCATCTCGGCATCAATTCCGTAGCTTCGTCATGCAGCGATCCAACCATAACTGCAAGCCCAGACACTCGCCGCCGGGCAGCCGGAACAGCAGCACCTCACGCAAGACGCATGGCCGCGACGGCGACAAGACGCAGAGAGCGCGGTGGTCCGTCCTCTTTGTTGTCCATGTTCTTGTTGTTGTTCTCGTCTTAGGCGTCATCTACTGCCGCCGTACCGGCGCTGTTCCGGCGCCGGAACCCCCGAAGCCTTCTCCGGTTCCAGATCCGGAACTCGTGAGGATCTGCAACCACCACCACAAGATCTACAACCTACAGCCGTACTACACGGAGAACCTAGACCTGTTCGAGGTTCTCGGGCTAGACGGTCGATCTCCCGTGTTCGGGGCTAGCAAGCGCAACGGCCGTGCGACGGCGCAAGATGATACGCGGGCAGAAGACGTGATTCAGGACGCCATAATGGTACAAGTTGAGCGGAACCTTGATGGAAAGCGCGGGAGAGACAGCAACGGCAACAGCAGGGCGGCGGCGGCTCTGCGCAGAATCATAGTGGACACAGGACTACTACTGCAGAATGCCACGATTCGCAAGCTGTATATTGATGGGTTTCTGCCGGTGAAGGAGAAGAGCCGCAATAGGGGATCTGAAAAATGGCTAGGAGGGGTCTGTAATAACTTTTAGGGGAACTGGAGGTACGTAGGGGAGTATTAAGAAATGTCACGGCGCTGGCGCCGTGCCTGCCCGAGAGCGCGTCGCGTGCCTCGACGCGTGCCCTGTGGTGAGCGCGCGCCGGCGCCCCCACTTCTGACTTTTTCCTTCTGCATCTCAGTATCAATCAAACCAGGTTGTTACCTATTGCGCGTTCGCCATCATTCGTGTGCCTGCCGTCACAGAAACGGGTGTTGTAGTATGTTTTGGTAGGCTTTCTTAGCTATCGCGAGAATTAGGGGTGCAGGGGAAGACACCAAGGGTGACTTCTAACTAAGGCAGGCACCTGAGCTGGGTGTGTGCCTGCCTGACTGGGTGTGTGGGTCGACCCACTTCGCCTTTCAGTGCCCGTGCACGTCATACTATAGTACAGCCTACACCGCCACAGCCACAGCCACGGCCACAGCCACAGGGTCGCGCGCACAGCCTCAGGTGCACACATCACCCGCACATCACCCTAAGGTACTGAATAACACAACCACCTGAATTACCAAGATGAACGAATTACATACAACCCAATGTAAGAGTCCAGCAGCCTAACCTCGTTCCCGACCGTTTACTTACTTTCCTCTTGATAAAAAACCTTTGTTGCAAAAGCGTAGCACTGGCGATACACATCTCCTATCCTCAGCTCCACGGCGCCGATAGCCTGGCGGTCAACTCCCGCAGGCCATTTATTCGCGCCCCTAAGGTCCTCTTCCATTGCCCATCTCTGAATCTGCCCCTCATCGAGCACCGCCTTGAACGCGTTAAGTAGCTCGATGCGGTCCTTGATCCTTTTGTTCTGATCCCGCTCGAGGTTCATACAGACGACCATCGCATCGTTCCCAGCCGCCTTGCCCTGGTCGCCTGCCACCTCGGCGCTCGCGTAATAGACGTCAGCCCAAGCGCACACGCTGAGGGATAGCGAACTCATGAGCGCCATGGGCCCGTCTGCCTGTCCGGGGAGCTCAGCAGAGGTGAGGTTACGCTTCCCATCTTCAATGATTCTCTGCCCAGCGAGCATCGTCTCCGCGTAGTGTCGGATGCGCCGCTCCAGCAGGGTAATGGCAGGGTGCTTGGCCAGTCCAAACATAGAGAGCCAGGTGCCTTGGACTTTTGACGCAGGGTAGTTTTTAATACCGTAGAGCTCGGAGCGCATCTTGGTGAGGAGAGATGAGAGGGCCTCGGTCCAGTCGGAATCGATCTTGGCCCCGAGGGCCGCGTACTGTTCGTAGAGGGTGACGATGTCCGTCGTGGGAGTGCCGCCGGACAGCCGCTCCACGTCGAGGATGAGCTGTCGCGAGCCGTCTTGGTAGGGGAAGATGAGGCCCTTTTCCGTTGGGAGGGGTCCGGGGACGGGCGCAGTCATGGTCGTGATGGGTGAGGTTGACTTGGGCAAGAGATACGATACGAGGGGCATCTGTTTCCATACACTTGAGCAGACGGTGGTGGCTAGATAACCGATGCACATGGCTGTGATCAGGCCAAAGAGCCACGCGTATCTGGGACGGTACAAGGTACGTAAGGGGGAGGTCAGGCCCTTGAAGAACCCGAGAGCGGCAGTGAGAAAGCCGTCCGAGTTCGAGTCCGGGACGTTAGTACTCTGCTCGTCGGCTTCAGCGTGGCTGGTGATGGCTCGTCCCGTTTTGGCAACTTCATCCGTCGCCTGATAGTAGTTGTTTGTCGTGCTGCTGTTGTTGTTGTGGGTGCTCGTCGTCCGATACACTTGAATGTGTGCGTTGACCTGCTGGTTGTGAACCTGTTGCGGATCCTGTCGTTGGATCCAAGCCGCCGATGTCTTGCGCTTGTGACCGGCAGCGGCATCGAGGTCCATCACCGCTTCCGACTCGAGCTTCAATTCCGGATCCGGGCCCGGCTGGACGTTGGAAGTCACAACGCCGCGACATGTCTCAAGTTCAGTGTCTGATTTGTGCGTCTCTTGCGTGTTCGGTTCACTTCGTGTGCTTGTGCCGTCTCTTGCAGATGTTCCATGATCCCTGTGTGTGTTGCTCTGCTTAGGGCCCGGCTATTTAGTGAACTAAACTCATACGCATCATGTCGCATGGAGTAGACCCGTACCTGCTGCTTCCCGTTCATTCGCTTCAACATCCTCGCCGCTTGGGCCGGTGTTATGCCACTGGCATTGTATCTGGGTATGTTGCCCGTGTGACCTGAGGACATGTTGTTTGCGGTTGTGTGGCCTTCGGCTTTGGCTCGGAAAGAGTGCTGCTTCTTGGAAACAAAGCTTAGACGCTGCAGTGTGGGTTCGGTGAAAACAAGAGGTGGCTGCAGTCAATGCCTGGCATTTTTTCGCGGCTCTGCGCGATATAAGGAGAACCCAATGACACCGGAGCCTACTTTTGCGGCTGGTGCAGTGGTGCATTTGGGATGGAGGGGCCGAGGGGCCATTGGCCATGTACTTTGCGCGAGATGGAAAGACAAAGAGCAGAGGGAAGGGATCATCATAGCGTTGATGTGACGCGGGTTCCAAATTTCCGTTGCGGAAGCAGACAGCCGTGATTGATTGTTTGTCAACAGGGATCCATGCCCTCTTCTCTCGCATGGCCCAAGCCGAGACATTGCTTATGCAAAAAGGCAGTGCCTGGTCTCGTCTCCTTTGTTTGCAACGAAACGGAGCCGGACCCTGCTTCACTCCGCAACGGTCATATCTCATTTCCAACAGAATTCTTGGCAATGCATCTGACATCCTGGCCAATGACTCTGACTGATTCCTGACGCCTCATCATGATCAACGGGGAATTCGATCTCTTTCACCTAGCCACAGCTTCTGGATGCTTCTTGTCCAACTCGAACAGGCCACCGGCTTTGCGATATTACTCTCTGCTTCCCGTCCACTAGAGACCCCAGACTTCATCTAATCTTCGTGCAACCACATCCAGTATGTCCACCGACATCTTTCAAGACCTCACATACACCTTAAGCATTACCCCTCCCCCTATTACTCTCTATCTTTCTAGTACTAACGATTATTACAGTCCATGGAGCAGTTCGACGGCAAGAAACTCAAAGATGATGATCTCGCCGCCTTCCGGGCTAGGCAGTTTGTCCGCTTCCACAAGCACCTCCAGTCCCTTACGCAAAACCAGGGCGTCAAGGATATTCTAGCTCTTACTGAACCCCTCGTTGATAAGATGACTTCCTGGGCGGAGTCGAAAAAAGAATACAAAAACGAGACGCCTTTCCCCGGATCGTGGCGCGTTCATGAACCCAGACATTTCAAGGGGCAACTTACATCATACTTTCGAAAGTTTGGGCAGCCTCCAGCCCAGACGGAGGACGATGCCGAGGCTACGCCTGACGCAAAGCAGATTCCCGCGCAGGGGAATCAAGATGACCCCAGTCTAGACGATGTCGCCACCGCAATCGAGAGTATCGCTATTGATGGCGACGAAAAAGACGTTTCTGCGAGAATGCCAGGCGCGTTTGACAACGCCGAAGCTGGTGAAAGGCCTCCGACTCTTGGTCAAGCCCACCCCCGGCCACATGGACAAGAAGCCGGACCTCTGGCCCCCGGGAAAAAGAATCCAGCCCCGGAGCCCAAGCCGATCGTCGTGCCGCCGCCGCCACCACCACCGCCGCTTCTTCCGGACGAGTACTACGCCTTTGCGCGCGCGCGCTCCTCCCGCGGTCATGCCGAACAACAGCTGGAACGCGTCATGACAGAAAGCAAGAAAGCCACGGGCGTGTCATCCGGTGCAACTGAGGAACTAGATGCGCGGAGGGAGCTGGGAGAGGCGGAGCGGCGGGTCAAGACTACGAAGGCAGCTTTCAAGGCTTGGGTGCGCGAGGAACAGCAGAAGAATTCGCAGGAGGATTGATTTTTTTTTTTTTTTTGGCGAATCAAGTGACCGCCTCTTGGAGCCATGGAAGAGGACGGGAGAAAATTGGGAGGGATTCGGACGGCTGGATGCATCACAGCGGGCAGTGAGCAACTCCCGTCTCGAAGCGATTGCCTGCCCGGTTAGGTCGCGCAGGGGCGGTGCTGAGAGTTAGGTCGCTTCAGGCGCTGCGATCCACTGACAGTCACCTGGAAATCGGGCGGCTGCAGGCCACGCAACGCCTGGGCAACAGCACCGCCCAGGCAGGCTCCACTGGCTTAATGACCTGCTCAGTGCGCACCTCAGGCCACCTACCTTAGGTACCTACCTGCCTTGAGAATGAATACAGTACCCTTCCTCTTCCAACGCGTTTACCACCGCCTGTTTGAATTATGCAATAAATCTCTGCATCATGTTCAATAAAGCTCAAGAAGAGCATTCGTTTGATGGTTGAAAATCCAATTTTAACCCCAGGCAAAGAAAATGGCGACTCGAACCCGAATTTACGGTGGCTTCCAGCTGCCCACACATCCCTGCACCCTCGCCACAGAAATCAACTATGCCCTACAGCGACTCCAGCAGCCCCAGGGCCCGTACGTCCACCCCCGCACGATTTCCTTCAAGGATGGGCAGGGCAAGGCTTTCTGGGACAACCTCCCCGACCGAGCAGACCGAGACCTCGTCGGTAATTTCACGCGCATCTCGCATCAAGACAGACAGTGCTGGATCGGATTCTTCAGCGTTCCGGAGAGGAACTGGGTCGGCAGCGGAAACGAGTGGGACAAGTTCGTGTGGCACTGCTTCGCGGCTATGGTGGTGCTTGACGAGACCAAGGGTAAACACTTGTTTATCTACGATAACGATACCAAATATGGCACGACTACAGACCTGAGAGTCAAGACTATACTTTGGGGATTGCAGAAGAGTCTCTGGGAGGAGCTCAAGAAGAGATCTGGATCGGTTGCGGTGTGGTATTCGACTGATACTCGTCACCGAGGCACCAACAAGTGCCTGCAGCACGCTTTGGGACAAGCTCAGAAGTGGTCTCTGGAACCCGACCGAAAGCTGTCGACCCGCGGAGAAAAGCCCGACAGCAGGACCATTGGCTACGTGCAGCTGGATGTTTGAGGTTGGACGGTCTGGTCTCACCCTCTCTATCTGAGAGGAGGGATGAGCAGGCCCTATCAGTGTCACGCAAGGATGGATGCCCGCCAAGTGTTGAAACCAGGAAGGGTATGGTAGTGACAGGTCTGTTGGGTTGGAAGCTGATGTTGGCTGTTTGAAAGAAACATATCACGTTTGAAGGAAAGAAAAATGAACCAGTTGAGAGGAGTTGACAATGGATAAAAAGGTGCTAGAAAGGTGCAATGTGACCACAATTGAAGTTTCGATGGAAGGTTGCGCAAGCCCCATCCGGCGTCGGCCTTCCGTGCCGTGGGAATCCGGAGAGCCGCTGGCCAGGCGTGCCTCAAGGCCCACTGTGATTCCGCACAAGCCCCACATATCTGACCAATAGAATAATATGCAAGCACCCAAGCGGTCGGGCCAGGGCCGTATTTGTGTCACTTCAAACGATCGTCTCATGTTGGAATGGACCACAATAAAATTCTAGGCGCTTGCCAAAAAAAACCAAGAGGACGAGGATGGCGGCCGATTCGTGTTGGTCATGCGAGACGGACGATCCGGCCTTTGACTTTTCTGCTATCCCATTCAATGCCACAAGACGCCAGAAACCCCTGATGCGGGGTAAAGCCAATCAACATACACGCAGCGACGCTAAATACTTTTTTTACCCAATTATAAATTTCATTCTCTCGAAATTTGGAGTAAAACTGGGTCAGATCGAGACGTATCTTTTTGGCGTCTTGTGGCATTGAATGGGATAGATGGATGCTATTCTGATGGGAATCCCAGGAAGATGCTGACGTAATACAGGCCGAAGTATTTCAACAACATGCATAGACCTCGGGGCCCAATGATTGGTCAAATATGTGGGACTCGTGCGAAATTTCGCACGAGCCCCACAAATCTAACCACTGCAACTGGAACGAGAAGCTTCCAGCGTGCATCCACGTCTGCGAATGTCGCATCACGGCTGAGACTGAGGGGCGCAGAAATATCGTAGAACGCTTCCTGCAGCTCAGATATCACAATGCGACGGCGAGGGCGACGGCGAGAGCGACGAAAGACCATCAATATTCACGTCTAGATAATGCTGCTGAGGGAGATTTAGGGCATTCATCTGAGTGAGAATCGAGAGAATCTTGGCGTGCACCCGCCGACTAAAGGTAGGTCGCCGGCCGGGTGTGATTGATTGACCCCAAAGGAGGCTGAGGACGGGTGTTTCCTTATCTCTTATCCGTTTCTCTTATCGTTTTTCCGAGCCGGTGCCGTTATCGTCCGGTCCCTGCTTCCAGTACCAAGTGACCGTCCGATCAGGTGGGGCTGGTGCTGACGGTGCACTAGGTACGTACCTAGGGTAGGCACAGTACCTAACTCAGGTGGCACCCGTCGCGACCTGAGCAACGCCCCAAGAAACAGCTGCACGTCACTTCACTGAACCCCGACCTCGTCGTTTTGCCATCCCCAACCTGAGCGCCGTTATTCGCGCCTGTATCAACACTTCGAGACACCATGACAATGGACGTTCATGCCTGGCTGCAGAACGTTGAGATGGAACTGCTTACGAACACCCAGAGCGAGACATCAGAGGAGCGTCCGACGAAGCGTCGCCGAATCTCCGGCCCCATCTCCCCACCCCCGTCCCTCGACGGCCATCGTTGAATGTTGACTTCACTGCGATTGCCTTGCGACTCTCGTCGCCCCCCGTCGACAGACATAGAGATGGCACCCGAACCCCCTCCCCGTCGAAGAAACGGCGCCACCCCGACGAAGACGCGGATACAATAACAGACCCCGACCGCACCCCGACCGCCCCGACCGCACCTTCTCTCGGTCATCGGGCAACCCAGGCCCTGCTCCTCGGATGGACCAGACGCCCGCGCTTCCGCCCAGCGAAGCAGCCACGAGCACATCGGGCTACTCTTCCCCGACCAAGGAACTCCTTCACCGCGAGATTGGCGTCGAGTCCATTCGGCGGGAGGAGCTGCATCGCAACGCCCCTGGGGTCAGGGAGAGGCCGAGTCTGCGGGCCATGATAGTGCGGATGGAGCACATCGCGAGCGGCAAGCACGTTGTGCCTTGGTGGATGAAGGTGCGTACACCTGCACGGCCTGGATGACTACTAGCCAGTGTTCGAGACATTGTTCAGAGCAGCTGGGACTGCAAATCCGAGAACCAGACCGATGTCTTCCAGGTCATGGCCGCCATCCGAGAGGTCAAGAAATGGTCCGAGACTGTCTACTGGCCGTGGTACAAGGAGAATGTGCTTGGAATTCTGTCGCAGGCCGACGGGCCAGTGGAGGGACAAGGGCCAGCTCGAAGCAGTGTCAGCATGGTCCATCTATCTTCTTCCACGTCCGCGAGAGGCACAACAACGTTTCCCCAACAATCCGTGAACACCCTCGATCAGGATATTGCCAGTCAGACCGCCCATTATTGACGTGGAGCTATTGACGGAACATCTGGGGTACGTCCTTGCTGCTACTTTGGACCCTCCTCTCGTGGCGTGGTGGTTTCGGACTTGACCTCAATTTCAATACCACAACCTCGACAACCACCTCGCCGGCCCTACGTGATCTAATGCACTCTTCCCTCTTGAACCCAGACCACAGGCGGCCTTCATTGTCTGTCTGCATCCCATTGCAATGCCCCCTCTTCAAGCATCTGCTACAGTGCATCTCAGTCCGGGGGTGGGGACCAGGAAATGGGCCCGTTTGTTGCGACGGCTGAGGCTGCTTGGTGGCTCTTGTGGGCGGGCTTGAGTTCTCGACTCTGGGTCCACAACAAAGGACAACCGCAAGGTATTGGATCAAGAACTGCTCTGAGCGGATGAGTGACGCGGGAGGATCTCTGTTGGTTCTAGGGAGCGCGAGATGGGGTATGAAGTTGACGGCTTAGTTGGTCGCGGCGAAAGTACCTCATGGCTTTCTCCTTCTCTGAGTGCTACGTTGATTTGTTCTATCCATCTGCGACCATACCTCCGTCCTCGCCCTTCCCTGGGGGCTATCCTTACGCTTGATCCGTTCAGCATCATGCCTTACCTTGATCAAGGGCAATCACCAGCAAACATCAAGTCACTGCGACTGAGAGCGCTGTCAACAGCGCGCGCGACGCTGCCCACGTTACAGCCGCGCTCTTCTCCTCCACCCTCTCCGCCTCTCGCACCAGCTTCCACTGCGCGTCCAGAACCAGGTGCTTTTCCAGCACTACCGTGGACGGCAGCCAATCGTCGAGGATAATCTCGACTTTGTAGGTCTCCTTGCCCGATTCTCCCACCCTCAAACCAGCACAACCGAAACCATCTCGAGCCCCGTCAAGACCCTGCCGCAGAAGGCAGAAGAATCAGCTGCAGCTCGTACTCAGGACTGGCCCGAGGCCGTTCCATACTGTCTACGCCGACCGGTCATGAACACCGTCTCACAGACCGCGACAACCGCTCGAGATCGATGGCGCCCTTCATGAACATGCCGATGGTTCTATTGAAGACGGTAGGGTTCTCAATCCGTGCTGGACCTTCCAGGATTATTCCTAGGCCAGGGACATCTTCTCGTGCCTTACGACAACGAGTCCGTCGTCATCGTCGAACGCCTCGCCCTCGCCATCCGACAACGAGTCGACCGGGCCAGTAAGGGGCGTTCCGGCAGAAGTTTCATTCGTCACCGTGTTGGAACTGGTATCGTCGGAGCTGTCCGCGTTGGTGTCCTCTCCTTGGTTTAACAACGGAATGGCGCTCGCCGGCAGTCGCGCAGCGGCGTCGTCTGCCAGGTCAGCCACAGACGCACCGCTGAACACTATGAATAATGGAAGGTCAAGGAGCAGCTCCTTCGAGAGCCAGGAACCAACGGTGCCGGCCCCCAGAGAGTCGACACCTTGGTCTATGAAGGGGACATCCGGGTGGAAGTCCTCCCCACCCGGAATTTGCAAAGTAACACGCAGCCTTGCCGACAAATTATCTAAAAGACTCATCACTTTGATGCGCTCCCAGAAACCAAAACCAAATGGCACAGAGGGAAAGCAACTGTTGGCAGATTCGGGCGCTTACCAATGACAATCTGTCGAACCTGGCCCAAGGTCATTGCCTGCTGCAGCTGTTCTTTGACGGAACCCTTGTCGCCGCCGCCCGCCGTGGCATCTTTGCGCTGCTCGGGAATCTCGAAGTTTCCAACACGAGCATCTTGAAGAACGTGATGGGGTCCTTGAGAGCAGGGTCAAGTGCGGGGATGCCCGTGTTCAACTCGACTTCCGCCATCTCTCTCAATCACGGACCTTTCACGCTTCTCCTCGTTCTGAAACCTCGCGAGCGCCTGTTTCCCGGACACGACGGCTTCGGCGAACAGCGTGTGAAGCTCATGTTCTTCGACCGAGTCGAACATGAACCGGATCGCGTTGAAGTCCTCCTCAAGCTCGGCCCTGGTGACGAATCCAACACCATAGACGGCTCCGATGGCGACAGTCGAACCCTGGAGTTGTTCACAACGGTCAGCTGAGCTCTGCAGACGCCGATGATCGAAAGTAGCATGATGGAAAAAAACCACAATCGGAGCTTTGACTTACGGTCAATCCCTTGGACAACCGTTGTTGAGCCAAAGCCTGCAGGTGGCAATTGGCCGCACTGCAGTTCGCCTGGCCTGGGTTGCCCATGACCGCCACGATGGACGAGAACATGACGAAGAAATCGAGCGGATTGCTGCTGTCCGGGTCGGAAAACCTCTCGTGGAGGATCTGTGCGCCCCGTACCTTGGGCTCCAACACCATGCTCATGGACTGGAGGTCCATGTTCTTGAGCATGACATCCTGAAGAACCAAAGGCCCAAAGGCAATGCCGGCTGCAGGCGGCAGCTTCAAGTCTTGAAGCTCTTAGCAAAGCCAGCATCGACCGATTCTTGGTTAGCAACATCCCCAAAAAGAAAATTTAGATTTGGGGTCAGGAAACGACAAGGAGATGCCAAAAGATGGGAAAGGGGGATTGGTGGACTGCATCAACATACATGAGCAAAACTGCAACCTTTCCGCCCAAAGCTTCAACGTCGGCAATTCATCTGGGATCAACTCGAGGGTTTCTGCTGGTGAGCACAACATACTTGGCGCCGTGTAAGACCATCCACCGGGCCAAGGACCGCCCAAGGTCTCCGGTGAGGCGAACGAGCAGGTAGGTCTTGTCGTTGACAAAGAGGTTGCCTGAATCGACTGGGCGAATCTTTGCCAACAACGGCTTCTCCGCCTTCCAGTCAACTAGAGCGGACACCTCCAGGCGCTTGTCAGCCAAGCTAGAGAACTGACTCGCAGGGAACAGTTGGTAAAATCCGTTGCCAATAGCTCTGCCCGCCGCAGCAACGATCGACTGTTCGACCACGTTTGCTTCTTGAGCCGAGGCTGTGGAAGATGACCAAGCTGTGCTGCGTACGATGTAACTGCAGCCATACTTGTAGCAATGGGGGGGGGGGGGGGGGGGGGGGGCAGGCGATGGCCGATATCAACGGCGGGCTGGTTGGTCGACATCCAATGTCGAAGAAAGCCGTGAGTTTGGCCGGGCGAATCTATCTCAGCCGGCTATCAGTCTCTTTGCCGTGCAAGGTGATCCATCGAGCTGAACTGGCGGGGGAGGAGGTGCTCTTGAAGCTCGACCAGGTCGTGGCGAAGCAAATCTGAAAGCCCCGTCGCTCGGCCTCCTCCAGCAGGATACTGAGGCAGAAGCTCGGCGGCTCAGAAATAAGAACCGAAGCCGTGGGACCATACGGGAAACGGCTTCGCCAATGAGTGTTGCCGCCATGGACATCAAGAACTCGCCAGGGGCCTGATCGGCCACATTGCTCGGTGCCGCAAAGACTTGGTTTTGCGGGATATGGACTATGGACGCGTTTTGCTCCGAGAGTGCCGCCACGGAGGCGCCGTCCAAAGTGTTTCCTTGCACAAGGTGGAAGAATCCAAGGTGGCTCACACGCATGGCCTGCGAAAGAGCGTAGCGGACACGTACGGTGGTGGTATCGGCCTTCTGGATGCTCCCGCGCGATTGACCTCAGCATGCCGATGGTGCTGGACTGGTCGGGTTGTTAATCCAGGCACTCTCCGTCAGCCACAGCATCTTGCCGGCAAGGAAGAGCAGGTTCTTGACAGCCTTGAACTTGGCCTCGTCCAGGTGAGCGAAGATCTCGACGTCGATCCCGGACAAAACGACAAAGGTGGACTTAAGCTGCAGGTCCGCCGACGCGAGCTCGTCCAGACTGGTGATAGACTGAACGGATCTGTGCGGAAGGATACCAGTCAACTTCTCTGTGATGCGTTGTGTCTCTGGGAACTTGCCGCCGACGACGACCAATCCTGCGTAGGAGGTCTTGAGGGGGCAGACGGAGGATTGTACAGCGCGTCGATCCTGTGATCCGCGGCGTACGTGCTGAAAACGGACGTGGGCAACAGGTTGGCATCTCTATCGAGAGTACGGCTCTCGATGCCCGAGAACCCAACACGCTTCAGGATGGCATCCCACCGGTCGTACGAGACAAATGGCTCCAAAACCCGGCGGTCGTCAACGCCAGCTCGCTAGTCGGGGAACAAGCCGAAGAGAAAGCCGAGTCGGCTATGCTCACGGTGGTTGATCTCAAGTGTCATGGTCTCCTCGAGCTTGGGGATGGCATGGAGGACGTTGGATGCAATGATGAGATCGTACGGGTGCTCCTTGAAGCCTTGTTCTGCGCGGCTCCAACGGATATCGAGAGACTCGAAGTGCAGGGATACATGAGAGGTCCCCCTTACTCCAACCACCCCCTACATGTCTAGTAAACCGGCCCCATGAACTACTACCACGCCTACGAGGAATAACATGTCAGTGACAATGAAATACAGCAAACAACCAGGAGGGCGATTTTGGCGTATTGTTTCTTGGACTTACCGATCTTGATAACATCCATGGACTGGAAATGATGAGCGACCTGGCTAACCAGGTCCCGGGCGTAGTACAAGGCCGAGCTAAAACTGAGCTCGTTGGTGTAGAACCCAGTCAACAAGCTATCGTGGTCCATGAGATCGAACAGGCTCTGGCCCTGGCAGGTGGCGGAGAACAGATTCTCACCAACTCGCTGAACGAGGCGAACATGCGGGTGGTAGGAATTACTAATGATGTAGCCTGCGGCAGGGAAAACGGTCTGTCCTTGGAGGGCGTGACCGTCCAACCACTCGAGGTCGCGGAACCTCACAAAGTTCTTCCACTGGAACGTCGATGTGGTGGAGGACAGCTTGCTGAGCAGCAGGTGAGGGTGTTGTTCACGAAGATGCTCCCGTGTAGAGCGTGACTCGGTCCAGTAGCGGCGAGAATGATCCCAGGGGTACAACGGAGGACCTTTGCCAGGCCTTGGAAAGGTCGCTGAGGCGACAATTCCTTTGCAAAGCCGGTAGCATTAATGTTCGGGACTCCAAAAGCGCTCCCAGAGGTATCCGAAACCTCGTGAAAAAGCGGCCATGTCATCGGTTCCTCTTTCTAGGCACCCGGTATATGGCAACTCTTTTCCGTCGAGGGCGTCCTTGACGGCGGCAAGACAAGGACCCTTGAGAGCAGAATGACAGCCGACTTCAATGCCAACTTGTAGCCCACGGCAGGTAACGGCAGCCTTCTGGACGGCATGAGAGAAAGGACCGGAGACACGAGGTTGTCCTTCGAATAAGCGGCGGTAACATCCTCTGCAGTCATCTCCTTGTTATGCTCTTGGACGGATGAATACCAAACAAGCCCGGTCGGGGTTGGGTTAGCATCGGCAACGGGGCAACCGCATTCCTCCAGCAGCTGTACGTAGGGTACGGCGCATGGAAGCATATGGTGTGAGTGGTAGGCCTTGTCGACCTTCAAAAGCCTTGTGAAGGTGGACTCGTCCTCCAGAACACCCTGCACGTGCTGGATTGCATCCGCATCACCGGAGATGGTCACACTGTCGGGCGAGTTGCTGGCTGCAACACAGACTCGGCCTTCAAAGGCCTCCATTCCGCAAAGCTCCTTCGTATCGTCGTACGACATGCCTGCCGCCGACATGGCACCAGGTTACCCGCTTGTTAAAGATGCGTGCTCGGCGGATACAACGCCGTGAAGGTAGGCGATCCGGATGGCCTGGGCAGCGCTGATGAATCCTGCCGCAAAGGCACGAGCGATCTCGCCCGAACTGTGGCCTGCCACCGCATTGAACCGTATGCCGGCGGCAGAGAGGAGTCTAACTAGTACAATCTGCACAGCGCAGCACAATGGCTGCGAGAAGCTGGCTTATCTGACGTTGGAGGCCTCGCCCTCCAACATCATCAACTGGTCGTGGAGCGTCCATGATGGCCGATACTTCCCGGGGAGTGTTCTCAGCGCTTCGTCGAGCTCTTCGAGAATGCGTGCGGTATGGTATGCCGAGCATGAGCTTTTTCAGCATTCCGGGCCACCGCGCGCCATGTCCTGTGAAGATACCCAGCACCTGAGGCTTGCCCTTCGTATCGGTGCTGAAGTCGGTCCAGACTTCACCGTCCTCGATGGCAGCCTCCAGTGCGAGTCGGAGCGTCTCCTTGTTGTTTCCGACGATGGCGCGACGCAACGGCATGACGGATCGCTCTTCGAGCAAAGTGCAAGCCAGATTTTGCAGGCTGAACTGTCTGGTATCGACAAACTGAATCATGCTTTCTAGCATTGATTTCATTAACTTTTTCGATTTCGACGAAATAACAAGAGGCAGGCAAGATCTTTCTGCCTCTACGACAGCTTCAGCTGTAGGCGTGCTCTGATCAGGGCCCAGAGACTCCTCCACAATCGCGTGCGCATTTGTTCCGCCAAAACCTATGTGTTCAAAATGGGTTAGTTGTTTGTTCTTTGTGTCTTATTTGGATACATGAAGTCGATAATCTCTTACTAAATGAGTTGGCACTGAACTCTTCGAGCCCGGCCAGGTGCAACTGTCGGCCAAGGGATGGCCTCGGCCATTATTTTCAGATGGTTATAGAAAGGATCCACGCGAGGGCTTAGCTTGTTGAACAACAGGTCCGGAGGGATAACACCGTGCTGCACAGCCAAGCAAGCTTTAAGCTGGCCAGCAAACCCGCGGTGCCTTCGGTATAACCGACGACTGTCTTAATGCTTCCAACGAAAAGAGGGTTCCCTCCCTCCCCAAAGAAGGCAAATGCAATAGCATTTGCTTCTTGTGGATCTCCAGCCGGTGAACCGGTTCCTGCACAGCACCCGTTAGACTCAGGCATACGCACTTCCGGGCAATCAGTGAGACGGCCGCTTACCATGCGCTTCGAAGAACTGACAGCGTCCCTGGGGGTTATTGATGTACAGGCCTGCCCTTGCGTACGTGGCGCGAATGTGGGCCTCTTGTGGGTCATGGGCAGGCATGGTGATGCCCGTTGTCCCGCCGTCCTGGTTGATTCCGGTCTCCCTGATGACACAATCAATCGTATCACCATTCTTTAGGGCTTGACTCAATGTCTTTAGAACGACAGAGCACACCGCTTCCTGGAGTGCCACACTTAGTAGTATCATAGATGTCTTGCAGCCGAGGCCCAGCAGAGAGATGGTAACCTGCTCCTTTGGCATATGCATCGGCTCCAGCATCCCACATGTGGGACCTGCCTGAGGGTGACAGCATGTTCATTTTGATCTCCAGGATAAACGTCATAGGGCCCAATATCAAGTTGGCGCCAGCGGCAACGGCCATGGTGCTTTGTCCACTGCGAAGCTGTTGCACTGCAAGGTGTACGGCGGCAAACGATGAGCTGCATGCTGTGTCAATCGTCATCTGCGTTCAGCGAAGCAGGTTAGCATTGTGGGACAGATATCGAACTAAACCCAAGCAGGCATCAGAGGGGTCGGTCACTTACACTCGGGCCATGCCTGTCAAAGAAGTAGGAGGTGCGATTCGAAGCGGTCTCGTAGTCATGGGTCATCATTACGACATAGATAGCCGTGGACGACCTGCATCCGCATTCCAGCGTTGGATACATCCTCATACACCGTCTCTAGCAGAAGCCGCTGCTGAGGGTCCATGCTTTCTGCCTCTCCTGCTTGGCTGCTGAAAAAAGGTGCGTTGAAGGCATGCAGGTCCTCCTTCAGAAAATACGAGTAAGACGCGTTGGTGCGTCCGTGGTGGGTGCCATCAGGATGGTAGAACGTGTCGATGTCGAACCTTACCTTTGGAATCCTGCTCTGAACATCGCGAGCCTCTTCCAGAAGGTCCCATAACTTTGAAGGTGTGTTTTCAGCCCTGGGGAAGCGGCACCCACTTCCGACAGTTACAATCGGCTCGTTCTGGTAGTTTCTCTAAGCCATCGCGACCTTGAGTCCTTGACTGAGACCTTCGTTGAGCTCTGATTGGTGCAGTTGGAAGGGGGAACTGCTTGGGCGTCAGCGAATGCTCCGGCGATGAGAAGGCCGAGTGAAGCGCTGCAGTTAAGGTGGTGACGACTGCAACGCGGACAAGATCCCTCAGCAAACGATTCGCAAGCATGTAGATAATAGGCTCCACATCCTGCAGGTTTCAGACCGAGCGGCGGCGGAAGAGTAATATCAGACGCTCCACGAGACAAAGTAAGACATCGCGGGGGCGATACGCTCAGGCTCGTCGATTGTCATTAGGGCAACGACGAGCACTTGTTAGCTATTGCCTATCACAGACTCGTCGGCGACGGATCGAACACAGAGAAATTCTTTATTGAAGCAGCAAAGCTCTACAGCAACGTGCCACTGAAGCAGCCGACGGTTCAGCGTGCCAACCTTGCTGCCCAACGGCGCAAGGATTTGGAAGATGGCCGTCTCGACGAGGATATCTCGTTCTGGAGCTCCAGGCGGCAAACTGCGAAGAAGAAAAATTAGAAGGGAAGAAAGATCTCGTTCTGGAGCTCCATGCACAGCAAGTCGTCCGCGTCCGCGCCGCTGGCCCTCATGCAGTCCTTGACGAGCGATGAAGCCTCGTCGAAAGAACCAAAGGGGGCATCGGCCATCTGGTATCAGCATGAGGCGATCAAGCGTGTAGATCCCGTGGTCGCTTTCCGCATCAAAGACCGCAGCCGGAAGCACAAGGCGACGCCAATGCAGTTCCACCTGGCCATCTACCACGTGTTGCTGTCGCGCATGACGGGCAGCGATGACATGGCCATCGGCATTGCCGACACCAACCGCTCCACCATGAACGAGTTGTCGGCTATGGGCTTCTTTGCCAACCTGCTCCCTCTGGAGTTCGGCGAGTTTGGCGAGTCGCAGCATCGTCATGGCGACATGTCGCGCCGCGTTGCGCTCATGCTTCTCCAGCTAAGGACCAGTCCATAATGAGCAATCGCCAGCAGAAGTATGCCCGGCGTGCACCACAGAGCTGTCTTCGGAACGAGCTCAAGTGCCTTCAGAAAGAACAGCGGCGAAGAAAAGGCTCCGGACCGGTAGGCCCAAGCGACAGCGTGGCTATGCTCTCACTGCCAGCATGCCTTCTGAATGCCTTTGGGCAGTCATCGCTCTAGACTAATACGTAACCTATGCCTGGAATGTGTCTCTCGATCAGCCATCCTCAACTGTTAAAGCCGCGGAAGCCATTGTGAACCCAGGGTCGAGCGATTCACCAACGGCTGCCCGTGTGGACTGTGCTAGAATGTATGGGGAAGCCTACTTGCGCTGCAACGCCTATCAAGGGATGGCGGGTCAGGATCGGCAAAAAGACCACAAAAAAGGCCGGATTGCAATGCAAACTTTACCGCGGTAGAAGGGGTAAGCGTCGATGGTTAGACCTCCGATGCGCCGTGTTCTCTCGGCCGCGGCGGACAGGCGTTGCTGAAAAGCGGAGAATTGATCCGGCCTTTGTAGGGAACAGGCACCGCTAGGTAGCTACGGCTCTGTGGAGCGGATGAACCGTCAGGAAGCCCCAAAGGCTCCCCGTACTTCAACCAACGCTGCTCCCTTCAGGCGTCACCAGCCTGTTCCCACTCAGGCAAGCACTGCACTGAAGGCACCCAATCCCTTCCAGCTTGCCGCGCTAATCACATCCAAGAGAGCGGGGTAGGGCCCCCCACTACAGGTTAGGATCCTGCATTATATAAATCGACCCGTCTAAGAAACCGACCCGTCTAAGAAACCGACCCGTCTAAGAAATCGACCTGTCTAAGAAATCGACCTATCTAAGAAATCGACCTATCTAAGAAATCGACCCGTCTAAGAAACTGACCTACTAAGAAACCGACCTGTTTAAGAAACCGACCCGTCTAAGAAATCGACCTATCTAAGAACTCGACCCGTCTAAGAAACCGACCCGTCTAAGAAATCGACCTTTTCAAGAAATCTAAGAAATCGACCTGTCTAAGAAAAGAGCTACACGGTGTAAACAGGAACTTATTCTACTATAAACAATATTCTAACAAGGGCTAGCGACGATTAGCAGCTCGTTAGGAGTATGACGCTGTGGGTATCAAAAGATAATAATCACTAAATGGAACCCGTGCGACAAACGCGACGATAGACATGCACTAGGGCCAGTTCCTCATGTCAGGATCGACGCCATCTTATTACGCAGCGCTGGAGCTACCGTGTTGGGCTGGTATTCCCAACGGTCGCTTAGGTCATCTGGAAACTACTTCAGGGCGTTTTCCAGCCTAAGAAAAGTGAGGTGCCTCTGCCACACTTTAGCAAAAAGGCGTCGTTTGCCGCTTTATTGGCCTGTTCATCGTCTTCCTGCTGCTCCTGTCGGCCTGCCTGCGATTCGGTCGCGATAGCTGAGATCTCCTTGATGCTACCAAATTTGGCCAAACAGACGAGCAAGGTTTGGTGAGCCTTTTGGCAACCCTCCTTCAACGCACGCTCGCGCCGATCAAGATGAAGTGTTTAGGTCGCCAGGCCCAAGGCATAATATTGCTTGCTTTAGCACTCTTCGCTGACACCATGAACCGGAGCACAACAGGCTGGCTAAACATGTCGAATTGTTCTGCGGTTATACGGCAACGCACGTTATGTATGACGAAAAGCTCTGTTGGCGCCTGCGACAGATACTGCAGCGCATGCCGAGCCTCGTGGTCGGGGTCTGGGCACGTGGTGCGTCGCTGTTCGCATTCGTTCAATCGTTGTGCTGCGATCAATGACAGTGTAAGGATGATGGGGAGGTTGACGTATCTGCAGCCTCGAGGCTGTAGGTTCGACCGGCCAAAGAGGCGGGACTCCGGAAGGCTGACGCATTCTGGCCGACAAATGAGCGGTTCGGCGCCGACATTGAATAGGAAAGACAGCTTGAAGGAAATGCGACTTGGTCTGAGTGTTCTCTGCCGAGGTCCATGATCCCCTCCCTCGCAGCGTGAATCTATGAGCTTTTACATTTTCCTTGCTCCATGTTGCAAGCTTTCCACCTGGTATCTATTGTCCTTACAAATTGGGACATTATATGGTATCATGTTCTTTTAATTTGATATTCGCCCTTGAGTTTACTAACAGGATTGCTTCTCCAACAGCTAACCTGTAGCTAAGTCGGCCCCTCAGTGCAAAAAGTGATTATAAGAAGATGAGGAATCAGGGACGGGAGGGGCACGCCACCGGCTATTGCATCTGCGCTTGGTCGCGAACTTGCGATGAAATAAGCTGTTGGCCTCGAGGGCAAGTTTCCTGAGCTGATTCGTAGGTGAGGACGACCGCGACTGCGATGACGAAACGACTTCCACCGATGAAAGACTGGGCGTTGCCGTCCGCAAGCTCTGTTGATTACTAAGCTCTGATGCTCGCGGTGTCGCATGAATATCGTGGGTGTTTGAGGGATTGTTCGTGCTTCTCTCGTAGTTGCTATCCTCATCGTCCTGTTGGATGTCGTCATGCTTCCGTTTTGTTTTCGCCTGCGTGGAATCCATGAGATGATTTGCAGAACGTTTTGAGTGCGACGAGGGGGGGCAATAATGGGAGCCCCGCCTTGTTGCCGGGATCGATGCGGCGACATTTTCGCAGATGTCTGAGCAGCGATTGATTGTCGTGTTGTTAGGGAATTTGCACGGTTGCCAACTAAGCATAAATTGCAGTGCAGAAGTCTGGCGAGTCTGACATTGAGGCCGCAGTTCCGTGCCGATGATGAAAACGAGATACCCGTGGTCATAGGTGCGATGGACAGGATGAGTATAAGTGGGTTGAACCGCTGCTAGGTTAGGTTATCTGGCGATGCAATTCCATAGCGCTGCGACCAATTTAATACCCGAACATTGTCGCTGACTGAGCCGGACGTAGCGGCGGTCTCGGCCCTCCGACGCTGCGACCCCACTTGCTCCGCGGAAGTCGGCTCTTGCCCCGCACCCGACGCCCGGATCCCGACCCGAGCCCCACCCCGCCTGCCCCGCCATGAAGTGGTAGCCAGGCCCAGTACAAGCTGAGCTACTACTTCCCATTACGTTGAGGTGGCTAGGCGTGCTCTCATACTGAAACTCCACCTACTTCGTCAAACGTTCTTCTCTTCCTCATCGCGAGGACGGACCCTCGCCCACACGCCGATGCGCCGAGTGACAACCGCGATGAGCGTTGAGTCGTCAATCACAACTCACTACCTGCCACATCCCACTTCGAGGAGAGAACGGGTAATCTAGGAGAATAATCGGATCCAAATCTACGAAGCATATTTGACACTGTGCGCTGGCCAATAAATTTAACAAAAATCATCCTTCCGCATAAACCTGCCGGCATACAGAACACCCTCCGCCGAATTCAAAACATCGATTGATGGGGTTATAACAGAATACATGTCCGCATCCCAGCCGCTTATTGAGGCTGGTTGATCCAACGGCCTACGTAAACGCAGTATTGCCAGGTTTGATTCGCAAACCCCGGAGGCTAGTAAGCATTTGCTGCAGTGTCAGCCACTCCTGCTGCTGGCGGTGACTACTTTTGACCGGTGAGGCAGCACCAAGGCAGAGTAATTGGCTGCGATCGTGATGTGTGCACATCCCACTGGTTAGCGCCAGTGTGTGGGGGTGGGGGTACGGCGGGCCCAGTCATTTGCAGCTGCATCTGCTTCTCTTGGGATACGCCAGCCACAGTTCAGTTGCAGCTGCACTAGAGGAATCACCGTTGGTATTCACGTATTACTACCAGACCGACGTGTATTCTGATGAAGGCCTCCTGCAGCAGAGAAAAAAGTGACGTATCCTCCCCCGCACACGAAGAATAACACTACTGCCGGGCTTGGGGTTTTCAAAGTATCTGGAGCCCAGATGAGACATATCCCAGGTATACTTTTGGCTCTTTCCTTAGGCTCTCTCCGTTCTGGCAGGATCATGTTGAGGAAGTTTCGAGCCCACCCAGTAGGGGTTCTCACAGTAGGGGAAAAAGCAGCAAAACCACCTCGGTCAGTGCCCAGTCCAGTAGCTTCGCAGTATGCGTACCCACTGGCAGGGCCATAACTTCACCTCTGCTGCCCTATTCTTAAGAGCTTGCAAGGCAGCCCTTTTTCAAGACTGATAAGTCAACGACCAAACCCCACAGGATCCCATCACTTCTGTGGCCATGTATACCAAAGATGTTTCAATGTCAAAGAGATCACCGCGCTTTTCCGAAGGCTTCACCAGGCTGCGGGGCGAGCTGGTTCCCGCCCGCCCTCCAGCATTCTCATAACCCGTTTCATGATGGTGCGATCTGCGTCGCTTGCCAGGAGTGGCGACCAAACCACTTACTCCACCACGCAAATTCCCCAGCCGTATCCTCCTTGTGTCCGATCTGCAGCTAGCCTCCGGCCTCTTGCAATCTCGAGGATGACGCTGGAAGAACATCACCGGGGCAAGCAAGTCTTTATCCGGATGATTACACCTACTGAAAGGTTTAATGCCGTCATGGTTATGGCGGAAGACAAGGAAGGCACTGCGGTGCTGCTCCAGTTGTACAGCCAGCCAGAGGATGTAGGCTGACGATTTGCTCCCTCAGAACAGCATCTGCATCATTAAGGAACCATTCTTGAAGGCTACCACCGACGGCGCGTACAGCTTGCGGGTGGATCATGTCGGAGATATGACTTAATTTCTAGTGAAGGATGAGCGGATCCTAAAGAGATGGAGATCGCTGAAACGGATTGACGGCAACTCCGAAGAGACTCAGCTGCGGGGGAACGCAGCAGTCAAACAGCAGGATTAGGGACAAGCTGAGCGTTTGTAAGTGCACAAAGGCCACCATCAACACCTTCTAACCATTGATCAGGTATTCCAATGCGCTCTCATCTGCGAAGACTGTCGCGCAGGAACCAGCCGCCCTGCTTAATTGCTCACTAGCTAAGCTAAGCCTTGACCGCCCCAAAAAGACGCTGGCCGACGCCCTCAGAGCCTAAGACAGTGAAAAACCAACCGAGAAAGGCATTGGCCAATACGTGAGTTGAAGATTATGCGTTGCTGTTGCCTATCCCTGCGCTTACTCTCTCAGGTTTCTTGCTGAAAGCATCGTTAGTTTAAACTGCTTCGGCGCACAGAGATCAAGCCGTAAGAAGATAGAAAGTCCCCAGAAATAGACAGCTGCTGCGTACACTGGTTGCGGCGCCTGGATCATTGCGTCCCACATCAAGCATTCCTGTGTCAGCAATTGTCGTCGCTGTTTCATTGGTGACATGACGATTGTGCGAGCCACCAAAGAAAAGGCCTCGACGCCGACGCCGAGTTGCTGATCTGCTACCAGCAACCCAAGCCTGGCGACGATTACCAAGCAACGCAGAAACGTCTAGTGAGCCGGAGCTTCACTTGCCAGTGCAGACTGTGTGAGGACAAGAAGTCAACCTCGGCGCAGGCGTAGCAGAGACGCCAGGCGCTCCTTCGGAACCTGGGACAGATTATGGAGACTTGCAAGGCGCCAGCCTAAGAGTCTCATTCTAAGCGGTTCATCGTGCAGCTGGACCAGTATTACCTAGAGAGAGAAGGAGCGTTGCGTTTAGCACTGTGGGACCCTTATCTTGCGCTTGGACAGAAGCGATTGGACAGAGGGATGGCTGCCGACGCTTTAGGCGAAGGGCCTCGAGGCTCTGGGTTTCGTTTCTGTGTCCTCTCGTCTCGAAGGGTACGCGGCAGGCTGGAATTTGAGATCAAGGAATAGGGCTAGATAAAAGATGACGTATTCGTACGTTGCTCCATGCTGCCCAAGTCATGATGCCCCAGCTGTGCGAGGTGGTGAAGGGTTATGCATGGGCCGTCTTTGCCGTATGTGTTGGGGAGCAGGAGACAGCGGATGATTTGTACGAGGATTTATGGTAACTGAACCTTGTTGGCTCTGTGTCTATTACCAGATGAAACCTTCTCAATAGATTGATGGTACATTTGAATGTTAGCTCCATTAGATCCTCGGCGGCTACAAGCCAGTCCCAGACAGCGTTTTGTCGAGTGCTGATTTGAATGACCGCTGCTACTGCATCCTAACCTCTGAAAGTTGCTTCGGCCCTTGGCCGAGTAATGTCCGCAGTTGCATAGCCCTTCGAGTTCCACTCCACAAACATGCCGAGCAGTAGCGTTTCGCTGGCTTGTACTGCAGAAGGCGTATCACTGTAAGTCATAATGGACACGTACAGAGCCTGTTGAGCATTCAGTCGACGTGACACTACGCAAGACTCAAGTCACTCTGTAGGGGACGTCGACAGAATCACATCTTTTGATGCAGTTGGGACCGGAAGCAGATATAGCTCGAAATCGTCTTAGGGTATCGGCGCGCGCTGCGCGCGCCTCGGGCTACCTGTTTCCGCAACGGCCATGGTCCTTTCTGAAAAGCCCACGTATATGCCGTCACTCCGGCTTCGCTCCCAGTTTGCCCCCAGTTCACCCTTAGAGCATTCTTCATTCCGTTCTTCATTTCCATCGCCCATGACTGGGAAATTGCACACACAGTACATTATGGAGTTTGTTCTCGCGAGTTTCAGCGTGACTTATTGTCCTCCAACAGCAGGGATGCTCAATCACCGTTGCCTCGCAAATGACAAACCAGTGACAGGATATCAGGGCCCCAGGGGCTGCGGATACCGCACCGCATTCGTCTCCCTTCCTTCGCTGGTAGTCCTCGCAGTGAGGTAGCATTACAGGCCTACATTCAATCATGATGACACTCATAGAAAAGATCGCGCCTCGAGCAGACTTTTCGCTGAATGTAGCATGCTGCTAGCTAGTTCCCAATTTCTCGCTACTCGCTAACCATTCTGCCATAAAACGACTTTCCGAGGACGATCTAAAGTTTGCAATGCTCTATTATGAGGCCTTACAAGCCAGTGTGTGACCGGACGTTAGCCTATGTCCTGTTATCGTCCCAGATCAAGGAGACCTTTCCTGTGGTTTGCATTGCCTTTCCACTTTCAAACGTACGGCTTCGTCGTCATTTTGCCTGTCAACTACCAGCCCCAGCCTACTTGCTGCGCCGATAGACATGATGCTTGTTTCTAAACCTCTTATCACTGTCGCTGTTTCTAATGTAACAGTCCCATCAGCGGACGTGACGTATCCAGTCGTAGCTTGATTCGTCGTGCTGAGGAAGACCTTGAGGCTTGGGCTGTGAGATTGCGTTCGCTCTTGTAACATGGCCGTCTCACGGCCATCGCGAATCGTTCTAAGTTTTGATGGCTGAGCTTCTACCTCGCTAATCGGCTGGTATCAGAATGAGCACAGAGTGTTTGGAAGAAATCGAAACATTCGTCATCGATTGCATACTGTCGATCGTCTCCAAAGAAGATTCAGATGATGATGATAGAGAGCGTTGTCTGGGCAGAAATCCAGTCTCCGCTACGATATGTCCCAGCCGAATGAGAGTATGAATTCCTGACCTCTGAACGAACTTGGAGAACGCTGCTATGGACCCTCTTTGGACGCGATGGTCGGCCTTTCCTAGCCAGCTCTCGAGTCACACGATGACCCGGACCTGATTCTTATAACCTTCCTCAAGAAATCTCCGTGAGGCGTTGCGTCAGTCGACCCAAGTACGTGGGTGAGGTTGCATGGTCCTCACATGTCTTTCTGCAATCTCATATTCTCCCTTCGTGCTTCGTGAACCTGACCATCAGTCATGAAAGTATAGGCTTCCAAGTGAGTCGCAGACACCAGCAACTGTAAGCATATCTGAACGATTTTCATCTGCGGAAATGGCATCAGGATTGACTCTCTATGCTGAAGCCACTTAGAAAATCTGACAACAGTGAGTGAGCCACTCGCAACGTAGCCTAGACGATCGATGGCTGCGGAAAGGTCGCACTTGATGAACGTCGCCTCTATCTCTGGTCCCTCCAGGACACGATTTTTTAATGTATGATCAAGCGTTGGGGAGCGACAACATGCCTCACAATGACGTCTGAGTGTCTGAGTGTCTGAGTGAGAGCTGGGCCGTTGCAATTGAGTTCCAGAATATATCACTCTGATGTGCCAGCTATTCCAGACGCTCGTTCGGGGCTCCAGCACATTTTGAAAACTTATATAGCTTGCGTGAGAATTTCTTCCCTTGTCCGACTAGCTGATAGATGGCAATACAACTTCCGAGAATTCCGATAACTTCAGCCATCCTGATTCAAACCGAGATCGGTAGATTTGCCAGAAAACAAGCTCTGTGATTAGGGTTGGATTGCTCTGTCTCTCGGCGGAAGTCCGCGGTGTTCCAAGTATTAATGATCTCACGCCAGTGATGCACAAGGACAGGATAAATTGGGACAGTGGGACTTTGAATTTGCCTTGCTTTTTGAATCTCTCGGTTATTGCTCTGCTTGAATCTGTATACTTGCTTGGAATAGATAGACACCGGAGCGTCTTTTACTCGGTTCCGAGGCACCACAGACGTTAAACAAACAAACACACACACACACACACACACACACACACGCACAAGCAAGACGTACGTCCCGTGACGAGGCGCTTTTACTCAGAACAGGCCTTTGCAGGATAAACCTGAACAAAAGTACAGAGAGAACTGGGGCTACATTATGCCGCTGTGTGCAAGCGATGTAAGGTGCACCGGACCGATACATAAGGCGGACTAGCAGGTAGCCAAGCGAGTGTGCATTACATGGAGCAACGAACCAATCGCAGCGGCGATCCAATGCACCTTCCTCCACGTGCCATCGTCTTCATCTCATCATTTGAATGCCTGCAGCCTGATTTGGGTGACTATGTGCTTCCTATTGTATGTGGCGTAGTAGAGCACTGTCGACGGTCCGCCGCATGTCTGAAAAACGTATCAACCTCCAAACAACATGGTAAGTTTGATGCTCTGCTCATGGATGGAGGAGTCCAACTCCACTAAGCATGAGCCCTTTCTTAACTCGCTCCAGCCCTGTCTTGAGCAGATTAGTACCCATGCTAGAAAGCTCGCAGCTTGCTGAGCTTAGTTCAGAATAGACAAAGTGCCCGAGGACTTAGGAAATCATTGACCGCTTTCCCGAGCGCGGTGATACCATAGTCCAAGAACGATGCGCGCGGGACCGGGTCCATGAGGATGTGCTTCGACATGTTCTTTGCCAGTGCGCCAAATAGCACATAGGGCGGAAGAACAATCAAAGTCACATCCAGTGGACCCACGAAGAACATCGGAGCCTAGTTTGTCCAGTATTCCCAAGATGTCTGCTATGGCGTGCTGCCTTCGCCTGTCAATCCGGTCTGCCAGTGTCAGCAGGCAGACGTAGAGACCATGGGGAGCGTACCAACCGATAGGGCTTTGTAAAAAGGGTAGTTCAAGGGTCGGGAGCGGCCCTTTACTCTTTGTAACGGCTATCTTGGTGACGGCCTGGAAGAGGTCACCTCGACGAAAAGCAACTGACACCAATGACCATAGCACCAAATCGCGGTTACACTCCGACGGCAGTTGTTCCTGAAGGCTGTCGATCTAAAGGACTGCGAAGAAGGTGTTGTAACAGCTGTAGTATTCAACTAGTACAGCAATCTTGGCGAGCTGTTCCAGGTCGACCATACTTGTAATTCCTTTCGTTCTGACATGGAAGATCTGCATCAAAATGAGGATAGCGTCGGCGTCGCAATCCTTCGCCCTTACATGGAAACAGCCGTCCTCGGAATGCACCAGAGTCTCTGCCGATAGCCCGCTGAATTGAGCTCTGAAGTAGCATCATGAAAGAGCGAGGTGCCGCGATGAAACAACGAATTTGACAGTCGGAATTGAAGAGCTGGTTCATCAACCTGGGCCTCATCGCAGGTTAAGAACCAAGAGCGTGTTTCGGCTTCTGACAATTGCACGCTTCTCAAGCCGTTTCCAAAGACAGACGAGTCGGCTGCGACCGGTGTTCGGTTGGCTTTGAGTCTAACAAGCGGGAACTCATTTGTTTTGGGCCTGTTGGTTGTCGCAATTATCGCGTTCTCCGATGACTCAAGTCTCTCTGAAAGCGAAGGTGCTTTCTGCTTCTTTTTATTCTTCATCTTTCTTGCTATTCGTGCCCATCTCTTCCATTGCTTCTGTTTTCAACATCGAAACCGATTTCCATGAGATCGGCATGCTTCTTGTGGGCCCGCTGCCGAGGTTTTGTCCAAGTTGCGTCCGTCTATCGGGCTCGCTGTACCTAGCAGTCAGCTCTGACCTCCGGCCTCGTCTTGGGGCACGGATTAGGCGAACAACAAGTCTAGTCCCTGAAGCCCAGCGTCCAGACAATCATCCCAGGGGGCAAACGACTTGTTCGGATTTGCTAGGACGAGCAGCATGTCTCCATCAGGATCAAGCACGTGGCGGCGCTCCCCAGAGCTACGTTGTTCATGAATGTTGTTGCTGAGCCCGGTGCCCGGTGCGAAAAGGCGTCGTCATGGTGTATGCCAGGTGCTATGTGGCGATACAAAAAGACATGCGTTGAGTATGGTGGCCCATGAAGCCGCATTTGTATTCGAGCTGGCCATGTCTGAAAAGTTCGGCACGCCCAAGACGCCCGCTGCCAGCGGCATTCGCCCAGAGCTCGGACAAACAGCCTGAAAAGCTCCTATTCAACGGTTCTCTTCGGACGCCGCACTCCATCTGGGGTCTCGGACTTTCTGTGTACCTTAGCGGGGCCGGCGCTCCATTGCGCCGCCGGGTCCGGGGTGCCAGCCCTGTAGAGCCGGGTCCGACCGGGTGCGGACCACGCTGTCTGCCTCGCATCCGGGCAACGCTACCCCGACCGCAGGTAGGATGTGACCCGGCCGTAATGATCGACTACCCCGCTAGAAAACTCGCGCGTAGGTGCCCTCTGACGATATGCCACCTCTGGCGGAAATCAGAGCCATCGAGAGTCGAATTACAAACAGCACAAGTTCAGCTGCGAGACCCATAGCTTCATGAGTAAACCAAATCAATTAGGGTAAGCCGTTAGGATCATTTTTCTCCTCTCCTCTCCTCTTTCTTTGCCACTTTTTGTCATGTATCACCTCTTGAGGCTCAAAGGCGCTCATGTGGCTCACAGTAGGTGGTGCCGAAAAGGAAATTTGAAGGGTCCCATGACCGTAATAACTGCGGAACTACCAAATTCACCCCAAAACTACGGACCAATCTTCTGCATCGCTCGCGGCCATGGAAAGACTACCTCGGCGCGCGGACAGCCACCGACGAAACACATACCCAGAAGCTACTTGCGGACGCGGAGTTGAGGCGGGCCGCCCACGCGTAGACACTCCGCATCAACTGCAAGAGAGACGTGACGGTTGATGTCATCAGTGTCAAGCACCTGTGGACCAACGGCGGCCTGCCTTGCCGGTGTGAAAGCCCAAGTTACGGGTGTCTGCAACCTATCCTCGTCTTGGTCGGACTCCACGAAAATAGCGCGATGCTGTGCATAAGGCCTTATGGGGGGCCAAATGCTACCAAGTCTCAATTTCCGGCCGGCCTGATCGCGGCCGCTAGCTTGGCAGCCATATAATCAAGATACATTTCGGTGAAAGAGCGGTACTTGTCCCCGGCTTGGGCATCGGCGGCGAGATATTCATCTATCCGGCCGGCGAGCCAGCGATGGCGCAAATCACACAGACGAACATGAGTTGCAGGAGGCATCTCCGCTAAATGAGTGTCAGACGGCCTTTAGGCTCCTTGATCCGCGACAGCTTTCGCCGGAATTTGGTGGTATTGATGATGGGATCCAGTCTCCACAGGTGGCCCCTATTGGCGATTTCCTTTGATATCACACTCACGTCAGCGAGTCGACAGCCTTTATTGAACGTCAACCGCCGCGTGGTGTCTCTAGGAGCACAAAACTGCCGGAATATGGACTCTTGGAGAATCTTCGAGATTGAAAGTCCGGACGTCTGCGGGCCGCCAGCACCGTTATCAAGGATCTCGCCGTCGAGGAGACATATCGCTAGCAACGAAATACTGAGGCCATGACCCTGCGCACTGAGTGAGACATCTTCCAATCGCGTATGGTACTGGCGATAGTTGGCCATGATGGCCAGACCGTCTCAAGGCTTTGAGAACCCGCGGGCTTCAAAATAGGCTATTACTCTCGGAGTCACAGAGTTTGAAGCTAGAACTAGAAGCGTGTATCTTCCGGCCATGCGAAGAACGTCATCAACTCGTTTCTTGTCTAGTTGGCGCAGTCATACCATCCCGCGAAGTGTCAGGCAAAGCTGCGTTGCTTGCTTGGAGAGCTCAACGGACGAAAGGCGTAGTTCGCGTGCTATTGCGCCGAATATACCGTGTCTCAACTTTTCGGACTCTAAGGCCGGATCGTGACGCATCAGAATTTGCATACACGTCCCGCCTTGGTAGTTCTCTTGGAATGTATATGTATGCGTTCATCAGCTGTCTTTAGTGATTCTGCTCAGAAGCAGCAGTATCTTCTGAGCCACTCGGAGAGCCTTCTCGGTAGAAGGCTGGAAAACCTGGGCTTTGCAACCCTTCGTGCAGGAAGGATCCTGATAGAATCCGAGCAAGAAGGCGCAGCTCGGATCTGGTCTTTGGAGGTCCCCCGAACAGCGCGACAGGATGGGCGCTGGGTTGATAGACTAGATCCATGGCTTGTAAGGCATCTTGTCTCTCGTGTCTCGACGCAGCAAGTGTGCCCTGCGCAGTCCGCCCCTTCAATCGTGTCTCGACAGATGCAGTGGGCATCGCTCCACAGGAAGTTGGTCCCCGTGTGGTGCATGTACCACAAAACGCGACCATGAACGCAATTTCGGACCGCGGACGGTTTCAATTGCTTCCTAACCCAATTCTCGATCAAATATCGCCCTGATTCTTGACCTTTGTACAGGGATGGAAGCCAGGTGTACGATCACGCTATATATTGCCGTTGATAGAATGAACTCATTAACTTGCGATGTTACTTGAGCCCTTCGGACTGGACGTATCTGATATCGGTAACGAACGACCGAAATTTGATGTGCTCTTGCTGGTTGCTCTCACTGGCTACGTCGACGACCTGCGACATGATGGATGTGCAGTGGCGACGGTTGAGGTGAAGCAGTGATAGATCTTTGTCATCGTTCCCTATGATTGTGGCATGACGAATAGATATGATGCCAAGAGAGAAGCTGCGGCGGTTTTAGCAGGTTGTTACGGAGGAGCTCTTCAAAAGTCCTTGCCCACGCCTAGAAGTCACTGTGGACCCGGAATATTGTAGGCACGTTAGGTCCTTAGAAAGTACGTAAGTTATCAGATAATCTAACTCAATAGGGGCATTTCAGGTCCCTCGCGGGATCTATTAGGGGCTGCGTGGTGAGGTTATTCCGGATCCCTGTACCTCCAAGTACTTCTGGTATAAATGTCTTGGCATCTCGGCAGAAACTTTTGAAGAGCTCCTCTGTACTGGTGAGCAGTAACGTGACTGACCTGTAGCCGAGACCGGCGGCACACGCGATACGTACGCAAACTTGCAGAAGCTTCTGAATTAAACGTTCGAGCTTACTTATGGTTCTGGTCGGTTCCCCAGACACAATTTGCGTCCAACCTCCGAGATTGTTGATCTACGAATCTCAAACCAACAGCACCTCGTCCCTCTCGCGCATTCATGATTTCTGACGGATGGTAGGCCTTTGCACGGTTCCCACATGTGTTAACCCCGGTAATAGTGGCAGCGAGGCATCGTCCAGAGTGGGCATTCGAGCATTCGGGCAGGTAATGTTGAGAACTCGAGCCTGGTGCCTGGAGGATTGTTCAAGTGTCTGATCCTGGCACACATCTTCGCGCACAACGCGAGCGCAGGGTTCGCTCAGTAATACCAAGAGCATTCTTCACGACACTTACTAGTCAGGTGCCTTGAAGTACGCTCATTTGCCATGGCAATTCTCGCGTTTCCTCCCACCCCGAACCTTACCGTGGTAGGCGACGCGAAACCCATTGTGATTCTAGTGACATTCAGGATGAAGGGTCCAGTGTGACGATCCGCTCCCTTTGAAGCCCATCATTCCGTCAAACAAACCTGCGCTCGCCAATGTTGCTGCGACGACTGACAAAAGGGGCGCCTCGGCCCCTGGCCCGAATGCTAGCCCGAATCCCGTCTTTACGGAACGGATCGGCCACGTCAATTTGTAGCATGGCGCAGCTAGCAATTATAGATAGAATAATCAAGCTATTTCACGCAGTTGAAATAATCTGTTCTTGATTCCGGCTGGCGCCAGACCTTTGATGATCAGTTCGTTACATTTATGCAAAGACTATATTATTTCAAATTCTGAAGGTGCTATCTCCCGGTCTTCCGTGGATGTCTTACGCACGCTGAAGGTCACCCAGTCAAAATACACCAAAACTGCTCGGTAAGTCAAGTCGGCTGTGCGCGACCCAGCAGTTATCAGCTCCACCCGATATCCCTGCCGGCTTCACCAACGTCAGGATTTGAGCACAATCAGCACAAAAGCCTGTCATGCTTCAATAGTCCAAAGTCAGGTTTATGGAGAAAACTTACCGAATTGAAAGTCGTACGTCGTACTGCGTTGAGACAACCTGGTACATTCGCGACCGAAATCGGTGTCGGGCTGGGTTTTCAAGAATTCGTACACACGATACTCTCTGCCAAACAAAGTCGTTCCTTGCTGTTCTGAATGTCACGGTAAGCAAACATTGACTTGCATCTCCTCGCTCCAGGTTGAAGCTGCCGCTTAGAGAGGCAATCAATGTCTAACCAGTGATCATATTTGCTGGGTCGACTATTCTAACCGCAAATTATTGCTCCCTATGGCAGTAGATCATGTGAGTCTGGCAACCTCGCCAATCTGAAGATCCGTAATCTGCTTAGATAAATCGAAGTCCCAAGAATGAACGTCTCAAGGACAGGAATGCCGACAAAGCCCATGATGCGAATCAACTCGGCGCTCAAAGCACTGATGAGCTGGCAACGAGCCTCAAAGAATAATAAGCAAATTTCTTGGAATGCAGTGATCATATAAAATTGCGGATGCGATAGCCCTCTTTGATTCAGATCCAAAGCCTTCTTACCTGATTATCCAGGACCGTATCGAATGATTGGAGACAGTCAACTCCAGGGAGGCTTATCACTGTCGTGCTCACGGCTCGGCCTATTCTTGCTCTGATGAGATCGTCTATACTGGTGACTAGCGATGTCAGCTGCATTAGCGCATCTAGTTTCCCGGGTTGTGGCTGAGTCGTCAGGTCATCGACCGGGTGTGGGAAAGGTCTAGACCGCAAGCACTGTCATATCAGAAGGCGGCCGCCCTCAATCAAAGACATATTATCTCTTGGGCACCCACATCCGCCGGTACACCTGTCCCAGCATCTTGAAAGTTAGCCTAGTACTTGCAGGGCTTCGTTTTATAGAAAGAGTCGCAAAAACCGCAAGAGCCGCAAGAACCGCACTAACCTTTAACATGTTGGGACAGGTGTAGCCATGGGGATCGCTGCAGAATCACCTTCTGTCTGCCCATGGCAAGCAGAAGTCGACGTTCGTCATGATCTCAAGTCCGCAATAGGGTGACAGACTGTTCCAGCAATTTCGAGCCTTTGTTGAGGTATTTTGGCGCAGCCCAAGTCACTGTTATCTTGTTCCCTCTCAAGACATAGCGTTGAAGCAGTGCTCCAGTTATGCTGCTACTTTACTCCATCGATGCGTATGCTGAAGTCAAAGCGCATGGTCGACACAGTTGTGTGTCGTTACTTTCAGTTATGTGAAAGAAAACAGTTCTGAGGTTAAGACGGTAGTAAGCAAGTATAAGCGCTGATAGGCTAGGTAATAGCTAGGCTGGCGCGGATTATTACTGCGGGATGCGCACTGAATGACGGCTGAAAGCTGAGGCTGATGTTTTGTCATGCTTCCACGGACTCACATATTGATCGGCTTACAGGACACGAAAGTGGAGGTATTTTTCCTATGGATCGAGGGAAATTGCTTTGCTAACCCTTTTGGGGCATATGAGTACAGTATAGAGCTGCAGAAAGTTTAGCAATCTAAGTGCAGACGCCCCCGGGACCCATCCCTCGCTGAGAATTGTGATGTCTACATGTAGTACAGTCTGTGGCATGTCCTCCAAACGCCGCAACACCATGGCTGGATCGGCGGACGTGTATTGATGCGGGCTACCGGCTGAGGTCACCTTCTCCCCCCGTGCGTGGTCGCTCTTGGCCAGCTTGTGTCTCCATGGCTCCGCGTAGCCCTTCCCTTCTCTGCCGGACTCACATATGCGTCTGATTCCAGCGACTGCTGGACATGGAGACCGAAGGCGAGACCTGATCAAAGTCTGGCGTGAGTGTAAGTTCACATCCTGAGCAGGTGGCTCAGTGCAGAATGTTGATGTTCCAAGCCCGATGGCTGAGCTGCGTCGGTTGAAAAGATGCACCGTGTAGTAGAGCGACACGCTGCTGACCGAAACGTCCTGGTGCTGATTGTTGCTAAGGCAGGCCATTACCGAGAAATGTTCTATGGTCTACAATAGGGCCAAGCAGGCTAGCAGTGTCGCTCGGCGAGGCATGAATGGTACTGTTCAACTGCCAATTCGTCCATGCAGGATCTCGTATGTGAGGTTGGAATTTACATGTGTGAAAGTTTGATGCCGTGACGACGAGTGTAAAGGGCGCAAGAACGCAGGAGTCGGGTACATAGCGGACGAGAATGATGTCTGCGAAGATGCAACGGACGAGGTTGGATCGAGAGTCTTTTTGAAGGGCATTAGCTTTTCCGTTCGCAGCAACGGCGCTGCGCTAGTCGTTCTGACTCTCCGCTTCTCATCGGCCATAATTTGTGCGTTATACGGCATGTTCGGGAAGGAAACGTTGGCAAGTTGTTGGCCGGCAGCTGAGCATCGATGACTGTAAGATAGAAACGTGAAATCCGCGATCCGTGATGCTTATAACGATTCCCGCCCTCTTTCGTTTTCTATAATCGAACAGGCTGCCTTTGTTGACTCATTCTAATTGCCTAGCCCGGTATACGTGGTGCGGACCAACCGGACAGTCACGAATATGATAGAATACATAACCAACAAGCAAACAAGTACTGTAAGCGAACAAACAGACAGACTAACAGAGTCGATTTCTTGGAAGTCAGGTCGCCGCCCCTGCTCTAACGACTTCCCTTCGTCAGAAATTCCGATAGTCTGGAACCACAATCAAGTGCAGCGGACTTGCCGCTGTTGGAGACTGAGAAAGTAGTCCATGGTGTCTGCCAACTTGGGCAAACTGACCGAGGAGTTTGTCTACAAAATCGGCGGTGGTCTGCTTATTAGGTATCGAATGAGGACGACAGACTATCGACGTAGTCACCTCCGAGCTGATGATACTCCACATCTGCTGCAGCTCGTCGCAATGACTTCTTCATTCAGAGAGCTCGAAAAGTAACGGGGATCGACGAACACAGCCTCGCAAGACGACACCTCTGGACTACTCACGGAGGATAAGTTGCGGGAAATGTGTCATGGAACGGCAGCCGCTCAGGATGTTCAGCCGTCGACTGTTGGAAAGCAAAGTAGCAGCAAGGAACTTGGAGAAGTTCGCTTTTGGGGGGGGGGGGGGGCGCAAACCGTCAAGCACTCCACGGCGTTCTCCACATACATGGACGACTTCGAAGTCAATCTTTTGCCACATACTCAAATCTATCTTGCGCGAATCGATGGCGAAAGCGGTGAAGGATTTCGGAGATTCTTTCACTGAAACTCTGACTGAGTTGTCTGCAAATGCTATGAAAGGGCTCCAATCGAGAAGTGGGAAGGCGGCTCAACAACGCGAGGAAATCGCTTCCAGAAAGCTCGAAGACCTAGCCAACAGGAGTAACGAGCCTGTGCGATAGGCGATTCGGAAGGTCGTGGAAGGTATGTTCGCTTGCTGCGATTGGTGAAATATGCTGAGAAATGGTAGAAAACCGTTCCCAAAGCCGCGAAAAGCAGATGCACTACCCGTGGCGAGGAGGCGCTTGCCCGCAGACCAGGGCTCCCCGCAGGAGGTCTGTTCTGCAAAAAAGGGTGAATCTGGTGTCCGCAAAGAGGTTTTCATGATAATCGTGAACAGTCAGAAATGAAAACCACTATGCCGAGCTGGTCCGAACACGGCGTATTGGCGGATCTCGAGAGACAATCAGCCCTTTGAATGTGATAGTCTGTGATGCTGTTGGGGGCTTGGTCCGGCTGAGAGGCCTGAGTTGAAATGGGATGTTGGTAGCAGCCATCCTGGATGACTGGGATACGCCTGGCAGCGCTGCATGGATTCGTGCATGCCGCGCTGCAATCATCGTCGCAACGGGTCCAATCCCTGACTGCCACTGGCTAGTGCGCCTGTCTCGATGTTGGAGGTTGGAGGTCCATTGTAGTGTAGATCTATCCCACGGTCTTAAAAGTGAGTGCGTCTTTTGCGGGGCTTTCCATATGATGAAGCCCGACAAGTACTACGCTTACCTTTGACACCTTTGGATAGTTGTAGGACATATTATGAGGACTGTAGCCCGTAACAGGAACGAGTCTTGCTGCCGGGCCTCCAAAACCACGGGTGGGGCAAAGACCATTTCACCGACGATGCCGGCAGCGTTCCGCTCAGGCCCGGGATTGCACACACAAGTTGGGGAAAGAGGCTTGGGAGAATGGCGAGGCACTGCGTTTGAATGAAGTAATCACAGCCGAGTCGCCGACTCGAGTTTCCTTATTTTCTGACCTGAGTTACTGCTGTCACACAGGAATACGAGTTTACATGATTCACTTAACCTGAACACCCGGATCTGTCACATGTGGTGTTGTGTTTAGTGTAGTTCCACGACTCATGCATTCCATAGCAAGAGACAAACTTCAGCCTCGAATCATCCTGCACACAAATTGAATAAAGTCCCAAACGACCGCGAGAAAATAGCATTCGTCCTGCGCGCCTGACTTGACTAAATTGCGCTCAGCCTTGGCCGTAATGATCCGCCTCAGATGGTGACGGCATCAGTGGAAAGAAACATGCAGCTATCCGGAAGTCCAAAAGCATCGCCGATCTGTGTTTTCAAACCGGTAGCTGTTGAGGAGGGAAACGCAACGTTCAGTATCACCGACGCCGCTTCAGGTGTAGATTGTCTGTAGTGCTTTGGGAGCCATCGCTTTCCCTCAGCGCGGCACAGAATTGCGTGTAGTGTTTCCAGGCTTACCTAAAATTGAGCCTTAGCTTGAAATTGAAATCCTGAGACATAAGGACAAGCTTGGAATGTAAGATGTAGGCTTCGGCATATATGACATAGGAGGCAGCCGACAGCCTGCTTACTGTGTTGTCTGTTGCAGAATTGGCTGGGTGTTGTCTCTGTGCCTTCTGAGGGAAGCACGATGTCTGGTCCAGTATCATCAGCCCGCGGTGCTTGATTCGTAGCAGATCTTGTCTTAACAGCCCCATTGCGAGAATCTTCCCTAACACACGCTGACGACGCAGTCACACCAGGAGACTCCGGTAAGCCAGAAAGATGATTCGTGCTGCTTGATGCATTCAACATGAGTGGGGCATCCGATAAGAGCGCGATTGAAGCGCTACTTCACGGGCTGTCGCTAGTTGGGTTGGACGCGGCTAAAGGTGGAGACGCCGGCGCCGACCGTGCACTATCAACGGCCTGCACCGGTATCTGTCGAGCTTGGCTAAACGGCAGACTTGTGGTGAAAGAGGTGTCTGTGACACTTGTGACTGTCTCTGTCTTTGTCTCCGTCCACGATGTCTCTGTTGGTTTACCCGGTTGTGGGTTCTACGCTTCTCGCTGGTCATGGCCGACCGAGTCACAGGGACGAGGGATGTGCTTTGGTAAAGAGCCTGTCTGACGATGTGCAAAGACGGCCTGTCGCAACTGGGGTAGCTAGCTCACGGTCGCGACGGTGTGCAGAACGAGCCAAAATGCGGGGCGTGCAAGGCACAGTGATGGCTCAGCAGTGACCCCACATTACCCATCAAATACCACTGTCCTGCATTGCACCGCTGTGCCACAGGACTGTACATAGTCTCGTGCACTGCTCTATGCTCCGTGTGCATATATGTAAGAACATGCTCCTCCGTAGATGTTCGAGCCTGTTGCTGACCGTTCTCCTTGTTGCTGACTTGCCAGCGCCTGGGTCATGACCGTGACCTTACTGTTATGTTGGCCATAAAGGGGACGAGTGCGAAGTTGCTTGTTGACATGCTTGCGACGCTGTTGAAATTCTTGCGACTGGGATGAGCCTGCAACCCCACCCTACAATACCAAGGCACTGCATAGTGATCGCTGGTACGGATAGCGATCCCCCTCTTAATCAAAGTCCTGGCAGCTGCGCATGGGACAGCGGCAAGAAGCCAATGGATTTCTCGCTGGCCTCCGTCCTCTCGGTGTGGTGACCTTAAAATCCCGGCATAGCACTTCAGGAGGAGACTCGTCGTACACAACCATCCCGCCGATGGACCAGCTCAGAACGGTGTTTGGTCAATGCTGAATCACATCCTCGCTAGTCAATGCTCGCCTCGACGATGGACACCTAGCATGGACCGTTCCCTAATCGAGCAGCTCTCATTGCACGAAGGGCCCAGAAAACTGACCGCCGCGCACGGTAGTAACCAGAACTTTGCAGACACACGCCATCGCCGCCGGAGCCTCTCAGCGCTCACTCATGTCAGGCTACGGAGCATGGCCTCCATGAAGACAAAACATCAATCAGTTTTCTCTTGAACACGGCGAATGCAGCCAATCTGGGTAAGGTGCCAACCTCGGCGCCCTCTCCAGGCGGTTCACTGGTGCCTGCTTTCGGTGGTGGTCCACGACACGCAAGAGCAGAAGTACTATATCGGCATGGTCAATTCAAGGTCGTAAATACTGGTGATCGCTAACCGGACTATGCACAAGATCAAAAGACATTCGCTCCCGCAGCTCATCGAGACTGGCCCGGCGCTGTCCAGCAAAGCCGCCGGAACGCGGTCACCAATTTTGGGTCTCCGAAATCCATGTTCGACGCGTCAACGGGTGACACAATTCATCTCAAGTTCACTACCGAGCCTCGCTTGTTCGTCAGACCGAGGTTGCGTGATCAAATACTCCTCCAATTGGTGGGATAGCCATGGAAAATGCGGCACGATGAAGACACTCAGAGAATGAATGGGTCCAAGTACGTTCCAATCACAATCAAATTTCCGCACCCACCTGGCAGCAAGCTTGAAGAAATCCTGCGAGATGCGTTGGAACCGAGACTGTTCAGGGAGATGTCTCAGCTTCGCAAATCAAACTCGCTCGACATTTTTGTATTGTGTCAGGGGATCAGGTAACGGGACCGCTTTGTAGGTGGTGTCGAGGGCATCGCGAGCCATGATGAACCCCTTTACTATGTATGGTCTCTTTCCATTCTTTGCGCTACGTCTTGGATCTGGATCTATTCATGTTCTATACTGCACATGCCGATAGAGATCGAAAATCATTGTAGACACATTCTCTGCGTACAGATCGTTTCTGAGAGAGAATTGTGCACAAGATGCCTCTGAGGCTGCACGAGATGAATGGGCTTTTCTGTGAGCCATCCTGGCCCTCGAATATTTCCCCGTGAGAGTTAAACGGCAGTCAACAAGGTGCGCCTCGAGGCGGCAAACTGCGAAGAAGAAAACTCAGAAGGGAAGAAAGATGAATGAGTCCATACCTCAGACATGGGCAAGAAAAAGCATTTACTCATTATAAAGAGGTGGAAGGATTGCTAATGTGCCTGGGGGGCCAGACGAGAATTTAGCTTTCGTGACCACGACATGTCCGCAACATAGGTTTACTTTTCTCAACATGCGCCCTGGTCTCTGACTAGTCCACATAGTGCTTGATTTATATATCATGCACCCTAAGAAAACAGGATGTGGCGATCCGACCGACAGAGATGTCTGTAGTATGCGTTGAATACGTAGCTCGCACGACAATATGTGCCTCGATGTCGATCGTGATGCATTCCACGGCGCGCGTTGGGTTCCCGATGGTTTTCGAAGTGCGTTCTATCTTCTCCATGCAGCCCATCGGCTCTGGAAACCACGTGGATCGCGGCCGAATTGGAGCAGTCCTCACGTTCGGGTATTGGGAAATGCGCTCGTGGCACTGCAAGAAATGTACAGCAACAGCCACCGGGCGGCTGAAGCGTACGAAATCCACGAGCCTCGTCCGGTTGTGCCAATTCAAGACGCTTCCATCTTTTCGCATATGCTCTTGGAGCTTGCGCTGTGCGATCTTGTACGGCTGTCTCAGCAGCCAATCCGACGCAGCTTACTATGGTTCTAGTGCCGAACCCGCGAAACCGCTTCTTAATTGTCATGTTTCTGGTGAGGGTCATCCTGCATGCATAAGCAGAAGCGTGATCCCGCTCATGTGTCACGACAGGTCTGTGTCAGCTTATCCACTTGACGGACAACACTCGTCCGAATCTGGGTGGCTTACTGCGGAGCTAACGGGTTCGTAGTAGGAATAATAAGATAAGGATACCTATTATGCACTGTATTCAGGTGTCGTTCTACGGCTATTCTTGATGCTCGACGAGGAGTCTTGTTAACGAAGCTGATTATACCAAGAGCTGCTTACCACTCGGCGAATCACACAGACGGGGCGATGTGCTCCTACAGTACTACTAGGTTTGCGGCCGGAAAACGAGTTCGACCGCAACCGCACGTCATTGTCGTGGCGGCATATAGTCCCCTCAGAAGCTATCACGTGGCATGTGCATTCTTGCGATTAAAGACCGATTATCTATTGATTCTACATGGGGGGCTGTACGGCACACCCTGCCACCCGCAGGCAAGCCACTGGAGTAGCAGACAGGTGGCTGGGTGCCCGCCCATTCTCAGCAGCTGAAGGCCATTTCGAGATAATGCGAGTAAATTATCTTCCGCTAAAGCTTCACTCAGCAACATGCGTCATAAACAGAACCCGTTAACTAGAGTCAAAAAGGCTCCATGAGGTGGGCTATGTATGCGGAATAAGCTACACAGTACCAACTTCTGGCATTGATGCTGAAATCTCCGCGTACCATGGTGGAGTTGAGGTCCACCTCAGCGGTGCGTATTCAGGTCATTGGTACTTGTGTCTGCACAATCGGCCGGCGTTTTTTGCGTAGGTCAGCAGTCGACTTTAGCAAGACAGGACGCCAAAATGCCAGAGAACGCTGCAAGAAAGAAAGCAGGTGCACTGTGATAGACGATCCCACTGCCAAATTATACTTCACATATCGTACCTAACTCGCCTGTCGCCGAGTTTCTGTCACCTCGTCAAAGTGGTATCTCTGGAATAATGTCGGGCGTAGGATCGAAAAGCTATAAGAGAAAGAGACTTAGGGATGAGTGCAGAGAGCCTCTGAAGAGTTGTTTCTGTTAATTTGATTCAAAGGCCTATGGTCCTTAGCGGATAACTCCAAGTCGAGAAGACTAGTCTAGAAGTGCAGGCGCTAGAAATCCGGCTGAAGACGTGGCCAAGTGACCCGTACGTTTGGGAATATCCCCCGGAGATGGAACACCTATTTTCCACACAGCTTAGTGAATGCTCGGTCGGGCCGTTGTGGGAGCTATGCAACGAGGTTGGCTGCAGCTTGGAGGCTAGGAGCAAGGTGAACGAGGCACCGGGAGGTTTCAGCTCGGGAATCGAGCGTTTGTCTGAGAAGTTACCTAGAATCTAGGCATACCGAGCTCACCAAGCGCCTCGACGCTCTGATGGAGCGGAACTAAGTGCTAGAAGTGTAGAATGAGGAGCTCCAGAAAAGGAGTGTCAGACTGGAGAACCGGAACGGAAAGCTCGAAAGGCAAAATGAGAGGCTGGAAAACGATTTGACGATCAGTCGGCCGAAGTTGAGCATCAATTTGGCCGAAGCTTCGAATTCACCAGGGGCGTCCAAAGCCTTTGGCCGCTGCTTGAGTCGCAAGAATCGGAAACTGGCATGAAGGCTCTGGAGAACTGTGCGATATAGTGTAGATTGGGTAGCATTGGATGAATGAAATTGACTACACTTCGGCCAGAGGACAACGAACCAGTCACAGAATCATTCGGTGATGCGGTTTTCGAGACGCGAACTGCGCGACTGACACGGAGGAGTCCGGTTTGGGCTCCCATTAAGCCGTGGTGTTCCGCTGGGTTCGCTGAGATGACGCTCTTCCTGAGATGTGGAGCGCGTTTTCGGGACCGGCGAAAAGTTACGAGAGGGGCAATCACTGTTACCGCAGGTTTTCTCCTTTACGTAGGGTTCAGACCACGATGCAATCCCGGTTCAAAAAAGCTTCAATAGAGATGACTCAATCGCGCACAAAAACGTCTGCGTAGAATAGCGTTGCAGGGTAATCTTGATGTACAGTGCTTACGTACGCGTCAAACGAAAAGGCTAGCTTGACATCGATCCCGGAAACATTGCGTTGAGTATGACCTCAGCGTCGCAGGTCCTCAAATGCGCCCACTTGCGGTTATCCGGCCATCGTCGTTTCGATGAGCTAGTTCGAGGGCCATCGCGGCCTCCGTACCGGGGGAGGCTTTGAACTTTCCCGCAATCCCGCGGAGGCTTCGGGCCATCGAAGCCGGATTCCGAGAAACCTCGGCCAAAGCAGTACCGTTCCATGTTTGTTGGCTCATCTGTCGTGTAGCCGATGTCGCCTCCGCCGGCTTAGTGACTGGCATGCCTTCTGAAAGTTCCATTTGCTTCCAAACCTGAGAGAAGAAGCTCCGAATTCGTAGGTTCCGGGGTAATCCGCTCTACTGCCTCCTCGAAACTGAACCCTGGACAGTATCACTAACGGTGGACAGGCCTTGCTGTTGGGCGGCGCTGTTGGGCGGCGCTGTTCATGCGGCAGTACAGCCGGGTTTAGTTAGTGGCCGTTTGTCCGCACGTCCTGCTTGCAACAAACGGACTGCCTGGTTTGTCTTGATTATCAACGCTCACGCCAGACTGGATCCCTGTCTCATGAGTCGTCCGGCGCAAAGACTCATCTAGAAGCTTCGTCTTCCGAGTATCCACTGCCGAGGTTAGGTGGCTGATGCAGCACAGCGCGGCGGCGGCCTCCATCACATCCCTGTTTATGGGAGAGGGAGTGGCCTGCTGTTCGTTGGAGGCGCTCTGTGCATCATCACGCCCATTCAAGAAGATCATCAGCTAAACCGAAATGTGTCAGTTTCTAAAGTGGCTTTTCCCCAAGCATCCAGCTCACATGTCGGTTCACGACTGGAACGCTTTGACCCTTAGGAAACTGCATAACATCGTCGAATTGTCTAGCAGCTGGATTGTAGTAGAAGACCAAGAAAACGTGCCAGTCGTCTGGCCTTGTCGAAGGGCTTGCTGCTTGATGCTGTCACTGGATTCTCGGATGCCGGTCTTAATGCCCTCGTCGGACGTGGGTCTCTCTGCCAATGATGCCATGCCGGTGTAGAGCTGGAAGTGCGGACACAGCGTGATGAGTTGTTATTCCTAAAAGTTTGTGAGCGATATCGTCTCAGCTTCGACCCCTTTAAATACAGCCTGAGCGGCTACAGAGCCAACAGGTAGCCGTTGTATTTTGATTTGCCATAAGGTGCTCACTTCAAACACACCCTCAAGCTGTTTCGTCGCGCCAATCCAATCCACAGCTATTCAATGTGTTTGTTCTTATCGCCCGCTCGCCAGAGCTGGCTCTACTGCGGTAGTGTTCATTCCAAAGCAGCAGCCACCTGCCCGCGGGATCTAGGCCTAGAACCCTGAATAGGCTCCAGAAGTGGTGCAATGCTGTGGATACTTGCGTATGAGCTGCTCACACTTGAGCACCAACGAGACGACTCATGTAGCGTAGCAGTTTATCCGGCTCGAATAGTGATGAAGGGGGCCCTGCTTCAGTCGTGATTGTTCCAGCTTATGCTCAAAGCTGCTTATTATGGGAAGTTGAACTGGATGTAAGAACAGTACTGAGGACTTAGTCTGATGCCGTACTGCCTCTCTGTCCACTTTCGTCTGTTCCTGATGGAGCAAGAAGAAGAAGGACAGAAATTGAGTCAGATGCCCAAAGACCGTGAGAGTCATACGGCAGTCAACAAGGTGCGCCTCCTGGGGGCAAACTGCGAAGAAAAGTTTAGAAGGGAAGAAAGACTGCTTTCCAGACACAGGGCCACATTGTGTTACGTCGGCCCTCACGGCCCATCTGCAACGGTTTGGCTCCGTGCAGACTTTTGCTTGCAGTCACAGCCATAACTGAGCAGTCAATCCCAAAGGCTGACAGCAGAAACTTACATTCAGAGCGCCTTCATGTCGTTCTCTCTTTGGCACAAGTTCCTAAATCAAAATATAGCACAGTGCCAATTTGTAACCCGCAAAACGCCGCGTAGCGTTGCTGCAAATATATCCGCAGGGTCCCTGGCGCCACACCGATCATATCCAAGATGAAGGGGAAGAAAGAGGTCTCAAAATTATCTTTCATGTGCAGAGGTGCTATAAAAAGATTTCGACCGGAGCGAGGTACTTGACATCACTAAAGACATAGATCATCAAGGTTTCAAGTGGCAGAGGCTTGTTCTAGTATTAACAGACTTCATTTTGCATCTGCGGCTACATAATGATTTGGTCAAATCGTTTGAACTCTTCCTGAGGGATGTGCGTTAAGTAATGTGGTTAACGAAAAGCGATGCGAAACTCCACGGGTAGATATCGACCCAGCGGGTTCTGCGCGCCGCGGGGCAATACCAGTGTCAATATGAATAGGTACTACTTGTGGCTAGTGTCCGCATCTGCTGTTTTGGAAGTACTTACCAAACATCTGGGGGTGATTTCTCTTCCACGCATGGTACTGTAGTTGTGACTAATCCCCTGCCGGGTACCCATAAGCAAGCTCCAGGGCAGAGGGGTAGGTTTGAAGCCCGGAGCGCGCGGGCAGGCATATTAGACCACGCTACCATCTACCCGGCCACTCGCTGACCACAACACGGCGCTAAGAGATTAAGGAACATGTATTGGATATCACCGTGGCATTCTTCTACTGATATAGAGATGTATTTCGACCAAACGGTTTTGCAAGGCTCGGTTGTACTACATATGAAACCAGCTGGGCAACAGACAAGGTGTTCTATTTGTAAAGTTGCCGATCAACCGACTATGAAGGTTTCTGAGGCTGGAGATGCCAGTTTCGTCTTCGCAATGGTTAGGAACCGTTGCCATCTTCTTCATTAGCCGCGTATGCACCGCCTCAAAGCAGGCTTCTTCGATTTCTAGTCTTCCACGCTTTTTTCGCGGGCGCACGTCTTGTCACCCGTCCAGTCTCCTGTACAATTTCAACCTCTTCTCGAAGTCTTGACGCTGTCTGCCATTCTGAACTGGCTGGGCCCCGCGTGTATGTTGGGTTATAACGTGACAGCACCTGCTGTTTTGGCCAATAACATCGGCGTGAGGCCTGTCCGTCTGAGAGCAAGCCCAACGCTGGAATGGAACCCGAAAGATGAACTTATGGCATTTGTTGAATGCTTGTTCGCAACAGCGGTTGCCCGCTGCTCGCCACATAAAAGACAGGAGTTTTCATAAGTACGCCTTTAGCTGGGGTTGTGGAATCGTGGTAGAGCTTGGCATATTGTTTCTAATCCTGTAGGTTGGATGGTAATCTTGATTCCACCTAACCTGAAGCACTCCGGGCATGAAAAAGGTTGGTTGAAAAGTCCCTGCGTTTCGTGGAACTCTCGAAAGTGCCTGCTGTACATAGCTAAGGGTAACATTGCATATCAAGCACCTGACTGGCCCTGTAACCTGTGGCGCCGTCGACATATAACAGTTGGGTGCGTTCCACTTGTCATGCTGCTTGGTTACGTGATTGCGACAGTGCAACTTGCCTATGATGACCTCGGAATTCAGTTCTTGCGGCAGATACTCGGCACACTTTAACACCTTGTTTAAGTCATGACGTGTCTTCGTGTGTCTTGTGAGACTCGACCGATGGTCGCAGGACAGCTGACACAGGAGACATGTGGAAATTTGCTGATCCCCTTTGGTCGAGTTTTCTTCGTCCTTTTTAGCTGTTTTGCTAGTGTGCCGGTTCCGCAGAAAGGTCACGGTGGACTCGAAGTAGTCGATTTCAAATTTGCACATTTGTGAATCGGCTTGTCGCATCAGCTGCCCAATGTAAATAGCATTAGATACACTGCAACCATAATGGCTCAAATGCCGTGCTGGTATGGCTGCATTTCGGAGCGAAACTGTGGAATTGCCCAGCGACCGAGGTTGATAAGCATTCGCGAAGTACTCTCGCTGCTTAGACACCGTCAACTTGCGCAGGCGGACACCTCGCTATCCAACCGTCGTTTCGCGATCCTTGCCTCAGAGCTGTTCCGGCCGTGCTCTTCCTTTACCGCGTTGTATTCATCACGGTATTTCTGAACATCCTGACGACTCTCGATTGCCTCAATATTTTGGTCAGTTGGCCGTATTGGGGCATTCTTATCCCTCGAGTGAGTTGCGTGACGAAGTTGGGTCGTGACCTCGACGATCCCTGCCAGGGCATCCCAGGCCGCCTTATGAGATCGCTTCCACTCGCTGCTTGTGTCACGTAGCTCTTTTCGTACACGAGCGATGTGTTGCACAACATATAGTTCCGGACCGCGGGCGTGAGAACCCCTGGAATTCGTGAGAGATTGCGAAGAGGAAAATCAAACGACATATCTGTGAAGGGCTGTCAATTTACCGTCTATTTTGATCCTTGCGCCGACACGAGCAGCGTAGGGCTTGTTCTAGAGGCCCACATATTCTGAGAACGCATTGTGTTGCCTTCCAGACAGCCAAGAAGGTTCAGTACTTGATCGGGAACATCACCCTGCCGGAAAAGTCGTTCCTCCATTTCAGGGGGATATATAGTCGACGTCTTCCAAGTTCGGACCCCTCGCTAAGTCGTCGTACGATCTGTATCCTGCCTCAAAGTTACATGTATCGTCTTTCAATGCCTGGTCTATGATCTTGCGAGTAAGGAAAACGCTGTTGTACGGAACTATCGTGGCTTTGAATCGACCTCTGCTAATAACGAACTTACTAGACGTGTGGCTTAGAGCGACGAAGATAGAAGAAATGATAGGACGGAAACAGGTTAATTTGGGAAAGGAATTGACTGACTTCTCGTTTTGTGCTTCTTGAACTGCGTTTGTCTTCTGCTTTCAATGCTGTAGAAGGATAGTCGCCACTGGTACAGCCTTGATCGGGTCTCTTGGGTTTCTGACCATAGCCAGTTCCACATTGCTAACATGGTGCCATCGTTCCGCCCGACAACCTATCGAAGGTTCTTCAGACAATGCCTCAGAATCCAGGGATGCAATTGTTTTTCGGCAATGAGATCCTCTCGGTCGGTTCGATCACCAATAGCTGATACTAGTTAGCATTGATACAGCGTAATCATACTAACATCAGATGTACTCGTTCCATCAAGTCCATGGCCTCCGAACTGAGAAAGGGCGGGATGACCAAACGAACGTCACTTGATTATGTTAGAACTATTCGGATGCGGTCGATATCCAGTCGTGGCGCCTCCCCGACGCCGACCAGAAGCTCGTATATGAAAATGACCAGACTCCAGATGTCAAATCTTTCGTCATAGCACCCACCATCCATGTGGACTGTCATCATCTCCGGTGCCAAGTAATTGGGCGTGCCGCAGAGGGCTTTTCTGCCCGCGCCGGTCACACTGCATCCAAGGTCCGCAATTTTGAGCTCAATATATAAGCCACGGAGGATGTTCTCTGGTTTGATGTTCCTGTGGATGATACGCTTGCGATGAATGTGATCTACGGCGAAGGCTATCTGCACCATGTACCATGCACATTCGTCCTCGTCGAAGGGGCTATTGCTTTGCATGTGGTCGTACAGGTCTCCTCCGCAGGTTTGCAAACGAAACGCTGTCGGCTGTCTGTAGCCCCAACTTGATATTTGAACGCTCTTATGTGATCGCACCCTGCACACCTCACGAGGATAGGTGTGGTTCCAGGTGTGTGCTCTAATCCTTGCCAATCAGCAGCGCACTTTGTTAGATAGGTAGGAAGTAGTCAACTTGCTGTTCATAACTTAAAGCCACCTTCCGCATCCAATTGGGTATTATGCATCTTTCAATCGCTCACAACCGTGTACCCTTCGCATTCGTGCTGGCAATCTTCAGAGAGCTTCTGCTCCTACACACAGAGACAATCGAAATGGACTACCCCATACTCAGCGTGCGCCTATTAAGAAACTCATCTTTTTGTCTGGGCCGCCACCTGGGCCCCAGCGGGCGGAACGTAGGCGCCCTCACTGAAAGCCAAGAATATTCCTCGTTAAAAATAATCAAACCCAGGTAGCTAGGCTGCCCCTACCAGCCATACCTTACATTCCAGAGAAGGAAGACATCATCTCCTTCATACCTTAGACAAAATGTAGATCTGTGAGACCGCTTTTAGAAGCACTTAATGCACGTAGCCAGATGGAGGGAGCCTGGCTGCCCCGCGGTAAGCTAGCTGCAATGGACGTACAAGGATGTTATGTGTCAGTAGGAGTGATGTTTTGAACATGTATCTCCGGGTCTGATGAAACCTATGGAAACAAGCATAGCTCTCCTAGACATGAGATCACCGATCTAGGATGTGTTTCTTCACGAAGACACCTTTGTAATAGTTGCTAGTGGTGTAAAATGAGTGATTTCGCAAGTTGTTGTGATACCTTTAATCTAAGCTGTAGCCTTACCGCCTATTATATAATATATAGTATTATGTAAGCTGTATATATAGATATTAGCTTATAATATAAACTACCTTTCTAAATAGTTACTCTTATAATATACCTTTATTCTTAATAACTTATATACTTATAACTTATAAGAGTTATAAGCTTAGTTTTATTAATAGCTTAGATTACCCTTCTACTATAAGTTATATATAGGAAACTTATTCTTATCTTTTTTACTAATTTCTCTATTATTTTTATTTATTATATCTTCTATTAATAATAAAATTCCCTTTATAAGAGATATTTTTATATTAAAAAGTAATTAGTTTATATAGTATACTTAGTTTAAGTTTTATATATACTTAAGAGGTTTTTAAGATTATATTAACTTAGATATAGATAATTATACTAACTTTTTATAAGTAATTATAGTTCTAAAAATCTTTAAGTTTATTACTAAATATTAAAACCTCTTAAATATAAAATACTAAGAAGAATATAATAAATAAGTAAAATAATATCTAGAAGAAGTTAAATACTTAGTAGAAGCTATTAAAAATATATTAGAAAATATCTACTTAACTATAGAGATTTTAAGAAGTAAGGAAGAAGTAAGTATTATCCTTAATAAGATAATAGGATTATCCTCTTTCTTAGAGTTTTTATAAATATTTTAGATTATTATTTATAAAGATATTAAGTTAAAATATAATATAGTAGTTAAGAATTATATAGTAAGCTCTTTAGATTAATAGACCTTTTTAATATATTACTTTAACTTCTAGATATAAGTTAATAAAATAGTTTTAAGTTTTATTCTAATTAATATTAAATTAGCTATTCTAAATAATAAAACTTAGTTAGGAGTAACTTTATAAGGCTTTATATATAAGATTAAGAGATAGCTTATACTTATTATATTTATAGTTACTAATATAATCTAAAAGAACTACTTTTATTTATTTAAAAAAGCTAATTCTAATATTAACCTTTCTACTTAATATATAGAGTAATATTATTACTATATAGAAGTAAAAAAACTTAATATTTTAGAAATCTAAAAAAAACTTATATTATAAACCTTTTTTAAAGTAGTTAGATATTAATTTACTTTAAACTAAGTTTATATTAAACTTATATAGCTTATTATAAATATTAGTTTAAAGTTTCTAATATATACTTTAGAGTAATATAAGATTATCTTCTTAGTTTTAGTTTATAAATATTTACTTACTAAAGGTTTTTAGAGATTAAATATACTTTTTATTACTTTAAGAGAGAAGTTTAATAACTTCTCTAGTATATATCTTAATAGCTACTTATATAGAGAAAAGTACTCTTAAACCCTTAAGATATATAAACGCTTAGAGTATACTTATAAGAAGTCTTATAAGTTCTATTAGATCTCTATAGATAATAATAAAACTTAAGAAATCCTTTTTAGACTTAATTAAAATAAGTAGATAAATACTAAAGCTATAATTATATATAAAGGATAGATCTTAAACTAAATAAGTAATACTAATTATAGAAGAAATAGTTTATATAGTAGAAGAAGTTAATAGTATAGAAACTATAGTAGAAAAAGTAGTTAAAATAGTAAATCTAACTAAAAGTTAAATACTAAAGTCCTATCTAACGTTATAGCTATATTAATTATTCTATAAAACCTTTCTAAAGTAATTATACTAAGGATATATTTATTTAATATATCTACCTTACTATATATATTCTTATATAGTATAGTTTATAATAACTATAATACTATATACTTAGTTAATAATAAATTATTATTACTAAATAACTCTTATATAAAGTTTAATCTAAAAAATATTATAGAAATAAGTATAACTTAGATCTTAGTTTTAAGCTAAAGAACCTATATTCTTAAAGAGATCTTTAAAAACTAAGATAGATAAGTATTAAGTAATCTTATACTTAAGAATATTATTTATATTAAAGGTTTTTATATTAATATTATATCTAAAAGTTACCTTAATATATAGAAGATTTAGTTTTATAAGCTTAACTATATATTATATATAAGAAACTTTACTTAAAGTATAGTTATTACTATACTAATCTAAAAGTATAATTTAGTTTTCTTTAAATATAAACCTCTTTTTTATACTTTCTTAAAAGTATATTAATAAGTTTTATATATATTATTACTATAACCTAGCTAGTAAAAACCCCTTATAGATAAAATATATATAACTATTATAGAGATTAATTAAATAATATATACTTATAGTATCTTTATTCTAGCTACTTAAGCTTTAAAACTTTTAAATATATAATTAAAAACGTTTAGGGGGTAAAGATATATAGCTTAATATAAATATAATATAAAATATATATTAAAACTTATATAAAAAAGGTTATTTTATATTTAAAGTTAGAAAATAAAGTAATTTATCTATATTATTATATCTTCTAGGATATCTTTTATTACTTTTTTAAAGTAATCTTAGGAGCTCTTTATATTTTAATTATTAAAGATAAATATTTAAGTAAGCTATAAAGTTTCCCTCTAATATACTACTTACTTAAAGAAGTCTTTATAATACTTTTCTACTTTAAATAATAGGTTAGAAAGTAATATAGATTAGTAATTTATATTATATACTAAGATAATAAGATAGCTATAATTACTATTAGTAGTAATATATACTATTAATACTAAGTAAAAAATAATAGAATTATACTTAAGATACCTCTAATAAATATAAAGGAGCTAGTTAGTAGTTTAAAATATATTAGCTAGAAAGTAATCCTAAGAAATATTAAGATATAAGAAAGGGCTAATCTATTCTTAAAAATATAACTAGAATTAACTCTTATAAAGATTTATCTTTTTAACTAATCCTTATAGTAAAAAACTAATTAGAAGTTATTAAATTAAGTTAAAAAAGAATAATATACTTAATACTTCTATTAATAAGCTCCTTCTTATATATCTATAATTAGGAGAGACCTTTAGCTATACTAAGGATAGATATATATATATAATTATTATATATACCTACTTAAAAAGGAATAAAAAAAAAGATAAAAAAGAATATACTATAAGGTATATCTATAGAGATACTTTAGATACCTAGTTAGATATATTAATAATATATATAATATATATAAGATCTAAATACTTATACTTAAGAGAGTAATTATAATATATAATCTATAGTTTAATAAATTAAAGTTCTACTTAAAAGAGGATAAATATATAGTAATATTAGCTAAAATTATATATTATATTATTAAAGAAGAACTAAAGCTTAAGTTATTCTTAAACTTAATACTTAAGCTTTTAGGTATATAAAAATAAGCTAATAATATAGTAGAAAACACCTTTAAAGAGTAAAAAACCTTAGTTATATAGTTATAAGATATTATAATGTATAAAGAGACTTAAAAAGAGGCTTTAGGAGGTCTCCCTACCTCTAAATATACTTTAAGACCTTAAGTTATAATTAAGAACTAGAAGGGGGAAATTAATATACTAAATACATCTAATAATAACTCTTATAAATAAACTAAAGAAGTTATAAATATTTTAGAGGGAAATAATAGTATTTATACTACTTCTAATAAAAGTTAAAATAAAGATAATAGACCTTAAGTTTAATTTAGAATATTAATACTAGATATAAATAATAAAAAAATAGTATTAATACTTCTTAAAGATCCTCTTAAATTAAAAGATAAAATAACTAAAGTTATAAACTAAGTATCTAAAGTAAAAAGCTTAGAAGAAGCTTTAAAAAAAGCTTATAATTAGAAAAATTATAAAAAGATAAGCTAGTTAAGCTAATATAATTAATAGCTTCTAGAGCAATTTAAAGACTTTATTTTATTTATTAATAATATCTTAAAGACTTATTCTAAAGTAATAAATAAAAGAAATAAGTTAGAATAGCTATTCTTTAAGATTAAATATTAAGAAAAAGTTATTCCTATTAAAGATTAATATACTTAAGAGGCTTTCTTTATAATATTTATACTTAATATTAAGAAAGTAGTAAAAAAAGGTTCCTCTAAGTATATAACGCTTTATTTATATATTTAAAGTTATATTAGAAGTTAGAAATAGGAATATAATAATAAAGATTTAAAATAAGATATATATATATCTAAGCTCTAATTACTTTTTTAAAGCTAAAAAAAACTTCTAATATTTTTAAAATATCTATATAAGCGTTTTATAGAGGTAGTAAGGTTTAAAATTAAGAAACTATAAGAAAAAGGAATATAATAAGAAATTAACTAATAATCTATATAATTAAAACCCTTACTTTTAAAATAAGTTTTTATATATAAAGTTAATATAAATAGTAATCTAAAACGTTTTAAAGTTAGGATCTATATATAAAGAGACCTCTAAAAGAAGAGCACTTTAGAAAATATATATATAGTAACTTTTATTATAAAAACGTTTTATATTATAATAATACTAGCTACTTAGTTTAATCTTAAAGTATAATAATTTAATATAGATAATATTTTCTTAAATATAGAGAGGGATCTAAATAAACTACTAATTTACTATTAACTCTTAGAAGGTTTTAAATATAAAGGAAAGTATATAAAGCTTAATAAAGTTTTATATAGCTTTAAAGATATACCCCTTCTCTAATATAAGTATTTCTTAGTAATTCTAAAGAAGCTAGGACTTACTTTAAGCTTAGAAGAGGTATATCTTTTTTAGGATTTTAAATATTAGATTTTAGTTTTATTTTATATAGATAATATTTTTATTTTATATTATTAAGATTATTTTTCTAAAGTGAAATAAATTATTAATAAGTTAAAAGCTAAATATAAACTTAAGGACTAAGGTACTATTAAGTATTATCTTAAAATCTAAGTAGTTAGAGATTATATAGCTTAAAAAGTTTATTTAGTATATAACTTATATATTAAAAAAGTTACTAAGCGTTTTAATTTTTAAGAAAGAATATATCTTATAACTTTATTACTTCTTAAAGAACTTAAAAAGAATAAGGAATAAGCTTCTCTTATATATATAAAAAAGTATTAAAAAAAAATTAGTTTTATATTTTATTTAGTAATAATAATATATCTAGATATAGCTTTTATAGCTATATATCTCTTATAATTTCTTATAAACTTTTTATTAACTTATATAATAGTAGTTAACTAAGTAATCTAATACCTCTATATAATATATTTCTTTACTTTTTATTTTAGAGATATAAGAAGTATATAAGCTCTTTAGATTATAAGTAATACTTTATTTACTAATAATAAAGAAATATAGAGATTAGCTTAAAGATATATTATATTCCTCTTTAGAGGTATAATATATTAAAAAGCTATATATTAAAATATTATTATAATATTTATAATAGAAATAAAGCTTTTAAGTCTTAAGAATATTATAAAAAAAGTAATAATATTTAAAAGATTCTTCTAAGATATAGCGTTAAATATAAGGAAAGATATCTAAAAGATTAACTATAATAATTAATAGATAATTTAATTTATAGTTAGTAATAAAGAATATATTATAATATATCTCTACTATATAGATATCTAGAATATATAGTTATAATAAGAGTTTTAAAAAAGTAGTTTTAATATATCTTATATACTTATAAACCTAATATCTACTAATAGTTTTATAAAGAACCTTTTTAGAAGTAAGTTTAAATACTTTTATATACTACTAAACTTAATAAATATATATATACTTATTATAAAGGATATAAAGTAGGAATAATAAGAAATAAAGTAGTATAGTAGCTAGAAAGTTTATATTTAGCTTTATAGCTAAAAAGCTTAATTTAGCTTATAAAAGCTTAAAAGTAAATTTAAAATACCTAAAAGTAAATATTATTTTAAACAAAAGCTTTAAATATATATAAAAACTTTATAAATTTAATAATAAAGCTTAGCTTTAATAAATATAAGAAGTAGTAATAAATATATCTAACTAGCTCTACTAATATTAAGCTAAAGTAGCTATAAAGAGTCTATTAGCTATAGTAAAGTTAAAAAGGACTCCCTATTTATTATTAAGTAGAGAGAAGATAGTAGAGGTAGTATTAAAGGTAGTAAGTATAATAAGAAAGGTAGTAAGTATAATAAGCATAGTAAGAGCTAGAAGAGGAGTAAATATAGGAGTAAAAGTAGCTAGAAGTATAAGAGTAAGTATAATAAGAGTAGGGGTCTTAGTAATACTACTCTAAATAAAAGTAAGAATATATTAAATATTAGCTCTTTAGTAATTAAGATCTTATATTTAAAGTTAGTAAAAAATTAAAAAACTACTTTTAAAATATAAAAAATACCCTTAAAATTAAGAAATACTTCTAAAAGAGTATTATATTTATAACTTAGTTTATAGAGTTAGACTTTATAACTTCTTAAAAATAGTAAGTAAAAAGTATTATAATAAGCACTAAAGAGATATAGAAGTAGCTATAAGAAGTAAAAATATATAAAATATATTAATTCTTTTTATAATATTTTATACTAGAAGTATTAGTAGTTATAAATATAAAGTTATAATAGTAACTTTAGGTCTTACTTATAAAAGTAAACCTAAAGTACTCTTTATAAAAGACTTTATAATAGAGAAGTTCTTAAAAAGCTATTCTAAATAATTAGTATAATATTTCTAATATTTAAAACTACTCTAAATAGTATATATATAAAGTATTATACTTACTTTTATTCTTAACCTCCTTAATAATAAGATAAAGAGAGTAAGAGGAGGAAGATATAGAGGAGCTAAAAAGTATAATAAACTCCTTATTATTATTATTATTATTAAAAATAAAGAGAGAGCTATTAATAGTAATAGCTTTTTTATACTTATATACTTTATATATAAAAATAGTAATACTTCTTCTAGAGTAAAGTATTATAAATTTTAATTTATAAAATAGTTAGTAAAGGTTTTAATAATTATATTAAATAATTTAATAATTATCTTAATAATATATAAGTATTATAGTAAGTAATTTAAGATTTTTAAAAACTTACTTTTATAAAATATAAGTAGTTTAAAAAAGAAAAATTTAATTATAAGAAAGTATAAGAGGTTTTATTTACCTCTACTATTTATACTTAATAGCTTATACTAACTATATTAAGAAATTTTATTAATTCTAAGTATATTTATAACCTACTTTAATAACTAAATAACCTTATTAAGTACTCTTATATTCTATAAATATAACTATAAATACTAATTTTATTTATCTATTTATTTTATTACTTTAAAAGCTATTTTTATATATTTTATATAATAAATTTAAATAGGTTTTAAGTATATAATAGTAAGGAATAGGTTTTTTAGCTATTTATAATATCTAAGGGGGTATATTATAATACTTTTAATCTAAACTATAGCTTTACTGTTTATTATATAATATATAGTATTATATAAGCTACGCGTATAGATATTAGTTTGCGATACAGACTACCCTTCTGAATAGTTACTCCTATAATACACCTTTATTCCTGATGACTTGCGCGCCTGTAACTCGCAAGATAAGTCTAATAAGGGACATCTAAACTTTCCTCGTCATCCCTATTGCAGAGCGAGTTGCTGTTTGTAACGGATTTGATCCCTCATCTTCGTGACTAGATCGCAAGGCACTAGATTGTCTCTCGCCCGACCGAGGACGGCGGCCTCTTCCGTTTCCAATGCTTCCGCGACTAAGGCAAACAGCCCGTTAGACCCCTTGGACCTCGTCAAAACCCAGTGCTGATACTTTGTTTAGTGAAGATCAAAGATTTGACTGGTTGACATGACGTACCTGTATGTCGGGTAGCGTTTTCTCGTGTCTCGTTTTGACAGAAGGTCTCGCGCAGCAAAGCTCAGGCACAAACTCTGTAGCCGTGACCAGATCCACAGACGCACGTCGCCGTACTGTCTTGACTAGTACCGCTCGGCGTTGCTTTTGACATTGATGGTTGGTTGAAAACAAACCTTAAGTACTATGCGCTTTAGACATAACTTTTAGGGAATCAACAGAACTCGTCGCGGAGTACCTAACTATCTTGACAACCCACATTGCGTGACGTGAATGGAATCTCTAGGGAACCGGATCTTCTCAGCCACCACGTGGTGAATGTCTTCGATAACCTAGCAAGCAGCTCAATATCGCACGCACAGCCGCGGAGGGCCGCGCTTCCTGCTTACCTGAGACAGGACGGAAGCAATGTGGATCTCATTTGCGATCGAAAGCTCCCGCAGGCCGACCTCGAGCTGTCCGTGTACAAGGAAGACGGCCTGGGATTCGTGGAAGATGCTGTGGATCGCGGCGTCAGTCGGCACACAGCGAGTTCTTTGCTGCAAAGGTGTCCAACGACGCAGGGCTCGTCGTCCAAGGCGGGTTTTGTGAGTCTCTCGTAACCGCATTCAACGTGGCACCCTATATACCAACATAAGTGGCTTCTATGCAGTCAGAGGCACTTTAACTCTTGTCTCCATTTGTGGGACACAGAAATGGCTTTGCCCGACCGATGCTAAATGTCGAGGCTCAGACGTTTTCTGCCGATCAACAAGAGCTAAATTTGAAGGGACGCAGGGCAAATTATCGTATAATATGAAAATCAGCTCTGCAGCCCTGTTGAGGGGGTCTTAGGGCACCTTCATTCATGATAACAATGCTACATTGTGTCATCATCGTTCTCATGACTACCTTTCTGCCCTTTGATCTGTGCTTTCAGCTTTGGACAACAGGTAGTTGGGTATTCAAGTCGACGTCAACTCAATTTGGCTGACTAGATTGGCTGAATTGACCGAGTTGATCAAGTCATATAGTTACCACAAGCAATGATTAGACGGATGAGGCAGCGGGGGCGAGCGCAGTCTACTGCCAAAGATCATGCCTATATGCCTTTAGCAACCAGAAGGAACGTGAGGTTTGCTATTATGTCATATAGGTGTTGTGAGATAACTAACAGCCATCGCCTCCAACGTCCATCATGAAAACCCAGCGAACCAAGCTACCCGTTTCGATGCCTTATGACCGAATTGATCCCGACTTCTTCCTCCTCCTCACCTCTTTCTCTGCTTCCTACGTTGCTTTGCCACTATGGACGCGTTGCACCCAATTTGAACCCCAGTCGATCTACGCTGCTCGCTACTAATGCTCCCGTTTCGCGATGTTCGCTCTTACGCTTTGCTGTTGCCAGAGCCTCATCTGTGGATACTGCGAGTCCGATAGCGATCTCAGAACCATAGCTAGCAAAATGCCTGGGGTGCGACCAGATGATAGCGGACAAGTCGGGGCCCAATATGGCCACCCGCAGGAAAGATTTGAGCTTGGCGCACATGTGGGGTAACCCACTCCGTACGTACGTTTAAATTGCTGAGCGCACCCTACAAGGCAAAAGAAACCCAGACCCCTGACGCATCCAGCGATCCACAGTAAATTAAGTCACAAACGTGTGGATGACTTCGTCTCGAAGTATATAGAAATATGGAGACTGATGTGAGATGCTGTGGACATGTGGTGGCTGAACGGCTTGAACGTTGCTGTGTGGTTGTGCTCTAGGATACCGCCTAACATTGCTCCTTATTGAATGTGAGGACCCTTGCCAACCAACCCTCGTGGGCCCCGCCCCGCCCCGGCTCTAACATCTCAGCAGGTAACAACGTCAAAGCTGGTGAATCTTTCTTCCCTTTTAACTTTTTCTTCGCAGTTTGCCTGGATGCGCACCTTGTTGACTGCCGTATGACTCTCATAGGGAAATATTCGAGGGCCAGGATGGCTCACAGAGAAATCTCTATGGCCACCTATGGGGGTGTATGAAGAGAGCGCGAATCGCCTTGCAGGGGGCAAGCAAAGCGAATGTTAGCGACGCATTCAATATCTTCGACAAAGACCAGAGCCACCGATGGCTGACCATTCCCGTCGGGATTTTTGATCCCCTGAAATCCATCGCCACCAAAGCCGGCGTGCATGTGGCCACAGATAAGGCCATTAGCACGGGCACTGTGGGGCTCATGGATAGCATCAACGGGTGGTGCGATGCCGTTCCCGTGTATGTCTGTCTCCAAACAAGAGGCGTCTGGCAGCTTGGGTATCTCAGCGACACGTCCGGGCTCGTGCCACACGGGGAACTGAATATGTCGCATACGCTTCAGATCACAGCATTGGAGAATTTGTGGCAGCCATCCCGGCTGGTCGTGCCCGGCCTGCCGGAGAACGTTGCGTTGGAGATGGACAGCTCGGATCTGGGCGCGCTCAGCGAGGTGGGCATCGCCCCGTACTGGCTCTTGTCGTTCGTCCTAGTCGACACATGTACGGCCATTGTTGTATCAATTTTCCTCCCGCAAGGTCTGCTCCTGCTGTGTATTCTCCGCATCGTAACGGCCGCTCTTCTCTGTGTTGTGTTGTGCGTTGCGTTAGCTTGCATGGCCATCTGTGTCTCTCTTGCGCTGCTGGCTGGCAGGGCGCTCAAGAACACGCGCACCCTCCCCCGCCGTACACAACGTGCACGGAAACACAGAAAGCATACACCGACAGCCTACTGGGTAGCGGCACATTGTGCAAGTTCATGGGAAGAAAAGCCTTTCGGCAATATCCTCGTAACTAGCTGAAGTGGGCTGCCAGCCCAGAGGCTGGAAGAAGGGCCACGGCCTGGAGGGCCCTGGCCGCACAGGCCACCTAAGGCACCTGCGGACACCTGTGGGCAGGTGCCGGCACATTAGCCCCACTGTCTTATGTAATGCAGGTCGGAGAAAACCCCGACCTGCACCGTCCGAGAGCCGTCTCGCAATACCCCAGGGCACTGAACCACGGGAGACACTGATCTAGGTGCAGCCTCCATCACGTGTGACCTCTCGTCCGTTTGCTAACACCGACTCAAGAGCTATGGCAGAGAGAAACACCGGCATACGGTGGCTGGAAAAAAATGTCATTCGGGATGCACTGACGATCCATCTTGTGGAAATTTGCTCCCTTTCGGTGCAGCTGGTTTTGACTTTCAAACACGTCGTGGGACCCCCCCTTTGTAAATTGACGTGAAAACGACAACAACAAAAGTGAGTTCCATCTGGGCTTGCATGAAATACAGTACGTTTTCTAGAAAAAGCAGACCACCCTTGACGCGTGCACCGGGGCGCGTCACTTACCCCGTCAGTGGTGGATGTGATGAACGTCGTCATGTCAGTCGGACTCTGAACGCCATCTGATGGCTCGACAGGCCGAAGCACCGAACGAGGCGCGTATCGCGTCAGTGGCTCCTGCTGGAAGACCAGACAACATGCCTGTTAGATAATCGCTGGCCACTCCGGATGAAGCTCCGGATGGGCTCTCAGGCAGTGCGGGAGACGATGACACGGAAGAGAGCCACGCAGTGGTGCTGTTTGGAGCAGCGACGAAAGATTCCCCAGTACCTGACGCAGGTGGAGGACTATTTTGGTCTGCGGGTGCAGTTGTGGGGAGAGGATCACCGGGGCCTTTACCTGTTTCCGCTGACCGCTGCGAGGTGTCTGTCGGCGCGCCGCCAAGCGGGTGGCTGGAAGCCAGTGCATCCGCAACCCCGCTTGCCGAACCAGCCGGCGATGATGGGAATACGGAAGGATACGGATTGGTCGTGAGGTTGTTCGTCGTATTGGTCGCCGAACTGGCTGGATTCATGCACGTCCGGAACATTGCTAAGGAACACTGACCGGCAGAGTCCGCCACTGTCGGCGGTAACAGTCTGAGTATCTGGCATTGGGCCTCGTTATCGCCGCCGCACAAGATTGTTACTCTTGCGTAGGTTTAGATGAGGTCGGCCGGCAGTGAGATCGCCTGCAGCAGGTTGGTATCACACGCGGCAGTTGAGTTAGTGATGTTGACGTGCTCGGAGCGGACAACCTCGCATTGAGCGTCTAGGAAGTACACGTGTGCCTCCGGACAGCCTTCTGGGAGTTTGGACGTTTCAAAGTATGTGACGCTCCCCATTGGCATGGCCGGGCCTCTGAGACACTCTTGCTCGTCGTTATCATCGTCATCGTTACCAGCCGAAGGAAGCGCAAATGTAGCGAGTACGGCGGCTGATTTGGGGTAGCTTTGAAATAGAAAAAAAGTTTTAAGCTAGCTTTTTGATGAGCTTGACGACCTGTTTTGAACTGACGCGGGCTTCACGATCGATTGATAAACATTTGAGTGGCTTAAACGAGCGGCCATGACGACTTCCATTCTATAGCTCAAGCTGGTGACTGGTCGCTCGTCATCGCGTGCAATTATCTCCGCTAGGCAGGCAATAGGCCCGCGTTCTTTGGTATTAACATCTCCTTGGAATGTTGCGGAGGCGTGAAGCAGAAATCAGAAAGAAAATTACATATAGAGAAATGAGGACTGGAAAATTCTTTTCAAGAATTTCTCCCTTTTTTGATTTTGGCTTTTTTTCCCTCTTTCATCTTTTCACCTTTATTTATCTACTTAACGCATATTTCCACGCCACCCTTTACATTATGAGGCTCCAGAAGACATTAAGATATCACAAACACTAGACGATGTCGTGTTCCATAGATTAAACAGGTATTTGACTTCTCAGTAACTACCTCTAAGGGCCTCTAGGTAATTGTACTGTAAAACCCTCAAGGAGCTACGCGCCTTCTTCTGCGCAGCGTCATCAAGCTTTGTGCTGGCCGTTGACATTTTCCCTTCTCAAACATTCACTCGCCGGCACCTGTGCCACATATATCTCCAGGGGCAGGTGCTGCTGCAAGGAATATATCCACTTCATTGATGCAGGAAACCCCGTGATGGAGGCGGATTTCTCAGTGTGCTTGATCCGGATATCGGTACGCCGGTTCCATGAAGAAACCTGGAAGATAACTTTTGCTCGACCTTAGGGAAATAATCTGTATCCTTGCCGTCAACTATGCTGCGAGGCCTGGATATTCAGTTGCGAGTTTCTTCATAATTGCCGCGTCGTCTTCTTCTCTACACGCTCCAGTAACCTCGTAATTGAGCTCTCCGTGCCGCACAACGGCGTGCGGTGGTTCCTGGAGCTGGAAACAGAAAAGAGCCGATATCATGGCCCAAGACGTCTGCTTCATCGTCGCCCAGAGCTCCGCATCAATCTTAAGCTGTCGCCTCAGCTGCGACGTGAGCCGCGTGACGTCGCTGGAATCATTCAACGCGACTTCCTCGATCGCGAGGACCAGGTCGACTCGCACAACCTTAGAATCTCCATCTATCCTACAGAGCTTGCCGTACTACTGATACCTGGACGCGCTGGTCAGCTGATGATGGATGAGATTTGAGAGACATCTGCGTCTCGTGTTGGGCGCAGCAGTCGCAGTCTCACACCCGGCTGAGAGCATGTAGTCTGGTGACTCCTTGTTGGGAAACAGCTGATGGGCCTCTGACCGGACATAGGCCAGAGGTATGTCTATGCCGTCGTACAGAGAGTGGTCCCCGACACGCTTGGCCGGGAATAACCTATTGTTCTCTTTTTGCTTTATGCCTTCCTGTTTCCTCTCGTAAGCAGGCAGCTTGGACACTTGGGCTGCAAGTCACCAGAACCTGGTCAAGCCACATCACGAGGTAAAAGAACGCAAACGATCAATCACTGAACGACACAGCTCTTGTCTTACAGGAATACTCACATTTGGTTAAGTCAAGCCCGGCGGCCATTTGCTGATGCGGAACCAGTTTCCCAACATCTACGTTCATGGCTCCACCATCGTTCTGCCTTCATCCCAACAACCAATCGATGTACGTCAGTATACCCTAATCAGTCGCAGCGTCTGTATGTCTGGCACCCTCATAAATACAGGCATCATTCAAACCATCAAGCGATATCATGCGCATGGAGCCTTTGGCACGAACAGGTCATTTCAACTGACCCACTTACCATCGGCCACAATCACGAATATCCTTCTACAGGATGAATCAGTGCAACTCCTTTAGTCGACGGAGGGCCCACTCTACGCTCAGAACATCAGACTCACGTCAGGTTCGTTCCTTATAGGAGAAATGACCATAGCGACCGTGGCGGCAATAGCGGCGATCTTCCAGCTACCATGTCCTGGGAGGCGGGGCGTATATTTGATTACGAAGAGCCCATGATAGACACTCGCGATGCGCCCTGGTTCACTCGAGATCGTTCAGCTTGCGATGAGGCCGTGTGTGCTGGCGTAACGACTCAAACGTTGCTGTCCATAGTTGGTATAGGTACGTATCATTGTCGTCTTTCCCGTGGGACCTCTCATGCTACGTGGGCTTCGCTGCGGTCACCTACTGAACTATCTAAAGCCGCTGAAACCTGATCTGCCGGCGATATTGGCACATTATTATGTCGACGTATATTCCAACTACCTATAAGACAGCCCATTTGCAAGTGTGGGATGGGCAAGAGTGAAGCCAGAGCACCATCAGGAACCGGGGACACGTAGAACGCGGGGTGCCGGAAGGCACGATCTTGAGGACGCCGGGGCAGGACGATGTGCTGGAAAGCAATAGTCTCGGCTTACGGCCATCATGGAGAGAACGTAAGCAGTTCGGAGCTTGGAGTGCTTGATTTCTTTTGGGCTTAGTGGCCTGAGTTATGATTACCTATAGCATGGGTGAGCAAGACTCGTTAGTCTCTGCGTTGAAGCCGGCTATTGCTGCATGCAGGGCGTCACTAAACTACTCAGCTGCCGCGCGTATGTTAGCTCCCTCATCAAGCAGCATTCATACCACTTTAGTGTAACCTTCATAATACGCTGTTAAAGGGCGTCGCCATAATATCCATGGTTAGCATTGATATCTACCCCTTTGCCCACGAGCATTTTCGCAATATCTCTACAACCTTCCTAACACGCAATCTGAAGGGCACTGTGGAAGTTGCGTTTCGCGTTGATTTCGGCTGCCGCCTCCAACAGCATTCAGACAATTCCTACATTTCCTCCACATGATGCAGCTGCGAGGGGACTGCCGTAGGAACAACCTCACGCATTCAGATTAGCATACCTGTCCAGCGGAAGTGGTACGATTTCCCGCCGTCCAGTGAGAGAAGTGGCTTGGAGGGCGCTTCCAAGATGCCCGCCAGTTGCGTCGATTTCAGCTCCTTGCTCAAGGATTTTGCGTGCCAAGGTTGAAAATCCTTCGGTGCATGCAGCTTGGAGTGCAGTGTTGTAGTGTCCGCCGGCGGCATGAAATTTAGCACCGTTATCCAGCAACATTTAGGCGATGCTTCCATGACCTTAAGCACATGCAACCTATACGGCGTTGCCGTGACATCCACCTTAATCGTTGATATCTGCGCCACCCAGAAGAATGAGGCTCCGAGCAACACAGTAGAACCCTTCAGCACATGCCGTCTGAAGAGCCTTGTCATAGCCTTGGGCTCTGTCTTTGACAATCAGCGTCTCCGAGAAGTCCAAAGCCTCATTCGTGCATTTGGAACAAAGCACCGCAACATCGTCCAAGGCCGGTACCTTTCTATTGATGTGCATGTTGTATACCGAACCTTCTCCGCGAAATACGGTCTTGGCTGTGATGGGTGTCACTTCGGTTGCAGGCGGGGGAAAGCGCAGACGTAATAAGACCGAAACACGAAATTTTGGAAGCACGACTTGGTCGCAACGCATGTGATGACGCATATGTACGTCGAAATTCTCTCATCTACCCCCAGAGGTCGATGATAGCTGAGGGGTAGCCAGCTATTTTGTGTGTCCCAGTCAGCACTTGGGGGCGACTGAAATGCCCACTGTATCCATGATGCATAGGTTTAGCCTGGGAGTGCGAGAGCTTGCCTCACGAGAACATGTAGATTCACCACGGTTTGTCACTCGATGGGAACCCCTATCTGCACAAATGGCTCGGGTTGCGCATTGCTCTCCGACCCTACCAGGCGGTGAGGCAACGTGCATGCTCAAATAGAGCCTTACCCATCGGGACCAGGCGAACCGCGTGTCAGACGTCAATGCGCCTGGGGTTCTCTCGGCAGCCTAGACCCGGCGATGGCGAAGTCATTCTTTCGCCTGCAATCGATGTGCCGCATCTGGTCTCCTTGAGCCACAGATAACTGCACAGGGGGTAAAGCTTTGGCCTGATGGCGCGGCGCATGGACTAGGTGCTCCTAGGTGGTCCTTGGGTATCCGATTCATCCTTCATCAGATCTTACGAATTCGATGATATGATGGCTGAGTAACTATGACAGGATTCTCAAAACAAGTCTTCGACTCAGGCGTCGCAACATGAACATGGCCAAGCCTTTCGCTTACTCGCCGTTCGTTTCGACTAAGCCAGCGAATTCCCCGTCTTCCCACAGCGTCTCCACCTTGCAGGCCGTATGCATGCTCACAAGTGTCCTCAGCTCGTCTTCCTCATTCACTTCGTCCGCGGTGTTCTGATAACAATATCAAATCAGCCCAATACTATCCTGGATACCTGTCTGGCGAGGAGCGAAAATCTCCGAGGTTTTTTTTGCAGCTTTCCAAGCGACAGAGCCTGGAGGGTAGCGATCCCATAGCAGTTCGCAAACACATAGACCTCAGCGTGACCGAAAAATACGTCGGTGTACTCGTCGCTTGGCCCGTTCTCGCCCACGCTGGCCGGATTAAAATCCGCATAAAGCCGGCTGAACTCGCTCCAGAGCGATCTGGGTATAGGACGCAGATAAGCTGATGGCTTAGAATTCCACGTTGCAACCCTTTTGCTCCTAGTGAGACTGGGACTGTAGGTGATCTCGGCAGCTGGTTCTGCAAATAGGAATTGCTGACGACCGGGTCTGGAGCGTTGCGGCTCGTGTGCGGCGCAGCGTGGTAATCGCCTGTATATGTGGACCCTCCGAATCAAACGAAGGTCGATAAGTTAATGTCCAACCACTCTATGCAATGTTTCTAGGCCTCCTTCATACTGCCGTACAAGAGCTTATGGAGTGTCTTAGATTGCTAAGCGACCAATGTGCTGCGAAGATGGAAGGCCTAACGCTTGGCGCCCACGATAAACTTGAAAGAGTCGGAAGCCAGAATTCTAAACAAAGTTAGAGAAGGTTGTTGGCGTCGAAAGCGAAACGTACTCACTTATTTCAGTAGAGCAGCCGGAAATGTCTGGCAAGCATACTGCAAGTTCCATGCGTGAACTTACGGTCGGTTTGCCAGAAGTCGCCGAGGAGGTGCAGACATTTTTCGCATGTGCATGAGTGTACGTTCCAATCTTCCGCTTAGGGCAGAATGAACGCGAAGAGGGCTCTTCAACAGCTCCTGTCAAGTGTCACTCACCACATGGCCTCAGTCTCAGGTCGAACTAAATGGTCAATGGCAAAAGAGCACGACATCTTTGGATACGGTGACGGTGACACAATTCTGATACTTTGGTGTGACAACATAGAGCCCTCTATAAAGCCTAAGCTCATCCTCAAATCCTTGTCGCAGCTTAACTTTATCTCGATTCTTTAGTAGAACCTCACTTCGACGGAAACCACGCCTGATAATTAAAGCAGCGGCCAGAAATTATCCTAGAAGAGGACGATCCAGAGGCGATATATTTACCTTTATTAATACTCTATCACAAGATCTCGAGCTAACACAGCTACGTCAACTTCCAATTACTTACCCATGTTGCGCAAGCAAGTGACATAATCCGCTGCTATGGGGCCTTGTCCGGGAATCCCGATATCCTACAGGGCTAGCGGAACGGCACATGCCCCACCACAATCCGTGAGAAGGTTAAGATCAGGTCCACTTATGAACAACAGCCGAGGTGTCACTCGGAACGGGCGACCCCGCAGCAGGCCGGCGTCGGGAACCGAAGCCAGGATCCGGCCAAAGCCGAACGACGCGGTCGTCACTGGAACCAGGCCAATCCCGATTCCCAGGAGAAACGACCGAGCCGGACCAGGTCCCCGACGGAGAAGGCCTAGAGGAGGCTTCACTGAATAGCTATCCAGGTATCGGAAGAGACAGTTACGGTAGCTGCAGATAGCGCGCGCCCGAAGAGCCCGACCCAATCACCAATATGACAAATACACCAGACGCCAGACAACAGCACAGCGATGGCGATCGTCGTCGATGATAACAAATGAACGCACAATACACTTTTACAATGCTACAATACAACGGAAAAACATTTGAAAATAGCGTTGTGGCAATACTCCTCCTGCGCGACCCAAAAATTGACAACTACGACATTGTTGCCATCCAGAAGCGCGGAGGAAACCCCTTCAGCGCAACGATAGTACACCAGGTCAGCGCGCGGCAGAAACGTTAGAGTACTCCCTGTCCTGCTGCACACAGTGAACGGCAAGACGGTATCAAATGCGTCCAGAGGCGGAATCGCGGAGTGGGAGCCTGTCGGATTGTCTCGGAGGACAGAGCGCGTCTGATCCAAAGGAATGGTCGCCATGCGTAAGCGTTGTCAAAGGGACGATCAAGTTTGCCATGCGCAAGAAGACGCTGGACGCACAGATCAGCCAGAAGCTAGACCACACTCAATCTACATCAACACAATAGCCGACAACACCTCCACACACCCTAGTGCCAGTGACAGCATGACTGGTTTCAGCTGCCGACAATAGCTCGGCGGACACTCTGACAACGATCCTCAAGATAGCCTGTTACTGACCCCACGACTAATCACGGCTTTGGCAGTAGTATTCAAGATGAGACTTAAGCAGACGTACGGCAAGCGAATGGTTTTGCCGGAGCGCAATAGTATGTACGTTCGACTGAAGAGGCTAGCGGTGCGCGTAATTTCGTGCCTTCACTTTGTAACCTTCCGCGGATCTTCGCCATGCGATCGAGTTCCGTCACCGCATTCCCTTTGAGCGGATGCTCGTGGCCTAGAGTCGAACAAGCCGCCGCTACCAGAGTCTCTTGCAGACGGACGGCTTCTTCCAGCATTTTCTGATCTCTTCTGTCTAAGCTTAGAGAGAAGATAATGGTCGAAAGGGTGCCCACGACGATCTTCTGCAGCCCGTGGCTCCCTTTTGACTGATTGAGAATTTCATACGACTGCCTGAGCAGGGCCTCCTTATCTTCCAGCCTGCCTTTACTTCGGTATGCGGCGGCGAGGTTGTGCCTCGGCATAGCCGTGCAGAAGTGCGTCTCGCCGAATTTGTTCTGATTCCATTTCAATACTTTTTCAAACAGAGGTTCCACTTCAACCACCCGGCCTCGGTCCTGAAGCCAATTGGCGTCATCACTTACAGCGCCGATCGTCTCCGAGGCGTCTGCGCCGAAAACTTCCGCCGTGGTTTTGTACACATCCTCAAGCAACGTACCAGACCCGGCGCTTTTACCCTTGTATCGTAAGGTGTTGGCAAGGCTGGCTTTCGCTTCGAGGATGTCGGGATGTGTTTCAGGCGGAGCGTCCAAATGGGTCTCGCGGACGGCTCCTTGCGTCTTCTCGAGTACGTCCCGCTGCAAGTCCAAGGCTTCGTCGAGTGTTCCGTACGTGGCGCGTGCATTGGCAAGATTTGCCATCGACTGTCTTGTGAAGGCATGCTCCTCGCCAAAGACCCGGCCCGCCGTAGACAATACGCTCTAGAATAGGGTAGCCGCAACGTTGGTGTCGCCCAGATGCAGGCGCACGACGATCAGGTTTTGAATGGCAGTCAGTGTCTCGATATTCTCCGAGCCTAAGTTATGATTGAGATCTTGGGCAACTTCCCTCAGCAAGTCCGCTGCTTCCTGAAGGTGGCCAGTCCTTCTCAGATCCACTGCTCTCTCATGTTTCAACTGCCATAGCTTGGGGTCGTCGTCGCCAGTCGTGACATTACCGCCCGTTTTGGAGCGTTTGCCTGCGGGTGCGTGGCAGGCTGCCATCGGTCGCCGTCGGGTGCATGTCAGCTTCTCGGGCGGGACGTGCTGCGATCCGCCGTGGAAGAGGGTCGTAAAGTCCGCAGTTGTGGCTGGCAAATTGGGGGGTCCTTGGTTGCTGAAGCCTCTTGCCGGACATGACGAAACTGGGAAGCTCAGCAAGTTGGGACTTGAAGGACTCGCTCGAGTTTTCCGGGTGACGAGCCTTCAGCTGCGGACCGACTGAGTACAGGCCAGCTCCCACTGGCGCGTAGTCCAACGGTCGACAGGTGGCCCTCGCTTCGGCAGAGAACTCTACCAACAAAATCACCAGCTGTGGGGAGAAGGCGTCTGAAGGGATGGCTCCACACTAACTAGCAACTGCGACAGGCCCATGAACGGCGGAAGCCTACTATGGGTGCGAAGCACTTTGGTTGGCAAGCCTATGCGCACAAAAGTACCCGACTTGAGTCTTTGCCTGTAGCATGTCACCCGCGCCATGCCAACCGCTCTTCAAGCTCTGCCCCCGCAGGTGGTCCGTATCAGCCCACAAGTGGCCTGTAGTCCAGATACGACGCACATTCCAGACTCCAGAGCAAGAAGAGACTTTCGTCAGCAGCAGCCAGACCGCTTCTCGAATGTTACCCAGTCGCCCGCGCTCTTGTGCTGAACAAAGCAGTAGTCTTGACACGTGGCTGGGATGATGCAAAGGGCAGACGGCGATCTAGGAAGCAGGACGCAGTTCTTATAGCGCTACGAGACTGCTCAACTGTGATCTTCGCTGCGTAGACGGCCACGACGAAAATGAGGTACTGCACCTATTAACCTTCCAAGCATAGCCAACACAAGGGTATCTTCCAAACAAACTCAACCTGAGCAATCCTCATGGCACTGAGGGTGGTCTTAAATGCCGCCTTACGTGAGCCTCGGGAGCTACGGACAGAAAGATCGAGTCTGTAGGAATATCAAGTACTCTCAAGATATCACTCCCGCCAAGACAACTATGCGACCGCAAACAGACGGAAAGCAGCCCAGACGCTGTTGAAGCAAAGTCGATATGGAGAGGAACCTTTCAATTTGAACATGGAATGGCCCTTGTCCTACTCGCGTGTAATAGTTTCATGGCAGATACAGCTCTGTGATCGTGACGAAAGATGGCAATCGCAAAGGCCACGAGTGACGTCTCGGTAGTCAGGGATTGACGGCTTTGCTGTGCCGCGTTGGGCGCACTTCTTCCTCAACTTCCTTGCGTTGTTCCTCCACGCTCGAGTTCAGTCCGCTCGACAGAGGCAGACATGCCCGGCTCTCAAGCGGATACCGGTAGATGATTCGATTCATATTTTTGAGCCCTTCAACGGCCTCCCGCATGTCCTTCGTCAAGCTTTGGACCAAAACCTCAAATCTATCAATCAGCGTGGCGGTCATCCACCCAGCATCGGGCAGAATCCATTTCTCGTAGAGCCGACCATGGGTATGAGATATAACGTAATGGCCATGCCTAGGAATGAACAGGGCGCACAGATAACAGGCGGACTTGCTGCATCCGATTGCTCGCGGCGCCGATGTATGTGGATGTGGTTCTAAGTAGAGTATCTGTTGGGTCTATGCATGCAAAAAAGCAGTAGTCGGCAGTTCCTGGACGACAGACGCCTGAGGGCGAATCCAAAGCCCTCACGTCGATGTGTCTGAACACCCGCCTGTAGCCGGGAATCCTTGCCACTCGGGCTAGGTCTGTGCATGTGAGGAAGTCTCTGGCGAACTTGTCGATCTGGAGTATCTTGGGATTCTCGGCGACCTGTGGTTTAATGCTAATAGACTTCAAATGCTCCTTGACCGAGTTTGCTTTGCCTAAGCGGGCGACTTGCGAGCAGCTCTGGGACTGTCTGTTTTAGACCGTCTACGAGCGCATCAGGACCTAATCGTGTAAGATTTCAAGTAACGAACCTTCTCAATTAAGCTTGCCTAGATGGGCCGTAAGCCGCATGAGACTATTAATGGTACTTCACGATGGTGTTATATTGCCGGCAAGTACAACCTGTAGGCTTTCAAGATATTTGCGTAGGGTCATCGTGGAGACAAATTTGCCCCCCCTCCCCTCCTTCGTGATAGGCAAGGAACGCAACAGAGTCAGCTGTCCGAGTCTCGTCCTTAACGGAAAGGTTGTGGCCGCGAGAACCTGGCGCCGCTCCCCCACGGCAATCTCGCGGCTCGCATGGGATCTCGGTCAGCTGTCGCAGGGATGCAATGGTTTGATGAAATTCAGCCTTCAACCTCGGGTTTGTCATGGCTGGCAATGACCGTCGTGCACGAGCACTGGACTAATGTTGGAAGCAATATTCGTTCGAAGCGTTTTGTAAGATTATCGGCTTGCTTCATAGTTGTGTTCCTTTGACATGCACCCATCGTGATCGCGCCTTGGTGTTTACTGTTGGCTGGTTCTAGGTTAGGCATGGTGATGTGCAGCCGCCTTTAGGCGCGTTCTTCCAAACACCAAAACATCTCGACGGATCGCCCGCATCCCTCATGGACCAACGCCAACAGACATAGCGAGGTCGCGCGGGGTCGGTAAGGGCGACTGCGTTTGTCCAGCCACTCGCGGATACCCTCTCAAGACTGCAGATTTGGGCGACGGCAGCTCCCGTGCAGACCAAGGACAGGCAACGGGAAACCCAATGACGGTTGTCTTAGCTAGAGGATGTGCTACACCAGCGACATTGGATGTCGATTAGAGTGGCTGCCTCACATGCAAGTCGAAGGTACCCAAGAGAAGGATGGTCATGTCAAGCCCGCCGCCCTAGCAGAACACCGCGTTAACGGCACGGACGGCTCGCCGGTCACGACGGAAGTTGTCTGCCACCTTAGGCACAGACGCCAGCGGACACAGCATCATCACGTATTATGTTAGTCGATTGGTGACGACGTCTGTCTTTGCTGCTGAGTGGTTCAAATAGCACTCGGCCTCACGCGGACTCCCTTGCAACTGCTGGCCCCGTCGGCTTCACCACTATCGTCGACTGATGAAGTACCAAGTAGCAGGTCGACAGCTTGTCAGGCTCCGGACAACGACCTCCACCGTTGGATCCTAGACGATCTCATCACCTGTCTGGCCGCGACAAGTCTGACAGGCAGTGACGGCGGCTCCTTCGGTTGCCGACGTATACAGAAGCGCGAAGCCAGATCACCCAAGCTTCTACCACTCTCCCACCAACTTACCCAACCATACAGCGGAACCTCATCAACACTACGAAGGACGCAGCTTGCAGGCTATCCGACTTCCAAACTCCTTTCTCTCCGCCATCGCACACCCTCTATCCAACTACATGGTGCGGATGACACTGAAGAGTTTGTGCGCCCCGTATCTTGCCCACGGGATGGCGACGCCGCCCACAATCACCGCCGGAGTACTTGTGTCGGCGGACTCGCTTTCAGCCTTGTCGCCTTCTTGCTCCCCGCCCTCTTCGGTACCATTTCCAAGCTCTGGGTCGCCAACATCGACTCCTCCATCGTGTTACCACGGACGCATATACCTACATCGGTGTCGTTGCCGAGTTTCTCAACTAAGGTCTCCTACGCGCGGCATAGATTATCATTCGCGACAAGCATACTGGCCATTCCGGGCAATGGCGGCTGACAGTACAGTAGCAAGGCTTTAATTATCATCTCACGCTCGTCGATGTTCTGCTCTTGCCATCGGCTCTTCCAGCTTAAGATAGCACCACGTTACCCTGTCCAAGGATCCACGCAGAGCGTGCTACACGCGATGAAACCAGACTCCAGCGAGCAACTGCGCCATAAAAGCGCCTGATCTCGTCGGTTCAGCAGGCACCATCGCGAGGCCTCGTTGAGGAAGAATGTGAACCGTAAGGTGTCATGTCGCATTGGCCATCCTTCTCTCATGCCGCCGAACACCTTGGTGTCTAGCGCACCAGGCCACGAACTGTTCTGCAGCTACAACTGGGCAGTTGGTCAGGATGAAAGCATCCACATACCTGGTAAGATTGAAGTGCCTGGGGAAGGCATCACGCATGAGTAACGTTCTGTAGGTTTCCCTGTGGTCTTCGAGAACCTCAACCTGCCGATTGCCATCCTGAAAGATCAAGGCATCTTTTTCGTGGGTCAGAATGCGGCGCGGGTTCCTGGATTCCCGTTCGCGGCTGTGTTTCGCGCCACGGCATCAATGAACCCATCGTTTCGCTTTGATGATGTTGACATCTTGGTGAACCGGAACTGCCTCAGAAAGCTCTTCAATTTCTCTGCGGGACGGCGTCAGAACAGCTTTCACATCAACCTACACCTAGTTCACCAAACTCTGGTCATCGAGCGTTGCGAAAGGACCGCTCGCGAGCTGACCAATAGATCCAAGAACTCGTGCCGGGTGGGGCAGCAACACCGAACGCAGATTCACGGCGTACCCACCCAGTCTTAAAAAGAGTACAGCACATCACCGGCCTCTTCGACACCAGCTAGGTGATCTCGCATGCGTGGTGCGTTTTGAGGTGGACACATGCTACGAGAAAGCGGGCGATAGTAGCAGCACGGAGCCGTTGGAAGGCGCAATGGGGCGGCTGGCAGTAGAGAACAGTTCTGGGGAGGGGGGGCAAGAAACGACCCCAGGTCGTGCATGAATGTATGCGGCTCGTTCAGCAATGCCCCGATGGCCATGAACGATCTCGTTCCTGTCTTTCCCTGGACAACCTATGCCGTTTCCCGGTGAAGCCTCACAACAAGGTCAAGATCAATCAAGAAAGCGCATAGTGAAAATATGCGTCTTAGAATCCCGGGACGCTAATGTGCATCTACGTCACAGCTCTAGAACTAGATTCAGAGCTCCTTCTCCTCAATAGTCTGTTATCTTAGTGTACTAGCTTAATAACTAACCTAGACATTAGTCTGGTTGCTGTAGTATAGCTATTAACTAGCGATTAAATAATAGCATAATTTACCTATCTGAAGATAATTTGCCTAAGAGATCTAAGAATCCGACCTGTCTAAGAATCCGACCTGTCTAAGAATCTGACCTGTCTAAGAATCCGACCTATTTGAAAATCTCAGAAATCGACCTGCTTAGCTAACTGTGAAAAACACCGCTGTAATGAGCTCCTCTGGCGTGCAGCTGGATGTATAGGGCGGTTAGAAAATCACCTTGCCTCTAGCTTACTAGGGTGGTGGCTGGCGCATCTACTTATGAACCACTCCAGCTGCATGCTATTAGAGACGTTTGTGTCCCACCGCGCGCGTCGCCCGCCGCCGTCAGGCAATATGCAGTTCGTACTCTGCAGGAGGCCGCGGTGGACCGCTCTGGTGTACAAGCTAGAACGGGCGAGGGGGTGAACCGCCTAGGAGAGATTGGCTGGACGAGCGCGCCGGTCACAATGTGGTGTTCAGTAGCAGCTTGCGGAATGAGGCTGCTGGCAGCAGCATCACAAGCTTGTTATACCGTCAGTTTTATGTTAAGGCTCTCATCAACGCAATCTGACAACTATGCGAGACTAATTTGAGTAGAGTCTGAGAACCCTCACGTCGTCCCAACCGCCGAAGTCATACTCTCTGCGTGATTGCTGCTGTTAAGTGGCCAAAGTGAGCGTCCCTGTGCAGTCTTTCTCAAAGGGGAACGCAAATCGCTCTGGATTCCTCTTTGCTGGCGTTTTCAACCCTATGCTAAGAGCAGCTAAGTAGGCGGCTGTTAGTAAGCGGGCAGTCTCAGTGAGGGGAGAGCACTGTCAGCCCAGCGGCGTGGCAGCTCACGCACAGGTACTCCTGTTACGAGGTTGCGCTCTGCCGGAATGTGGTGTCCTTTCCGATGCAACTGGTAGGGATGGTGGCCCTCCTGGGGAAGTCTTCTGGGGGCAAGTTCAGCGCGTCGCAAGAAGCGGCGCTGGGTGCCATTTGACGCCTGCCTTGTGCTTCACGAGCGTAATGACCCGTCTGCGGGCATCCCTGCAACCGGCTCGCCTCATGTTCCCCAGCTCGCAGGATGGAGAGAAGACGTATCTTTGACCACCCCTGGCGCTACTTCACATGCGGCCCTTGAAATGTCTTCGCAACGTATCACCTAGGCAAAGGAACACACCACTGAGGAAGGAAACGCCCCTCTTGCCCCTTGCTTGAGATTATGGCGCTCGGCTTCCAGGACACTGACAGGCGCTCGCCGCCCGCGAACACTGGCACTGACATTGCTAGAGCCATTCCATGCCAAATTCCAATGCCGCCCACGCGCCGCACCTCACTACTGGAGCATATTGAGACCATTTGCTACACCCGAAGCCTGCTGTTCTTCTTTCACACAGCGGCAATGAGGTTTGCCTCCTTTCTTCCCTTCCCTTCTAAGTTTCCTTCTTCGCAGTTTGCCGCCTGGAGGCGCACCTTGTCGACTGCCGTATGACTCTCACGGGGAAATTTCCGAGGGCCAGGATGGCCTGGGCTAGAGCTTAACCTGATGAATGATAAGTCTTAAAGTCTCGCGTCGTCTTCTCGTACGACTTCGTTTCCACACCGAATGCAGCATGACACAACATTCCCTGGCACTTAGTCCTAGACGATGCCCGTAGAAAAAGAAACACTGATGGATTTGATGGTTGGCCACATCAACTTACATCTCATAGCAATCTCATACAGCGTCGACATCACAAATGCGGTGCTGTGTACTAATAGTGACAGCTCGTTGAGATTTCAGAGGCTTTGACGTGGAAAGACAATAAGCAGCATAGTCGGCATTAACTGCGCCGTCGACAAGCTGCAGAACGTTACAGATTGAAAGCAATAACAAAATAACGCTCGACCTTACATCCTAAACATGCTATTAAGAAGCCTAACATTCTACTAAGAAGGACGTAGACGCATGTTTCTCAACTGATGAAGTAACTTGTGTTGCATAGTTACACAATGCATGAGGAGCAACTTAGCTCGAGACGGTGCTCCTACAACTAAGACAGCAGGACCTTTAAAGGATTATGCAATAAGCAGAGATATGTATTTAGCGAACGCAGAAGTAGGCATGAAAAACGCTTGTGTACAGTGTACAGTTTTGATCTTATATCTTTTTATAGACCCCTCTAGTTAGATCTTTCATCCTTCTTGCGTGAGTAACTGAATATCAGCTAGCGCTGTATCCTAATTAATTAAGCTAAGCCTAAGGGTCTAGCTTGATTGATTAACTGATTTTTTATAAGAAGCTTGCTTAAATTAACTAGCTTAACTTAAGATTAACTAAATTACTTATTTAGGAAGTTAGTAAAGCTTTTATAATATCTTAATACGTTAGAAATATACCTATCTAATATTCTAAAGTTATTTTAGTTTCTATTAACCCTTCTACTTAAAGTAATAACTACTAATAGTAATATTATTACTTTAAGCTTAGTTTTAAAAGTATTATATCTTTTTAAGTAGTAATAGCTTTATTAAAAACCTCTATAATATTAGTATTAGTTTAGTAAAGCTAAATACCCTCTTATAATTAGTTATTATTATTAAAATAATAAAGATATTAAGAGTAAACTTATTAAGTATTAAGAAGGTTTATTAATATAAAATCTACTATTAAATAGAATTATTAATAAACTAAGTAATTAAGAAGGTAAAATATTATTTAAACTTATTAACTCTATTAATAATAGTATTATAAAAGCTACTATTTAGCTATTAATAATAATTAAAATCTTTAGGTTTTAGAGAAACTATAATTAAAATAAAAAACCTTTATAGAAGCTCTAAATAGGCTAAATTATTAGTATAAGTAGTTATTTTAGTATATTATTACTATTAGTAGTTTTAAAGATTATCTTAGATAATATAAAGCTATTTATAAGTTTTTAAAAAGTTTTAATATTTCTTAAGCTATTATAAACCCCTACTAAAGTATAATATTACTATTATAGTATAGAGAGGAGACTTTTTAAACTTTTTATAGTAGTTATTAAGTACTTATTAGCTATTAATAATTAATAAGTATATAAATATATAAAAGTTAAAGTTAGTAACTTAAGAGGGGTATAATAAAGTAGTAATATAATCTAACTATATATAAGTTAGGATACTATTAATTAATAAGGTTTATAAAGCTAACACTTTACTAAATTAATATAATACCCTTATTAATTAAAATAGCTATAATAAAAGATTTTAAAATACTTATATAGCTATAAGATTAACCTCTTTAGAAGTAGAAGTATTATAAAGCTTATATTAATCCTTAAATTAATTTAAGAAGTATTTAAAGCTTATTAGAACCTAATATATAATATAGCGAAGGTGTTCACTACCTTTAGCGCGATAGGCGCCCTAACTACGCTTAACGTGATCAATATAGTTAGCATATTAAACGTAGTAAAAGCCCTTAAGGCCTTTAGGGCGTTCAACACGCTTAAAGCTTTAAATATAATTAACCTTCTTAATATATATATTACTATAACTATATTACTAATATAATATATATTAATTAGTAGTATAACTTTAATAGTTACCTACCTCTCTTAAATTAAAAAAGATAGCTAACTTTATATTAATAGTTAACTTTATTAAGTTTAATAATTAAGTTCTAATATATAGCTAATCCTATAAAACTTAAATAATAATAATATTATATTAAACTTTTCTTCTAACTAAAAATATCCTAAAAAGATATAAAACCTTATTATTATACTTTAAATAATATTAACTAATTTTAAAGTAGTAAAAAACTTTAAAGCTAAATTACTTAAGCTTATTAGTTATATAATAATTACTAATTTCTAAGCTACTTATAAAAACTACTTAGAGAAGTTTTATAAAATACTTATTCTAACTAAATATTTACTACTTAACCTTAATATATAAACTATAATTTTAGCTATAATTTATAAGGGATTTAAATACTATATAATAAACTACTATAGATAAATCTAAACTATAGATTTAAAAAGAGAAGTTTATATTAATACTATAAAACTTAAAAGTTAAGTATTAAAAACTTAGAGAGATAATCTTAATATATTTATAGACTTAATTAAATAATAGTATTATCTTAATATACTATATTATATAAAATATATTAAGATTAAGAACGCTTTAAAATAAAAACTTAACTTTACTTTACTTTTTAGTAAAGATAGAAAAATAGGGGGTTATAAGACCTTAAATACTAGCTATATAAAGAAACTAAAAAGCTTAGAACTTTAATATTTAGTTAATATTCTATCCTAAGATTAAGAACTAATAGTAGTTTTATTAACTTTAGAGGAATATATTAACTTTAGATAAAGATTTTTAAGTACTTTAGGATCCTTACTTCTAAAGTTAGAAATACTAAGTAATTAACTATTAATACTTAACTTAACTACTAAGACTTTAATTATATTATTAGAATAATTAACTATTATAATAATAAATATTATCTATTATATAATTAAACTTCCTTCTAGCTAAAGCTAAAATAGTATACTAAAATTTAGTAATATATAAAGTTATTATAGTTAAAAATAGTTTTAACTTATTTATTTTAAACCTCAGCTTACTTTATTAATTATACTAAAAAGAAAAAAGCTTATATTTAATAATAATATTTATAAGTAAACTAAAGATATAAAATAAGTTTCTACTCTATAAAGAGATCTAAGTAATAATAATAATAAAAGTAATCTTAATAATAAGAAAGATTATAAAGATAAAAACTATAGTAATAGAGGAGGTAATAAAAACTAAGTAAACTACTACTCTTTTAAAGCTTAATAAAGGCTTATTAAGCTAAGATAGTTTAATAATAGAATATCTATTAATTATAACTTTTTATTTATACTTATTACCTTAGATAGAGATTATATTATTTATACCTTATCTAGCTCTTTTATAAATAATATAAAATATTTACTATTATAATTTAAAATAGATATAATTAAATTATTTAATCTACTTTTATATAATAATAAAGTAAATAATATCTATATTAATAGAAGTTCTAAGATAGTTTATTAGAACATATATTATTTTATTAATATTATTAATAGCTATATTAAATCTAATAATAGTAATTTAGTAATAATAGCTTTAAACCTCTATTAAATATTATTTCACTATATATTAGATTAATATTATATTAACTTAATAATTAAGGAAAAGTTAGCTTTAAGAAACCTTTAAGTTAAAATATTATATTAGAAGGAATTACTACTTAAAAGATTTTACTTTCTATATAAACTTATTAAATTATAGTTATCTAAGGAATAATATACCTTAGAAGATATTTATAATTATTATAATATCTACTATTAAATAACTAAAATAGCTTAACTTTATTATAATATAAAAGAGTTTAAAATAAAGATATTATCTATAATATATAATAAGATAGATATTAAGCTTATTATAAGTATTCTAAAGCCTAATAAATTAACTAATTATAATAAATTTATAGCTAGCCTATAGAGTATAATATTAAGCTAATATAAAATAGTTACTAAAGGATTATAGTATAATCTTTTACTATTAACTATTAGAAGTAAGTATATAAAGATAATATTTTTATATTTAATATTAGGAATAACACTTAAGTTCTTTTTAAGTTATTATCCTTACTATTTAAAACTAAAAGAGTTTAAAGTCTTTAGTTTAATATTAGTTAAAAATATAAGAACTATTATAAATATCTTAGTTAAACTACTATTAACTTATAATAAGTTAGTATAACTTAAGAAGCTTTAAGTATAATTTAAATATAGATATTAACTTAACTATTATAATTAATATAGTTAATAACTAAAAGTATTAAGATATCTCTCTATATATATTACTTCTAAACTTAATTAGTAGATTAATAATACTAATAGTAATAATTTATCCTATAATAATAATTATAATTATATTTAGTATTATAAAGCTATTAATACTTTAGAAGTTTATAATAAGGACTTAGTTATTAGTATAAATAATAAAGATAAAAATAATTATAACGCTTAAAGTATAGATTAAGCTAATATTTTATTCTAAATAAATAAAGATTATACTCTAAAAATATTAAAATATCTTCCTTATTATAATAATAAATACCTTCTTTTTAATACTTCTTTATTTTTAAATTCTATATTAACTAACCTTAAAATCTATATATATAATACTTATTTATATAATATAAAGCTATACTTAAATTTTAATAGTATTTTCTTATATTAAACTCTCTTATTACTATAGCTAAATATTACTATTATTAGTCCTATTAAGCCTTAATATTATAATAATATTTAATCTTATAAGTATACTTATATTAAGATTATTATTTAAGGTTTTAAAGATAGATTACTAATTATAATTTATATAGATATTAGTATAAATAGATCTATAATTAGTAAAGCCTATTTCTATTAATTTTATATTATTACTAAGTAACTTAAGGTATTTAAGTTATAAAGAGTAGGAAGTATAAAGACTATTATATAAGTTACCTTCTTAATATTTATTTATAGTTAGTTACTAAGTAGATATATAGTAACTATTAAACTATAAATAAATACTTAGCTAATATTATACCTTAATATTAGTTTACTTATAAAATAAAACTTTAATATTCCTAATAGTATTAATATTCTAAACTCTAAATCTTATATTTATATTTTATTTTATAGTAATCTTTATATACCTTTATAAATTTATTCTAAGGTCTTAATAAAGACTTTTACTATATATACTACTACTAATATAATAATATTACTATATAACTAAGTAATTTTATAAATTACTATACTAATAGGATTAAAATAAAATCCTTTCTATTTAGCTTAAAATAAGAAAAGTATATATTTATATATATAAGCGCTTTACTATTTATTCCTATTATTAATAATACTCCTTACCTTTTAAAGATTAAATATAGAATAAAACTTAGAATATTATTACTATTTAAATCTAATAGTTTTATTAAACTATAAACTTATAATTATTTATAAGCTATTATATTAATATTACTAAATAAATACTTAATATATTATTTTATTTTTTACTTTATAAATTAAAAACTAATTACTTTAGTCTAATTACCTAAATAGTTAGCTACTAAATAAGACTAACTTTTAGCCCCTAACTCTAATAAATCTCTTATAGCTTAAAATAATAATAAAAATAATCTTATACTAAAATAGAGAGATATTTATAAAAGAACTATTAATATAAATAGTAAAATAAGTATTATTAAGCTAAAGAGCCTATCTACTATTATTACTAATAAAAGCATTTATATCTATAATTATAGTAAAGAAGCTATATAACGCTTTAAGGAAGTAATCTTATATTATCTTAAGGTTTAGATTAACTAAAGTTTAATTAATCTTTTAAAAGACTAATACTTATATATTAAACTTATTAATAATTAGTAAAAGATAAATATAAAATAACGTTTATACCTAGCTAGTAAAGAAGATAAGAAACTAATAAATACTATTCTTAATAAGTTATATATTTAAGACTAGATAGAATAAGGGAAATTTAGACCTACTCTATTTAAAGCTTTTATATTTATAATATAGCATATTATTAATAATAAATATAAAAGCTAAATAGTTATTAACTTATATACTTTAAATAAAGCTATAGTTTTAAATATATATCTAATACCTCTCTAATAAGATATTATTAAATACTTAAAAGGAAAGGCTTAAATTATAGTTATTAATACTTAATTATTCTTTTATTAATTTCTTATTAAAAAGAAATATAGAGAACACTTTATAATTATTAGTTATTAAAGCTAAAAGTAGTTAAAAGTTATACTTATAGGTTTTTATAACTCTTTAGTATATACTTAATATATTATAGATAAGCTTTTATAGCTTTATAAAGAGTTTATATATACTTTTATTAATAATATTATAATAGTATTAACTAACCTTAAAAGTTACTTAAAGTATCTTAATACTATCTTTAAACTATTTTTAGATATTAGTTTATTACTATCTACTTAAAAGTTATTTATTAGATATCTATCTATTAAATTATTAGGATTTATTATTAATACTTTTAGTTTATTTAATATATAAGACTATATTAACGCTATTATAAAGATAAAATACTTATATAACCTTTATTAACTTAAATATTAGATTAAAGCTATAGGATTTCTTTAATATATTATACTATAATATAGTAATTATATATAACTACTATAAGAATAAAAAACTTTATTACTAGTATAAGCTTATATATAAAGTAAAGATAAAAGTATAACTAGAAAAATATTTTATTAAAATATTTATTTTATACTAACTAAAGAAGAAATTATAAGCTTTAATAATATTAAAAACGCTTTAATAGATAATAATATAGTATTTTATTATAATCCTAATAAATAGTTATTTATTTAACTTAATTCCTCAAAAGAATATAGATATTTAGCTTTAATTTTCTAACTTAAGGATAGTATTATTTAGAAACCTTATAATACTATTAAATAAATAGATATACTACTTATTACCTATATAAGTAAAGCTCTTAATATAGCTAAATAAAAGTATTAATCTATTAAACTTAAAGTAGTCTATTTAGTATAAGTAGTTAAGAAAACTAAACTATTAATATAATTATCTTATAATAAACTTATAATTATTCTTATTAACTATTTAATAATTTATAATATAGTTAAGTAAATATTATTATAAACTAAAGATAAAATAAAGTTAAACCTATATCTTACTTTATTATCTAAGTACTTTAGCTAATTCTTATTAATATACTACTATATTTTAAGAATATCTAATATTATAGTAGATACTTTATTATATTTACTAACTACTAAAATACTAGTAGAAGATATTAGTAAACTTAATAAAGTATAGGATAATATACTAATAAGAGTTAATTTTATAACTAAAGCTTTATTAGATAATAATTTTAAAACTAAACTTATCTAAGTATATAAAAAATTAAAATTATAGAAAAAAATATATAATATATTAAGTAATTAATAAGATAATATTAAGCTTAACTTTATTATATATAATAGCCTCTTTTATTATATTAATTACTATAACTTTAAGTAATAACTTTATATACTAAAAGAAATAATAATATTATTAATTAAAGAAGCTTATAATAATTATTATTATTTTAGAGAGTAATAAATATAAAAAGTACTAAATAATAACTTTTATATTTAAAGGTTACATTACTAAGTAAAAATATATATTTAAAACTATCTTTATTATAAAATACTTAATACTAATTATTAACTACTATTAAGAATTATATAACTAATTTTAATATTACTTATTCTATTTTATATTATTATAATAGACTTTATTATTAGTCTCCCTAAAATACTATTAAAATACTTTAGTTATAAATAAGAAAACTTCTTATTACTTAATATTATTCTTATAATTAATAATAAATTCTTAAAAGTAATATTATTTATTTTAAGATACTTAATATATACTACTAAAATCTAGAGATATTTATTTCTTTAAGAACTTTAATATAGAAACTAAAGAATTCTTAAAGTAATTATTTTAAACTATAATTATAAATTCTTATTAAAATTTTAGATATTACTTTAGACTAAACTTAATATTAAGTTGAAGTTTTTAATTATATATTATTTATAAACTAATAGAATATTAAAAAGAAAAAACTAAATTATTAAACTAGCTATTAGGTATTTTTTAAATATTATAGATAGTAATTAAAGTAAACTACTTTTTAATTTTTAATATAATTTAAATAATACTTATTCTTAAGTAATTAGTTACTTATTAAATTAGATTCTTTATAGTATAAATATAAATAATACTTTAAATATCTTAGGAGACTTAAATCTAAAACTTAATTATAAAATATTCTAAAAAGAAGTAAAAATCTTAATTATTATAACTTAGCTTTATATAAAAGAATACTATAATAAAAAATATTATTTTATTATATTTAAACTAAGAGATTAAGTATACTTTAGGATAGGATTAAGATATTTTCTATTAAGATACTTAATATTAAAATATAGCTATTAATATATCCCTTTTAAAGTTATTAACTAAGTTAGTAAATTAGCTTATTATTTAGATATTCTATTAAATATAAATATATATTTAGTAATATTAGTAACTTAACTTATAGTAGTATTAATACTTAATACTAACCTTTTTAAGTAATAAGATAATTATTATAGCTTTATTAATATATAAGAAGATAAAGATATATATTAGCTTAAATTTTATAAATATTTTAAAATTAAAAATATCTTTAAAAAGTAAATAACTATTTAAGAAAAAGTTTAATACTTAATTAAATAGAAAAGATATCTACTTATTTATATTATATAGATAGATAAAGACGTAATAAATATAAATAAACTTATTTTTACTTTTAAAGAATATAAGTATAAAATAGAATAACTATACTAATAAACTTAAGTTTAAAGATTAACTATTAATCTAGAAGAATAACCTTTTAAACTTAGAGAAAGACTTAAATAACTAATATATAAGAGAGGAAGACTAAAAAAGAATTTAAATTAAAGACTTAATTAATAAAGTATTAATCTAAAATAAAGTACTTATTATTTAAAGTATATTATTTAGTCTTTATAGCTATAAGATATAGTATAAGATATTTATTATTAGTTAATAATAAGTTATTTATACTTACTTTAAAGCTATATATAACTTAATATATTTACTCTTATTATAATAAGTATAAATAAAAACTTTTATAACTTTAACTACTATCCTTACTTAAAAGTTATTCTTTATTTTAAACTATTAGCTAATAATAAAAATTAAAGTAATTAGTTATTTATATAAAAAAAATAAATATATTATTAGGTAACTACTATACTTATTACTATTATCCCTCTTAATATAGTATTAGCGCCTTTCTCTCTTATATATATAATACTTTTATATTTTACGCTTATATTATATAGTCTTTAGCTATTAACGCTATTATTATCTTTATTCTATTTATTATAATTATTACTATTAGCGCTTTTTAATACTTTTAATACTAGCTATATAGCTAATACCTCTATCTTATTTAGAGTATATTATTATTAGAATATATTTATACTTAAGGTTTAGTACTAGCTAAATAGTTACTATATAAAGAACGATAAGCTTTACCTTCTTTATATTCTTAATTTTATATATTATTATATACTTAATATTAATAAAAAGGATTATATTAAGCCTATTTATTATATTTATAACCTTACTACTTTTTAATATATTATTAACTTTAAGTAGAACTATTATAGTTATAATAGGAACGTTTTATAGTACTTATTTATTATCTATATAGGTATTAATATAGTAAATATTAATTACTTTAAGTTTATTAAGCTAAGTAAGTTCTACTAAAGATTTCCTTTAGCTATCTCTCCTTATAAGTAATATATTATTAACCCTACTTCTTAAGACTTTTAATACTACTTTTCCTCTATAGAACCTATTAATATTAAAAACTATAGCGATATTACTAATAGTAACCTCTCTAACGTTAAAAGTAATAAGTTAGATAATAATAGTAATATTAGTATTAACTTTATTAATATCTTTATTAATATTAATATAGTTAGACTTATTAACACTAAGGTTATTAGCGCTATAAAGCTTATTATTACTATAAAGAATGCTAGTAAGGTTAAGATAGCTAATATTACGCCTTCTATATCTATAGCTAAGACTTTAGAGGTATATAGTAAATATATTAATACTATTATTACTTTACTTAAAAGCTTTTATAAGGTTTATAATAAGCTTTATACTTTAATAGTATCTAATAATACTAATAACTTTAATAAAGTTAGTATAAATATTATTAAGTTTATTAATACTATTAATATTAAGAATAAGGTAATAAAGGTATTTATACTTAAGCTTATAGTTAACTTAACGCCTAGCTATATAAGCCTTAATACTTTCCTTAAGTATAAGTATATTATATCTACTACTAACCTTAATAACCTCTTTATTATTATACCTTCTAAGAAGGTTACTACTACTATAAATATTAATAATACTTAGATATTTATTATACTTAGAATAAGCTAAATATCTAATATATTTATAAACGCTATTATCTTAAACCTTAATATTATATTTAAGGCTAGTAGTTACTATTAATTAGCTAAAGTGCTTAATACTACTATTAATAACTAAGAAGTATTCTATAAGTATTAGTATAATATTACTATTATTACTATTAATAACTTTATTCTCTATACTACTAATAAGATATATATACTTCTTTATAATACTTATATTATATTTAGCCCTTATATATTTATTAAAGTACTTAAGATATTTATTAAGAATTATATTAAAGCTAATACTATATTTAGCTTTATTAACTTTTAGTTTATAATAAAAGTTATATTAAAAGTTAAATTTTTAGCTATTTATACTACTAAGTATTTAACTATAGATATAGTTAAAATATTAAATACTAACTTAAAAGCAGCTTATAATATTATTAATATTAATAGTAATAAAGCTAAAACTATACTACTTATATAGCGCTATAAGGGTATAGACTTAAACGTATTTTATACTAAGGTTACTAACCTTACTACTTCTATTATAATAATTAAGAACTTTATAATTAAATATTTCTTTAAAATTACTATTAATATTAAAGCTACTTATCTTAAAGTATTTACTAATAATTATAAACTAGCTAATACTTATAATATTAATATTACTAACTTTCTTTATAATATTATTACTATTAAGAATAATAATAAAGAAGAGGAAGCCTTAGATATTCTTACTTTTAATAAGTATAGTACTATTTAAATAGTATTTAATACTAAGAACGCCTTCTTTAAAATATATATATTTAGATAAATAAATAGGGAGTTAACTATAAGCTATATTAATAAAAATAAGATTATAAAATAGAGCATATAGAAGTAGAGTTTAAGTTATATATAGTTATATTAGCTATAATAAGGTATAAATAGAAATTATACCTATTATTATAGATAATATTCTTTCCTTTTATTTATAGTAATTAATATATAATATAGTGAAGGCGTTTACTACCTTTAGTATAATAGGTACCCTAACTACGCTTAATATAATTAATATAGTTAGTATATTAAATATAATAAAAGCCTTTAAGGCTTTTAGGGCGTTTAACGCGCCTAAGGCTTTAAATGTGGTTAACCTTCTTAATATATATATTACTATAACTATATTACTAATGTGATGTATATTAGAACCTCTTAAAGTTAATTATATTTATTACTTTTACTTTAACCTTTATATTACTTAGTTTACTTATAAAGAGATTTAAAAACTTTATTTAACTTAATAAGGACTTATTAATTCTTATTAATAAAGATATCTTTATTAAGAATATAATTAGACTTATATTTAAAGCTTATAGTATAATATATATAACTATTAATCTAGCTATACTTAAGTAAGGTATAATAAATTATATTATATATTAAGTTCTATTAAGTAATATTATTTAATATTAAATTTAGTTTTTATAATAACTCCTCTTATAAAGTAAAAGTATTATTACTATTATTAGCTTTATTACTAATAGATAAAAAGGCTTTAGAGCGTTATAGTAATAATCTAATATATTTAATAATATTCTAAAGCTTACTAATAGGTCTTATAGTCCTCTATTAAGCTATATCCTCTTTAATCTTATTAGTATTAATAAGATAGTTAGATTTTTATTTAAATACTTCTTTATTAACTTTATAAATTATAATATAACTAATAAAGTTAAAAATATAATTATAATATTAAAGTTAGTAATACTAGGTATTTATTTTAGTATATAAAGGTGAAATAGATAGATATAAAGCTTTAATATAAGTATTATTAGTATTAATATTATTAGAGATAGTAATACTAATCTTATTAAATAGTTACTAGTCTTTTATAACTATATATATTATAATAGTAATATTTTTATTAAAATAAGCGCTAAGCTAGTAATAAAGACCTAAAAAGTATTATATTTACTTATTTAATTAGTTAATAAAGTAGCTAAAGATAGTAATAATTATATATTAATTAAGTAAGGTCTATAAATTAAAAAATATATAAACCTTTATAAGTACTATTTATATTTCTACTTTAATCTATACTTTTTTAGATATATAAAGTTATTAAAGTTAATCTTTCTAGTTAGTTTTTAACTAATATATCTAAATATTAATATTAAAGTTAAAGAAACTAAGTATATATTATATATACTAATTACTAAACGTTATAAAAAGGTTATTTATATTAATAAAGAAACTAATAATAAGTTCTTTAATCTAAATAATCTTCTACTTAGGTATAGTAATAGAGATAGGTTAGAAATACTTAAATAGAGGTTTAAAGTTATTAGAGTTATTAAGAGATAGATAACTAGCTTTATAGTAATCTTAGAAAATAGAGTAATTATTCTTAAGATATCTAATAGTAGTAGAAGTAGAAATAGTATTAAATAGTTAATTAAGAGTCCTTACTTTATTATAGTATTAGTAGACTTAATAAGTACTACTTCTTATATTATTAAGTAAGATCTTATAGATAAATAACCTTTTATTAGTAATTTAAGAAGTATAGCTTTAATTACTTTTTTTTAAAATAATATTAATATTAATAAACTACTAGCTTTTCTATATAGTATAAAGTAAAAGTTTAAGAGTATTATAAGTAACTAAGTTAATAGTTAATATATTATTAATAGTAGTAGATAATATATAAATCTAAGTAGTAATCTTATAAAGAGTTAATACTATATAGCTAATAAAGTAATTAATATATTAAGTATAAGTTAGTAGAGATATTATAGTAATTAGTAAAAGGTTAAAAAAGATATTAAGAAGTATATATAAGTAGGTTTTTAAAATATAGAGGTATAATAATAATAGTAGTAGTAATAGTAGTAGTAGTATAAATAGTAATATTAAAAAAAGGTTATTTTTAAAGGCTAATATAAAAGTTAAAAATAAGCTTTTTTTAAGTTTTAATAAGGGGGCTAAAAATATATTAATTTAATAGTATAATAAAAAGTATATTTTTAGTATTTTTAATAGTTATTAATAGTACTAACCTTACTATTAAGAAGTACTTAGCTTTATTTTACTACTTATTAATTTAAAGGTATTACTAAATTAATATTAATAACTACTTACTTTTTTTTTTTTAGAGATATATTATAATAAGACCTAATAAGTTAGTAATAAATCTACTATATAGATAATTATAAAGATATTAGTTTAAAACTAGCTTAAGTTATTTACTTTAAATATAAAAGTTTAGAAAGTTATAACTTTAAGCGATTAGAATAAAGCTAAGTATTAAAATATCTAAGTAGGTTTTTTTTATTTTTTAATAAATCTTTTAAAAATTCTAATTAGTCTAAAAGCTAGATTTTCTTTTTTCTAGGTAATATTAGCTTATTTAAGTTAGCTAAGCTTTTAGTATCTTAAGCTTAATTAATTAACTGCCTAAATAGCCTCAATTTAATTAGTTAATTAATTAATTAATTAATTCAGCTTGAATGGGATGCTGCGCTAATATCAGCTATGCCGCGAGAATCGTTCGATAGTACAACCTCAAGTTCGCAGTCGAAAGATGCTTCAAAGGTACCTCTAGTGATCAACGACGTCGTTTCACGCGCCACTAACTTGTTGACATTAGCTTCAAGGCAAGATCGCCAATCACAGTGTATCATCATCTACGAAAAAGGTTGTTTCACAACAGTGAATTTCACATACCTTACCCACAACAGGCTGCAACCATACATTCACGTACATCAGATTTTGATTCGTTAGTCACCGCGAAAGATCAGTGAGAGTGGGACTACCCATCTCCAAAGCGAATCTTTCTGTAGACGATAATTTATAACTCCATTCAATCATACTGAGCACTGCGTATTGCCCGTAAGGGTTAGGAATTTGAAAGAGCGGGCAACACCCTGACCCTGTGATAGGGAGTTTGCCTCATCTCCAGACATGGGTGTGCTCAAAGGTGCATCCGAGGTGCAAACGCAGCCGTTTTAGCTAGCGTTGAATCGAAAAATGTACAGCATCTTTACCAGAGAGGCAATAATATGGAGCTCAGAAAGCTTACCTAGTCTGAGGGATTTCCTACGTTATGGACTTTGGTGTAACCCGTCAGCTGCCTACGGCTGAACATTTCTTACTCTTCTGTTCATCACCTTTCAATGTCGATCGCTGTCCCGTCATTGCCATGGGCTATGCTAAAGACCGATTGTTCCAGCAAATGGAGGAGGAGCGAGGGGATCTGAAACAAACACTGGACGGTGTTGAAGCGGTCGGTGAAAACTATGCATGGTACGTTGGAAGAACACCACGCTGTCGTTTGCGGCTGCTGATAAAGCTTAACTGTAGTCTTAATAGCGACTGCAAAAGCAAGGTCTGCAGCAAAGACTTCTTCGCCCTTCAATGCTTCGATTGGTGTCAAACCCATGAAAATCCTTCGACGCGAGATAGAGATGGCGAGATTGCTATTCAAGTCACATACACAACAAAGGATGCTCATGGGCAGGTGGTATCTCGGACAAAGACTGAATGTCGGCGAACCTGCGGTCATTAAAATGCGAAAGACAGTCCCGGCGACTGCAATATCATAACTTCCCCTTTTGTCGACGATGAAATAGATGGTGCCACTCTTACTGCGGAATATCAGTTTGAGCAGGAATAACAAAATGTTAGGAATAATGAAATGGGAATCACTATGAGAAGATTTCCAGATAGACCTGAACCACACCAAGTTAGTAACGCTAGGTACGACTGTACCTTCGGTCGGCTGACGTATCTTACTGTGACATACCCGTGAAATGGCAAGATGTTGTCACGACGCTCGTGATGCGACTGCCTCTGCTTATGGGACGCCGTATACAGAACACCCGAGCCTTCATGAGCCGGTCTCTGGCGGGCAGGGCTCGTCCTAACTCCGAGTTTCCACCGGTCCCCTCCTGAACTTCCATCCAGACCAGGGAAGCAGGTCTGCATGCAGCGTGCCGGGATTCTCTTTGCCGGGGACATTGCAGAGAGCTTCGGCGCTTGTACCAGTCGACCCTATTTGCGGAGGCGGTGAGCGCGTGACTCGTAACCATTGGCAGCTCCGTGTCGTTGCTGCTCTGCAAGACACAGGGCTTGGTGATCGCCTTGCTAGACCCTCCGTTCGCCGGCTGTCGAGCGGCTGCCGCAGACGCCTTTTCTATGCAAGAGGGGATGGTCCTAATGGGGTTGGGAATGTCCCGGCGGGTGTATTGTTGTGAAACCCGCTGCCGAAACGACTATGAGCATTGGGATGGCGTAAGACGCGCAGGCTAGCAAGTGCTTGCCGTTCCCTCGTCTAAAGATCACGCTACTTCAGCCGCCCTGCGACCGAGGTGCCCCCAAGTGAGCGTCGTCTAGAGTATGCCCTGCCTGCAATCTTCAGACCCTCAAACGCTATCCTGACGACGCAAGCTCCTCACACGTTGCTACTGCACGCGTCTGAGTGTGCCAGCCCACAAACCTGCGTGGGGTCACCGTTACGGAGGGCTGGCTGACTGCAAGAGATTCGTGTTACCATCCGGCAGTCGAAACGGCTGCAAATCACGCGGTCACGACGCGTCCTTAAGATTGAGAACTGAATCCTCGCGACGCGTCCCTCATCCAGCTAGCATTACCTCATGCCGCAAGCAGAGAAATCTCCGGGCGGCCTGTTTTGAGGACAATACATTGCTAAACCATATGTGTCCGAAGATGAAGGTTTCCCTCCCAGCAGCATCGCAGCCTGGACTTCTCGCCATGGACGCCTGAATCGGACCCTTTCTTCACTTTGTGCAGCGCTATCTTCCCATCCGCCTCAAACGAAATGTCCCACGAGCATCCACCAAGTTAAAATGCAACTTCCGATAAGCCGGAGTTCACTCGCTGTAAGTCGGGTATCTGGGATATAGACAAGGCCACTCTCGTCTGAGGATCAACCGTTCGGACATCTGTACAAGGGTGAGCAACCATGGGAGAAGAGCTCTGACAGGGGTAAGGACTGACCTGAGTCGTCTTCCACTTGGTTAATTACTTGCGTTGCCGCTTTCAACTGCTCTAGTTTGCATTCCGCTTGTGTCTTTTCCCTGAGGAGGTCTTTGTTCGGCGGTAAGTCGCTCGCAAGCCTTTGGCGTTCTTCATGCCCGATGAGCTAGCTTCTGCCGCGGCGCCGACTCTTAATATGGCCTGCGCATTGAGGCGCTTACCCCCTTAAGCCAATTCACCAGTCGTGGAAAATTAAGGCTCAAGGTGAGATCCGGGCCGCACCTCTCGCGCTTCCATCTCTCCATGGTCAGCATGTGGTGCGCGTGGGCTTTGGCATCGTCGGCCAACTGTCCAAACGTCCTCGGTTTGAAATCATCATGAACAAAATCCGAACATTCGTTGTCCAGTCAAATCGTCTCCAGGTCGTTCACATCTTGCGGCGCATTGAGCTCTTCGAGAAGGAGACTCTCCAGCTCCGAGTCAGACAGCACGTGAGGCCGAGGTAGGTTGAGAATAAAGTTACGACCTTGTATTCGGAATACATCGTGTAACCGGCTGAAGCCTGTTGGGGGCTTGGAAAGGTATGAAAAATGATTATACACCCTGCCCATCTGGAGGGTCGTGAATGTTTCACCCCCAGAGTCGTCCATGAACTGGACAAGGTCGTTGCTCGCGGGCCGATCCCAAGATTTCGTCAGCGTAAACGTCTGCGGTAGAGACCCTGTACAGGTATCCAATGTCGCGTCGCCAAGCATGAAACGAATCATCATGCACGGCAGAAGTTGAGATAACATGCCGCAGTCCATCGTTGTATGTCCACTCAATAGGTTGTCCAGTCCTTGACTCAGAGGCGCTTCGGCCTCATACAGCAAGGCCCATTCGCCCCCTTCGAGTTTGCTAGCCTAACCCGGCGGGCACTGTCGTCAAAAGTCTTGGTTCCAGATTGTGACGGGTTTGAGGAGAGTGCTTCTGGTTCCAAAGTGTGGTAAAGAAGTCTGGGACCTGCAGCCCTTTCAGAGGGTTGTCATAGTGTGACGCTCTCTCAGGGCCGACGAGGCTGCAGTGCCTCGAAGCCTCTTCGATAACGACTTTCCGACTTCCGCGTCCCAAGAAGGTATGCGGCCTCTCAGGTCATTGAAATACGCCTGGATCCCATCCGTAGGCGCTTCGGCGTGCAACGCAGCCAGAGTCGCCGCACTGCCCTGCTCAACCTCCTGCGAGAGGAAGTGAGTATATAAAATGGGGATTTGTCAGGGTAACGCATCCATGGGCTCCAGTGCTTGAGGTGGCTGTTGGGGCGATCTCCGTCACTACAGGCGACCATCAATTCTGTGTGTACACAGGCCTGATGATACGATCGGAGGTGTGAGAGGTAAGTTCGGTTTTCTGAATCGGGGGAAAGCACTGGAACGACGACGCTGGGCCCCAACCGTGATTGAAGAAGCCAATGACACAACGCGACTGAATGACCCGCTGCATGGACGGCTCAAGCACTAGAGGAGGTGTTTCCGTCGCGCCAGCGTATGACTCCTGGCACAGCTGGGCGGCTGTAGGTAGACCCGCTGGGCTGTCAGACGGGAACTCACTGTCTGAGTGTGGACGTCCAATTCATCCCCTGGAGTGCTAATTCTGGCTCAGACATGGGGCTTTTGGGGCTAGAGACAGGCGTAAACCGGCATGTATCTGCTCACCGGGAATAGTCCCAGCCTGCTACATTTCCACCGTCTTTTCACGGAGGAGACTTCAGGCTGTAATGACCATCGTTGGTTAATATGTAACCACAAAAGCTGGCGGGTCGCGTTCCTGCCGCTTTGTGCTCTACCTGCTCACAGACTTCACCTACGGGCCTTAATGCGCACCTCAAAGATCGCGGAGCTCAACGGATTGCCTAGATCAAGCAGCCGAGTCGTGCCCTTCTCTCCCTTTGATGTACAGAACGGAGGACATCCATCAAGTCTATTGCTTTCTGACCTAGATGTCAGCTCATGGAGGTCTGATTACCACGGCTTGGCACGGCCTTGACTGTGTGAAGGATGTGGGCGGGCGTGTGTCGTTCAAGCTCACAACGGACCCTGCTCAATTCGGACATGAATCCGTTCTTTTTCAACAAGACTCAAGACTGAGTGTGCACGACAGCAAACATACTTCGGAGAGATCCGAGCTGGATGTTCAGCCTATCCGACTCCGTGGCGATCTCTCTTTCGATCGACAGATTATTAACAACCTCAGCCATCGCCTCTCCGTTTCTCTAAGCACCCCATTCCTTTTCGGGATTGTCGAAGTCTTCTTAGGAAACCTTGAGGTTTTCCTTATTCTCTTTGAGCTTCTTTGGCCTGCAGCTATGTAAGTCAAGCCTTCGCATCACGACCGAGATACTCACTGCTCGAAAGCAAACAGGGCCATCTTCACAGCCGCCCAACTCTTTGAAAGAACATTGCGAGTCTCGTCTGGGCCTTCACAGCAATGAACACAGGAGAATAGGTTACACATGAGCCTCAGAAAGGCCAGCGGAGCCGCAATAACAAAGAAGTATTTATGGGGGGTTGAAGTTGTACACCTTCCTGGCTTGCCTGGCCGTTCCTTTGAATTCGTCAACCACTCCGTTTGTATCTACGTCGTCGGGCACGGCGCATCGAAGCTCTCGGGCTTGCTTCAGCTTCAGGCTTAAGGAAATTACTCCAAAAAGAGACATGATGCAGTTTATGGGATATTGTTGCGCGTGTTGGGAATGATGTATTGCCATCGAGATGACGCCAGCGATGGGCCGCTTTGGATGCGCCTAGCTTTATGCAGCGACTCCGACTGTTCTTTGCTGTTAGCTTTCTTGTGAGAAGGGCGCCTCCCTACCCAACGTCAAGACGTCAAGGAGTCCACTTTCTATGGACCATACTGAGTGTTTATGACAGCGCGGCGCCACAGGATATCCCAACATGCTCGACACACCGCCAGGGGGCCAAGTTAACAGTCCGACGTACAAGAAAGCAGCCCCACAATGGCATGCATGTGAATGTAATTTCTATTGAACCAAGACGATATACGACAGACTTGCTGCAAAGGTCGACCTAAAAATGGAAGGATCGGCCGAAATGGGGCTCTCACTAGATACCTACGTCGATGCTGCTACGATTGATGCCATTTTCAAGCCTCTTAAGCCAAGATCGTCAAGCTTAGCTCAGGTTGAAGGTTGTCTCGCCGGACTCACCGTGTGGCTTGTGATATACGATGGAAAGGATTCGTCCGCCCTCGGAGTCACAACGAACGAAGCGAAAAGCCGAACCTCCTGCTGGTCCCACGCTGCAGCCGATATTGCACATCGCCTTGCAAACGTCGTCCCAGGCGAAGGTCTGCCGGGTGCCGTCTCGCAGCGACAGCCAAAAATCCGATTCTGGAAGCTTGATACGCGGTAAAGAACTCAGCGACGAGCCGCATGATGGTTGTTGAGTCGACCGCTCGGCTGGTCTATCGGGGTTGTTGCTCTGATGTCGTTGTGGCTGGCGACGCGTTCGATTGATTGTGTCTCGGTGGTTGGCGCCTTGCTGAAGACTGGGACCATGCATTCGGTCTGGGCTTCCGTTGCAGGCGGCTCAGACCCAGCGGCCATGTCTTGTTTTATCTTGCGAAATACGCTTCAAGAGCTTCGTTTTACCGCGATACTTTTCCCATCTGCTGGTCCAGTCGTTGCTAAAAGGCCCTGGTATCCCCCCGGAAAATTGAACTCGTCGGCGTCCTGCATCGCTTCGACCGCTTTCTCGAGGATCTCCATCCAGCGCCGCGGTCTGCCAGTCTGCTCTACGTAAAAGGATTCAACACATCTGAGAGTATTCTTCCTCGTCAGAGATCGATAGATGATGGCTATCGATCTTTTTAAAGCAGATAGCCACGTGCAGGTCGCTGAGGATCTGTGAGTGATCCCGCTAGCAATGGTATGACCCATCGGAAATGGGCCATCCTCTCCTCGAACGCGAAATAGAGACTTTTGAAAAGGCATGCCGCGATCTTCATGGTGTCTTCGTTTGCCTCGGCCAATAAAGAGCTCCCAGCGTCTTGAATGGTAGCTCGTATTAGCTGGTCTAAGTTCCCAAAGATTTCGACGCGGCTGGAGAGGATGGTCAGAAGCTCTTTTGAGCCGCGGCCCCGAGCCATTTTCTTTACGTCGCCATGGTCAAGACGCAGGATCTTGACGAAGCTGCCACAGGTTTCCCCTTACTTCTTTGAGCGATGTTCCAACCATCTCTCTCAAACGGTCTAACTTAATATTCATATCTAGGTTGTATTTTAGAGAGAAGTTACGCGCAATAGCTAGGTTTCCTTCCACACCAAGATCGTTGTCTTGGATGACCGGGCCCGCCTCGTCTTTTGTCACGCCGTGGATTGTGTCTGCAAAGCTGCGCAGGGACTGATATATCTCTGTTTGACCTTACAGCTGCCAAGACAGCGCGTTAGGACCAATTAGCATCGGGCTGATTTGTAATGGTGTTTCGTCCTCTGCGACCTGGGATACAGCATCGCCGTAAAACTGAACCCCCCCTTCCGCGTCGGAGGATCTGTCGTCAAATTCCAAGTGCGATACACCTTCCACCACGTCGGGAGGTTTCCCTTTCCAGACACTGAGCAGGTAATGACGGCCGTGTGAAGGACGGAAATGTTGCGGCGGCGATCGGCACCACGTCTCAAGCAAGGATGGCGGATTATCACTCTCCATGAGATCAACACAGTTGAGTGCCGGGTGAGTACAAATTTCATCCCCCTCTAGGTAAGTGTAAATATCAGCATTTGGGGTCTGGGGAAGCCCATACTGGTACAGGATTCGCATCCTGGCATCTGTCTCTAACTCCAACCAGCTCGTTCGAAAAGCGGGAAGATGTCCCCGATTCCCTCTGAGCCCGTTGAAATCCTGTAGCACTCTCTCCGGTCGCAAGGAAATGGCATGCTGGTATTAACCCCAGTTTATGAGGATCCTTCGGGTTGAGGTTGTGCTAAGACCGTGGGTGCGGTCGATTTGACGCCACCGCGTTCGCCAGTTTGGGCCGAAGGCGCGGGCGGATAAACGCTGAGATGGACGCTTCGAGATTTGAGCGATAGCCTCGTCTGGCCCCAAATCGGTCACGTCAATCTTGAGCAGCTTGCATGCCCCGGCTGCCCTTTCGGCTTCTCCACGTACGTGGCCCTGGACATCTTTGAACTACTTCTCCAGGTATTCCAATCGATCTTCTTGCCTGTCGTTTTCTCCAACATTCGAACCTCCTCGCGCCCGGTAAACGTTCGAGAAATGCTGATAAATTCAAGGGAGAAAGCGAGTTTACGACATTGTTAGGGTTCCCCAAGCGGCTGAGAGCGCCCGAGAATTGTGTGCAGCATCTCATAAGAGATCGATTTGGTTGCTCCTCAACCCAGCTAGCATAAGGGTCCATGGTGGCGGCCACTCCTTTTGCGTTGTGGAAAGTAGCCTTTGTTGGTTGAGGGTGACGGACGAGATATTCATGTATAGGCGATAGGTATCGCGAGCCTCACGGAAGGGGAAAAGGTCAACAAAACCATAGAGAACAGACGACACTGGAGCGGGTTCTTGACTGGAGCATGAAAAGACCTTGTGAGCAAGCAGCCGTGGAGAGCTGACATGCCTGCAGATCTAGCCCACCTTTGTTACAACGGTGACGCCACACGCCGCTAGGAACAGGAATCCGCGCGCGACAGGCAACATTGTAGCCGGCGTTTGCTGGGGGGCTCTGGTTCCATGTTTCGTTTTGCAGATGTACGAATACCTCGGGGCGGTGGGGCGGGACGTACGGACCTGACGAGCTGGCTGTTGACGCTCACATGTGTCCAGAGCTTCCAGGTAAGCCAAAATTTGGGTCCGTCTGGATGGCCACATGTAGAACCTCATAACGTGCTCGAAGTCTCCCCTGCGCCGGCGAAGACTGCAACGGAAGCCAGGTCGCTCTGTTGTCAGAAACGACGACCTCGGCGGTTCAACAAGCATTGAGGTGATTTTGGCGGACCGAGTACCAGAACGGCCCTTCGATTCTCATACGGGACTGCGATGCCTCGTTTGCCAATCACTGCTTCACCACGTCGCCTCAAACCCAAGTACAGAACGGAGTGTGGTACTCATGCATCGCCAGCAAAGTCTCAGCGGTGGTGTCCAAGGCAATGACAGATAGCAGCACACTTCACCTCCGCGAATACCCTGGCAGGGCGAAGGAAGGACCAGACGGGGCAGAGTGGGCTGTATGAAGGTCATTCTTGTGACGCTTGTGCGCGGCGAGTGGCCCAGTTCGATTCGGCATCGAGCCATTGGCAAAAGTACCGAAATCTACGCGAAGTAGATCCCGCCAGCGGCGTCGCAGGGCGCGATGCGTCTTCCTGTTTGTGCACTGCGGGTGGAAACCGCGCCACTTGATTCTACTGCCCGATGACGCTACGTCAAGAGCGCAAGTCGCGGGACATCAAAACCAACCTAGATAACAAGAAGACTGATGACGACATACCTCAGAAACACCTTTCCAACCAGAACACGATCAATCAGTGGGCCTTATTTGTTAAAGGCGCAAACCAAGAGCTGCACAACCGTGGGCTTTCCGGCGACGTTAGTTGTAAAATATGTGACTACCTCTATAAAGTAGCGGCAGGAAGAAAGCACTTCGATTTGTTCTCACACTCTTATCTTGTCCCAGCTCCGGCGTTGAAAGATAGAACATCAACGACAATAAGAACAATCATAAGAAGACGAAGAATCAACAGCTATCCAGCAAACTAATGCGCACATCCCAGGCCACATCCACACTACTCCTCGCATTGCAGCCTAACCCACTCGCTAAGTCTACAATACGTCTTGCACTACCTCGCAAACGATTCAGCTCGACATTCAGCGGATCGTTAGATTACATTTTGCACCGATGTCTACTCCCAACGCTCAGTCCAGCCAACCGATTGGTAATCTCCGTAGCGGGGCAAGTGAGAAAGGGCGTGATGGACGGCCACGGCTTGTTCTGGCACAGGAAGTCAAGATATTCCGCAACGCGAGTCTGGGACGTGCAAACCACGTCTATCAATATTTTGTTTTTCCAGGGGTGGCACTGCTTGGAACTACTCGGGTCCACTCGTCCGCACAAGCCGCAGAGTACCTGATATTTTATAAAAGCTCGCCGATCGCCCTGCAAGACACCCGCCGAGCTTTGGATTTCCCTGTGTATTCGGGTCAGTGTTAGATTTCCCTCGCACTCGAGCGCGTCTAACCGCTGCTTAGCGGACGCAGTTGATTGAAAGGAACCGCGTAAGGAAGCTGCTTACTCTTCACGTTGTCGGGAAGCGCAGATAGGACTTCATGATCCGTCCACGTCGCAGCAAACCCCAGCGGAAGGTGCCTCACCGCATCCACTGAGATGGTCGGAACTGGTCCTTGGCCCCGGAACAGGTATGCAGCCATGAGCATTCCATGTTCCACTGCATCTTCCGGAGGTCTAGATTCCCAGAGCCACCTGAAAACCTAAGGTGACAAGGCGCTACTGTAGCGGTATTAATCGCTTGCTCGTGCAATCTGGGCAAGTAGTTGCAAGTCGAAGTCGTTGTGCTGGTCTGTAGTTTTGAAATGGACTGCTGACAAAAGCAAGTTTATCGCCTCTGGGTCAACCTCTTCCAGGTTGATTGCGGGCTGTTGCTCTGATCGCAGAGCCTGCCCTTCGTAAAATTGAGGTCTAAGGAGACTTGTGAAATACGGTGACGCTGCGACGAGAACTTCAGAACGGACCAGATATCTACGGGTAGACTGTGTGCTTCTATGGCGCAATGTCAGGACCATGTCGGCATGCGGATGCAGCTCATTAGGTCCGTTGTTCTCGGTATATTCAAGAACAGCGTGCTCGGTTGGCATCTTTAAAGGTTTCTCAATGGGATTTAATACACTGAAGCCCGTTGACGCTAGGTTCGCTCATACATTGAATTTCAATTAGGTGACTTTGCTATAGAAGTAGATGGGGAAGCTGAAGCGTGAATAATGCCTACTGACATACATGTGAACATGCTTGCTCAACCTCAGCAACCTTGAGCGGATCTACCGTAAGTTTCAGACCCGGTTGTGCACAGTACGTTTACGAAAGCTTGTGGTTGATTGATTTTGAACACCAGTGCAGCAGCCTTCATTTACGTCCAAAAGTGGCAGCAGATACGAAGGACTTCTCGACATGGGCCAAGAAACTTTCTCGCAAAACGTGTGCTGGCTTCCTGTGAGATTGCTCGCGTGACAAGCAACAGCCTAGTGCATCTCCAAACCTTGTGATTCTCGCATACGTCTCGACTTTTCCCGAATGTAAGCCCCGTAATTGTAAACTTCTGCGGTTGGTATAGCTAAATGACGCAGTGTTTGGAAGTTGATTATCACTAATCGCCACAAAAGGATTCCATGCTGAGAGAGTGCGGAACACGAGCAGCAAATGCTCGGGACTACGTAGACGGCCTAAAAAGTCCAACAGTAATGCGGTAGACGAATCACAGGCCTAATATGACACCCGTCGCTGCGCTGTCACATTCGAACACGCCTGATAGCGCAAGGCGCATGAGCTGACAGATGCTTGCCGCCACCTCGTCTGAACTGCACGCTGCTTCGGCCGACCTGCGCCCTAGGCACCGCAACATGGTCGCCGTTCAGAACGTGCTTGACCTGCAATGGCCAGGCGCTCTAGCGTGATTCTGACGGTGACGGAGCGCCGGAGGCTGGATTGGCCGTTGGCGGACTGCACTCACAACTGCAGCCAATGATGTCTGGCTGATGTGGGCTTCTCTATTAACGTTGACCGTCATGGGATCTGTGGATAGCGGCAATCACTGCACTGCTCTTGACAGCGTGCCGATCTGTCGCCCCGTTGGTCGCCAGGCTCAAGACTGGCCAGCGAAATGCACGCGCGCATCTGACGTAAATGACATCGCCCATTTCGTCGTCCGTTCGACGCCCTGCAAGCATCGTTAAGGCGCGCCCACCCAAACAGATCCAGGGAGGACACAGAAAGACCGCGAACCTTCCGCGATCCAGGCTCGTCAAATGCGTTGCTCGTTTGTATTGTCCCAGCAATGCACGGCAAGAGGTCAGGTATATCCGTAGCATGTTCTCAGACCCAACCCTGTGATCGTGCAATATCTCGCCCGGCTTCATCGAACCCTGCTAAAAAGGCTTAAGTGTGTCAGCCTTGGGCAAGGAGTGTGCCCCTTGCGAGGGGAGATTGCGGGGGCAGCGTAAATGGAACAGGCCGAAGGGCAGTCCTGACGCGGCCGCAGGCAAATGAAGCGCTTTGAGGCCTGCGTGAAGTGGCTTTTGATTATTAATCTAGCTACGAGCGCTGGGCGCGCCTGGTCCCTGGACGTCTCCAAACTGGTGCACCGACGCCACAGTGTGGCTGGTTCGGACGCACCCACCATCTATGGGTCCGAGCTTCGGGCGCACCCTAAATCCATGGGTCCGAGCTTCGGACGCAGCCAAACTGGTGCGTCCGAAGCCACAGTGGCTTGGACGCTGCCTCCGAATCTTCAAAGTGGTGGGGCCGATCCCTTACGTAAAAGGCGGGATTCAGGCCTCGGGCCCGGGCCCGGCCGACTTCCGTCTCGCAAGGCCCGGTGAACGGGCAATCCGATGCGTAGCACACAACTTGCGTCAGCGAAGGGTGCATTTCTTACTAATTATGCGGTTGACGTACATTACTGCAACAGTAAGTAAATTGAGAACTGCTCCTGCTCTTGCTGCCCCGACGTTCTTACCGACCGCACTTGCAGCGTTGCACGCATGCGGGGCTTCGATTGCATCTCCCGAATTCACACATGGCCCGCAAAGGTATCGTCACAATCGCGTTGGTTTCATGGCCGCACAGAGACATGAGGCCCTGTAGGTGCGCGATGTGGTTTGAACTGGACGCATTAGATCGTCTGGTCACTGCTGCTTTTGAAGATTGGGGTAGACTGGGTAGATTTTCGACCACGCCTTCAATGAGGTGTTCTGAGTAGTTAGAGGCAACAGGCCGTTCTGCGAGGCTGCTTCCATCAGCTGCCAGCCAAGCGCCTGCAGCGACGTGGAGTCCTATTCTGTATCAATGCCGTTGCCCATGTACGCCGGCATATAGTCGTCCAATTTCTCGTTACCCTGACTGTTTGTACTAGTAATACCTCAATCGACTGAATATGAGTCTGACGATGATGTATTGATTCAGCCGCAAGCTAGGTTTGGCTTACCATCCGACCTCAAGATAGGGTGAGGCTTTCATGATTGAGTTGTGTCAAACGGACAAAAATGGCTGACAGAGTCAGGTCTAGACACGACATGGACGCTACTCGTATGAGCTTCTGTCAGAAGAAATCCTGGCGGTAACGAAACTATGCGGATTGCTGCCGACATGTTATTGATGGGGCCACTGTGACTCGCCGTGCCGCCCTCTGATGAAGCCTTCGTAACCTGTGCGCTAATTCCGCAGAATATTTCGTCTTATTCAGGGGTGAGGGATGGATTACCAGGTTCTGAGATCAGATAAGTCTCGGCACTTTGCTTGTTGGGTAGAGCTGTATGGGAAGGTTGGAGATCTTGCAGAAAAGCTTGGCAACGACTGCCTTTGAATGACAGAAACAGAATACACCCTACCAGAAGCTTTGAATTATTCGAAAACTATGACCTCTTGGGTGTCCATAACATCGTAATCACTATCTCGAAGTCTGAGTTATCACCTGCCACCGTGGTCGGTCCTTCAATGTGTGTCCTATTCGATGTGTGCGGTCTATCACATCACCGAACTGAAGGAAGGTAATGGATAGTCTTCATTCCCCGCACATGAACTTCAACCAGTCGGAAGACTGTAATACGTAAACTGGCAGCTCATGATCATAGTACCGGCGACTTCAGACCCATCGCGTGTGTTTTTCATCGCGGTCTGACCAGCATTCACATGCTAGCTAATCCTGACGTAGAGCATCATGAAAAATCCCTTTTCATCAGATCGTTCAATTTGCTACCTGGCTCATCGCTGATCTGACATGCATAAGTTCGTCTAGAAATTCTGACAGCTTAGCAACCTGGTCTGAGACTGAATGTACCATAGTACTATCCAGGCATACGCACTCGAACTCAAATTTCCAAGCTTCCAGTCTGAAGACAAACGCATTAGCTGCGCTGATCGTTTAGTCCAATCTGGCAATCATCAATATGGCTTTCCAGATTTTATATGCCTCATAAATATCTTTGCAAAAACGCACGAGCACCTCGTCGCTGGACTTCATCATGGCATATCTGGGATGAAATCCTTTGATTACCCACGCCGTGTGACCGTGGTCATCCACCGGGGTCGCTTATGCGTTTTTCGCGCCGCGTACACTCCAACAAAGTTGCCTTGCTGGTTGATTCATCGCCGGTTCCCAAACTTGGCGTCTCATTCTGTGGGCCCCATCGACTTCCTCTTTCCAGGCCCCTCTTAGCGTTGCACACTGACAGCAGACGACAAGCTTGGGTTGCAGAATCACCAGAACATCCTCGGCCAGCTTTTAGGCAGCCTCGACGGCCTTCCGTCGCCTGTCTCCGTTCATTACCATCAAGCCTTCTTCACTGAAATAGCTACACAGATCTAGGATAGGTACCAATCTCAGCGGAAGATTAGACTGTTCGAGTAAGCGAGATACGGGGCCGACCGTATCACATCATATTATCTCATCGTAGCTTTTCCAATGTGCATTGCTTGGGTTCTACAGTAATATGGGAGGTATATTTCGACAGCCACAGAGGAGACGGACGAAGTTGTGGCAACGGTTAGATTCCATTGCCCACTAGTCCCAAAATCATTAAGCTGGCGCGAAATAAGCGTCGTTTTCTGTGATAAGTTGGACTTCGGAAGCGGCGGGTAGGCTTGGCTCCAGCACGTCGTTCATAACTTGTCTCCGTTCACTGACACTAGAGTGTAGTAACAGTTGAGAAAGGGAGTTGACTAAGACGCTAGAAGGGTCGGCTTTGTAATGAATATCGTGTCGGCTATCTCCCATACACCCAGCGGCACCAAATGAACATAGCATTTCATTACCACGTGCCATGATGCGGTTTCGAAGGGTAAATAAACAGTGCTCAAAGTCAATGTATGTCGATGTCATTGTTGGTAGTCAGCAAATAGCAGTTTGTAAGGTTGGGAGTTTTACTTGCAGAAACGAGAGGTGGGGGATTTGGGCGAAGAATATATTCGTTTCCGAACCCATACCAACATCATTGCTTCCGGGCGCTATTTCTCTCGTTACCATGCTAGCCCGGCTACAAACAAATGGGCCCCGACGATTTGCAGAGCTTATTGACGATAAGGTTTCTGGATAAGTTGCTGAAATTCACGACGGAGGCATATTCATAATGAGGGTTAGTGCTCACTTCTCCGAATAATTTAGATGTCACACTGAATGGCGACTACTGGAACGCTTGTCTCCAAGACAAGTGGTTGATGTTATATCTACAATATAGCTAGCAGTCTCTGATGAACCTGCTTGTATCCTGATGGAGAAATATATATTCAGCCGAAGTGTGGGCATGCATTCTACAAGTTTGACAGCATCATCCCGGCCTTGTCAAATAGCACCTGTCTCTTCAGATGCATCTCATTTCGGAGAGACCAAGAGAAAGTATGCTGCTGTATAAGACCTTTTACTGGAACTCGGGCGAAAAAGCATCGGGCCGTTTGCGGTTGAAAGAGAGGAAAGATGAAATCGCCTTCTACCGGGTCTCGTAAGTGTTTATTGACGCATGTTTAGACACCCATGGAGGCTGGCGATGCAAGTAAGGACGAGCGGCATTTATGTGGCTTGAGGCAGGGTGGGGCTTCGTTCCGCTAGAGACCGGAAGCTCGAACCCTCTTCGGTCGGACAGCGAGCGCTTTGGCGTTGAGATGGTCGGCGATTCTTGTTTTGGCACCTGACCCTGGTATCTGGATGATATTGGTAAGGTTTATAGTTGTTTTATCATCGCCTAAGACTGCAAAAGCTGTATGTATGCGACTGCGCTTGAAGTAGAATAGATTTCCAACATGCCTTAGGTTTTTGTTACGGTTTCCTACCATTCGTCACCACCTAACACCATGCCGAATGGGCGACAGAAGCTGCCGGCTCACTTTCGACATCGGCCAGTGCGGTGCTCCTTTCCTTGGCGCAGCTTCTTCCCGCTACTGCGTTCCGGAAGACACAGGGCTATGACAGAAAATCAAACACTAACCTGCAGAAACGACCATACACTCCCTCCTCTGTTGCGTGCACGAGACTGCAATTCAGCGATGAACCGGATGTGGGTGTGGGTGTACTGGTGCAAGAACGAATCCTTTGGACCTCCCTTTTTGAGAACGTGAGGTCTGTCCACTCCTTCCATCCCACCACTTGAGGACCACAGATGACGTAGTGTTCTGGCGGGAAAAAAGCCAGAACACTACGTCACTAGAATCAATGGGGGAAGCAACGGTAGTGGGGCCGAAAAGCAACGGTAGTGGGGCCGATGGGACCGAGGCGTCGGACGACCGTCTCACACAAGGTCGGCACGTGTCGGATTAAGTCGAATGGACGCTTCCAAGCTTGGAGAGACCGATCAGTAAACCACCCGCTGATGCATGTTACCTGCGATGCATTCTGGATCAAGTGCTTTCAATTCCTTCACTGCCCCTATCGCCAGCTCGATAGCTTCCGTGCGTATCAGGCCGGCTTAGCCGCAATGGTTGCTTTTGTAGCACATGCGTCATCTTCGAGCTCCATGGTAGTGTTGGTAAATGGTAATTAGGATGCTCCTCTGGGCTTGGTGTTCTCGTTCGCTATTGTGATTGACGCACGCAAGATCTAGACGGCTTGGTTCGGTTGTTTTAGTTCGACTGAGTGAGTATAGCCTTAATGGTTTGCGAGTAGGGAGATGGACGCAAATGCCGTTTAGGGTACTTGCGAAGTTCAATTGCGTGCTCTTACAAAAAGGTCGAGGGGCCACGAGGCTGTCATGATTGCATGCGCTTCGCGACGCCCAAAAGTCGGCATCGAGCCACCAAGGTATCCGCACTGCCAGATCACTACGTCATGGGACCGTTCTGGCATTTTAAAGCCAGAACGCTACGTCACTTGAGCGTTCTGGCTCTTTCTTCGCCAGACCACCAAGGTCGTGTACAGAGGTACACAGTGAAGTGGTAGCGACCCCACTAATGGCAGCGACTCCACTAGGCACACTGACACTGTAATGGTAGCGACTCCACTCATGGTAGCGACTCCACTCATGGCAGCGACTGCACCCACGGCAGGCAGCGACTCCACCTACCTTACGGCAACGACTCCGCAACCACCGCAGCACATCCCCAGACGGTTCAGTTGTGAACTCACCAGCCGCTCACAACTTTCGACCCGCAAGCAAAGCGCAAACATCATATGAAAGATACACGCCGTTTGATCCCACAGCTTGAGTGCGTTATTTGCAGCCGCGCTTGCTCATCGCAACAGGCACTGCAACGACACCAAAAAGATACTAGACACCTAAAGGTTTTATGCTGACGAAACACCCCAAGTTGGCGCTGCTGACTTTGATTGTGGATAGAAAACGGCTGTGGCTGAAAGGTCTGGGACGTTTACCACCTGCCCTTAGCAGCAACGCTTTGAGAGGCATGGTCAGATTTCTCCTGCTAAAAAGTATGACCATGCCCCTTGAAGGCAATCAACCTCTCGGATCGTGTTTGCTGGCTTTAGAGCGGCAGATTTATGATCTTTTGCTACGCAGTCTCTCAGTACTTCCATTCTATATAGAACGGTCTAGCGAGGTGCTCCTTTATTAGACCGTCGTCCCATCCACTCGCTGGTATCGTGTTCCACTGCGATACTTTTGCGTCTTATGATGGCGGTCTTTCGTGCGAGGCGGCTTTCCTTGTCTCCCATGCTAAAACAACGGTTCGCGCTGTCTGCGCGCTGACGAGCTTCCGCACCATAAAGGTATGAATGGTGTCTCAAGGTACATTCGCTAGTGGTCGGCGGCTGACAAAGGTTGCTGGGTTTTAGAAGGTCTACAGCGGCATACCCCAAGTCGACGTCAAATCCATCAAGATCAGCGGCGGTTCCGATCTCCATACCAGCAGAATGCTGGGCCTTATGGCGCTTTAAGAAGGTACCAAGCGGCTCTATCATCAGGTCGTGCAGCGTATACTTCGAGAGATCAGACTAGAGCAGCAGGAAAACAACTCGCAATTCGACTACGCCAAGTTCAAAACAGCCCTCACGCGGTAGAAGTTCTTGTGGGGGCAGCAAGGTTCTTTGCAATAGCGTCTCGAGACACTTGAGAGTTTCATGGTTAAGGGAGAGGGCCTATCTGACGAAGAGGTCCTTTGGGCGTTAAAGACATAGTAGTATCATCTGAGTGCTGTCTTTGCAATGGCTGACCTATCACCAAGGCCGGGCAGCTTACCATTGTCGATCTCTCCTGTCTCTGCATCACACTAGAAATGGCATGCCTCCTCTTCAACATCTGTCTTTCTCTCTTCTTGGAGCAGAAGTTGAATGCTGGTTGCGTCATGGCGCTCGACGAGGCACACAGGTATCTCAGGCAGTCGGGAACAGGCTTGGTGCTCATCAACTCGCTGTTGCGGGCGGCTCGCCTTCAACAATACCTCGGAGTTCAGATATTTATATCAAAGCAAGAACCTAAAATGTCGCCGAACTTTTGGGCTTGTGCACCATGACGATCGTCAACCGTTTTACGTCGCCCGATTGACTACGGACTCTACGCCGTCATCTCGCGAACAAAGACGACATTCTGGTGGATGAGGCGAATACAGCTTCATCCAAGCAGACAGGTGTTTTGATGGGCTTGTCCCAGAGGATCGTGGCTTTACGTACAGGGCAGGGTCTCGTATTTGCACCCAATGCGCTGATCGAGTGCTCGCAGGGCACCGGGCTCGACGGTCTTTGCCGGAATGCGAATGAGCCGACTGCCATCCAAATACGTTCTCGGCTCACAAGAGATGGGTGAAGGACGATGATGGCCGGGCAGAACGCGAAGATTTGGCTTGTATAGTTGGGTAACATTCTAGTCCGCCTTAGTGTCTGTTACGAAATCGAAGGGTCTTTCAGTTTCAATGGCTCTTTTCAGCCACGATCAGTTCTCGTACATCAGCTTACATTAGATCACCCGATCTACCTGAAGAATTCTCTCTCAGCCGCGCGCCATGCTTTATCATCAGAAGAGGCACCACAGAGATGATAGTCGCTACCACAGGAAAGACACTCGGCGCCATATTGAAGTCGAGAGACTCGAACATAACCCTACCGAATAATGAAAACTGTAGCGGAATCGTCCGTGCGAACCATTAAAGACTGGAAGCAGATAAGGGAGGTCCGATAATGAACCCGGTACCCTTCGACTTGGGGGTGACCAGGACCGATTTGCTGACTTGTTTCGTAAGTATGTGTCGATCGTAGAAGCGCGTAAGCGTGCTCAACGTCAGCCCGAGTCCAATTGCCACTAGAGGCAATATCCTCTGTCCACCGGACATGTTAAGCTGTTCGTACACAAGAGCAAACACGTCGGTGAAGGGTTAGATGAGCCCGAACGCTACTGCGCTTACCATGGACGCTACAAAGACGATAGGTTCGGTGAACAGAAGAGATATCGGTCGAACAAGATCGAGCTTTTCGTGTGTTTGCCTTCGGCCGTTGGACTCAGGCGAACGCTGGGCATATTCGACGCAGTTGATAGGGCTAGAACCCAACATGCGAGCGCTTGCCTGACGTGAGCTATTGCATCATGCGTATATATTCCGTCCGCACCGTTCATCAGTCTGCGGGTGATTGCTGCACTGCCTCCGGCCCCGCGTCTGTCTCCTCGCCCCCATCCCCTCTTGCGTGTCTAGTGAACCGGACTCCCAGCTTGCATAGTCCGGACGAGGCACGGATCCGAAGCCGTATGTGCCCGGAGTGGTCCCGCGGCTTGACCCAAGCGATTGCTCCCCCCTGTGCTGCTCTCTTGCGCTTCTGCTGTCTGATAGCGGGATGGGATGCACAGTGAGGCTGTGTATTGGCTTGGCCACGCCTTGCTGGCGGACGGTGCCCCACAGGTTCACATCCCGGCTGGCTGGGTCTGCCATCGCGCCTCTATCGATGCCATGAACGCCCTTATGTGTTTGTGTATGCGAAGCGAATCGCACTCAGGCGCAGGCTGGCCAAATATGCACATCAAGGATGGAAAAGTCGTGATTTCGACTGGCCAGATTGGTTGTCTAGGGGCTTGAAAGGTCTGGGACATCGGCGCGTAGGCGACAAGCTGTCCCTGGTTGTGCATCTGAGATACAGCGTGGCTGCGCCGTCTTCGACATTGTCCCCCATTATCGAGCATTCCCAATACTCGATCACGCATAAGCCTCGATCTCACTTGGGGTTCAATATGCGCGGAAACTTTGATACAGCGAGAGCGCTTCGCGACGTCCTTTCGCTGAACGCGAAGATAACTGCGTCCTACTCTCTGCGCCGTTCACTCACGACTGAGCTATGGCCCTGGGAGAGCTTTGTCCACGAGCACCTCAGCAGATGGACTCGCGTTGAGCTTCTCAAGATGGGGCCTGAACCCCGGCCAGATGACTTTGATATCGCAGTCTCTCAATCATATTTCACGAAAACAACCTGCAAACTTATGTGAGGATTGACGCACAGCAACCATGGCTATGAAGCCCGTGAGAGTTTCCTCTTTCGTAACAGTGCCTGCCATCTGCGATGGTGTCGAAACAAGATAAACCTCTAGCTGGCATGTCAGCGGATTCGTCCCCAAAACCTTTGAAGACGCCTTGTGGTCTCGTTCGGGGGACTTCGGGTCAGCTATTTTGAACTCGGAGGCATCATCTTCCCGCTTTTTCCTACATTTCGATTTGCATCGTCAACTCACACTGATGCCAACTAACAGTTATCAGAAGTTCACGAATAAACCGCCATTCTTCGTCGGTCCCAGAAAATGGTATCAAATTTATCTAAAATAAAGGAAGCTGCATCATGCTATGCTCTTCTAAGCCGTGCGTGTAGGAAGTCAGCTGTAGTTTGTCTCAATAAAGTTCTGGTTTTGAGTAATATCGACGGCCGCCTTCTCCCTTTATGCCTGATCCGCTGCTGATTCAAGCAAACTCGTGGCAATGAGGCCGATTCTGCCTTTCCATGCTTTATGACTCTCAGTATTTGCACTTAGCTATTGACAGGTGCTAGTCATCATCTCCTCAGGGCGCGAGGCATCGCTCAGCATGTTAACCAACATAGTGTATAAAAGATACACCTTGAAGAGGGATGGAACCAAGACGACATCTCAAGTGGGGAGAGGAGACGTACAGAATGGGTAGGATAAACGTGCAGCCTTGGCTGAGAACCATTCACGCGCATAATTTTTGACATGTCATCTGCTCGAACCCATAGCAGCGGCTAACTAACTATCGCGTATCAAGAGAACATTGACGTTCTGTCGGAGTAGTGTAGTTGAAATTATACACAAGCAGGCAATTACGTTAAAATATCATAACTCATGGTTACCAACGCGTCTCTGCTTTTGCTTGCGAACATGTCTCTGCCGGTACGTCTGTCTCATGCAAGATTTTGCGTCCCCCCAACGACTCGCGTCGTATCTTATGAGGTGGGCAATATCGCGAACGCGTGCCAGAAAGGGCTTTCCGCAGGGAGAAGCCGATGCGGCGTCCGGTGTCTGATAGCGTTGACTCTGCCTGATTAACGTGTAGATCTTGTTGTTCGGCCTGATGCGGCAGCATCACAGGGCCAGTCGTGCTCTTCGAGAGGAAATGTAGAGATTCTCTGCATTAGCCCGCGCAATTCTGTGCTCTACACACGGCATACCCCCGTGGGAAAATTCTGGCTTTGACCACAAAAAGGTGACCTCATCACCTTGCACCAACCAAAAGGGTGTATCGCGGTCACCCCCAGGATCATCTCCTACGAAAGATCGCGATGTTGGGACTACATAGTCGACAGCGAGGTCCGAAAACTTCTGTTCAATGCAGATGTCCACATAGACTCAGTCTCATCCGTTAGCGGGCTGCTGGTTTGGTCTTCCCATACACAGACTAAGTAACGCCGCTTTCCAAGTCCAGAGCAACACCTTTGCTTGCTAGATAAGCCATCCCACTAACGGCAATTGCTTCTTTAGTTTCTTCCCAACAGGACTTAGGATTCTGGGGTGGAAACGTCCTAACACCTGCGTGGAAACAGTGCTCGCATGGTCATAGCAGGCCAATGACCCTGTTATCCCGCAACGGCCAATATCGACGAGAACATACTGTGTGACCAAAGTCAGGCTCGTGGACGAATATTCCCGAACTTGTATGGCGAATCATGGATTTCCTGTACAAATCGCGAAATACCAGGACAGGTTTACGCAGAATCTCGGCAGATTTCTCGGAAGCGTTCGCACACCAGGAGACGTTATCGACAGTCTTGCTTTTCTAAAGGACAGTGGTTGGCTGTGTACTCTGCTGGGTAACGGGAGTCTCTGGGAGCATATGTTCCTGGCCCCAGACTGGCTTGATCCTCATTGTCTCGGCTTGAGCGAAATTGATAAGGACGGGACCTTGTTTGTTCCAAAAAGCGGCAGAGTGCCTAGGCACAGTCCGCAATGCGCTGCAAATGACATTTTCCAGAGAAAGCATTCGCGATGAACGATGGAGTCTGCCGATCCAAGGGATGAGAATCGGTTTCGCTTGATGGAAGGGCCCAGTCTTTCCGTCATACTGAACAGCGCGTGACAGATAAGCATGACATCTGCCTGCAGCGGAGTCGAAAACGGTTATTGCAACGAGAAGCTTCCTCACCCCTGATAGGAATATGCCTTTTCATGCCTGCCTGCCTGCATTGGATCCTTCGCAAGCAGCAAGCTTGGGTACGGTCTCAGTTCAGGAGACGCCCCGCTCTTAAAGCGCGTCGGACTTGATGGCGTCGACTGGCTGCACATTTTATGCCAAGCCGCTGGGCGGGAGACAGCCCTGGGGTGCACTCGGCGGCCTCGGTTGCCCTGTGCAGTCGCTGCTGAGCTTGGCCCAGCGATAATCTTTCCCACGTCCTGCGGGAGTAGCATGTACACTAGTGATTCAACTAAAGTACGGGCTGTGAACTAGCTGGTCTGCCGCGCTGCATGGTTTCATGCGGGCACGCATCGGACTCGATCTGGTTCCTCGGCATGGACCGCAAGATTACCCATTTGGGATAGTTGTTCTCCACTGGCAATGAGTCGGCCGCTTGATGCCGTAAACATGGGCCCCATCGCGCGTCGCGACCAACATCGTGTCGTACTACCAATGAGAGTGCGTCCTTCGACCACGAGTTTGCACGCCTAGCGTCATCTCAAGAAAGACTTCCTAGCTCGCAACAGGAACGCACCATTATTATGCGGGAGGAGTTGAAGTCGCACTACGTTCCCTCAACGTCACTTATCATCAACAATAACGAGCGAACGAAACGACTCATCAAGGAGCAGCACCTGAAGGACTACCAAGATCCATTCAGTGAGGTCAGCTTACCCCTAGGCGACCCTGTTAACAAGTGCAAGAAGAGTCTGAAGAGCATTCTTGTCCATATTATGGACCTGATTGAAGCGCGGCGGACGTACTCAGCAGTTCTGATTTAGCAAGATTTCAACGCATTCCGCAATTATACCTTACGCTCCAGTATAAGCATCAGATAGACACGCAGGAGGCCAAGAAGGGTGAGAGGCTCCTTGCATCTTTGCTGCAGGACTTTGGGCTAGAGCGACGAAAAGAAGGAAGACAAGGAAAGCGCAAAGCAGTCGTCCACAAAGTAATCAAAGGCGAGTAGGCAGGAAATGCCGGCGATGAGCACATACTCCTGTGTGTGACGAATGCAAGGTCCGAATATAGCCTTAACAAAACATCAAATAGTTAGGAGGCGCGACGAAGCCTGAAGCTGAGCATTCCCTCTACCCCCCTCGCAATGCATAGTGTACGGTATCCAGAAGTCTCATGGCCATGCGTGACTCTGACCGAATCAGTTACGAGATTCCCGCAGAGCCGATGCTATCCTAGGCTCCTCAATAGCCGTACTCCGTGTTCCTCAACCAGGCTCCATCCTGAAAGTTGACGTGAGAATGCGTGCAATCGGCCTGCCTTCTGATGCTGTAGCACCACTTGATTGCTTGCAACTGTCATGCTTTGACGCCGACTTCTGGTGATCCCCCACCCCTTGCGTCCGTATGTTCTCGTCTTCTCCTTGGCAAGACTTACAGGCAAAAAGGTTGGGCATTGCGGAATGACGTGTTCTTCGTCTTTCTTGCGACTGATCTTGCAGTCCTTCCGGGTCTTATATATCATGAGCGATCGCAGGCTAAGATTGTAAGCTTACAATAGCTTTGGTCGATGTGAGCATATGACTGTGTTTTGCTGCCACTTGTCTTCCGTATTTATAGCCACTCAAACGACTGTAGCAGAGGGAGGCGCCCGTTCAGAAGCGGTGCGGGATTGGCTCACCTTGGGGCCCTCTTTCGACGTGTGTCGAGGGCCAACAGCGCTGCGCGGCCACCAGCACATGAGAAATGCCTCGAACAAGGTGTCAATTCACAATTGGAGAAAGCGGGACAATGACTCAGAGTAAACACTGAAGAGGGTGATCTGTGGGATGATACGAAAGGTTGTCCCCTGCTGTCTCGACATTGGTTCAATGCGGCAACGGTTATCTCCTTACAGGGCAAATGGCGAGTTTGAATTTGCGGCTCCCGACGTACGACCAAATCCATCTTAACCTAGCTTGTGCCACATGGTTCTCACCGAAAATATCATACTCCCAGCCACTCTAGGAACAAGGCCAGCGGCCGACTTGGCCTTGACATTCTGTCTTTCCACTTGCTTCAGCACCTCCTTCTCGGCAAAAGACGCGGTCTCAGATATTGACTTTCCAATCACCTGCTGAACGCTGTCAAAGTCTTCAGAAGTTCGCCTCACATCTGGCTTAGAAGCGTGGCGACTTCATCAGCCGTCTTTTTCGAATACGGGCTAATTAATTTCAGGGCGAGAATCAGGGACCCAAGTTGCAGACGCATGCAGTCACATCTCAAATTTCTGCACTTTGATCCATCACCGAACGGGCCGCCTATAGCTTGCCGACGGTCCAGGCTAGCCAGTAGTACGTCAAGATAATCGCACACGAGCGTGAGAAAGGTGTTGGTCATGTCCTTCCCAGCTTGGAGTATGCTGTCTTAAACGGTGCGTCAGTCAACGGTATGTCGGACACAAGGAACCCCGCTTACCTTCCGTGCCTGGCGGAAGCATGGCTGCCTCGGTCATGCCATCGCGTTCGAACACGCCTCAAGCCAGGCTTTGCGCCATATAAGAGCTACCGAATGCAAAGTTCTTTACAACGTGGTTGAAAACACTAAGCAGATCGAATTCCCAGGCAATCCACAATCAATCGACTTCGCTTCCCTTTTTATTGACTTTCATGCTGTGCCAGCTCAACCAACCCGTCAGCCATGGCACGACGATGTGCGTGATATCGAACTTGTTTGTGAACACGGCGAGGTCTCTCAGTCCTCCAAGGCTGAGAATCGCAGGGATACAGTCGAAGCGCAGGTGAATGATATACATGACTATCAAAACCGCCTGAGTGGCATCCTCTGTGTAATCCAGTGTAGTTGTCTTTACGCGATGTCTCCTCGGCCTTCTGCAAATGGGCCTGACAGCAAGGTTGCCCACACCTTGGACGCCCGTCGCAGTGCGTCTGGCTTATAAACCCACCATCTCACGCGTGGCGTTCTACGAACGGGACAAATCACGCCCCGGGGATGAAACGTTCAGAGCCCAACGATCGAAACGACCGCCAGCGACAAAGATGTGCGCCTCCCTCACGCAGTTGCGCAGGTCCGGATTCTCGATGAAGCTTCGGGTAAGGAGCCGTATTGCGTTGCGGAGGCAGACGGAGTTCAGCAGCGGTCGAAAAGAGCATGGCGTCCAGTGAATTGTTCGTTTTTGACGTGCGTGGTGATATCGCCATGGTCGTATTTGAAGGCCATGTCGGTCGCTGAGTGACTGGTGTTCAGTTCGGCCCTGGTCAAGTTTGTACTGTTTGATGTTAGCAGGACGGAGTTGCGCAGGGAACGTTGCTGGAACTTACAGTGACGTGACTTAAGAGCTGAGTTATTTCCCACAACATGGATAGGCTGGCAGTTTTAATGAGAAAAAGCCTGCCTGGATATCAACTACTCCACGCTTTCACAGAGGCGCCCAATCAGTTACCGAAAGTGCGACTTCACCATGTCACAGCGCAGCAACCCGGAGGTTCTGGCGGGAACCACGTTGCGGCGGGGGCTGCTTTCGACGACGAAGTGGCATTCTTTGCTTCCCGGCAAGCTGCCCTATTGCCACTGCAACCTACATTGCTTCTTCAAACCTGCCATGCCGTCTCAGGTGACGCCTCACTCTTGGACACCTTGCCTGGAGACCGCCGTCGGGCTAGACGCGCCGAGCAGAGCTGGCAGGGGCCTGCTGATAAATTGTCAATCTACTGTTTCCTATCTCTGTATTACGGCAAAGGGTACTGTTCGTTAAGTCGCATCGCATGCCGCAATTTTCCCCGGGAGGCCACATGCCTCGGCAAGCAGTGGAAAGAGATTCGCTTCGGTCAAGGTACATGGACTTGCTGGTAGAGTGCCCCCCTCCCCGTGCACTTTCTCGCCAACTGATGTAGCGTATAACATTTCGAGCCATGACCAGATGGCGAGCGGCTCTAGGGGCGTAGCCCGGGGCTCTAAGGCTGCCTACAAGTTCCCCCTAGCCGATGAGGCAAACTGCAACGGATATGCGTGCTAGAAAAGCTGCCTGTGTTGTGTAGAGGGTATTGATGTCTCTTTTCAGTCCCATTGTGCGGTGCTGCGCCGCGCTCTCGCGACGGCCGCGACCTGCCTCGGCCGAGAACATTCCCGCAATAGAAGCGCCAGCAACTGGCCCCGGGACGGAGTCATTGTGTCTGTTTATGACTGCGGAGCAAGCATTCTTGTTGGCATTATCAAAAGCTACTAACCCATCTCGCCCTGCCCCGCTTCAACTGGGAGTTCGCTCCGTAAGGCTAGAAATGTTGCTGGGTTAGGCATTCTCCCGTGCCGGTGACCGTCCCGAGCCTGGTGCCAAATAGTAACCGCGTTGCTTTCAGCCCAGGTACCACCTCGTACCTCGCAGATCGGCGCTGTCCTATTTGACCGCTGCACCCGCTCCACTGTCGCAGTTGGTCTCTGCTGCTGAGACCCAAAGATCTCGCCCCGTCTCGCCCACGACCAAGCGGGACATATTGCATACGGACCCATGCAACTTTCGACCAGGTGCGCCATTACGCCTGCGAACACCTCCGCATGTAACGGTTTTTCACCATCCCGTCCCGTCCAGCGCGTATCTGGTACCCGTCAACCCGCAAGTTATGGACCCCACGCTCATTAAGAATCCCCCCCCCCCCCCCCCCAAAAAAAAAAAAAAAAAAAAAAAAAAAAAAAAAAAAAAGAAACAAAAACGTGAAGGTGCATGACTAGCCCGAAGTCGGGGACCTTCACGAGGCGGTTGAGGGTTTGCGTACAGAACCCATGACAGCGAACGAGAACACCAAGAAGTATCGCGTTGCCGCCCCGACTTGGACGGAGCATGCCACACCCCCACACCCAACGAGTGTTCCGAAACCAAGCTCTGCGTGAGATTGTTGTGAAAACCGGATATCCCATGGAGCTCGCTGTATAAATGGGAATAAGAGGCAGCGTCACGAGTTCTAGGCCGCGATTGGAGCGCTCATTTGCGATTGGACATGTGCTTCTCGAAGCACTGCCGGAAAGCAACGCGCCCAATCACGCAGCCTTCCAACGGTCTTTGAAGCCCTGGTGATAAGCGTCCTGGAAGCTAGGGCATCTCCCAACTGTTGGCTACCCACCGCCCTCGCCGCAGCGCAGTCAGTTTGCAGGCATCTGCCGCAATCAATTCTAAGGCAAGAGCCGATCAACAAGCCCTTGTATGAGACTCACTTGTGACGCTCTTGTCTGGACAAGTATGTTTGCGCGCGAACTGACTTCCTTGTAATGGTAGTGTTCTATGTACCGAGACGCGCTTGCGGGAGCGTGAGATTTATTTTGATTAGGTGGACTTGGCTGATGCGACCTAGATGAGTTTGTATTGAATACAAGGAGATTATTGGAGTTTCGCTCTGGCTGATGCCTCTACTGATGTGACCGCTTTAGTATTGAGTAAAACGGCGACAAAAGGCGGAATACGGCTGGGGATGAACACTATGTGGCTATTCGGTGGGCTTGCACTGAACTATAGTATACTCTGCACATACTGATCAGGAATCACTCCCCACTAGAACCACTCACTAAGCGCAGAGGATTAAGCCATTCTGAGTTCCGCCTGGCAGCCAAAGGTTCTCATCATGTGAAGCAATTTTTCACAGGAGAACACCTAAACATTTGTGTTCCATAGGAGCCGCACATGCGCTATGCGGACTGATTCTGGTCTTTGATAACCAACATGACAGACGTACGTTTTGTTGCGTCTTTGTTGCTCGCAGCGAGCATCCTGCAAACTGTTGAAAAGAGATATCAAATGCGTAGGAGTCGAACTGCGCAAATTCAGATGGTTCCTTATTGCAGATGGTGTTGTGATATGTCATGAATTGCCGATATAGGCGTTGGGATCTCCGCATTGAATGCTGATGCCAGTGCACGTAGGCAAGGCGTGCGAGAGAGATCGTCGTACATGTGATATAGGCCAATATATAGTTCATTGGTCCCAAAGTGGTGAGGTTGGAAAGTATCTTGCCATTGTTCCATTGAAGATAAGTTGCGACGTAAGGACAGTGTTAAGTGATGGCAGCTGTAATGAAGTAGGCATCTCATTTGCCCAACGGTGCCCAGAAATGTGCGGAAGCCTTAAATTCTAAGCCTCTCGCTCGAGCTGCTACACCGCGGCAGACGGCGCAAGCAGGGCCCTACCCCGGACGCCGTCACGTTTACTGGGGGAAAAGCCCCTCTGAAGGCATGCAGCATACACATCGGCAACGGTCGGGCAAGGCATGGCATAGCGCACGGCTTGCTCGTGAACACAGGCGGAGGTACTCCGCCTTTTTTTTGGTCGAAGCACTGCGGATTAGTGCCACGGCAAGAATACGTGGAGTCACCGACTGGCACAGACCTTGTGGTCCCTGGTCCCTAGTCGTCGGCTGTCGACGCGTTGGTTCCCACTCTTTAAGCTACTAGCTTTTGTTGATTGAGTCGCAAACCTGTCGATCACATGAAAAACATTTTTGATAAGGGTACATCTCAGATGGCCAAGCGGCGGAGTGGACACGTGAAGCAAAACGGTCGAAGCAGAAAGGAACCCGGCAGAGGAGACAGGGAAAGGAGGGCAGAGAGATGAGTTGGCGTTCCGCCGACCCCATGGTGCGAGCCTCACCGGTGGGTAAACCCCCTTCATACCCCATGGGTTAGCCATAGAGGTTACGCTCCCTCCACATGTTTCCCCGTCAGAGTCATACGGCAGTCAACAGGGTCCGCCTCTAGGCGGCAAACTGCGAAGAAGAAAAGTTAGAAGGGAAGAAGGATGAGGAAGCCATTCCCGATGTAGTTCCCAATTTGGGAGCATCAGTAAGGTCCCTGTTTTTCGCTGCAGGGCAAGCACCCATCAGACGCGAAGATGCAAATAGCTCTTTAATTCCTAGATAGCGTCGGCCTGCAAACAGAGCCAAGGAGCTTTAACTCCTCAGCTTTGATCGATAATGAGCCCACGATCGCGTTCCGCCGCCGCTTTTCCATATCCAATATGTTGTCATCGCAGAGGTTCGCAAAACTGGCTACGAGCGCCGGCCGTGTGGCGGATCCCTTACGTAAAGACGGGATTCGAGTCGGGGTTCGGGATCTGTGCCTCGAGCCCGGGCCCGGCCGACAGCGGCCTCGCACTTGGCGTCAACCTTGCTTGCACACCTTGATAGCTTGAGGTCAGATCTACCGTCTTGCACGTATTTCCGCACGGACCTGCCGATTCTTGACGCCTACGCTCTGCCTCGATTGCCTTGTTGGCCGAGAGCTGAGTGCATCGGCCACTCAGGAGCCGCAGAAGGCGTACGATCTTGTACGGCTGTACGGATACCATTTACCGAACTGGCGAGGCTTACGTCCCCAGTACCGAATCGACTTCTTGATTATCCTAGTCCTTGAAAAGGGTCCTTATGCATCCCAAAGTCGGATCGGAATGAAGCTCTTGTGTCATGATGGTTTCGTTCTAGAACATGCACCTGGTGCACCCGAGACATTGGGACTATCTCGTCGCTAACACCTATGGATCTGGACGATCCTGTCGTTGAGATGACCCCAAAGCGGCGATTACGCAGCTAGAACCAAATGCATGTGTCGTTCGCTGTTCGGGCCAGTTCCCCGCACCTCGGCCTTCATAGCTTCGGGGTTGCATGTTGCTGTCTCCTTTGAGGGCTCCCACTCATTGGGCTGACAAACGGAGAAAAACGCCCATAGCGCGTCCCAAAAAACACTTAGAAAATCCTAATTCAGCGCATGCCTTATTAATCTGCTCTCCCTCTTCTCCTCTGTCTGCAGAAGCTGTAGCTTGAGCTGCTCGCGTCCAGCAAGCTTCCGAAGCACCTGCTCTCGCAGGCCCACTGTCGTCTCTATTAGGACTGCGCCCTGTGATCTCTTTCCTTTCTTTCTTCCCTTCTAACTTTTCTTCCGCAGTTTGCCGCCTGGAAGCGCACCTTGTTGACTGCCGTATGACTCCGACGGGGAAACATGTGGAGGGAGCGTAGCCTCTCAAGGTCAAACATTACGATACTTTAGAGCATCATGCACGTCTGGAGTACATTGTGATCACCATACCTAGACGAATGTCTCACCCTTAGGTATCTTCGCCTATTGCACGCGAAATCTCCTGGCGATAGGATGCGAGACCATACTTTCATGCGACCGTGTTTCATAATCCTCAACATCTGCATGGATTCCTCCACAACGAGTCGTCGTTGCGGTGATAACCTGCCTCCTCCCGTGAAGAGTAAGACCGTTGTGATTGGCATTCATTTTGAAACCACGTAAGTAACCTAACAGGCCTTGAGTAAGTGAGGCCTGTCTGATATTTTGGGTCTGATGGCAGCTTCTCTGGGGTGAGTTGTGCATTTGCGGGGCAACTACAGAACAAGCCTGAACTCGGACACTGAGAAAACGCCGTCTACAAATACTCCAAGGCTCGAATGAGGCGTTCTGCAAGAGTTGTCGGCATTCTAGACTTTCATCCTTCAGGCGACACAGTTCTGTTCTTTGGCTCCAGACCTAAGCCGCAGCGTTAGCCACCTTTTATGACATGCAACTTCGCCCCGATATCAAGGTCGGTTGCTTGAACTTTGCTCAAATGTTGAGCCATGTTGACGGGTGCATGGACTTAGGCTGGGGATCACTTCATGGTCTGCGACGCTATAGGGGGCACCGTCGATTTCATTTCTTACGAGACCGTGGGTACAGATCCTATGGTTGCGAAAGAAGCTGCCAAAGGCGACAGCAGGCTCTGCGGATGTCTCTCCCTCAACCAGGCATTTGCGGATATGATGAGACGCAAGGTTGGTCCTCACATGTGAATTTAATGCCAGTGACGAAACCCGAAGGCTACTCCACAACGACCGGAAACATAGTATTAAAAAGCAGTTTTGCTAGGACAGAGATTGGGTTGTTACGCTTCCGTACAAGTGTCGCTCAGCTGTCGATTAAAACATCATATCGCGAAAGCCCGTGCTGATTCTTAGCAAGTCGGACTTGGAGCTGGTAATTTGTCAAGTTGTTAGACAAATCAAGGAGTCGAGGAGCTCATGAACAAGTAGATGCACCAGCTCAATCAGAAGTATGCGAAGTAGCCAAAGGCACGCAAACTATGAATCTTCTACTCGCTGGTTAACATGACTAACCGACGTAGCGTTGGGGGCTTTGGTCGATGCGCGTACCTTCACAATCGCCTTGCTCAGAGCATTATTCATGATATCATAGAGGTCCTACAGGCTCAGGGATCCAGACAGTGAGCGCCAAGGTTGCATGACACTTTTGAGGATGACGTTTGTAGATGGAGTGCTATTTGTTGTGGTGCCGTCCACAGCTCAACAGTGCCTGGGAGTTCTCGTTTCGAATTGCTCGGGTTAGCAACGGAACGGGGTTTTCTCAAGTTTTCAACCCAGACGTCCAGCTAATGAACGACAGATTCCGGAACAAAAGAGAGGGGTAGTGATTTACAGACAACCAGGTTAGGTAGTATTTGAAATAGGTGAGATACCGCCAGATGTCGTGCTGTGCTGATCTGATGTTCGCACCACAAGGAGCTGATGTCAGCCAGACTACTCCCTCTATTCATGGCTACTACCGCCCATACTAGAAGCCCCGTGATAAAATTATCGGAACGCTCTATTACTTCGCCGCGTTACGCATTACCGGTCGCACGGACGAAACAGTCGAGCCTCTTTGCACCATTCAGTGGAGCAAGCGGATTGACTTTGAGAGCCTGCCGAAGTTCACTAATCCGGCGGAAAAGGTTTCCAATTGCCTTGAGTGGGTTATGGAAATGACATATGACGGTACAAGTCTTTATTTCACAATTTGGCATAACGAAAAGCGGATGGGCGCCAAAAATGTTTAAGTAGTGTTCAAGAAGAGCGACGGGAGCGGATTTTCTCCCCTTGAGTAGAACAGAATAGATACGCTTTCTGTTTACAAATAATGTCGAAAGATCGGCAAAACACTGCTACAGTGAAGCGCGTCTTTCTCTTCACTCACAAAAACGCGTCGTTTCATGCCATGAAATCGTCTCTCAGTTGGAAGACGGCGATCGCAACAAAGCACACCACCGATTCGACGATTGGTCAAGCAAGATTGGCCTGTATCCAGTTGGTCCTCAAATTGGAATGGACTCTTGGGTTTCCAGATGACCATCAAAAGACGCAACAGACGGGCGCACATATTTGAATGGTCTAGTCTTTTGGTTTCCTGTCCTAGAATCTCTTCTCACCCCCATCGTCATGAGTTACATATGGGCAAGAGTTGCTCTGCCTGGCTGCGCCTTTAGTGCTCAGTCACACTGAAGCATAGGCAGCAATGCATGTGAATACATGAGCTTCCGCGACACAGCATTGGTTGAATGTAGGGTGATGAGACGTGGGCATGATACCCGTCGGACTGATGCTGCGATTGACGGCGGGTCTTTATTTGAGGTTCCTTTTTGAGGTGTTGTGCAAAATCAGCAAGATTCCAGACAGGGCAATATTTCGGATTCAAAGAGGGAGATGGGTGGTCCGATGACGCGGGATGTCATATGTGTGACGTGCACACCATCATGCACTCCAGACGAGAAGCTGAAAAGATCGTCGACGTAAGTCACATTGAAGTCATAAAATAGCCGTCGCAGAACTGTTTCCCGTCTACACAGTAGTGAAGCCATTCCATCATTAATCATACCATAGCCAGTCCAGACATGCACTCCACAACTGCCTGATAACGTCCATGCCTTTCCCCGGGCGGACTCCACCAGGGGATATCTCTGCAGTCCAATACACGTCCATCATATCATACATTTTGCGATCTGTGATTGAACTTCCAACTCAAACCTCATAGGACAGCAGCTCGTCGAGTTCTTCTTTGCGGTTCGAAATGTCGTCAATTTTGTTGGTCAGCTTTTCGGCGAGTTCCTACACGTGCCGAACTGTCACTCCCAACCTTTCGTAGCTCTGTCTCGCCTCTTTCAAAGCCGGCGTCTTCTGTTTCTGGTACCCTACAAGGTCCTGCACAGCCCAGCTAGAGATATCAGCTGACGCATTCGAATAGACAGCCGTCAGAACGGCCAAGACAGCCACAGCGTCGTTTCGTACGGGCTCAACCCTTTCTATCCGGCTTTCATACATCTTGTGGAGTCGATCTCCCATCGACTTCTTCAGCCTGCGGTACGTTTCTACGACGGACCAGGAGCTTTGGTTGCTTTCGTCATGACTGGGTTCAGGTGAGTTCGGCTCGGATGATGTCTCGCTGGTATCGTCGGGGATCAAGGTATCCCAGTCCAATCCATCTTCCTCTTGCCTAGGCAAATCGAGATAGTCCGCCATCACAAACCGCCACAGCATGGTGGGAGTCTTTGCTGGCAGAGGCCGCTGTGCGAGAATGTGAAGAACGCAGGCGAATGTAATCACTCCTGAATCTGCTGCACCGAGTTGCACGGGACAGGCGCAAGTGAAAACACCATGGCTGGACAGGCGAAGACTATCCTCAAAGTATTGCTGACGCAATCCCGATAGGACATATTTAGCCTCCTTGAGGTGCCAATCTGAAGGAGAGGAGTCGTAGAAGTCGATAGTCGCCAGTGTGTTGTTTCTTGGCTGCATGACCGCTAGAGCCCAATGCTGACCGTTGTCCAACGACAATGGGAGGATGAGAAGCTTTTCTGCGGTGATTGCCTCCCGAATTTTCGTCTGCGGAATGTAGTTGTCCTTTAGCATGGCTTGGGTCTCTGACGAGCGTATCACAAGCGCACATTGGCTACAGGCCTGACTCGGCTTTTCCAGTGCAGCATCCAACACCTTTGATGGCAGCGTCGCGTCTTCGTCAAGCATGGTGTCGATAGTCTCGTCGAGTTCCTTGTCTGCAAACTCCAGCCGGGGCCTCTTGGTCGGAGTAGGGCACGAAGAGCCACTGATGCTGTGTTTGCCCTTCGAATTGGCACAGCTCAAGAACGAGAGTCCGCCAGCGTGACTTGATTCCGGACTCATGACTGCTGAGACACGAATGGCCCGGTTTTCGTATTTTGAGGGTTCAGGGTTGGTATCGAAATCGTAGTGTTGGCTCAGACCTTGTTCTTGACCAGAGCCTCCGTCAAAACGACCAAATCGGCCAAGGTGGCAGGTCGGAATTGTCAGGGGTTTGCAGCTCTGCTTCGGGAGCAGCCTTCTGGGTGCTTTGGACACAGCTGTCTGGTTGTGATAGGTGGCTGACCGATATGTCTGGCAAATTGGTAGATGCAGCAGATGGAGCACGGGATGCCTCGGGCTCTGGCGTGAGTGGTATGGTTGATGTGACGGAGGTCGGGTTGGAGCCGAATTGGGGGTCGTGTCCGAGACGGTCTAGAATTCGTCAGCGGGAGCTTCTCGGAACCGTTTGAAAGCTGCCGCAGCCTCGACGCCGCCCTGGAGGACGAGGGTGTTGAAGGCGTCGACGGGATGGGCAGCCAAAACCTCAGGTTCTTGCAGATGGGAGGAAACGGGTCGACGCACTCGGAGAGAAACGAAAACGAGCGGACAAGAAAATTCTGAACGAGAGGGAGACATACCTGTGTACAAGGATATCGGCGGCTCCGATGATATCAATGCCGACGATTTCGCAGGGTTCCATACCCGTGGAAGAGAATATCGATTGGAGTGTCGTTCGTCGGAGCCGAATGCCACTGGGATGCGGTGGAGTGAAGCCAGCCTGGCTCGGACGTTCGAAACAAAGGCAGGGACGTCCAATGATGAAGCCCGAGCTCGGAAAGAAGGCGACGCTGTCCAGCGCATCCCATCTCTAGTTGGAAAGAGTGGTCGGGGTTCAAGACTGCACCTGCGGAGTTCCATTGGGTGCGACGTTGGTGGTTAAGAGCGTCCAGAGCGTCAAGAGCGTCAAGAGCGTCAAGAGCGTCAAGAGCGTTGGGTGGGACGGTAATTGGGGCGACATCGTGATGTGTGACTGTCCTGACACGGGCAGGTGCGTTGGGTTGGGTAAGGTAGATCCACCCCAGGAAATGTCCCCATTCCATTGGGGACTTTTCTTCTTGCCCAGGCGGGCGGGCGAAGTCAGAGGGAAACCACGACATTTCGCTGCTTCCATTTAAACCGACGCGTCGACGAGGACGGGACCCTCGCACGTGGACACAGCTGAGGTGCGAGAGGAAGTGGCGACGACACACTGAACCAACCATTCGTCACCACCTCTTTCTGTGGGCAGTCACAGTCACCCACCCACCCGCCGTCACCTGCCCTTGCCTGAGGTGGTTATCGTCATCTCTTCCCCTCCCGACCCTGTGGGCCCGAGTGCTCACATCGGTGCACTGATGGGACGCATGCAGTGTAGTCACATGTGGGAGCCACTTCCTCAACATAACCCTCACGTCCCAACCCACTCTTCACCAGGCGCCTCTGGTAGCCTCAAAACCATCAAAAAGAAAGGAAAGAAAAGAAAAACAAGGCCTCTGGTAGCCTCATGTGCGCTGGCCCAATGAAGGAGATGAGCCTGCGTTGATTAGTCGTCAGATTGCAGTGTGGGGTTTTGGGTCGGATTCATCACCGGATGCTTACATAATCAATCGGCCCCCTTGGTGGTGCTCAGCGTCAGAGAGCGAAGCCTTTCGTGCTTCTTCCATCACCCCGATAACACCCATCCGGCCACATCGGACTACTCCTTTCTCAAAACTATCAGTACCAGCGAGCGTCTGAAATTTTGTCGCAGTGCCAGAGGCTGTCGTCGTGACACAATCAGCTCCATGTTAATCGTCACGGAGATCGGAAGCCCGGCCGTGATAATCAAGTGTCAGGAACATGAGCGAGTCCAAAACCGAGCGAGCCAGAGGGATCGCTGGGCGGATTCAAAATCGTGTTTTTCGCCGTCAGTTGGGCCTGGAATCCGTCGATTCGACGCCTAGCACGCCGGAGGGGGGATAGAAGCAAAATTCGCTGCCTCTTGCGGCTTGCCAAGAACATTTGTCGGCCTCCACGTCAAGGCCGTCAATATTTCGACACGCGCGCATCATTCCCGACCCTTTGATCATTTTTCGTTTCGACCTGCACTCGGCTTCACGGAAGTTTACGCCCTGAAATTGACAGACACGCCCCATCAGAATACCAGGGGTTATAAAGGGCACTGACGACTTCGACTGACGACTCCAACAGTTCACATGAAATCCGCACGACAGGGTCCATGCCGAATCCCCAATGCCAACCCGCATAAAATTTCCAGTCGCACCTTCCACGGAGATAATCATGCACGACAGCCCCTTGGTAGTCTCAATACCTGCTGTGCGGATACGAGTCCCAGAGCCACGGAGAGATTCATCCAATCCAGCATCGTCCCTGTCTTTGGCTACATACTCTCGTGAACAATGGCTAGCAAATTGCCTTGAATCTTCGAATGTCCTGGAATGTCTGAAGAGCAGCTGCGGCTCGATCGTCTTCGGCGTTCTCTCTCTGAACTACAAGCAACAGTACGCAAACGACTGTATCGCACCAAACCACCAGTCAAGCTTACCCAGACTGCAGCAGGACCTTTCCTTTCTCCTTCAACAGAACTCAGGGCCCAGACGAGTCCACATTGATTACCGCCTGGATCCAGCCACAATGTGACCATCTGAATGTTGCTAGACTTCCCTAAGCAGGCTCCTGCGATCACAAAGCAACAAAGACAGATTGCGGATGCCCTGATGTTTTCACTCAACTACAATCTTCAAGCAACATGACGTACAAAGACGATTCGCAGAAATTTTCGTTAGCTGTGTCCACGTCATAAGAGGTGTTCAGCTACCACGTTAAACCCTCTGTCGATAATGACAATGGAAAAGTCTCTTTAGAACGGTGAGGGTGATCGATATTTCTAAGCGATTGTCTGGCTTGACATTTCTCGATCACATCAATCCCGTGATCCTCGACCCAAAGGTGCATATCACCGTCGCGATGACTGCAGAAGGGGATGCATGCCACCTGCCCAAGAAGAGTCAACAGGACGCGATGGGTTCGGACTGAGCACTCAGCGCCCTAGTCGTAAATTGTTACCAATGCCAAATCTGATAACCGAAGAGTTCTATGCATCATACAATACGCAAGAATGAGAAGACCTTAGTTCATTCACCGCCGTAGACGTTATTTGCCACCTGCTCTGTTCGCAAATTTTCTTCGTTAATTTACCATTTACCAAACCCAGAGAATTGAAGCGCAGGGAGAAATATGCTGCGAATGCCAGCTGCCAGTCATGCAGACATCCGTTGAAAAGCGTCTCAAGGGCTAAGCTGCTCCTGATTCTTCGAAGGTCCCTACTCCCGTTGGGTACGCAACTTGAAATGACGGTAGTGTTCCGTGCTTTTTCCTACATCTGGTCTTTAAAACTTCCTGAACTTCTTTCGCTCGTGAAGGTTTCAAACCAAGAAGAGAGTTTCTAGTGCCTTTGAGTAATAGATGGGGCGCCGTCGAGCTGGTATGACTAGGATTCGCCATTCTTTGCTGTTGAGTGCATTGAATACGTCAGGCCAGCACGTATTGGACAATTCAGAAGGTCAGAACGTTCCAGTAGTGCTTTTCGCTCACTGAGACTTGGGACTCGAAGCGAGGTTCGAAATAATTTTCACTACCAGACGTCGGGGGTACATGCATCCAAGCAGGCAAAAGACTGCGATATCTGCGCGCGATTCTCTCAAGGGTTTTGGCCGTTGTGCCGTCTCTATTTAGTGACGTAACGGGCCGCGTTGAGGAGCGATCTCCCGGCTCGACGGGCATTGTCAGTAAACTCCAATATAGTTGGGATTTCGCCACGAGGAAACTGACCGGTTGGTCCCGGGGGGTAGTCGGGTGTATACGAATCTCAGGCAGCAGTGCTTCTACATCAAAGCGAATAATTTAAATGACTACGTGGGTTGTCTAACGATTCCTTTGCATCTGCGCCGATGGCATACTATGCATGCACAAAGACACGTGTGCTTCGTCATCGCCGGATCTGCTCATCTCCGCATCTGGCATTGAGGCCAAAGATTTATCTGCTTCGGGTATTCAAGAAGCAGGAACTAAGACTTTTCTAGATAGAAGTTCCAGCAATAATACGCACCATGAGACACACAGTTCGTGCACCATTGTGTCTTGCAAATGGGGGGCGAAACAAAATAAATTAGTTCATCAGGAGATCTTGGGAATGCGTCTGCTTGACATACCTGCGAACGTGATAAGGCTACGTAGATGTCCGGCTAAAATCGTGAGCACTCTATTTGAATGAAATTTATGAGTAATGATGGCGCTTGAAATATATTGGAGTTCGTCCTCCCTCACAGCCTGGTGGGATGCGCTTTTGACCAAGACACTATCAGCATCATTTCGACTCCAGACAGGGTCGCATTGGCGAGACAACCATGTCCTCTTCGTATAGAGAGCCGTACAATCTTCAAGGCACATGAGTCTGGTTGTCGCAGACATCGTCGCCAGATTTTGATCCCTTGCAAGTTTCGGTGACCTGGTTCGCCGCTCAGGGTAGCCGCGCCTCCCTTCCGGAAGCAACATTGAGCGACAACATGAATGATCGTCGCGCGCGATGCCTATTTTATTTCTACTGTGCCTTCGTTCTCCTCTTTGGTGATGCCTCGTGGAAGGTTGACGTTTATGGAACGCTGGGACCCGCACTTGAAGTTGGCGCACCCCTCGGTCTGCTCTTGCGTTTGAATCCTTGTTACCGTTCTTAACTAAGCATGAGCAGCTGCTTTGATACCCACTATTCATTGTGGTTCCCCCTTATTCATTTGCCTCTTGAGGCGAGAGCTTTTGTTTCGCATCAGGCGGTGTCCAGACGCAATGAGGGGCCTGTTTCCTCGCTAGAAAGACTATGTATCTGCAAGACGGACAGTTGGGTCTGCGTTGAGTGCACTGAAAGAGATGTTGGGCTTGAGTATTGGGTATTGAATGTTTGCTAGGAACTGCCGCAGCCATCGTAAAGGAAGATTTTTAGGCTTCTTCGGGGGAGTGATGGTGGGTCATGCAGTCAGCCGGCTTCTCTGACAGCCACCAGCTGTGAAGCTCGTGACAAGTCTGGTAACTCTTTAGGAATGGATACTTTTGTGATCGTATGGAAATTTAATATGAAAGGGACGACAGAAGACATCGCCATGACTGGTCGGAAGCGCCCTTGCTTCTAGTTGCGGCGTTCAAACGAGTAGGTAATTGCACATTGTCGTGGCCTAGATAGTCCTTGAGAGTACTACAGACTGTAGTAATGTAAACAAGACTTTTGTCAATCAAATCTCTCTTAATGAGCACTGTTTGTGCCCCCGTTAAGGCTGCGCGCCGTGTTATTGGAGTAACAACGCAGGTACAACGCATCTCAATTACCGAATATATCATGAACGCATCTCACCTCGCAGGCTGGCTCCCTTATGTCGTGAGAGCCAGTAGCTTTTGGTTGATAATAATTGACCATACCAACATTGCACGCGACCAAGAAGATGAACAGCTGAGGGGATTTAATGACATCCCACGTGCAGTAAACGTTTTGTGTTGCTGAGGCAAATGAGAGCCAAACTCTTGAGCCTTTCTCGAATCCAAAGATGTTTCCAAGATCCATTTGTGACAGGGCCACAAAAGACGTAGTTTACGTCGCCAGAAGACGTTATACAGAAAGCGCTTGAAGAGGAAGAGCTGGAGGGATCCTCATCTGCCGTGTCAGCACCTACTCTACTGAACAAAGAATGGCGACTCTCCGACCTCTAACAGGGTCAAATAGCCGGGAATTGTTGGCATTTTGTTCATGTTGGCTTCGTGTCAGCAGCTGCTGTTGATTTGTTCTTTGGCGGGATCAAGAGCGCCATATTTTGCACACCTAAGCGGTGCATGCCGTTATTAGACTCGGTCCCTTGTCGGTAATCATGGAGTTTGACAATCTGCCAAGGTTGAATGTTGATAAATGATTTCCCTTGCGTCATTTGTTCAAGCCCATATCTCATGGGATCCTTTCACTCGACTTGCTGACATGAATGAAAGCGACCATACACTGCTTCCTAGGCCCTAGATGAACTCAAAAACATCGTCTTTCCCTTCCCGTCGTGATGTAAGGCCAAGTTGCAATATTAGAACTTGACCAATACCAGGTCGGTATCTAAGCCAGTTCAAATTGGACAAAGATATAAATTACTCTAACCGAGGCGTCTTACCTGAAGTCCTATTTCAGAAGTACAAAACCAAGATCTGACCTCACCCGGGCAGGAAAATGGTCTTTGCTGCTGTTAGCTTAAGACGTCTCCATGCATGGTTGTTCTTGACCTGCCTGCAGACCAGTTGAATAGTTCTGCGTTTATCAGGTGGAGACAACACCAATATATCATGGCAAAGAAGCTCAAGTACTGCGCAGACAGAAAGCAGGCTGAGAAGATTAATGTGGAATGCGACAGGTAAACTCGTTGTACTACAACATTCCGCCATCCGGCTCTCCACCCGGTTGATCCGTTAGGTAGATCAAAGACCATTATTTCACGCAATACTATGATGAGAAAGCAATTTGCGCTGATCATAGCCCCCATTCTCAACCGTGAAGAACACCATACCATCTCCTGGAATGTGTTCTGTCCCTGATCCGCGTCCCACTTGACATTTGGACAAAGTACGTGAGGAGAACATTGTTGCACACGCTTGCCGTTGCAGCGGCGCCGTGGAGGGAAACTGAGGGTTGACTTGAGAGACTTATCAATTTCTACCATGAGAATGCGTTGTGCAAGCTTGGTAGAATGAGACATTTCATGCATATTGCGAGCTCAGCGACTTGGTTCCAGAGCACGCTTTCGGACAAGGCATGGATTACCCCAAATTCGTGACCTGGCAGAAGCTAAACGGGCGCACCCTTAGCATCACATTTGAGAGCTTCTACTGCCGGTAGAAACATTAAAGTGCGGTCGGATGCTTGCTTTTCCACCCACCACGGGGCGAGTGTCGACCTCTAGGGAGCAAAAGGACTGCGACGGATGACCTCTTATTGGGAAGTGATATTTTCAAAACGATAAGATAGCAAGCAGGCAGTAAGCAAAGCTGCTGGTTGACTGGAGCTATTCTCCGAGGTTTCGAAATTTAGAAGCCTTTTGGCGTCCCCGAACATAGGGTGTAGCCTTTAAAACAGGCTGCTCGACGTGGCCGGATCTTGTCGGCTAGTGCGTTGTCATGAGTGACGCGGATGAAATTAACGGCACAGGGTTGAGTGAGGTGAATGAGCCATCGTCTAGAGTCTTAGAGAACGTCAGACCAGACGCTGCAGTGGGAGAAATTCAGTTGGTGACGAACTCGAAGTGGAAATTGTAGTGGAGGCAAAGCCAGGCTTAGACGCACACCTCTGATCATGATGGATGCGGATGAGTCAATAGACCTCACGAGCGAATCAGAGGTCTAGGAAAGCCGAGTTTATTGTCCTGCAACCACCATCTTGCCAACCTTCGCTCAAGCCCAAGCTACTTTGCAATTCAAAGACCTTTCGCACGCACCTATCAACGGTGTCAATATTTCCTATTAAAGCAGCCCAATGCACAATCCGAACTGGGATGACCAATGGGATTGTCGGGGTAAGGCTCTCATATCTATCCCATCAGCACTCATGGGTGGTTACATGCTTGAAGCGGTGGCTGATCAGCCATCTCCGAGCGCGATATTGAGGTAGAGAGGCATAAGGAGGGAGCGCTCTGCGGATTTGCAGGCGGCCTTTATGTTCGCTCGATGCTCTGGCGAGCAGATATGCGGCGGGTCCAGAAGCTGATGGTTCCAGAGATGCGCCAGGATGTTAACACCAGAGATAGTCAGTACAGTGATTTCTTGATACAGCCCTCACACAACTCAGTCAGCCCTCAGTCAGGGGGTTGAGTACTTCTTGGATTTTGCAGGTGTTGTAGGCGTCAAAGTTTAGAGTTTAACGACTGAGTAGATCATCTTGCTAGAAGGCTCAAGTCTATTGTTGCTAGGCCTCGAACTACGGTAGACTACAGCGCCAGGGATCTTGCTTACGCCCCTTTGTGCCGAGCGTCGGGAACTCATTGCCCAACAGCCGCTTTCTTCAAGCAATCCTTTTTCCCTTCTAACTTTTCTCTTTCGCAGTCTGCCGCCTGGAGGCGCACCTTCTTCAGGCAACGTTGAGGCTTGCCAATGCAAGAAAGGGAGGAGAGGCAAGGCCCAGAAGACTTAGCCCAGTCTTCTTCTTGAGCGACCTCATTATGTGAAGCGCCGGCTGGCCGAGCCCTTTGCGCCTCGCAGTATTCTTCCAACAGTGCTAAGCGTGGAGTCTGTAGTGAGATCATGGTTGGTCTCGAAGGCTTCGACCGTCCTGGTGTGTCGTAGCGTGGCAATGTACTGACGGGATCTGAGGCTTATGCTGTTCTGCCAAAGGTGTGGTGATGACCTTCAGGAGCATGGGAACGCCGCTCGAAGCTCCACTGCCCGCCCTGTCAGCCTACCAGGCAACCACATGTGGCCCCGATGGGTACCCGGAGACAGACGGACGTTCTGCAAGGTACCCAACACCCTGCCTGCTGACAGGTACCTTGTCCGATCACGTCCAACTTGCCACGAGCTATGTTGCTTCGTTTGATGCACCAGCTGGGGGCGTTCCCAAATGGCCGATGCCGTACGAACCCAAGGTCCGCATTTTGCCCCTTAATCTCCTGTATTGTGTCTGGTGTTCGAAAGCCGCTTGCGCAAATATTTTTGCATCGCATTCGGGTCGTGTTGAGTTCGTAGTTCGGGTACGGTGGCTGTCATGCGGGTGAACTCTGGAGTGCACGTATTAGCATAATGGTCCAAAGCGAGAGCCAGGTCTCAGAATGAGGAAGAAGAAAAGGGAAGAGAAGACAGACCCATCGCTTGTTGAGCATTGCATGTGGACGCCAGACAACTGGGTTGCGCCGGGGGCAAACTCGAGCGGAGAGGTCTAGATCAGGGCCATGTCCTTTGCGGAGTTTCCGTCCCACGATGTTGCTTATGCGGACCTCCCCCGGCGTTCTCTGCCGCAGCTAGGTCTCTTTTGATGATTGGCAGTGGGTGCAGAAGGGTTTTGTACAGTGAGCGAAGCGGTAGCACCACTTTTCTGGCCAACAAGCAGGCCACTGGCAGCAGGAGTATCTTGTGTCTTGGCCTTGGCCTTTTCTCTCTCGGTGGCCCTGTCCCTAGCAGCACGTAGTACGGCAGGAAAGAATTGCGCGAAGCTCGCCGACGGTTGGCGGGTCATCGTGAGGTGTATCTGTCTCTACCACTCCCGCCTGCGACCGACCATCGTCTCTTGCGTGTCGGATGCTTCAGAAGGCAGAGGGCAGTGTGGTAGACGATTGGCTGGTGGAGGAAAAAACCGCGGGCCTGTAGGTTTGCTAATGTCCGGGTAGATGGAAGAACGTTTGGTACCAAGGAGTCTGCGCTGACTATGAAGAGGATGCGTAATTGAGCAGGGCTGCATGGTCGAGGCGGGGTCTCCTCTCAGCGTCAAGGGGCATCCGGCCGACTGTCAGAGGAGGAAGCAGTGATTCAGGCCCTAACCCAACATCGGGGGACGACTTCGGTGCGAAGATTCGGACAGCCGCCAAGCAAAATATTGCGGGGCGTGGTAGTGGGTGGTGGTGATCTAGCCTCGGGCAAAAAGGTCGGCCAGAAGTTGGCGAATGGAGGTTGGAAGGTAGGCAAGGAGCTGTCAAGCAGCTACTGATGCGACGATCCTTCCGAAGAGGGCGCGGAAAGACACCGTAGGCTTCTTCGAGAAGATCGTGAGCGGCGAGTGTAGAGTCAGAGACGTTTCGTTCGAGCGAGTCAGCCAATGCGCATGGCCCATCCAGCGGCGGGAGACGGGATGTTGGCAGTAGTAGACTCTTGCTCAATGTACTTCAGTAGTATGTGCACACGAACCCTCATTTGCTCGAGTTCGGACGCTCGGGCATGGACCGGCCGAGGGTTTTAGCGGCGTCCGGGTACGCCATGGAAAGCTGGTATGAAAGTATCGCTATAGAGTTGAGGGCAGTGCTACCCTCTCGGGTGAGGTGATCCTGAACGGCAGTCAGAATCCTCTCGCGGACGGTGGCCACGAAGGCCGGCAGGGAATCGCATTCTCGAAATGGGAAACGCCAGTCTGACATGGATGGTTTTTGGCTGAGGTGCTGTCAAATGTCGGTCGGGACTTTTGTTCGGGGGAAACGCGGGGTGCAGGGAGTGGGACGGCAGATGGAGCACGTCACGTCCCTTCGCACCAAAAGAAGAAGCGACTTGGAGATGGAATAGATAAGATGCGATAAGATAAGATCTGGCAGGGGGCAACTGTGGTGCGCCGCGTGCGGTGGGGTGGATGAGGCGGGTTCTTACCTTGATTTCTCCATCAGTGGGTTTGGAAGTGGCGATTCTTTGGTCAGTACCTTACCCACCGTCATGCCTTTCCCCTGGGCCTGGCACTTGCCTGGAACGCAACATCCGGCTCATCGCATCGAGGCAGCAGCGACACGTCCTCCACCCGGATGGCAGCCATGCGTCAAGGCCAACGTCCGAGTCGCAATGATTCCCGCGATACGGGAGTGACGCGCAGTGCAGTCTTAGTAGTCTGCACAAGTTCTCAGACTCCGAACCCGCAAGAATCACCATGCATGCGAGAGAAGTCCGGTCGCATGACGAAAGTTAACCGGTTGACTTCCTCGGATAGGGGACATGGAACGATCAGGACAATGGCCTACTACCGTCGCGCAAGAGTGGAGACGTCCTTGGACGCAGCCAATGGAACTGGTGCGTCCAAAGCCACAGTGTGGCTGGTTGGACGCACCCAAAATCCATGGGTCCGAGCTTCGGGCGCACCCCAAATTCATAGGTCCGAGCTTCGGGCGTACCCCAAATTCATAGGTCCGAGCTTCGGGCGTACCCTAAATCCATGGGTCCGAGCTTCGGACGCAGCCAAACTGCTGCGTCCGAACCAGCCACTGCAGCACAAGCCACATTGCGGCCACTGAACAGATTTCGTCATCTCGTCCTTCTTCATCGCCAGCTCCTGCTATCCGTACCGCATCACCACGCCGCAGACTTGCCGACCCACTTCCATGTCAACCAACGGTTGCCGCCCTACAGTGGTCGACGCCAACACCAGTTGCAGTCCCAATCCCCTGCTTCACATTTGCGACCAGGCAAAAGACGTTGAGAATGCTTCTATCCATGCGGTCGCTCCCTGCTGCCATTCGCGTCCATTGTCTTCGGCATCGATCTCGCCAATGGGTCCTGCGCTCAGGCATCCACCCCGCCATCTGCTTTTTGCCGGTAGGCCATCTCGTCCATCAGGATTCATTGCTCGTCGCGAAACTGCATTGCTAGTATCTGCAGTGCTGTTGAATAACTAAGCCGGTGCGACGACCAGCAGAAGCCAGGAATAGACGTCCCATCGCGGGGTACTTGACAATTAATCCCTTCGCGGACATGCATCAAGATTGTAGTTTGACCAGTGCTGCTAGCACGGGTTAAGGTAGTAACGTGGGTGTTGTGGGGTGAGGCCATCTCTCTCGGGAAATGAGATAAGATAAGGACTTGGCTTATCAGAAGCCAAAAAGTGCAGCTACACTACTGCCCGGTTCCCCACAGAGGTAGGAACCTTCCCGACGGCATATTCGTATCCTCAACACCCACTGCGCCCGAGCCGCACGCACCCGAGCTACGTCCCGGGTATGCCATCTAGCCAGAAGAGGCAGTGGTCAGTCACGCGTTTGAAGCTCCCGCGGTGTGGCAATATGAGTACTATCGATCCTGTCCTGTTGGTCCGGAGTGCCGCATTGAGTCGGGCTCCTCGATCCAAACCAAGTCCCAACCATCGTCTCGTCGTCAACCTGTCATGCTATTCGGCGTACGGAGAGGCGAGGGAAGGACCATGGTGGGTGCCATTGGTCCTTGCTGTGTGATGGTTACACGCGACAGAGCCCCCTCCACCTTCCGCGATCCTCGCCTTCTCCTGCTTCATGTTTCATCGGCCGCCACGCTGGGTCTCGCATGCTGGAGCCATCTTCTCCAACAGCCTCCATATTGATGTGCAGTTGCATGTCGCCGGTCCGCTCGTGGCCAGCGCGCGTTGCACTGCAGCCTCCTTCGTTGCAAACGGGACACCAGCAACCGTCTCAACCTCGGCGACCAGCAACATGGTCTTGGTGCCTTGACCGACATTCCATCTCCTAGCAGCGTCGTGCTGATCGGCTCCTCGAGCTCTGTGCCGCTGTCGTTCTCGAATGCCTGTCCACCTATGCCCGTTGCGAAGGAATCGGCCTGCCTAAGATCTTGCTGCCACTCTCGTTGTGGGGCGGTCTCTTCTGGCGGGGCACGTTCTTGGTGTGGCGGTGGCAGGTACGTATCTCTCAAAAGTCCCCAATCCTTTGGGGACTTTTCACCTGCCCCACAGTCGGCGACGCTACAACTGGTGGCTGATTACCTCAGATGTCCTCATCAACCGCCGGCGTGGGAGATGACACCCCCCCTACAGGCTGAGTATCTACGGCCAGCTTCAGCACGATTCTCGGCGCTATTGAGTTGGAACCATGCTAATTTGATGCTGCGATAAGCGCTCGCTAATATGGAGAGCTGAATCTAACACCGGCTGACTAGGACATCAACCTGTCGCGACCCTCATGCTAGAGAAACGCGCGCCGTGACCCGCAACAACATGCAGCGTGGTGCGCTAACAGCTAATCGCCGGCTGCTAACGCGCCCGGACTCAATGCCATTTGCGCGTGTGGCCTGCACTGGGCCCATCGAGCACATATATTGGACGCTGCCCGCCCAGGCGGCCAGAAATTTGATCATCGCGACGCACATACCACCACCATTCGCAGTGGGAAGAAATGCATCTCAAAACCACAACCGCATTCAACGGCGAAGCAGGCTTCCCCGAGCAGCCGACCTCGGACGACAGAGCAAGCCTCAAAGATCCTTGCTGGCAATATCAAGAAACTACTCATCCCATCCGACGGACCGATTGCGTGCGATGCCTGCTGCAACTCAGGTAGTCATGGAGACCCATCTTTACAAACTAGGCGAGCTGAGTCGGGGTTGTGAACGAAACAGATGTGCACCGGGTCTCCGCCAGGCAGTATTTCTTGAGCACGAACGGCGGTGTCATGGACATCGAAGACATATATGCAGGAGAAAATGGAGAGCAGATCGTCATCAATAAAGGTCGTGGTAAGGTACGCATTCGAAACATGACAGGGTACAGCGGCAGCAAGCAATTCTTTGTTTGCTCAGACAACGAGCAATCCTTGAAGAGAATTCTGTCCCGCACAGCAGCCCGCGAGGAGTCTCCGCATTATTTACAGCCAACTGAGCTTGCCACGGCACTTTCGGATGTTCAGCACATGGCACAGGACGGCAGTCCCAGGCCTATGTTTGGCGGTCTTTGTGGCAACAAAGGCGGTTGGTGATGCCTCTTCTTCCAGCATTCCGACCTCCAACTTGTTTTGGACAGCGCTCCCCGCAAGGCAAGTAAACTTGTCAAGTTCAATCAATCAATCAATTATGAAGCCATCGCCAGTCAGTCAAGTCAAGTTTGAGGCTCATACTTGATTGATTGCCTTGACTCTGTTAGCAGGGGTGCCTTAGAACCTAGGGGGGGCCCTTGAGGGGGGCTTTAAGGGGGCCGAGGACCCCGGAAACCCCGGAAGATCGTTAATCTAGCTCGGCCCCTTGGCCGGCCCCGAAGACCCCGAAAACCCGGCATCGACCCCGCTTCTCGGCCCCGCTTCTCGGCCCCCTTTCCGGGTCCCCTGCCTCCGGGAGCCTCCCTCACGGGCCCTCCCTTCTAGAGCCCCCTTATATGTGGGAATATTTAACAATTACTTGTAATTAATTGCAAGCAATCAAGTATGGTATCGCAATGTAGCAATCAAGTCAAGTTTGACCCTTATAATTGACTTGATTGCTTTACAGGGAGCGCTGGTTTGGGACGACGCTGGCCTGGACTTGGAGACCCGGATTTGAGCCGAGATGCTCGCCTCTCTATTTTGGCATTGTTCCGAACGCCCGGGGCAGAGAACCCTATGTCCCAACTGGCTATGGGCAAGAATGAGAGACATCTTCGGTAGTCGGCCTGGGCTACCGAAGGCGAGTGTGGAGACGATGCGATCGTTGATTTCCAGAGCTCCGAAGTGTCTCACCAGAGACGGTGGCTGGACGGAAGGTCTTTCTTCCCTTCTGAATTTTCTTCTTCGCAGTTTGCCGCCTGGAGGCGCACCTTGTTCACTGCCGTATGACTCTCACGGGGAAATATTCGAGGGCCAGAATGGCCATAGAGGTTTCTCTGGACGGAAGGTAGCCTGTTCCGACTCTGGCAAACGCCTCGGGACGAAGAGGGGCAGGAGCGAGAGGTCAAGAACCAAGATCTAATCACGATGATGACAGTAAAGGTCGCACTCTGCGAGGGAGCGATGGCGGGCGGTAGTTAGCTTCCGTCAAACCATGGTAATCCCAACTCTTACAATGGTTCTGCCGCCCCGAAACTATTTCGAGAGAATCATATTAGCCTGGGCGCTGTGGCCGATCCAAGCGCTGCGTCTCCATCGGGCCACGACGGCGTGCGGGGCATTGATTACGGGTGCCAGCAGTTCACCATCAACCGCCATGTGGCTGACCTGGCAACTCCACAAGCCTTTACAGGTAGTTGGTGCGACTGCAGCCGGGGCAGTTATTAGAGGCTCCATTCGGTCATCCAGGCCATATCCCTGTGGCTAGCAGTTGCTACGCTCTCACTCCCATACAACCTGTCGACGGCTTGCGGAGGCGCGTCACCTTCCAGCAATAAACTCCTGAGACCGTGCTGCGTCGTCTGCTGCAGACCGCAAGACGTCGTGCGTAACACCTAAGTATAGTTCCAACCATGAGCTTTGGAGCCGGCAGACTGACTTCTGCCGAAGAGCCGTCGCAAAGCGGCGACGACGAGGCAGCTCCTGGCAGGCTCGCCGAAATCCTCGAGCTCCTTTAACGGGACGAAGTCACTGCTGACATAAGACGTGTGAAAAAGAAAGAAAAAAAAAAGAAAAAAAGAAAAGAGAAAAAGAAAAGAAAAAGAGAGGGAAAGAAAAGCCAACCTTATTCTTGCCGACGCTTCACGAAGATGTGACTGCAGCTGATTTTACTGCCGTGGCTTCTAGCGTTGACTGACGATCCGGGTCCAGCAGCGCGTCAAGCTAATATGTACACGAGCGTGGGCAATTTGTTGGTCATGTTATCTCTCGCCCGGGGGATGCTATCTCACAGGGCGTGTCAGGAAGCGATCTAACAAAGGCGAAACACGGCGGGAGTTTGCCTTGTCAATGCGCCTCGACCTGCTGGCCTATACTTCATGGTAGGTCTGGCGTTGTCTACACTGTGGCTAGCTGCCGGTCACTCCGTGGTATGCCGAAGGGCTGGCTTTGAGCTGACAAAGTCGACGGGCTTCCAAGCCAGCTGCAAGACAGTCTCCTGAAAATCAAGCCATCTATTTGTCTAAACAATAGCTTCTTGACGTCTAACGACGGAATATTCGGTGTTTACGTACGAAATATTCGGCAACTTCGTCCCCTTTCTGAAGATGATCGGAAACTCGATATCTGAGACTACGTCTTTTACCACGAAGAACTGTGGTGAGAATTGGGTGACATAAGGTGGATTTGCATGAAATCAGTTTTACGATAGGAACCGCAGATACATAAAAGTGTTCAGGAGTGTTCATTTTCAGTGTATAAAGACGGCTTTGGCTCTAATGAACATATGTTGAGACAGCAGATTACGCCCAAGTGAATACAGGCCATACGTTACTACAGCAGCAGTGATATGGGACTCCTCATTTATGACTGCCTATTCTTCGTCTTGGCTGTCTAGGTCCAGCGTAACGTATGTCTCAACCCTTTCCAGCCACCACTGCTCAGCCTGGCTACGACTCAGCTCCGTCTCGTGAGCTTTCCTATGCGATTTGTGGAATGAGATTGAAACAGTCCTATTGGTGTATGGGTAATTGAAGCGCACAGCCGAACCACCGTAGCTCTGCATACTGAATCCAATTTTGGTCATGGCTGTGCGGAATTCTTTCCATCTTTACTGTTCGCTTTGAGCCACCTCGCAACGACAGCCAAAACTCAGGATCTTCAGGCTTAATGCGGGGCAAATCGCCGAGGGCCAAGTCCGACGGAAGCGGTCGATTCGGCGGGCCGCAATCCTGCTCTGGTTCGGTTACTGGGATTGGGTTCCCTTTGCCACGCGCTCGTCTAAGCTTGGTAGGCGTGACCGTCTCGTCGTAGAATCTAGTGAAAGGCATTGCCGACAATGAAGCCGCTTCCAATGTCGACCATCTACTTGCAAGAGGCATTTGGCGTTGTATCTCGTCGATAATGGCTCCGTTGCTACCGTCACTCATGGATACTTCTCTCATTCGCTGGTCAAGCCGCTGCCAGAACGTCGTGTGTTCCTTTCTAGCGTGGCATGTGTATTCAGCGCCTTCCCCCATAGCTTTTAGGGCACTTTCATGAAGCTCTCGCCAGGGCTTCGACCTGCCCACAGGCTTCGCAAAGCCCGGCACACGGCAATACCCCTGCCAATTCGAGACCGAAAGATAGTGATTCGTCGTCTCTTGAAGACAAACGGCCAAAACATGCAAGTCGCTCATGGTTTGCCAAATCGCTGTTAGGAAGGATGAGCTTCGATCCATCTCTCTGTCAATAGCTCTCATCACAGCTGGGTCTATCTTATAAAGCATTAGATTGTTCTCCCTTATCGTCACCACGAGCTTGTGACCAACAAGTCCAATACAGTTTTCCGGAGCCGGCTCGAGGACTTGGAAAGTTTCCATCCTTTCTTTGAATACGGTTAAGAACTCATTGTACAAAAATGCCAAAAGTTGGCACCTGTCTTCCTCGGTTACTGAAGACGCTTGAATGGAAATGCTAAGGTGCTAATGCAGACGATTGAAAGTGTCGATACGTCCAAAACGCGTGCGTAAAAGACATTTCTTGGCGACGCCCTTACTAACGCAAAATCCCTTTAGGCGATCGCTCCATGCATCGGCATCTTGTCGAAGCAGCCGCAGATAGTCTCGCGCCTCCGTGACCGGTACCGTGACCAAGTCTTGCAGGGCTCGTAGGTGTCTACGTGCGGAGTAAGACCAAGACATGGCAGACGAGAAGAATGGAGGAGCAGGGACGGACACTCTTCATCGTTTCCTCGGCTTTCAGTCGACGACTGAAGAGTTGCTCCGACATGTAGCTGGGTCTTCACCGTGGCCACACATTTCCCGAGAATGTTGTAGATGTGATTCTGTGCTTGCAGCTGCCAGAACAACATGCTGGGAGACGTGGACATTCAGTTGAACACTGCCGTCTAGGCTTGGGTCCATTGCTGGCTCGACAGGTCGTAGACGGCATCGCCGTAAACCCAAATAGTCTGTGTTGAATCAGAGAAAGCAGGGACAAATCCGCACCACCCCCTCAATAAAGACCGGAATTGCATGCCCTGCCCATATGCCTAAGCGCAGCGAGTTTCCATCAACGATACGAAAGTCTTTTAGGTGCACCTTAGACCGTGGCTCAAGGAATAGTGGCAAGTTGTCGCCTTCAGAGAGGTCGGTATGATTGAGTTCTGGACAATAGTACGGTCTGGCTCGGTCGCCATGGCCTTTGATGCCTAGTGCCCAAGCACGAACGTCAAGATTGAGATGGCCAGGAAGCCCGGGAAAGCAGTCTTCGAGTAGTTTTCTTCTGGCGCTTGAATCCACATTGGCCCAGTCGCTTCGGAAAGACGTGAGGTCCTCCTGTCGCAGCTTTTCCTAATTCCCAAAGACCGCGATGTGGCGCGTTGAAGTCCCGTCCCAGAACTTTTCTCGAGGAAGAACCAGTTTCTTCCAGTTCTCATGTCGATAAATCTCTTGTAGTCTCGTCTCCTAATGGGGGCCGTACTTCCTTTGAGCCCACTTGAATGTCGGATTCTGCTCCGTCTTTCCCTTGATATCGTTCATTTCCACGCTGGATAATTCAATTTCGAACATGGCGCAGACGCGAGCCAGTTGTTCAAGATTGCGGCGCGCGTCACTTGCCCTGACGTCCCTCTAATACGCCGTTTCCCTGGCCATCATGATTCCCATTTGCGTGTCGATCCTTTTTGTGTAAGAGTCCGGAAAAGGATCCATCATCGCCGTCGAAGACATAGCTGGAGGTATGAGTCTGTGTGTGAAAGAGAGAGAGGGCAATAGTGAGTTGATGCATTTTCAAGTCAGAGGTTCAGAGCGCGTTCTCGTCGAGTTGGGCATACCGCCGGATGGAGCTACAGCGTGAGCAAGCGCCAATTCAACGTTGTTTATTAGCCACAACGTTTTCCTATACTGAGGCACCAACCACCAGGCGGTGTGCTATCTAACACGGATCGTAGAGTAGTTCAGGGCCGTGGAACCAGCAACGTACTACTAGATCCACGTAACCTGCTGGCACCAGACAGCCTTATTCTTTGCGTGATTAGAGCATGCCACTATCACATCAGAGTTGAGGGTACCCCGGTCACGCCGTGTCATAGTAGCCGCTGCAATGATACGTATTTGGTGCGATTGCGTCCGGGAATGAACAGCAACGGTGAAGGACACTCTTCATCGCCGGGGCGTCAATCATGCAGCATCAATATATTGCTGGAGCCGTGACGGTGTCCGGAAGCCTGGACAAATGGATTGAGAACCATACCGAACATGTTCTCGCCATGCACACCGGAAGGCTTGGCTTTTCAGGGTCCGTCTGCCCTCAGTTCATGTCTATGAGATCGGTCAGTTGCCCGCGCATGTCTTACATATGACGAGTCCACCACCATGGGGTTGTGAGGGTTGGCTCCAAGACCATTCCTTCCATAGTTAGCAATTCTGGTGCCATGCCGCCAGTGGGACTACGCTCCCAGTCCATGCTTTCCACACCTGTCAATCCCTGTTCCGCACTCTCCATAGCCATCGGCCCTACGCCTTTATTTCCCGTAGTTAACTCGAGATGTATCGTCTCATCTTAGACTTTTAATCCTGCTGCTTTTGTACAAGAAGCCGGCCTGACTGAGGTTTTGATTAGTGAAAGTGCTGATGTAGTAAGCTTCGCCGACAAGCTGGTCACCCAGGATGTCGTGAGGAGAGATGGTCCGTCGGCGCCGGCGCCGCAAGTAGGGGATTCATACCTAAGAGAATGTTTTCCGCAAGGCAGGTACATGCGCATACGTAGCAGTACTTATGTTGCCCACTTTCTGCCTGAGGAATATTGCGAAACCATCAGATGGTCGCCGTGGTCGCCTACGACCAATCAACCGGGTCAGCAACATCTCGTCAGCCATGAAGAAGCTCAGTGTCAAGGATTCGACCTGTGAGCACTACTTCAGTTTTCAGGATCTCTGCTAATCCGCTGCAAGCTGTCTCCAGAAGACCGTCTGGATGTGGCGACCGACGACTAACAAATGGTGATGGTGGATCGCGTAGGGGTGCGAAACCTACGATGGCCCACTAACGCAATAGGGTCCCGAGTCGCAAGGCAGGGTAGAAGAAGATTCCTTCTATCGCAAAAGGAACATTCATGAAAGCAGGAAGCGCCACAGACTCTTATGGCTTCAAGCGCCCGGTGTATTGCAAATTCCATGTCGAAGGCGCGTTCTATTTCGCAACGGAACACGACGGAACTCCGGTAAGATCCGGCATAAGCAAGTTCGATACAATCGGGAGTTCCGGGGAATGATGCTGGGCGAAGTTCGCGATGAAGACGCTTGTAAAAGGCCATGTTCGCGGGTGTCTGGGCGGAGGCCTCTGGAGGTAATCCGGTCAATGACTTGAAGAAGCACAAGATTGCTCGTCAATAGGTTGCCGTCCCATACTCGAATCCCACGCACGATGTGCATTAGTCTGTCAGCACTCTTATACAAAAGACCAGCAGACTTCAGTAGAAGCATTTCGAAGTTCAAGCTCATCGACATCCCAACCGAGTAGCTTCTCCCACCCGAGGCCTCCTTGTCACGACACTCCAGCAATCGCCGACGAACATGACCATCAGCCCTTAAAACACGCCCGGGAGCTCCCAAAGCCGATGATTCTGAACCTCGGCCGCCAACTTGCGATTTGACAGCTTACGGTTGTGAAGAGTTGCGGACCGGCACATGCATGCTATGCTCCTTAATGTTCGCCAGCAAGCTGAGGTTGACTGTTCTCAGTCCTATCCAACGCTGATGCAGACATGTTACGCGCGAAGTCCGTCCCGCCCAAGGCTCAACCACAGAAATCTTCAGCAGTTGCTGGACGCCTTCCGCTTGCCAGCCAGAAATCGAATGACGAAGCGTTCCGACGAAGCTTTCCCTGCTCTCGAAGCCTAGCCCGAATCCGAAACTCAGAGCAAAGAGCAACGAACCAAGCTGCGAACAGCTATCTATTACAGCACCTGCTCAATAGGCTGACTAGCAGTGGTCCCACCAGCCGCAGGCAACATGTCAGTCTCGACGATAGCATAGACGAGGCAAAACCTATCACGGCGCTCTGCTGCAGTAGATATGGCGTCTCCCTTTCGAACGTTTTTGGTCCGGCGAGCGTAATAGGAGATGATGAGCAGAAGTGACCAGGGACTTCAACGGCGTTAGTGCCGCGACAACCGGCGGATTTTAACGCTTGAAAGCGAACGCCAGCTAGGCAAGACAAGCCGACAGTGCGAAACGCAGTTAGAATGTGGGAGTCGAGGATCGCGTGGCTTGGTGAACCCTAGCGGATGAAAATTCGATGGCTGATGGGAAATGAAAGCTCGACGGCAGTGACGCACATCACCACCCATACTCTCGCCGTCCTCCTAAGCCAGCGGTCTGAGGTCAGCCAGAAGTGCAGCACTATGGTTGACGGAAAACTGGCAATTGATTGATTACCGAAGTAAAAAGCCCAATCTCCATCTGTCGCAATACCCTTACTCAAGGGCACAGCCTGCGAGGTGGGAAGCCCATCCGAGTTGTTTCTTCTACGAGGACATTATGCCTGGTGCGTTCGATTGCATGTCTGAGAGAATTCTGTCGGCCAATACATTTGAGCGACAGCAAGATTCATCTCTCAGGATTGATTGGCCGACAAATTCATGCTTGAAGATGCCACATGTGGTAGAGGACGCCAATTCGGATGTGGCATCAAGGAGCAAAAGTGGAAGAAGCGAAATTAAGTTGGGTTGGTGTCTTTGTACGCGCAGTAGGCCAGCCAATTCGCAAACGTAGCGAACGTGTTGACCGTGCTGCGGAAATGAATCCGCCGTCTTCACAATTGAACACCAATCCGCCTGAGCAAACCGCCCACAAGTGGAGACCGGTCCGACGAGGAGAAGAGGACGGTATACGACCTGATATTCGAGGGGGCTCTCCGCGGCGGCGTCAGCGACCGGCTTGCCTTTTTGAAGGCGCATTGCGACGAGACGTGGAGCCATATGAGCCCGGGATGGCTGTGAAGTGCGCTTCGAAGGTGCTGCTGGAGTTTTGACGCTCGAGACCGCCGCGTGGGTACAGATATGGAATGTAGCCTCATGGTTTGGGACTGTTTTGGAGATTTCCTCTCTTCACTCTCCTCGCGCGCTGTCCGATGGCTCATCGGCTTCTCTGTCCTCTACTTCGGCTTCATCTCCGTCCACGAGACGGCCTGCAACGTATACCTCAACAACAGCAATACCTCTCTCTCCCGGACTTCATGACATCCCGGCTGAACACCTTCGCCGTTCACATCTTTTCTGCCCCAAAGAAGGCAAACCACCGCCGCCCGCAGCCCACATCAAAGTGCCACTCGAGATCTCCGTCACGCCGACCCGCCCACGCTTCGGTGAGTCCCTTCCGCAATTGGCCGCTTGGGCCGCCCATGGGACCGACTTCGCGCGCCTCATCCTCATTCTCGAGGCCGCCTCGCGCACCTTTGACGCGCTCGAGTCCGCCCTGTCGGCGAGCACGGTCGAGAAGACGTTCAAGCCCATGTCGGCCACCTGTCGATGGAGCCGGAAGCTCGGCAAGTAGGCGCAGACGCTGCGCAAGCAGCTCGAGTACTCGAGCGGCAGCGGCGGCGACAGCAAGGAGGGTGAGGAGGTTGCGGTGGGACATGGTCAAGGCGCTGGAGAGCGTCGTTCCCCGCGCCGCCGTGACGACGATCTGGTGCCGCGCGACGCAGGCCGAGATGGATAAGCTTCGCGGCCTGTGGGGGACAGTGCAGCGGGTGGTCGTGCCGAGGGTGGCGGAGCTGCTGAGGGCGTCGCAGGTATTGGCGGCGGAGGCGATGGCGAAGGGCCGAGGAGCCGAGGAGGCGGACGTGGCCCGCTGGGAGGAGGAGGTTGTCCAGTTTGCGAGGGAGTTTGGGAAGGTGGTTGGCAAGACGTAGAAAGGGTGGGATGGGTAGATTTTCGGGTATGCTTATTTTGCTTATTGATGAGTGTGCCGGGCCTGGACATTTGCTTCGAGTTGAAATTGCTTCTTCTCGAATGTGTTTGTTATCTTGTTTATGCTTTGAAGTTACCGGCTACAAGTAAAAACTTGCTTGGGGTCATAATTACTCCTTCTTGACCAAGACCGCGAGTCGTTCTCTCACTTTCTTGTTGTTCAGCCCACTGCGATGCAAAGAAACCTGGGCCCAGTTCGGGCTCTGAATGCCTGGTGTTCCATGTTCTCTCATCTCAAAGACATTGATGTCTTTCTTACTGAACGGGGAGAAGTGGTTGAAGCGCTTTTGCTGCTTTCCACCCACTGTGATATCTCTTGCTAGCACAGCTATAAATCCTGCTCGATACATCGCGATGCATGGAATCTCCAGCCCCAGTGTGCATATAGCGCCGCGATGGGGCATTTGTGAGACCTGTAGGTTGGCTGGTTGACGCCTAATCTTGAGGTCTCGATATGCAAGAAAACGGATACCCTCTTATCTCAGCTGAATGGGTTTCGGTCCAGCTTCCTCCGGCCAGGCCGGCTTGAGTGGCTGTCACTGCATCACTCACGTCTAATCAAGCCAAGCTGGCGAGTATCTGTTCCGACGCTAGATGAGCTGTCTCTCTTAAAGTTCTCCTTCAAATTAATAAGCCTTTCTTGAATCCGAAAATTTCCGACAGATGCTAGTCACGAGATGCTCGCAGCTATCACAGCTTTGAGAACCGTGCCGCCGTTCGTTACTCCAGTTACCGCCTCTTGCCATGCTGCATTCGATTCTTCCCAGGCTCATCTAGGTTCAATCCAAGCGGGTCGTCAGCATTGATATATCTCCTAGAATGAGACGCTCACAGGCTTCGTAGGTATCATTTTATCAGAGGCTAGTCGCGTCTTCACTTGCAGCCGCACCATCGGCGCGACCTCCTGCGTTGCTGATAATAATTGCTTCCAACCTTTATCAAATGTTTTCATGTATCCTCTTGTCAACATGCCGTGTCCCTAGTTCTAAAAAGTATAGCCGCCACCAGGAATAAGCCATTAGCGCTGTAGATTCCGTAAATTCGATGCGCACCCGCTGATGGGTCACCTTCTGGCAGTTTATACCAAAATGTCTGCGCTCTTCAGCCCTGACACAGCCTCTTGTGCATCCAGGCCGTTCGTGGGTAGGTATTAGAGCCACCATTTAGTTCTGCGAATGCATTTTTGCAGAGCTGCCCAGCTTGTCTGCGTCTGTAATAGAGATCAGCGCTACTAGTGCAATGTTAGCAATCGTGCTGCCTTCACTGTTGTTGCCGATGTTTCTCTCTGTCTTGGTCGTCGGGATCGAAACGGATGCCGAGTTGAGGCGACTCTGGACTTGAGATTAAGGGTGTGTCTCCAAGCTGACGGGGAATATAGCCGGCTATGTTGTTGATTGGACCGATACAACATCCCGAAGTGATGGAATCTAGGTGATTTTCTCAAACAAGGTGACATTAACCGGAGACGCGGGTTGAGAGCGGGGGTTCTCAAGGCTTTTCAGGGTCTTGGAGACATAGCTAGGACGAGCCTTTCGCTGTCCACGGCTTTCCCAACCCGATGGCCTTGTGGGGAAGTTGAAGCCATCACCAGAAAGGTGTCCCAAGGGCCTCTCAAGCCCCTGTTCCTCGTAGAAGTGACTCTGGAGAACGTCTCATACTGAAGTGAACCCATCAATACCCGGCAAGGGCAGAGTGAACCTGCTATGCACATACTCTCCAGCCTCGTGACTAATGACCGAGACAAACGTAAGTTGAAGTTGAGAGTCTCAGGTCTTGTGGGTGTGGTGTGAGTGCGGCTGCCTGGCCCCGCCGCTACTTCCGCGCCTTGGAGACATGAGTGCCGCGACAACGGACACCAGACATGAACAACGGCCGCGCCCATGATCCGTGTCAATGAATTCCATAGCGAGTGACATGGCCGTGAAGCACCAGTCGTCATCGCTTCAACCCCCCCCCCCCCCCCCCCCCCCCCCTCCCTCCCTGATGCTCTTTTCCCTCCCTAAGACTCGCACGTTAGGCAACCTATGCGAGCCAGGAAACAATATTTCCCGCTGCCCCGCACGATGTCCTCCAAACCAGGCCAGGCTGAGGAGAGAGAGTATGCTGGGAATAATAGACAGACACGCTTAGCGCTGAATCTTACGACGTTGCTGTCAGCTACAGAGTTGACGGCGAGGAAGACTGCAGACAGAGGCTGCGAAGGTAAGAAACAAAAAGAAATAGGCGGCAAAAATGCAAAATATGAAAGGGACGAGACTCGAACTCGCGCGGGTTGCCCCACCAGGAAACAGATGTTAAGCTGACCTTAACCTGGCGCCATAACCAACTCGGCCACCCTTCCAATGACTGATGACGGACACTCCATCAGCGGGAGCTATGCAGCACACCCACAGGATCTGAATCGCTCCACACACTTCCAATACGCCCACGATCAGGAGGAAGGTTGGAAAGTGGAACTGACGAAGCGGTTCGAGGAAACGAGGTGTGACCTGGCTGGCGGGTGAGGACAGTGCCGCTCGAATCAACTGAGGAAAACAATTTCGTTAAGTATCACGCCGTCAAAAGAAGAGATTAACAACAGCTAGAACGCTTGGTTCTGCAAAGCCCATCGGCATAAAGGGCTTCGAAAGATGGACACGGCCATGGCGGGGAAGAGAAGACATGAGGTGATTGAGTGGAGGCGGACGTGATGAAGGGGAATTGGAGGCGCTTGACGAATGTGCAGATTCAGAATGCCTGAATGGACTTGCGCAAACGGACGTGAGAGGACCCGATGACAGCGGGTACATGCAGCGAGAGAGGCAGGCCTCGTGGATGCTGGTGAAAAATCGAAGTCTTGACATCTTGAACCGTGGCACCTGTCAAACGGGGGACACTTGCACACATGTTGGCCGCCGTCCTGGCATGAAGTTGACCCTGAGGAAAAGTCTCTGCCTCGGCCATCTTACGGCCGCTTGGTCAGCAGGCTGCTTGACCAGCCTTTGCTTGTGCGCTGGTTCGAAGCATGCTTAGTATTGGTGGGCTCTGCAGCAGGCGCGCGTCTTATTAGGGGTGATATCTGACGGGTCGCTGATGCCGTTGAGCAGGGTCCATTGTGGTCTCAAAGAGACGGTGGTTGGAACGGTTTGCATTCAGGTTTGTTCGATGGGAACTCCTACCTCGCGGCGCAACAAGACTTCCATGTGACATGTCGCGCCCAGCGACTACCTGGCTGCTAACACTTGGTCGCAGCGTATTGTCTAGAAAGATCCGAGCAATGCCAAATGCATCAGGGAGACACTCGCCTCTAAGCCGGGGCCTGGGAGTTCTTTGGTACTATCATTCTCAACCCCCATCGCCGTCGAGCACCACATTTGAAATACCGTATTCATTCTCTATCGATCGGCGGGGGAATTCGGGGGTGAATTCGCAGTGTCGCGGTGAAGGTAGAGTCGAGGTCGAGATCAAAGGGTGATAGAGACAATGTACAACACGTGGTCACGGAAAGTGTCGTTCTCTGGTTAGTTCCAAGTAGCGGACCTGGCGAGATGCGTTCTAAGGTAAGGAAAGCTCCTGCTCATCTCAGCCTGGGGAAAGGGGGGCGCGTGGAGAATGTGGATAGTGGCAGCGACTCCACCCCTGTAGCAGCGACTCCACATGTGGCAGCGACACCCCCTAAGGTAGCGAGTCCACATGTGGCAGCGAGTCCACATGTGGCAGCGAGTCCACATGTGGCAGCGACTCCACATATGGCAGCGACTCCACATGTGGTAGCGACTTCACATATGGTAGTGACTACATATGGCAGTGACTCACTTAATCCAGCTTGTATAACGCGCATATGTTCTCTGTCACTACTTTATACTGCACACCCTCTCCTGCTTTGAAGGCATCCCAATTGGCACCACAAACAAACACCTCGAACGGCCTCAAACCAGCGCTAGATATTTGGACCTTCCTCCGCAGTCCGCCATCGCCGCCCGTCCATGTCACCGTTCTCGCCCAACAGTCACAGAGTAACTTCAATTTTACCCTGCCGACGGCTTCAATGCAAATGAATGCGGTTCAGATTGAACCCTTCGTCCCCAGATCCGGCTTTATCAACCAGCCAGCAGGGCTCTGTTTCCTGGACTCCTTCGGCCCCGGCGCCGGCTCTTGCTTCTCGCCACATATCCATCGTGATAGCTTCACGAGCTGCCGAACTTTGCCTACTCTCTGACGCCGTCGTTCCTCACCATAACCTCGAATCCGACCACATTGACATCCTGCCTCTCGGGATTACTTCTTCCACCGTCTCCGCCCGCTCAGCCTTTTAGCTCGCTGCTGCTCCGACTGCCCAGTACTCATGGATGTAACCCTCTCTTGGCCCCGCTCAACTTGTGCGACTCCTTTACGATGCCTGAACCCCCCCGCCGCCGTCGGCAAGCCTTTCCCTCTCGCCCGTGCCAATCGTTTGGTTGCGGAGGCGCAAAATGCAATCGCTGCAATCGAGCCGTTTTTAACCCAATGCATTTACGCCATGCCCGCTTCAACACTATGTTGCAGTCCACCGACGATGCTATGATCGCCTGGGAGCTTCACCTCGGATTCATGCTTGACCTCCCGTCGTCGTCCAATGTCCTTCATCATCTGAAATGGGCTTGAGACCGACTTCCGCGCGTCAAAGATGATTCTGACGCCGATTTAGAGGAAAACAAGTCGCCCATGTCACCTTTCGCCAGCTATTCTGCTGCATTTGGCGCCAGACTCGACTCCAACTCAGCCTTGCTAGAGATAGGACATCGAAGATGGAAGTCAAGCGCGCACGCAAACCTTCTTTCAGGGGGAGGTGCGATGGCCCGCCAGCAAACAGCTCATTTCGGACATGATGAGACATGCTCCAGCCTCGTCCATGAGACCTGCACGGTAGCTGCACAGCTGATGGCGATGCGCCTTAAGGCCCTCCGATCCGAGGTTCTCGGTGCAATCATGGCTCTCGTAGAGGCTCGAGCCGCGTCTTGTGCAAGATGTGTCCCCTTCCCGCCCTCTGCCGGCGAATAGATAGAGGCTGTGTATGCTCGTTTTCGCCGTCAACCTTCGATGGTCTTCACGCCTAGATTCACTCGGCTCACTAAGACTCGCGAAAGGCTCGCAAATGTTTACGCTGTAGCATTCGGAGACTGCAAGACTTTGAGTCCTGTCCGTGTCGTACATTGTTGCAGCCTGACTGAAGGCACACTAGACAGGAGGGATGCTTTAGTGGCGTCTTTCGTGACGACTGCATCCATGTCTCTAAACTTGGTCGTAATGAGCGGAAACACTGACGGCTCATTTGGTTGTGTATAACTGGTGAAAACTCTGTCCTGCTGCTGCTGTCACGGCGGCCTTTATGCTCCTTCACACCATCTGTGACGCTTCACGCGGAGCCTGCCAGACTATCTTCCTTTCAAAGCGGTTTGTGTCATGTTATCCCACTAATATAAAGCCCAAAGTTCATTCCAGAAGCGTCCTTAGTAGCTCTCAAGGTTCTGCTCCGATGGATGATGCTGTACAATCAGTAGATTATGCGGAACGACAGTCGGTGAGCGTGGCTGAACCAGTGACAAGCCAACCTCGATCGATAATGATTTCACATTGTGCCTTCGAGAGAGAGGACTGCGGGCGTGATCTGGCGCCTCGGTCACCCCTCTCTCATTCTGGGATCATCGACGAGACCCTTTCTCGCTAAAATCCCTTCGGCATGACCAGATGACCTGCCATATCTCAAATGGGACGTCATGAGCCTCACGCTTCCATGTTCCAGCATCAACCGTATGGCAGTGGCAGCATAGAAAGCCTCAATTGGATGGCACTTCTCCGATGTGAACGTACCCTGCTTGTCTCTTCGTGCTCCGATTCATCCCAGCAAATGAACATTCACCCCCGCGACAATTTATTTGGAGCCCCCAAACTTCGCGGTTCCGCGACAGTGCCACTCTGTCAGGTCTCCCTTGTTGAGTTCCATGCTCCCGGCTCGCACATTAAGGCAGAACCGTTACTCAAAGTACCTCTTGAATAACTTCCAATCATCCGCACATTTCTGCAATCCCTTTCGAGGTCAGAGTGCACCTCTTTAGCCAATTCTAGCAGCAAATATTGCATCAACCGGTTTCCAATCACTATGTAATCGATCTTACGGTTGCAGACGCACAGCCCCAGTCTCCAATAACGGGGATGATCAGGCAGCAACGTCGCTAAGTAAAGCATCCCGTGTGCCCATTACCCGGGAAACAGCAACGGACATATCTCAACATTCCAGGGGGAATTTCGGAACCGAAGTACGGAACGCATTGCCAACTTTTTCTGCTCTCAGAAAACCAAACATCACACCACCTATCAAGAACTACTACCTCAATTTCATCGAATTTGAACTAAAAATCTCAGATAAAAACCGATGTGATGGACAGTCAAACTTGTGAATAGCAGCAGAATCATACGCATCAGACAGTAGTGAACCTAGAACCTGAGCTCCAATCCATCTGTCACCATAGCCGCCATTTTCCTTGAGCGTCCTTACTTGTGTTTGCACACATATCGCCATCAAAGAGCCTGTTTCTCCAACTCGGAGGTGACTGAAGTATCACCTTTGACGTCGTTGTGGAAGCTGTCTCGAAGCTCCAACGGCAGTGAGCGCCACCAAAGTCGCCACCCGATCTCTCTCAATGGTGGTTTTTCTTTCCAGTCAGCACTATAGGTTCAAGTTCCTCTGTTCAGCGAGGACCTAGTCTTCGGGTTTGATAACACGATCAACCGCAAGCCCGCCCAAGCTGTACACGATGCATCCAAGTGATAAAGCATCGGTAACTCTAAGGACTCACCGTAACTTCTAAACTTCTCAGTCCATCCGCACGTTCTCTGAAAAGGATGTCTCAAAGCCGAGTTTCTTCACTCATACTACTATGTTAAGAAAAGGCAATTGGGTCAAGTTCTGGACAAGCCTGTAGGGGCTCGAGCACTCCAACAATTCGCCATCGCCAAGGCGCGCACGGGCGGAGAGGCAGAGAAGAGTTCCACGACGTAACTGCCTAATTCCCCCAACTCTTTCAATTTGTCTGTCAATGTGCGCATGCTGAGGCATGTTCAAATCCCCCGGCTCACCCTAATTCGAGACGTCTCAAACCTATCAAGTGCCAGTGTCTGCGATTGTAAGCCAAGTTTTCCACATCAGTTTTCTTAATCGCCCCAGATGAATTCCAATGTACAAAGCCAGCGTAAGCGCACTGAATACCCTGCAAAGTCTGAACTGTCAGTCGCAGATCCCAACAACGCGTTTCCGGAGACCCGATCACATCCTCAGTCTATCTGTCCCCGCCAGCTCCAAGGACACATACTGTCATAGAAGAGCTCTTTACCCCCATATTTCAAATTCCAGGGGAAGAGCGTTACGCCTTAAGGACTGCACTATGGCATGGCGATGCAATTAGCACCCGCAATAATCCTGGACTGTATCCGGAGTGGTCTCTTCGCCGTGTTGTTACATCTGAGACCAAGACTTCTTTGAGTGGGAATGGATGGTGTGGATGCAGCTGCAACTCCTCCTATGGTGTCTTTCCCCATCATCTTATTAGGAGACGAGAATGTAGTGCGACGGTCTCACCGATGTCGTGACCGGATAGTACTGAACACGGGTTGAGTGCTTCACGACAGCAACGGAGCTCGCAAATTGGCAGGCCATCTGTCTCTCTTCTTGCCTTGGATAACTTCAAACCGCTTGGAGCGATTCCAGAGCTTGACTTGTGATCAAGGGACGGTTATTCATGGTCTTTACGAAATCAAATTGTCCCAGGTCGAAGGTAGCAGCGCACGTGTGGTAGGACTTGGAAGACGTTAAAGCTGTCACCTGGCAACAGATACGGACTCACCGGCCGACGCAATCTGGCATTGAAGCCGGTAAATATCTTTGTTCACGTGGCCTGGTACATTGGTGGGGAATATGAGGTGGGCTGGTAAGGTCTCAGAAAGGCGCTGACTCTTTTGCTGACGCATGTTCGCTTCCTCCGATTCACATTCCACCAGACGCACTCGCACAGTCTCGAGCCAGGACCCAGGCAAAGCCTGCCAATATGCGTATGGGACCGTGAAGCTCGTGAGTCAGAAGGAGCTGCTACTTGAGTCTTATTCGCGGGCAGTTTGGGCATTATAATTGGTTTAGAAAAGAAGCACCTGCTAAGTTCTTCAGCATCCGACGCGTGTGCCCTGCCGAACCCCGCGTGACCCGCAAGAGAGCAATCAAAGACAGACACAGACTCAGACACGACGGCGCGATATCAGCAATTATTGAATCGATGGAACATATCAAAGAAGAGCTATGGTGACGTGTTGGCCGCCACTCCCCGGCTTTATTGAAGATCGGTAGGACTTTGTTCCTCGTCCAAGACACGGATCGGGAGAAGTCCCACAATGAAGATCAAAGCTTTCGTAGTCACATGAAGCACATTGAGGCTCAAATCCTACGGTCATGCGGCCGAGCCGAGTTTTCTAAGGGAGACAGTTCGTTGCGATGGCTCTCAGTGGTGCGCCGATCGCAAGTCGAACCCTCGATTCTTATTTCAAAAGTATCAGCGTGGCGGCATGACTTTGCAGACCGATCCTGGAGGTCAGTTGTCTGGATTTGTCCAAAGATGGACACAAAGCGCTGAACTCAAATGCTTTTCACCACAAGCATCCAACCTGACAAAGATGGTGGACGGGACTGTCATTACGGCCCAATCACAAAACTTTACCTTAATTTTTATTCATTGCAGCATCAAATCTGCTAGTAGACTCTATTGAGGTTTTTCCCTCTAAAACAATCTATTTCGAGGCTTAACTATGCCCACATCAGCCACAGGGTACCGAGATATTACCATATCTTGAAGGCGAGGCCGATGGCGGTTGGCTGAGCATTGTCGAGTTGGAGAGATCGACGGTCAAGGACCTGCTCACCGGCAAACCAGTTCCCGCTGGAGCCCTCATGTAAGCTATTGGGTTGGTGCATGAGTTATGAATCGGGCGCTGCTGATTATGGCGTGCCACAAACCCGTCATTTTGACCGCTGGATGGGCCGATACAGCATCCCGCATTCCAGACAAGGACTGCAACTTGGATTTATGCGGACCAGGTCCACCTGGGCTGCCCACAGAGTTCCCTCGCTGAGCTTAGTCCGGCTTCAACATCATTTCTCTAGCCTTCTTCAGTGCGATGTCTCACTACTTTATCCGAGCTAGAATTCTCGCAACATCCAGCACCCAGAATGTTTCACTTGCAGTTGATGTCTAGATAAGACAGAAAGCGGCCAAAAGCCACCGATTCGGATGAAATCAACGGCGCATGAGGAGCGGCCCGGGAACTCTGGCAAATGAAGTACTGGAAAAGAGGAAATGCCGAGTCTCTTCCTAGTCAGCGACTGCAAACGAGTCTCGCGTTTGATAATCTGGAGCAGAATGAGAGTCAATGAAGATCTCAAAGGATTCAACTCCGGCTTCGGAGCAAAAAGGTGGATCGAAACATTCGAAGGCGTTCCCCGCTGGAAACAGTGCCCTCTGAAGCATGGGGTAGGTGAGAAAATGATCTAGAATGACCGTTAAGAAAAAAGGAGGCTCAGCTGAATTGTGAATGATGATGGAAAGACGAAAGTTTAGATTATCTGGTGCTAGAAATGTCCTGATGCAGACTGTCTGAAAGCTAGATTCTTGCAGTTGCGCTAATTGGCAAGATGCGCATGATGCAACGTGGCTGTTCCGGACGCGGTGGAATTGGGAGAGGATCTAGATCGAGGCTCAGCAGTGCAATCTAAAACGGTAGCAGCGTTTAAGCTGAGGTCGATTCCGCTGGTGGTTCTCAGATGCTAGCAACCGATTATTGCTTGGAAGACGTTTTTAAGCATTGAGTTAGCGTGCTTGGGGTTGTCATGGTGGAAGCGATGGAGGCTGCGGACGAGCTGGACGTTGTTGGAGGGCGGCTGCGAAGTCATGTGTTGGTAATGTGGTTGGGTCGCGCATGGAACTGCCCTCGCTATGGGCAGAATATCTGCCCTGGTGGGTTAGGTGTCCCTGAATGACTGGAGCACGGGTCGGGGGCTTGATCGGACGGTGTGAACTGTGCAAGACGGGGGCTGAGCCGGCTTCGGCGAAACCCTGAATTTTGGTCTAAACCCCGGGTGAAGACAAGTGGTGAGTGACACCCACTACCAGACAATTCTCATGCCGTCTGACATACACTTCCATCTTGGATTCTCAAATTGCTTCACGCAAATCGCCAGATAGCTCCCCTTTCTGGCCTCGCTTGTCCAGTTCGTCTTTCAGCATCCGTCTGCGGTGATGTCGCAACGCCGATGCGGCTCTGTTGGCAGCTCCCGGGTCAAGAAATCTCCATACGTTGCGTAAGCTCTGAAATTGATCATCATCCAAGCACCCTCCTCAACTTTGGTCTCTGAGTCGAACTCAAGAGTCTAGCACATGTCCATTACTGAGAATCCATCTCCAGAGACACCCAAATCAAGGGCGCCGGCACCTATGATAAACTAATATTCGGTAACCTCAGCCGCCCTCCGCTGTTAACTTTGCGGATTCATTCGATGTGACGCACCCATCCGCTTTATCCTTCAAGACTCCATATCGGCGATGTCCTCGCCGCTCTCCGCGTGAGCTTGAATAAACCCCGTATGTTCAGGACTTCTTATGCACCCAATATAAGACGTCCATCGCGCAGAAATCATGTGTCACAACCCAATTTGAGCAAACGTTCAATCAGGTCCCTTTTTCCTACACAAGACCGATGTATAATTCCTTTGCAGAATACGTTGACAGCCATCATCTCAATGCTCGAGAGATTCCCGTTCAATGTTTTTGAATGGGCTCTGGTAAGTGGCTGGGGCATGCTCATGATATCTGCTCGCGCCACTTTCAGTTCGCTCACACCCTGAAAAGTCGTACCAAAGTGAAAACATTGCCAGAAGTTCATAACATAGCGAACACCTAGACAGGCTACACACGCAGCTTCCTGGAGGACTCTCTGACCCGCTTGGATGCGTCTGACTGAACTTAATGATCCTGGAAGGTCCGCAAGCGGCAGAAAGAAATGGCTGCTCAACTGAAGGAGATGATGACCACCAGGGGACAAGACGAGCACCAGAACCCTTAAAAAGACTCTTGAATGACAGAGAGTAGTCATTCTTCCATTTGGAATAAGCGAAAAAAGAGTATGGAGCTAAAGAAGACATTTGGTTAGTGCGCCGGCGCGGTAATGGAGATGTGAGCTTGCGAAGTGGTGAGCCTAACTATGGAAAGTTTGCATGGGGACCGATCTCAAGCTATCAGTGAGGCGCGTCTTGATATTATCCAAGTTAGCAGAGGCCTCTTACTGGTCAGAAAGTGCTCCCGAACAGCAAAGTGCCGCTGGAATGTCTCTGTTTGAGCTGGTGTCATAGCAAAGAAGTGAGAGCTACTGAGATTATCTGCTGCGATGAGATGCACTGGCAGGTGCTTGGTTGGGTTATGTCATTATGGAACCTTCGCGATGCTGAACTCGCAGCAATTGTTGAGACCACAGGCTGTTTCCTGCTCAGCTCATTCTGACTCCATGTTTCGAGCAGACACGGCATTGAGCAGCTTTAATACCACACCAGTCGGACTGTTTCTCAGCAAGAATGAGACCATATATTTCCTTATCCAACGCTCGCGCTGGTTTTCTTTGGCGGAACCTCCATGTGTTTGAAGTTGTTAGTTATGGTGCAAAGACCGGTCTCCATCGCGGTCGCGAAGTACTTATTCATCATCCGAGACTCGAAAGTACGTGCCGAACGACAGCTTCATCCCCAAACGCATACCTCCGAATTCAAGATTCAAAAGCTTGATCCCGATCTCCAAAATATTGGGCCATGCGGCGTTGGAATTAGTGGAGGTTTGAAGGGAGCCTTGGAATTGGCGTCTTGATAACTTCAAGACCTTTTCGAGTCTCTGTTAAAGATCAAACAACCTGCCGTCAAATACTTCGCAACAGATGTCCACGACACGGAGACAAGCTTGAGCAACTTGAGTTTGGAGTTGCATGTCACCACCGACAGCGCTGGGCGCAGTAGGTTCCGTCGAGGGAATATTCGGTTAGAAGACACCACTTGTATTAGCAGTCCGCTCATGGTAGGATGTCACTGACGGAGTTGTAGATAATCTTGACATGTTGATGAGTTTCAACATTGAGGTCTTCATGCTTATATCAGGGCTACGAATGGGTATTATTGAGGGATCGCTCATGATGGCAGAAATGGCAAGGCTTTTGTGTAGATAGTTTAGATCCTATGCAGTGAAGCCGGCTCATTTAAAAGCAATCCAGCTCATGTACCAACATTTCGGTTCACGTACGAGTATTTCGGCTCATGTGCAGGCAATAGTTCTTGTGCAGATAATTAAGTATATGTACAGTTATTTCAAGTCATGTGTAAGTATTTCGGCAAATGCACAGGTACGCCTCATGTACAGGTAATTCGGCGCTTGATGTATTGTGGTTCATATACAGGTAAAATGATTTTTGTGTAGATGATGTAGCTTCCGGCCATATACTGACACTTCAAAGTATGCAGAGGCAAGCTTTATTAATCTCTAGCTTGTTCGCAGGTAGACGAGATCTGGGGCCCTGTACCGTAGTTGACGTGATGCCGTCAGATGGCCGAGCAAAGACGCAAACTTTCCTTGTGACGCTGTCAAGGGACGGGGGACAGAATGAGGTTCGCAGCGCCAATACACAGGGCCCGAACGCGAATACGGGAAGGAAAGGCGACTTAGAAGGGGGGTAGGAGAGGCAGTCATATGTCCCGCTCTCTCGGTGTCATATCGGTCGGCTTTTCCCATTCCACACATGTGAGAATGCGTCTAGGCGAAAGAGGGTGATATTTTGATTGCAAATGCACCTGGCATGGTCACCTCACGACCTCAAATCAGTGGCTTTGCCACCAACATTGCTTCTTAAATGGTTTTTGTTAAAGGGCCGTCTTGTCAGTACATCCTGCTGTGCTAAGCTACACTGTTATTATGATTTGAACCAAGTATTAAGGGCCCTACGCGCAGCAGCAGAGCGTTTTATGCCTCTGGCTGTGCTTCGGCTTCCGCTATACGTTCCACGGAGATATCTTGGATTGAGGTGCCGTGAGAAATTGCGCACTTGACTTGTATTTGCAAACCGGACTTCCCTGTCGCCATTGCCAGTCGGGTGGACTGGAAGAGATGGCTGAGCGGCCACGACGCCTAAGGTGAGGGATTTGACAAGCCGAGCAATGGAGAGTGCTCGTCATTCCGTGGTATGCTTGGCGTTGAGGGATGGCATCCAGACGTTGAACAAAGAAACGCTTGGTAGGGGTTGCATGGCATTGAGAAAACGGCAGACCATAAGATATTCGGGGCCGGTAGGAGCGTGCCATTGGCATACCGTCACCAACGACTGCGGAAGCCGGGAATCTGTGGGATGCCAGCACTTGCGGGAATCGTTGGCTGCCGCCATCACTTATGGGGCTGGGAAACGTAGTCACCATGCGTTCGAGGCCGCCTGAATGAATGACGGCACCCAAAACTTGCCATTTGCTCGGGTGTCTTCATTGGGTGCCAAGAAAGCCCGACGGTGAGGATAGCAGAGCATGGACGTGGCGGACGTGAGCTGAGGGAACTGCGACAAAAGGCAAAGGTAGTGAACCAATGGGCCGCATCAGCGGAACCAAAGACCCATTCAAAGTTGTAGCAAGTCAGAAGGTAATGTGTCTGAAGTCGTCAATGTCGAGCAGAGTGCAGGTGTGGAGGGTCAACTTGGTGGTCGAAGTTTTACATCGGCTGTCGTGGTATCAAATCGTGCGACGAAGTATCGCATCGTTATCGGCCATCGATGGATGTCGTCGAATCTCAAGGTATCATGTCAGCTATCGAAGCATGACGTCGAGTGTCGAATTGTATCTTTCCGAGTTGCATTTCATCAGGTCGTCAAAGCATCAAATCGGTCGTCGGTCGTTTGATTATCACGTCGGTTGTCGACGTATTGCATCGGTGGGAGGAACGGGTATCCGGGACAAGATCCTGGTCAAAATTAGTAAAAAGCCGATGCAGAAGGACAAGCAAACCAACTTTGACCGTATGGCTAATATGGGCTGAATGGAGACGCAGAGAATCAGGGCTGAAACTCAAGAAGAGAGTGGGAAGCCGAGCGAGGCGGCCATGTCAGGCGGCTGGGGACGCCTGACGTGCCAGCACCAACGTGCAGGGCAGGTGGGGTGCTGAACTAGCACCAAGTGAGAAGGAACCGGAAGGCGAATCGAAAACGGAAGGGGTGTTAGATTGTCAAAGGGAAAAACTGAGCAAGTGGTGGTCCTGGAGCCCCTTCTCGATTTGGAACCCAAGAATACCGCCGCCTTCCCCCTCGACGCGACTCGATCGCGTCTTCCGGGCGCCCAACGGGCTCCTGCTCGGAGGAAGGTAGTGCAGCTGGCGAAGTAGGCGACCTGCTGTGGCACCGAAACCTCAGGCAGAGCAACCGTTTGCTGTGGCCAAGAAATACCGAATCGGAAGAGCCCGAACAATTGGACTGCACCTAACACGACGTGGATCAATGGCTGAATCGCGGAGTGGATGGGCATCGTTTGCAGGGTGGAAGATGACGCCATCTACTTGGAGCTCCCACGGATGGCGAACACACTGAGGGTAGACGTGACCATCTCCCGTCTTCACCTGCACCGGGAATGAGACCACGATTCGAATTTTCCTGGATCAAACCAACCGACCAGGGTACTTCCATTGCCAAGAGTCCTTTCCCATGGCCTCAAGATGGCAGCTTCCGGTTCAACTTGTACAGCTCCAAGAGCACGTAGGGTGCATGAGGCCCACAACCACAACATGGGAGCTTCCGCCATGTACGGTCCAGTGTGTGCTGTGAAAGGTCCCAATTCTAGTGGGGACTTTTCACAGTGCCTTGCACTTATTCAGTCACGGCGACTCGGCCAATCATTTCTGACCTCTCAGTCCGAATTATGGGGCTCGTGCGAAATTTCGCACGGGAATGCCGCATCTGGCCAATCAGATGAACCACCAGAGGCAGAGTGGGGCATATGCATTACACTGTACCGGAGTGGGGCCTAGCTGCCCAGAGCTCGTCCCCGTCCATTTGGGCCAGCGACAGTGCGCCGTCAACTCCAACCTCGGTAGGTCCACGATTTGTGTCATCAACATGGCCTCCGCGAAACAGATCAAAATTACCCAGCATGGAAAGGCACATCCGCGGCACGGTGCAACTCGCTCACCCACGTATTATTGTTCGGTGGTGATCAGGCTTAGCGGCCTTATCGAACCCAGCGAATTCGACGACATGACCCCGCGATTCGGTGCGAGCTATCGCCTACGTCCTCCTCAGTCCTGACTTCGGGCCCGGGGCATTGCGCGGGCCCAGCCCTCCCAATCTCCGGCATTGTCACGAGATGTGCATCTGTCCGATGGGCAGCAATGCTCGCCAAACTGCGCTCCTTGTGCGCGGACCCCCGAGGTGCTCCTTGATCGCCGTCAAGACGCTGTTCAATGAACATGGCAGGCGTTGATGCTTGCGTTGGGGCACATGGGCGCGATCTTGCCGGGGGCCGGATCGGTGAAGGGGCCGGTTCCGTCAGCACTGCTTGAATCCAGTGTCAATGTCTTCAGGGGAAGCTGGACGTGGGCAATGTCGGAGTCTCCGAGCGCATCCCATATAGGGGTATCGCCTATAAGACGCAAGTCGGTAAGATTGGTAGCGGACAGTAGAGGAGGCGGTCGCTGCGGGTTTTGGACGTGTTGGTCTGAATGGCGATCGCGGCCGAGGGCTCGGGGTCGAAGAGTGCTGGTTTTCCATCAGGTACATAAAAGATCAAAGGTACTCAAAAGATTTAGTTGTAGAGCGCGAGGGCAACCTCGTCTGCAGTCTGCACTCCCCGTTTGGACGCCTTGTCGTCGTGAGGAATGTTCTTCACCGCCATCCAGGTGCAGTGCACAGACCAGAGTACGTGCGTGCTCACCGGAGCCAGCTCCGGCGGGGAGATCCTTGACGGTCAGCCAGCCAGAGGGGTGCACAGTCCAGAATCCCACCCACTAAAAGCTGGCAGCACCTCGACGAAAGAAATCGGAGCCAGGCAAGGTTGCTTCCCACATCAACTTGAGTTTGCAGCGGACAAGACGCCGACCTGTGATTCGCATTGAAGGCAACATCGCGAGGGGTTTGGCGCTGGACGCAGCGACGTCTTGATGAGGAAGGAGGTTGAGCAATTGCATTTCCTTCGTCTTGAAAAGCATCTGAGGGCCCGCAAATGCCTGTTCACTGCACCAGTGTGTGGCGTCGATAACTGTGGGCAAGATGAAAAGTCCCCAATGGATTGGGGACATTTGAGTGCACCGTGGATGAGGCAGGCCCGTGCGTGCAGCCGAGAGTGGGTCCACCAAAGGTGCTGGGTCGGTACTTGGCACCGGATTTGTTTGCTGGCATTTTCGTCGAAATCCCGACCAGATTGAGGCGCCGACAGAGCTCTTCCCTGCGACTGGCATCCACATAAGGGATATAAAAATACAAGAAAATCATAATGAGATGTGGATCACTGAAAAGAAGACATTTCCGTCAAATTTCAACTTTTTAGGCGATCCTGGCGCTTGTAGTTGCGTCTTTTGCTGCGCGGCCGGCCAGAAGTACCTCTCGCTTCCAGGCTGCACGGCCCTGTCAAGCCTCCAGCCACAAGCCACATCTCAATCGAGCACCACCCCACCCAGCGTCAAGCCGTAGCCGATGATCTTGAAAGCGCGCTTGACAGTAGTCGGCGTACCATACGTAGCGGCATACCGATATCGAAAGTTAGGAAGGCCATTTCGGCTTAACCGTGTCGCCGGTAATAGCAGTCGTGCTGGGGTCAGCTCCGATCTCAACCTGACGAAGGCCTGGGAGTCGATCACTGGTCTCACTGCAAAGCGGGCATCGCATCTCCAAGGCCACCAGCAAACACTCCCTCCTACCTCATCGCCGCAGGACTCACGAGTCTTTCTTTGACCCTCAATCTGGACCTATGCCTATCACCACCGAAGCACATGCAACCCCAAATTGCGCTTTTCCTACTAGCATTCCAACCAGCAAACGTTGCGGGCCTCGTTTCCATCTCCCCGTCCCACTTCAATCGCGTGCACGGCGCAGCGTCGACTTGTCAGTTTACTCACCGCCCGCCTCCCAAGAAAACGGCGCCTTCTAGACTGGTTCTTCGTCATCTTGTTTGCGGCAAGATCGGTTCTTTTCCTTCTCTTCCCTCTCTTCTCCCGACTTTGCATCGCAAGAACAACAAATTCTCGGCAAACGGCAATCTCTCGTCAACGCACGACAATTGCAGACTTCTTCTTTCGGCTCGTCGACATCATTCTTCCGTGTGGCACACGCAGCTTGCAAGATCCGTTTTTCTGCGACAACTTCGCCGCGGCGGCGCCGACGCTGAGGGCGCCAGAAGACCCAGGCCTTTGACTTGTGCCCACCTCTCGCTCAAATCTCGAAAGGGTCCGACTTGATCGCAATAGGTGGTACGGAGAAGCATTTTATGGTCATGAAGTTGGACCTCTGGCCGCCACCTTGCCCGCGAGGGCCGCGAGGGGGTGATGCATTGTGGTGTAGGCGTGGGAGAACATTTGCATGTCGAGAACAAACCCTCAAGTTCTGACGCTGCCCCAATTTCCTGTGCGGCGCTTGGGCGGGCATGTCCGGTAGACGCCTTCTCAACCGAGTTGGCAAGCATGTTTGTGGAGCAGTGATCACGGTATTGGACGGAAATTCTCAGAATCTGTCGCGGCGCATCAGACCTGCTGCCTCCTGCGTAATGCCCAGCCATCGGCCGTGCCTCGCCGTCCTCCATGACCGCGGAAGGCTCGTCATTGTCTCCTCCTTCGGGCCACCCACCTCACCCGCCGTTTCCTCATTCCCGACTCTCGAGGCTTCTTGGCCAACTCTTTCCTCCCTCATAGCTCCCATGAACCCTTCCCCAATTTTTCCGTCACCACCTCGTCTTGGGGGAAAGAACGCGCCTTCTCACGCCCCACTCCGTCTTCCGAAATGGTGTCGTCTTTCCACCCAATCTTGCCTCAGACCTCAATTAGCCACACAAAATGACATCGCCCGACAACGGAGCGACCAAAAATCTCCCTGGAGTCGTCCAGATTGACTCAATCTTTCTGGTCGATCCACCCCATGCCGGAACCGAAAATGAGATTGCGATCTCGATCCTTGTTGCCTCCACGCAGCACCAGACCGCTTGAGGTTTTTACCTTGATACGAACCAATGTCTTACATCAGACGCAAGGAATCCCCATCCGCCCGGAAAAAGTCCATGGATATCTCAAAAGGTTAGTCCTTCCCAGTGATTCTCGGTCCGCTGCATCAAATCACCGACACCCAGGAGCTCGGTTCATCTTCGGTTGCTAACGTTTCCGAATGTGACCCCTCGTTGGATCGAGGCTGCTTCCTGAAAATAGAACTTGCCCGCGCCTTTTTTGCCAATGCCTCGCTGCAACTTTGCAAGACTGCGTCACGGCTTGCGGGGTTACCGAAGCCTGCTATGACAGCCGCGAGGTCCCGAAGACATCAACACCTAGCAACGGGGGTTTGAATACTCAAGCCGACCTGCGGGGTGGCATACTAAGCCCTTACCTGCCTCCTTGATTCGTCAAAGTCATCGCTGGATAAACGCACAATGAGAACACGACTCGAACGGACCAAGACGGCAATAGCAGCATCCCATCTCTGCCACATCGTCTTCCCCGAAAATCGAAGCTACGTGTTGCGCCTTCAAGCCTTGTATAGAGGAACTTCCGTTGATAAAAAGAGTGCTGGCCCAGAACTACGACAAACCTTCCTTCAACCCGACTCGCTATCTCCAGATTCGACGCTATGCATCCACCGCCAACACATCCGCAGCATGGTAAGTTCTGGTCTGAACACGCAACCTCATCCAGCAAGAAACCAAACAAAGCCTTGAGTCTCAAACGCTGATCGTGAACAGCATGGGAAGAACGACTCTGCACGGTTTGACTTTGCTTTACGGTGCGGCCGGAAGATACCGATGCCGGTCACGACGGACTCCATGTGGTAATAACAACGGTCAAACTAAAGTGCAAGCTGCCATCAACTTCAGAGGCGAGAAATCACAGAGACGGCAGCGCCGTACCTAATACTCACCACACCATCTCTCAATTCGGCTCGGGAGTTTTGTTTTTGAAGTGCTAGACTTTTCGACGGGACGCGAGATGCTGGCAAAACCCTAAGCTGCCGACCAGGGAAAGTAATAACGAGAAAACGTCGAACTTCGACATGGCCAGTACAGCGGCCAAGACGAAACGGAAAGGCGGCTGCAAAGACGGCGGTGCGGCGCACTCGGCTCCGAAACGCCGCTTGAAGAAGCACGAGCCCTTCCGAGAAAGTGAGTCGGTTCGAGAGCGCGCGAAGCCTTACCTGTCAGCTGTCGGCAAGCTGCACGTCGATGTGCTGGATACGACATAGAGCATGGGTAGGAACCGACGTGTCGAGCCTGGCTATGTCTGTGAGCTGACGGAGGTCTTCATAGAGGGCCCCTTCGAACGTGGTACTCTGGAGAACCGTCTATTCGTCCTCTGCAACGCTGATGAAGCCCGTTGGATCTGCCGGAGAACAAACGGCGGCGACATCGCTGTCTGAGATAATAGCGACAGCGACGACGTAGCAAACTTCCTTCACTGGCCCTTTATCAACATGACTAAGGTAGAGGTCATAGCGGGACAGCACCGGCTTTACAAAGTACATCGAGGCAACGAGCGTACTGGAGCCTGACGCCTGGTGGACGTGAGAGCTTTAAGATAAAGGTGAGCCTTGTTCTGCTTCGACCTTAGGAGGAACGTAACAGCGTTAAGAACCTTATAGATCTCCCTGTAGACCTCAACATCAAACTAGACTTTACCGCAGAGACCTAAGCCTTCTGGATAATCATGGGTAGATCTGGAACTATCTGTTGTCGATTGCGTTGGTGGCAGGGGAGTCTATCACGGGGAGCCAAGTGACTGTTGACTATAGGCTTGTTGAGGCTCTCCGTCTTGGCAGCGAGAAGAGTTCTCCTACACGCTGGCTTGTCACGTTTTGGAAATATAGAGGCTGGAGGGAAATCATGACGCGCTGGTGCCAGACCTATCTGAGGCTTGCGACCGACCCGTCTGGGGCTTGAAGCTTTCAACATCTCCACCTTAAAGTGGATGGCCGGCCTTCGAATTGACGACTACTGGTTTGTGACGCGCATCTTCAAACTTCCACCGTCATGTTCTTAACCCCGACACATTTAATGTTGCGTCAGCCTCCGACTTCCGAAGACAGGTAAGTGATCTTGATGGGTCACGATTGCGTTTTCACCCCTTCATTGAGTGACGAATCAGCCTCAACATGGGTGTCAGTCTCGTCGAGATATACGCTGACTGACTGCTGTTTCTGAGTAACTATCTTTCGGCAATTACTGATAACGCTACCTGCTAATTTACAGACCCGCACCTGCCAGGGTCGCGCGTCGGCACCCGACCTGCGGTCAACCGCAGTCTTACTCACGGTCCGGCCGGTGAAACCTTCAAACGTGCTGAGCGTTCCTACAAAATCAGATGTATCCACAGGTGGCGCACACTTCAACGAGCCGCGTCTGGCAGATTTCCGAGAGGCACCAATCGAAGACATATCTGCGGCAAGATCAAAGAAACACCCTTGGTCTGTTATCTGCATCGATGCGATATGCGTTCTGAAACGGGAAATCAACGAGCATCTGCTCCTAATAATCCCCTTTGGAGGAATTTGTTTCCTGCGTCTCATGGTTGCTGAGTGTTATGTACTCAAATCATTAATGTCGGTTGTCAACAAGGACTTTCTCTTCTCGGCACAAGACAACGTGGTCGGCTTCTCGTCTGCGCGGTTTCCAGCAGCGGTATCACGAATCTGTCCAAATTTACTCTAGACATCTGTATGCTTGCCCTCATTCGCGAGACCGTGACAATAAAACCCCTGCGACACGGACGGGCGTTTTCCGCCGCTCCCTACGAAGCCGTCATGGAACTTGCAACCAAGTTGGCCTTCTAGATAAATACCATCCAGCAAGCTGACTCGCGGATTCGCGTGGCTCTTCTAGAGACCAAGCAAGTGCTCAACAAGTTCATGCGTGTTACCTTGCGGGCGTCAGACCTAGACGTTCAGAGCTTCAATGGGGTGATTAGACGGTGCACTGAATCACATTTCTATTGCCTTATATACTTGATCTGCTGCTTTAAGTTGCATTCTCAGTGGCTTGGCAACGGGACTAATGAGGGACATCGCCTGTTGCGGTGGTCACCGACTTCAACTCTCAGTCATCCCTTTGGGCGGCCTTGCTTGACAACATAAGGACTTCCTCTGTATTCCAATGGCGCAGCGGCTCATCAACTATTTGCATAGGCGACGTCGAAGCCTCACGATTGCCGTGAAATCTCTTTGGCGGGATGGGAGAAGCAAATATCAACCCGGGGAGACGTGATGGAACAGACCAAGCCCCCTCATCCTTGAGCAATTGTCTCGGTTTGAACGTAGACGATGAGGTTACATCCGAGGCGTTGCGAACGATCAAGCAACCCCAGTGCGGCACAAAGCGCTCCGAAAGGGAGAGCGACCCCCTTGTCGATGGCAATGTCACCGGCTGGCTGGACCATCTGCAGTAGACATAAGGCTCTGAATGCGGCATAGATTGATGTCACTGTCAAAGCTGTGCCTCGGACTCCGTCGCCGGCGTGCGTCACGCCAGTGCTGGAGGATGAGTTCCGACGTCTCTCTGACTTACCCGACGTGGGAGTAACTTTCAGAATAGTCATGAGACCATTCATTTGGTGACCAACTAAAGCGTCTCGCGTGACTAAACTAATAATATGACGACCAAAACGCGCAACGGTTGTAAGCGGAGAAAACACTCTTTTAGTTTGCTCAGAAGCCCCGCCAGTGGTCGATCAAGATGGAGTGGTGTGATGAAGAGGCAATGCGCTTGATCGGGCTCGTTGTCCTTCAACAACTGATGCCAGTCCTTGATGATCTCAATGGTCAGCTCAGATACAACACGAGGCCAAGAAAAGCCTGTGAAACACTTGCCTGACTATCGACACTTGGGAGTTGAAATGGGCGGCGAAGACTGCCCTGAAAGATTTGCCTCAATCTTATCAGATATTCAAATTTAGCTGTGGCTGCGTTTACAGCAGCAGCTATGAATTGAAAGACAGGCGACATGCTGACTCACAGACCTCGATTACTCGCAAGGCCACGCATGCGGGGGAGTGCATCACGCGACGCGAGTTCTTGAAGTTACATAATGCTTTGTTTTGCAGTTTGTATAGCAATTATCCCACATTGTTGTGGCAAGCAAGTTTGATACATTTCACGTGATATGACTGGCATCATTAGTCTGCAGCTCATCCGTGAAAAATGCGGCGTTTAAACTGGTTGTGGCAGAGCTGGGATATGGATGTCAGAGATGACCTCAGGATAGAGGAAGCTCTGTGGCCCCCTTTGTGCAAATCATAAACAAGGCAATAAAACATGAATTTCATGAACACCCTTTTACGATTACACTTCCTCTGACATCGGCGTATTTTGTGACTGATCTCCAGGGGGCGATCACAGTCATTCGAGGCTGCCTCGCTTCGATACCTCCGATTGCTCATCATTGTGCGCCATCGCCAACAGCCGCATATCGTCGAGAGCACTGCTACTGGCTTGCTATCTGCGTGGTCAATACGGCCAGGTACGTCGCCGTATTTCTCCTGTCCCTCTACAGCGCAGGCGTGGCCGGGTCACCCGCTGCTCTGCGAGCGTGATGAACAGGATGGAGAAGGCATCTTTAAGGATGCTGACAGCAAACTGTGTTTGGATAAATGGATTACAGATCTACTTTAGTGATTCAACCAAAACAGCTTACCTTGCCGTCGATTTCCGCTGCACGCACTCTCAGATAACAACAAACATTTGTATTTCAGGACGAACGTCTGCTCTTTATAATCTCGTCGGCTTGTACGGTTATTTCCGCTCTTCTTGAACGTTACACATGCCCTGATTCAGCCCTCCAATCGCCCTCAAGATTTGTCGTGGATTTCTCCAGGCATGAAGCCTTTCACTTCTACCGGAATGCTTCACAGGCCGTATGGCCCCGAAGCGGCCCAGTACCAGTCCGGCTTCTCAAGCCCTACCGCCATTCTGAATTGATTAGAACGCAGCCAATCGATAAATGCGTCCTTCTCCACCCGACCTTTCGCAAGATACCCGATCTTTAGCTGTACCTTTAGCATTTTGGTGGAAAGATTGACCTCAACCGACCGAAGAGAGCACCCCAAACTTGATTCTGCCTTTCCCACTGCTTCAATAAAGGAACGCGAAATAGGGTACAAAGATGTCAAACCTGGGAAGACCAAATGCCTAGACAATCAACGAGTCGACGTTGGCATTTTCCACTACTTTTTCGGGCGACTCAGGATTTTCATGGTCCGATTTCTAAGTTGATGTAGGATAACGCCTTTGCCTCTCTTTCAAGATCATACTCCTCGTAGTATTCCAAATCCGTGTCCAAAGGTCGTTAATCCTTGGGGTCCATCTGAGCGAGAGGCCAATTGCCGTCCGGGGTCGTAGCGGCGAGGTTAACAAGAACGCGTTCAGGTGATGGGACTATCTGACTACCTGCGTACGCTACCGCAGACATAATCTAGCTACCGCATTCGAGTCTCACTAGATCCGGCAGCTTAAAAGCATTTCGCACCCCTCTGCTGAAAGGGTCTTCCTCGCCATGCTCAATGTAGCTTTCGGGCTGAGCAAACTCATTGAAAGTTTGTCTTTCTTTCCGGTGCATGACCAGTGACTTGAGACCAGGAAAGCTCAGGTGGTTCAAGGCCGCTGTGAGAGCACTTCGCATTTCTCTACGAAGTGGAGTAAGCCGTCCATGGAGCATGTTGATGTGTCAAGTACACCTTTGAAAGGACAAGAGAGCCGTCATCATAGTAAAGATGGCCTCTGGATGTAATAAGGGGTGGAAAGAGTGTTCTTTTTTGTTATTTGTAAACCCTGTTCCAGTGAAATGATGAATGGAGCGGGAGGCAGGCTCTGATGGCTTCCGAAAATTGTCTTATTAACGGTATCATACTTCAATCTTTCTTCCCTTCTAACTTTGTTCTTCGCAGTTTGCCGCCTGGAGGCGCACCTTGTTGACTGCCGTATGACTCTCACGGGGAAATATTCGAGGGCCAGGATACTCCAATGCGTTCCGGCTACGCAGTATCATGATACACTGTGGATAAACATCGGTATTATCTGATGGCGAGGTCACAGTCAGTGTCACGTGTAAGCCGCTATTTGAAGGCCCAGATTTCCATGCATTGAGTCGGTCAAAAAGTTGAAGGGTGGCTCTGGAGAAAGCGGTGGAGTTGGGATGCATCTCCGCAAGACTCTGGTATTTTATCAGACGCGTTTTGCTGATGTTCGGTAAAACTACGTCAAATTCAATTGAATAAAGCCTGTTATTATCGCCTTTGAAGACATAGTCAAACTAACGCAACGACTCGGGGTCGCTGTGCAGCCGCACTGCGCTGGATGAATGCGCCTCGACACGCTCGAGCATGACCCGTGAAAGCCGGCCGACTTTGACTGAGTCAGACAAGTTAAGTAGCTGTGAACCAGTCATGCTACCGGGCTTTCGAGAATCCTGATTGGAGACGAGGGGCCGAGATCATAGAAGGCGAGGCTTCTAAGATTCGATGAGAACGCACAGGGTTAAAGAAAGCAAGACTATGTTGAGAGGTACGATGGGATGCACAGGCTTCATATGGGAATCGCTACCGCCGATGTTAATGCCTCTGCCTAGTCCCGTGTCTGCTATGCAGCCCAACAAGAGACGAGCTTCACGGCCCAGAAATTGTCTACGCAGTCAGACCACGCTGCCGGAATCCGTACACACAGGTTTTCAAAGGTAATGGAATATGCCGACACAATGACGCCGCAATCATCGCTCGTCGGAATGGTTGGCCAGTCTCATCACAGCAGACGGCCCGGTCACGGCGAGCTCGCAGTTGACAAGATGCCAGGCATTGCAGTTTGGTGGTTGGGCATTGCTAACCAGCTCGGGTGCTGTTCGGCTGGGAGGAAGCGCCGACTTTGGAGTTGGCCCAGGGTCGGACGGGACGTCGGCCAGAAGCTCCCAGTCTGAAGTACACACGCGGTAATGGTACCGCAATCTTCACCTGCTCTGGAATCCGTAACGTAGAACTTGATGATGGTGATATCACAGCCATTGAATACATCTTGAAAGTTCGGCACGCCATCTGTCTGCACTTCGGCAGTGACCAGGGAGTTTTCAAATTGACGGTCCAGTAATGTTTGGTGTCAGCTTCTTTGGGCCCAGAACCTGGTCATGAGGAACAAAGATTCAAGATGATCTCAATACCTACACAACTGGGAAGAGTAGATTCATCGTTATTTTCCCCAAGTACGGACTTGAAGACGGCATTTCCGGTGTAGTACTTCCCACATGAGCGCAGAGCAGCCTCGAAAGCGCGGTCTGGGGAGGAAGCGTTACGCAAGCCTGTGTACCGCCAACAATTCTGTCTCAACCGATTTGGGACTACTTCCGAGGGTTTCTATCCACCATATCCTCCAGCAGAAGCCCAACGAGACCACAGCAAAAATGCACCCAGATCGGAAGTCGGTCCTTGAAAGATCGGCTTGGAGCTCGCTGATGTAAGCGAGGAGATGGAAGGCAGTTGGATGATTCTTAGTAATTAAGTGATTGATCACCTTGCCTTGAGGCTTTTGATGTTGGTTTGTAATTATCACCGTGCTTACTGGAGTACATGATTGCGGCGGATATGGGTTCCAGAGCTGGCGCCTTGGCTGTCATACTGGAAGGTATCAGCAAATTTCACATTTAGTTCCATTTGCAATGGTGTACGGAAGAAAGGAGGAGCCAAATCAGTACTAAAGCAAACAGACTTGTTGTTTTAGTGGTCTGAGGTATATTCGCAACGCCACAAGAAGATGTCATGCACTGAGATATGGACTGTGACTGCAACGCGGGCCTATCATACTGCCGCATCTTGACTTGAAAGCAAAAGTCGGCGACGAGTCGCATCGTTCTCGTTTCCTTCAGAACCTTTCAGATATACAGTGGTCGTCTGCCGGTTCTTCTCCCAAGACTTCGGTTACGAACAGACTACTGGGACTTTCCACAACATCCTGGAGGCCATGGCGGTCCACTCGGCCGCCGCATCATTGCAGAAGCAGCCCCCTTTCAGTAAGACATCTCTATTCGCATGAATAGCAAAAATTCTCGCTGTAGAAGGCAGCAGGCATCCTTGTCTCTTTGTCGCCGAGATGGCTGTTCGTGTGATAACCGGCGGGGGGAAGACACAGCCTGAGATGGAAATGGCTTCTTTTCACTTCGTAGAGCCCAGGAAAATACTGACCATCAGCACAATAGTGAAAATCAATAACATATTTCTCTATGTTCAGTGTTCTATGTCATTTCTCTGCTGTTGCTTTGCTTTTCCGTCGCCACCGGATCCACTCGTTTAGGTTTTCAGTATCTCAGACATTCCGCTCGGACGATAACCAATCCCGCTACTTGTCGCATGAAGTCTATCGATACAGCCTTTTATTTTCCCGGCGTATTCGACTGCTCTGTGAATTTGGGCCCGACCCGCCGGCCCTACTGTTCATTGTCAAGGTCGTTCAGCATAGCTTGTCATCCTCTACCGTAGGATCCCTCAAGAGTCTCCAGGCAACCCAAGATCAGGATGCCTCGTGCGGTCCAGACAGACTGTGCCGTAATGACGCATGATACGCGAAGGAGGCGATTCGTTGGTGCAACTACAGTCTCAAAGCCTGCGCAGCAATGGTCAACAACCCAATGATTTCTGCTGGAGTAGTCGGGACTCCAAAGCCGAGTGTGGTGGCGACGCTGGTTCTCCGGGTAAGCACTGCCCTCTGATCATCTGCTACTCCCTCGGGTGAGTTGAGAATTATCTCTCAACTTTCCCGATCGCGTCCCGGCCAAGTCGAATTATAGGCTTCTGCGGCATGAAGGAGGACGCCCTCATCGTCAGGGACGATGGAGAAACATCGTAGCAGAGTAGTTGTAGAAAATCTGGGTGTGGCGCAAGTGACAGAAACTCGCCGAAGAAGGTCCTCGGCTGCTATGAAGCTTTAGTTCGCTCCAGAAAGTGCGACGCCACGGTGAGTGTCAGTCATCTGTCCGAATAAACAACATCGCTCCCCTTCCTGCAGATTGACACACCTTTGACGACAGCTTTTGAAGAAGGAAACAATGACCACATAAAGATTGACAGTCTATGCATGAAATCCTCGTTAGTGCAATGACGATGCGAATCTTCATTCCTGTGCATCATCCCTAGTAACTTCCGGATGGCCCCTATAGAAGGCCACAAGCTGTTACAGAGGATCACGGTGGTCAAATGGAAAGACACGTCTCTCAGAAATATAGCTTTTGTGAAAAATTAGAATTTTAACAACCCTAGGTCAACCTAGACCATCTTCCACAGTGTTAATAGGGGTAAGGAAAACTATACTAAGATGATGAATCACATCTTTATGGTCATGCGCCAACACGCCTCTGATGTTGTGGCCTTTCATTGGATTTATCAAGATCTGTGGGCTCCCACGTCAGTTATTTGCTGACCTGGCACAGAAATATCTTGGGGCGGAAGACCGCACTAAGGTGAGAGCTGTTGTTTAGAAACAGCCGCTTGAATTTGTCGCATCTGTGACAACCCTAATAAGACACTGGTGCCCGCATTATCTCGATATCATAGGGACTATGTATGCCGCGGACGTTCTCAGCATCATGAGTTACGATCTTCACGGTGTATGAGACGCGCCAAATCCCATCTGCTCCAAGGTGTCGGCACACAATAACGTCGCCAAGGAGGGTTGTCTTTACCATAGAGAAACACAAGCTCACACCTTACTATGATAATAAGCATCAGGTCAATTACATCACTCGGAATCGAAGCCATTTGGTTAGTCAGGTCTGTAGGCTTGGAGACTCATTAAGTCCTTGTCTGTCGAAAGCTGGCCACTAATACCTGGGTTATGAACTGTGACATTGAACCATACATTCAACACTGCTTCCATGCACGCTAGGGCATGCAAAGCTCTTTTCCTCAATAGATCAAAGACCCTCTGCTGCATTTCGGAGAAGATCAGCCTCAGACCGTGGTGGAAAGCTTCGAAAAGGTCTATAACGCAAGTCTGAATTACCATAACGATTAACGTCAGCTTGGTATAATCTTGATAATGGCTGTCGTGACATGTTGAAATACCACAAGGTTATAACTGCCTCCTACTACGATGTGTTGTCGTTTGGGAATAGCTTATCTATGATGTTCACGGAGGTTGGATTCGATGGACAATACACTTCAGATGTAATAAAACTGTGTTCAATAAGTCTATAATGTGCGACACATTCACGAGACGTTTGAAAACTAATCACTATTGCTACACGCTCTGAACTGTATTAGAGACTATCATTTTATGCTAGTAACTCAGTTGCTAAAAGCTCTGGGCGCTTCTTTCCAGTCTATTAATAAATGACTGTCTCTTTAAGTAGACTTGTGATATATTTAGCGATCTCATCTATCCTTGTTTTATTTTTGTGGTGTCTTAGTTAAATTTCTAGTGGTTTAAAACGGACGTTATTAGACTGGTGGCAGATTATAAGAATCTTCTAATAAAGAAAGCCTGTAGCCTGCTTGGTGTCTTATCTATTCTGTATATTATTGAATGTAAACGCTGTAATTACTTGATTTCTCTCCTCTCTTGTGAGAGAAACTTAGAACTCTGATAGGTGGTTGTAGTATGTTAGCTGTACACGCTATGGATGGATGACTTCTGATTGGCAGCAGCTTTAGACCTAGAAATGAATTAGCCTCTTAAATTATATATGTTAGTATGGTCACACGTAGTGACCTTGGGTAGGGTGTTAGTGATAAATCCCGCGGCGTATTTTATAATTTTCTTGGCAACGTCTTGAACTTATGACTAGAGGACGCTAGCGCAGCACCTTATTTAATCCTATTTAATTAATTTGACTAATCAGCTAATTAAAAGAGGGCTTTTTTTATAGTTAATTAGCTAAAACGATAATACCCTCGTTTTAGACGTTTTAATTAATCTAAAGTTAGCTAGAAGAAGGAAAATCTAGCTTCTAGACTAATTAGGATTTTTAAAAGATTTAATAAAAAAATAAAAAAGTTAACTAAATATTCTTTTCTAGCTACTTAAGGTTATAACTTTTTAAGCTTTTATACTATAGTTAATAACTTAAGCTAGTTTTAAACTAATATCTCTATAATTCCTTATATAGTAGACTTATTACTAGCTTATTAGGTCTTATTATAATATATCTTTAAAAAAAAAAAAGGTAAGTAGTTATAAATATTAGTTTAGTAATACCTTTAAGCTAATAAGTACTAAAGTAAAGCTAAGTACTTCTTTATAGTACTAACTTTACTATTAAGAAGTACTAGAAATACTAGAAATATACTTTTTATTATACTAACTTAATTAATATATTTTTAGCCCCCTTACTAAAGCTTAAAAAAAGCTTATTTTTAACCTCTTTACTAGCTTTTAAAAATAACCTTTTTTTAATATTACTAGTAATACTACTATTACTACTACTACTACTATTACTACTATACTTACTTTTATACTTTAAAGCTTTACTTATATATACCTCTTAATATCCTTTTTAACTTCTTACTTACTATTATAATACTTATACTAGCTTATAATTAATACTTTAATTACTTTATTAGCTATAATATATTAACTCTTTATAAGATTACTACTTAAATCTATACTTTATTAACTACTAATAATATATTAACTATTAACTTTACTACTTATAATAGTCTTAAAGCTCTATTTTACGCTATATAGAAAGGTTAGTATTTTATTAATATTAAGTATATCTTAAAGAAAAGTAGCTAAAGCTATACTTTTTAGATTAAGAATAAAAACTTCTTTATCTATAAAATCCTTTAAAGTAGTACTTAAAGTATACTACTTCTCTATTTTACTTTTAATTATATTAATAATATATCTAAGTAATACTTATTAGGTTTACTAATACTATAATAAAACTAAATATCTTAATATACTTTAGAAAGCTTCTATTATATCTAATACTAAAGTATACTTTAAAACTATTTACTATATTTTCTAAGATTAATCTTATACTAAGAGTATATTTAGTAATAATTTTAATACTAATAGGCTTCTCTCTAAATGCTAACGCTTTATTCTTATTACTATACTTTAAAGTAAGATCTTATAAATTAAAAAGCTAGTTTTTAAGTTTATTATTAATACTAGTAACCCCTTTTTAACGTTTAGTAATTAATATATATAGTATATATTTAGCTTCTTTAATTATAATGTTTTTAACTAAGTATATTAGTTAAAATTAAGTTAGAAGGTTTTATTTAACTAACTTTATACCTCTAAAAAAGTATAGATCTAAGTAGAGATATAAAAAGTATTTACTAAAGTTTATATATTATTTAATCTATAGACCTTACCTAATTAATATATAATTATTACTATTTTTAGCTACTTTATTAATAAAGTAAGTAAGTAGATATAATACTTCTTAGCTCTTTACTATTAGTTTAATGTTTACTCTAGTAAGAATATTATTATTACTATTTATATTATTCTTAGTAACTAAGGTTTACTTAATAAAGTTAGTATAGCTATCTCTAATAATACTATAAATAATAACTCTTACTTTAAAGCTCTCTTCCCTTCTCTTTTATTTATATATATAGAAATTAATACTAAATAATACTAAATTTAATACTATAGTTATATTTTTAACTTTATTAGTTATACTATTATTTATAGTATTAATAATAAGGTATTTAAAGAGAAGTCTAACTTCTTTCTTAGTCCTAATAAAACCTAAAAAAACCTAACTTACTAGAGGTAGAAAGGCTTTATTAGTAAGCTTTAAAATATTATTAAGTATATTAGATTATTACTATAATAATCTAAAAACTTCCTATCTATTAGTAATAAAGCTAATAATAATAATAAAACTTTTACTTTATAAGAAGAGTTATTATAAGAGCTAAACTTAATACTAAATAATACTACTTAATAAAACTTAATATATATAATAGTTAAATATATTTTACTTAAATATAACTAAATTAATAGTTATATACTTTATACTTAAGGCCTTAAGTATACTATAGATTATATTCTTAGTAAGAATACTTTTACTAATAAGGACTAATAGATCTTTATAAAGTTAAATAATATATTTAAACTACTCTATAAGTAGACTAAAAGATATAAAGGCTAAAGTAAAAGTAATAGGTATAATTAACTCTAAGAGGTTCTAATAAGTATAAAATACCTCTTAGATTAATTTAAGGACTAATATAAGCTCTATAATACTCTTACTAATAAAGAAATTAACTTTATAGCTATTTAACTTACTTAAAGTTAGTTATAATAACTATCTTAACCTATAAGAGTATTATAATACTTTTTAAAAGCTTTAGTAGTAGCTTTATAAGCTTTATTAATTAATAGTATTTTAACTTATACTTAGTCTAATTATATACCTTTATAATACTCCTAATATAGTACTTTTAACTTTTATAGCTACTTATACTTATTAATTATTAATAGCTAATAAGTAGTTAATAAATATTATATTAAGCTTATAAAGTTTCCCCTCTATACTACTATAGTAATTTTATATCTTAGTTAAAGCCTATAATAGCTTAAAAAACGCTAAAATATATTAAAAACTTATTGATAGCTTTATAATACCTAAGAAGGACTTTAAAAATATTAAGAATAATAATATATTAAGAGATCTAACCTTATTAATTATTAACTTTATCTAAAGCTTTAGTAAGCTACTTTTTTATTACTTACTATTACTTTAAAAACTAAGGATTCTAAATATTATTAATAGTTAAATAATAGGACTTATAATACTACTATTAATAAAACTAATAAACTAAAGTAATATTTTAGTTTCTTAATTACTAAGCTTATTAATAACTTTATTTAGTAGTAGATTTTATATTAATAAACCTTCTTAATATTTAGTAAACTTACTTTTAATATCTTTACTATTTTAGTAATAATAATAGACTATAAGAAGGTATTTAATTTTACTAAGTTAGTTTTAACGTTATAGAAGCTATTAATAAAGCTTTTATAGCTTAAGAAGACCTAATATTTCTAGAACTAGATTTAAAGTAGTAATATTATTATTAAAGCTACTACTTTAAGTAGAGGGGTTAATAGAAGGCTATATAACTTTAGATTATTATATAATATAAGTTTAAACCTTTTAAGAATATTATAAGAGCTTTACTAACTTCTTATTTAGGTAATTTAAATTAAATTAAATTAAATTAGTTAAAATAATTAAAAGTATTATAAAAAGTTATTTAATTAGCTAATCTTAAGCCTTAGTTTTAACTTAATTAATTAGTATACTATACTAGAGGACGCTATAGATAAGTAGCTAGCTCCTCTATTAAGTCTTAAGTAAAAGTAATAACTACTTAACTATAGTTATATATTTCTAAAATTCTCCTTAAGACGGTCTTATATAACTATAATGTTATATATATTATTTACTACTAAGCAATAAGAAACTAAAGAGAGATTTAGATCTAAAACATATCTTTATATAAAGTTATCTCATAATATATTATCTATAAATAAAGCGTTTTTAAGGCTACTTTATATTACTTTCTCTATATAATAATTTTTAAACTAAGCTAGGATTATCCTTAAAGAATATATCTCTTCTAATAGCTTCCTTTAGCTAGCCTAAATCTACTTTATCTAGAGCGAGCTTCTTATTATATAATATATCACCTAATAATACTAAGATACTTCTATACCTAGCTTTTATTATAGTTTCTAAAGGCTATATAGATATATATAAAATCTTCTAGTATGTTTAAGGCTAAGCTAAGCTTTAGTAAAGTCTTAAGCAACTCCTCTTGAGGATAAAGCTATAGGCTTAGATCTTATAGACTATTATAATTATCCTTAAATATAACTTAGTAAGCTCTTATAATATTTAATTACTATATCTTACTTCTCTAGGTAAGCTAGCTATAAGATAAAGTTACTACTTATTAGATGCTTATGCTAAAGAGGAAGTATATAATAATACTAACTTAAGCTATTAACTTAATACTACTTAATTAATATCTATAGAATATTAAATCTAGTGAAATATAGTATTAGAAGCTATATTAGTCTTTAATATAGCTGTAAAGGAGTCTTTGCTCTTCTCTATAGGATTTTAGCTATAAGATTCTACCTTATATGCTAGTAGGAGACTTAAAAGGCTTTATGCTTACCTCTTAACCTAAGCACTTAACTTAGCTACTAAAGCTACCTTTAAGCTACTATATACTCTTTATATACAGCTAGATCCTCTATTATAAACTTATTATTACCTTTAGAAGTTTAGTTCTAAGCTACTATATAAAGTATACCTTAGTTTATAAAATCTAAAGGTTATAAATAAGCTTCTTAGCTAATATAAAGCTAGTAGCATTGCTTTTTAATATACTAGATGCTACTCTTATGCTAAGATATAACTTAGCATTATAATAATAGTAGAGCTATTAGGTATAAAGTAGTATAAACTAATCTATTTTAGCTTAAAAGAGTAAGGTTATTAGGATATTATAATAATAATAATAGCTCTATATAATCCTAAAGCGCTAAGTTTTATTACTACTAGGTTAAGGAGTGCCTACCTATCTTCTTAGAGGCTATTAAATATATTAAGTAGCTATAATATAGTCCTATTAAAAATATAGTAAGTTGCTTGAGGATTTTATCTACTTAGCTGCTTAAGATAGTAGTAATATATTCTAGCTAGAAACGCCTTAAGCTTAGATATAAGTTTCTATAGCCTCTTATATTTACTATAATTTGCTTATAGCTTGCGTTATTAATAAAGCTATAGCTACTAAGGTAGTAAGGCGCGCGCAACTAGCCTTACTTATGTTAAGAGGCCTACTTTTCCTCCCCCCCTAAGAACGCGCGTAGGGGCGCGCGCGCGCGCACGCATGCATATGACGCATGCACGCATGCACGCATAGGCGCACCCCTATCGCAGCTGCGGGAGGGCAGCGTCCTGCAGCTACAATAAGCTGCTACGGCTGCTGCTAGCATCCTATAGCTATAATAAGCTAACCTACTACTACTACCTACGTCCTATAGCCGCAATAAGCTGCTATAGCTGCTGCTAGCATCCTATAGCTGCAATAAGCCGTCCTACTGCTACTATTAGCATCTTATAGCTACAACAAGCTACTATAGCTGCTGCTACTAGTATCCTATAGCTGCAATAAGCTGCTATAGCTACTACTAGCGTCCTATAGCTATAATAAGCTGTCCTATTGCTGCTACTAGCATCCTATAGCTGCAATAAGCTGCTATAGCTACTACTAGTATCCTATAGCTATAATAAGCTGTCTTACTGCTGCTATTAGCGTTCTATAGCTATAATAAGCTACTATAGCTGCTACTACTAGCGTCCTATAGCTGCAATAAGCTATTATAGCTGCTGCTACTAGCGTCCTATAGCTATAATAAGCTGCTATAGCTACTACTAGCGTCCTATAGCTGCAATAAGCTATCCTACTACTACTGCTAATACTACTAGTATTACTACTACTAGCGCTAGCATCTTATAGCTATAATAGTAATTATATAGCGCACTAGCGTTGCTATCCTACTGCTATAACTAGTAGCACTATAACTACTACTACTACTATATCTACTACTAGCATCCTATAGCTATAATAAGGCTAGAGGAGTTACTACTATATAAAGAAACTAGTAAACTAAAAATCCTATAGATAGGATAGCTAGTATAATCTCTAAAATATATAAAAATCTAAATAACTAATAGACTAGTCTTTAGAATACTAAAATTAAACTTTTTAATAAGTATTATATATAACATACTTATCTTAATAAAGCTAAAGAAATAAGCCTCTAAACTTTATTAGTATCTTACTCCTCTTTATTATTATCTATATCTATAACTTTAACTATATTTAGTATATCTATAATATTAATACTAAGGTATAATATTAGTATATTATTATTTAATATAGAGGCCTTAGTTATAATATTATCTTTTACTATATATATTTAATACTTAATTCCCCCCTACTTATTAATAAGTATTAATATAGCTACTATCTAATATACTTTTACTTAAGTCTTCCTTTTTAACTTAATATCTAACTAGAACTTACTGCTCTTTACTACTACTACTAAGGTAAGTATAATATTATATAGCTTAGATGATATACCTCTACTACTATTATTATTATTACTACTACTACTACTATTTACTAGCTTTAAAGTTAAGCTTAATATAAACTTAGCCTAAGTAAATATAAGTATTTACTCCCCTTATAGGATAGTCTTAAAGAATATTAGTAGTATATACTAATAGCCCTCTCTTATAGCTATATAGGTTATTACTAGCTTCTTAAGCGCTTTTAAGAAGGCCTTTAGGCTAATATATACCTAGCTATTCTATTATATTACTTAGTTTATTCTAGCTAGAGCGCCCTTATATACTTCTTAGCACTTAGCAGTTATATTAGCTAGCATAAGCATCTTTACTATATACTACCTTAGCTACTATATATATATATACTATATATATACCTTTATAGTATCTCTATTATTAATAGAAAGGTATATCCTTAATATTACTACTTAGGCGCTATTATCCCTTATATACTTACCTAAAGCTAAAGCTAGCGCTAAAGATATAGAGTTATTAAGGTTAGTATGCATATAGCTACCCTCTATCTAAAGTACTACTAAGCTCTTAATATCTATAATACTATAGCTATAGCATACCTCTTGCTATAGAAGTTGCTTCTAAGCGAAGAAGTTATTAAGCTTTAAGAAGCTTAAGTTATTATTACTTATACCCTCTTTAGGTAGTACTACTTTTATACGCTTAGTTATAGCCTCTAGTTTTTAATAATAGCTATTAATAATATTAAAAGCTTATATAATTATTACTAGCTACTTAAGGTAGCTATTATTAAAAGTAGTAATACTTTAGGCTAGCTTCTTAGCTACTATACTAAGTATATTAATATTATCCTTAAAGTTAGCTATTAAGGTGTTTACTAATAATAAGCTAGCTAACTTTAAAGCTACTACTACTATACCCTCTATATCTTACGCCTTCTTATTAGTAGCTATAGCTATACTTATATTCCTCTTACTACTTATTAATATATTATTAGGCTTATTTATATTATTTATAAACCTATTCTTACTTACTAATAATAGCTTATATATAGGATTACTACTAATATTATCTTTATTTTTACTTTTGCTCTCCTTATTACTACTAGTAGTATTACTTAGCGCCTTATTATTACTTATTAGCTGCTATAGCTATACTTTCTTTACTAGTTTCCTACTAGTTACTAGCTTACTACTTATTCTAGCTTTACTCTAGAGGTTAATACTATTATAGTAAATTGCTTTATTACTATTACCTAGCTTTCTATTAATAGATATACCTTTCTTAATATAAAATCTAGCCTTAATATTAGTATTATAACTAAAGCTAATAGATACCTCTATTAGTATTATAGTAAATATATCCTTATTTATAATTAGATAATACTTCCTACTATACTTAGCGTTAATATACTTAGCTTTATAGTAGTATATATTATTAAAAGCTATATAGTTAGCGTTCTCCTACTTTAAATACTACTTTATTAAGCTTTTCCTCTAGTAGTTTGTTATCTTACCCCTCTTATATTATCCTCTTATTATGAGAATATTAATTACTTACTAAGTAGTCTAATAGAAGTTAATAACTTAAAGTAGCTACTTATAATTAAATTAATTAAATTAGAAGTAAGCTATATAGGCATCCTTTTTCCCTTCTATTTAATCTTTATTATATTAGTATAATAAGATAGCTTTTATAGACCTATTTTAAAACTAGTAGTTTAACTATACTATCTAAAGTTGCTTTTACTATTTAGTATTTACTACTTATTAATTATATTATATTATAGTTATTCTATCTCTTATTAGCTTAGTTTTTTATTTCCTACTTTATATAGCTAGCTTTATATCTACCTACTTAATACTTTCTCTCTTTTATAGTTTAAAAGCTATTATTTATAATAAAGCTATTATTTATAACTAAACCTAGTTAGTATATTATTTAGTATAAGTTATAATATCTTTATCCCTTCCTTCTTACTTATTACTAATTATAGCTTTAATCTAAACTATTCTATCTATTAAACTATATTATATAAATACTTATATTTATCTAAATTAATTATTCACCTTATTATATACTATATCTACTATCTAACTATCTCTTAAATAAGACTTTTAAATAAAAGCGCTAGTTTAAACTATATTAATATAAAACACTCTTACTATTAATTACTTATTACTTAATAGCTTTACTATAGCTATAAATACTACCCTCTTAATAGCTTCTATTATAGTTACTATATATAATAAGGGATAAGCTTTTATTATAGCTACTAGTTAATAGGCCTTTATAGTATTAGTTACTCTTACCCCTATATATACTTCTTAGCAACTACTAAAGCTTTTATACTTACTTTAGCTATATAAACCTTTATAACTAATTTCTATTTCTATATATAGCTTACTTTAATAAAGTAAACTTATTTCTTACCCCTCTTAGTAGCTTATATCTTCTCTTCTCTTCTTCTCCTCTTAATCTAATAATTACTAAGTTATATATATTAACGCTAAACTAGCAATTTCTAAAGTTTTAACCTTACGCTTATACTTATACTTACGCCTTACCTCTATATTATATTATATTATATTTATTATCTTTTCTATTATTAAGCTACCTACGCTCTTATTTAAATCCTATTTTTCTCTCTCTTATTATTTTTCTTTACTACTTTTTCTACTACTATTTATTATCTTCTTACTATTTAGCTTTTACTATATATAGTATATCTTTACTTACTTTATTATAATTAGTTTAAACCCCCCTTCTACTTTTTATCCTTAATACTACTTCTCTAATAGCTATAATAAGTATATATATTAATAAAGTACTACCTATAGATAATAAATATAAGCTATACTTCCCCTTAGCTAATACTATCTTATTACTTTAACTACCTCTTTCTCTATTTAGTACTTAAAATAAATAACCTATTTAGTAGCTATAATAAGCACCTTAATATCTCTTATCCTCTATTTTACTTCTTACTAACCTTAACTCTATAAAACCTTATATACTTATTACTTAAAGCTATCTTTATTAACTCCTCTAACTCCTCTTCTTCTATCTCTATTTTAACTAACGCTTAAGCTACTATTCTTACTCTTATACTATCTCCTAACTTTATTAAGATTACTAACTATCTTATTATTATATTTTATCTCTACTTTATATTTTATTATATATATTCTAAGCTAGTTCTACTATATCTTTATCTTACTTCTACTTATCTCTAAATATATTTTAAAGACCTTAATTATAATATACTCTTAAATATCTACTATAAAGTTTTTACCTACCTACCCTCTATTAATAATAACTATAAGCTTTTAAATATAGACTAGCTTATATCCTAACTACCTCTTCTTTATAGCTTTACGCCTCTCCCCTTCCTAACTATTTAGTCTAATAAGCTAAGCTATTAGGTATATTATTATATTACCTATAAAGTAGTAATACTTACTACTTATTATTACTATAACTATAATACTTAAGCTTCTAGTATCTAAAGCTTTTATATATAAAGCTATACTATTAGTAATAAATAGTAGTATTTCTAAGTCTACTTTCTACTTTTTAGTATATCTATAGTATAAGCTTTTCTCTTATTATTAAAGGATATTAACTTTACTTATACTTTTACTTTTACTTATAAAAATACTAATAACTAGATAGTAAGCGCCTATATATTATTAATAATGCTTACTAAGCTAAACCTCTTCCTATTTATAATAAGATTTACTTATTACCTTTATAGCTACTATAGCTTTATAGAAGCTATTACTTTCTTCTCTAACCTTATACTTACCTTTATAAAGCTTTATACTTACTACTTTAGCTATATTATCTATCTAGCTTTTAATATTATAGCTAAGCTATATAGCTAGCTTATACTTATTAAGCTTAACTACTATTAGCTTTATAGCTTACTTTATAGCCCTTACTAATATATAATTAAGGTTAAGACGTTAAATAACTATCTTACCTTCTTCTCTTAAATCTTTACTTTTATTATAATAAACCTCTCTTACTCCTACTTATACGTTTAGATACTAGCGCCCTCCTCTATATCTCTAGTTATTCTACTCCTACTTAATATTATTACTACTTTTACTAAACTCTTTAATATTAACTTAACTACCTCTATTTTACCTAATAAGTCTAATACGTTAGATTATATAATTATTAAAGCTATCTATATACTCCTTAACTTCTATATTACTAAAGACCTCTTTAATATACCTCTCCTCTCTATACTAGTATTTATAGCTATTTACTAAGATAGCATAAGGTAGCAAACTTATATTAAATAGTAAAGTTACTTATCTACTATTATTAAGATCACCCTTACTATTATCTTTATTTATATTAATAGCCTTATCTAGTAACTACTATACTTAAATAATATATATCTTTTAGATAGCTATAACTTTATCTCTATCTTACTCTAAGTAGTCCTTAATAATATAGATAGTATAATAACCTTACTTATATCTTATATATATATTATACTACTTTTATAGCTTTTTAATTACTAAATTAAGCTTTACTAGCTTTATAACGCTAGTAATATTATACTAGCTAACCTTATTATATAGTCTATTAATAATATAAGGAAATAGCTATTAAAGGTTTAAGGTTAGAGCTAGCTATATAGAAAAAAAATTAACTTTATATTAGGGGAGGTAGAAATAACTATAATTATAAAATTCTAAACCTAGGTTTAGAAATACTACTTAGTAAAAACTAGCTACTAGAATCTTAAACTTAGGTTTAGAAATATAGCTTAGTAAAAAGTAGTAAATAGAATTTTAAATTTAGGTTTAGAAATATAGCTTAGTAAAAAGTAGTAAATAAAATCTTAAACCTAGGTTTAGAAATATAGCTTAGTAAAAAGTAGTAAATAAAATCTTAAACTTAGGTTTAAAAATATAGCTTAGCAAAAAGTAGTAAATAGAATTTTAAACTTAGGTTTAGAAATATAGTTTAATAAAAAGTAGTAAATAAAATTCTAAACCTAAGTTTAGAAATATAGCTTAATAAAAAGTAGTAAATAAAATCTTAAACCTAAGTTTAGAAATATAGTTTAATAAAAAGTAGTAAATAAAATCCTAAACCTAGGTTTAAAAATATAGTTTAGTAAAAAGTAGTAAATAAAATCCTAAACTTAAGTTTAGAAATCTTATTTAATAAAAACTAGCTATTAGAATCTTAAACTTAAGTTTAGAAATATAGCTTAATAAAAAGTAATAAATAGAATTTTAAACTTAGGTTTAGAAATATAGCTTAATAAAAAGTAATAAATAAAATCTTAAACTTAAGTTTAGAAATATAGTTTAATAAAAAATAGTAAATAAAATCTTAAACCTAGGTTTAGAAATATAGTTTAATAAAAAGTAGTAAATAAAATCTTAAACTTAGGTTTAGAAATATAGCTTAGTAAAAAGTAGTAAATAAAATCTTAAACTTAAGTTTAGAAATATAGCTTAGCAAAATATAGTAAATATAATCTTAAACTTAGGTTTAAAAATATAACTTAATAAAACGTAGTAAATATAATCCTAAACTTAGGTTTAGAAATATAGCTTAATATAAAGTAGTAAATAAAATCTTAAACTTAGGTTTAGAAATATAGCTTAGCAAAAGGTAGTAAATAAAATCTTAAACTTAAGTTTAAAAATAATATAAGGAAATAGCTACTAAAGGTTTAAAATTAAAGCTAGCTATATAGAAAAAAAATTAACTTTATATTAAAAGAGGTAGAAATAACTATAATTATAAAATTTTAAACCTAAGTTTAGAAATACTATTTAGTAAAAACTAGCTATTAGAATTTTAAACTTAAGTTTAGAAATATAGCTTAATAAAAAGTAGTAAATAAAATCTTAAACCTAAGTTTAGAAATATAGCTTAATAAAAAGTAGTAAATAAAATCTTAAACTTAAGTTTAGAAATATAGCTTAGTAAAAAGTAGTAAATAAAATCTTAAACTTAAGTTTAGAAATATAACTTAATAAAAAGTAGTAAATAAAATCTTAAACTTAGGTTTAGAAATATAGCTTAATAAAAAATAGTAAATAAAATCTTAAACTTAGGTTTAGAAATATAGCTTAATAAAAAGTAATAAATAAAATCTTAAACTTAGGTTTAGAAATATAGTTTAATAAAAAATAGTAAATAAAATCTTAAACTTAAGTTTAAAAATCCTATTTAGTAAAAACTAGCTACTAAAATCTTAAACTTAAGTTTAGAAATATAGCTTAGTAAAAAGTAATAAATAAAATTTTAAACTTAAGTTTAGAAATATAGCTTAATAAAAAGTAGTAAATAAAATCCTAAACCTAAGTTTAAAAATATAGCTTAGTAAAAAGTAGTAAATAAAATCTTAAACTTAGGTTTAGAAATATAATTTAATAAAAAGTAGTAAATAAAATCTTAAACTTAGGTTTAGAAATATAGCTTAGTAAAAAGTAGTAAATAAAATCTTAAACCTAATATATTAGTAATAATAAATAATATAATTATTTATTAAAACTACTACTTAAAAAAGAGTAGGTTTGTAAAAACTAGGGGTAAGATTTATTGAAATCTTACTGAGTATTATTTATTAAACTTTCTACGCCTAAAATATTTATGTTATAGATATACTTAAAGATAATAGTAAGGTATTCTTTTTAGCTAAGCTTCTAGCTTATAGAATACCTAGTTAAATTAATAAATATTTAATCTAAGTTTAAACGATCTTAAACTACTAATAGTAACCTACTTAGTCTAAACTAATTAATAATAGTATTATTAACTACTAACTTATATAAGCATTCTAGGGAGATACTATAATCTAGATAATACTAGCGCTAGCTTATTTCAACTTAATTAAATTATTAAATTTATAAATTTTATTTTAATAATAACCTATAGTAACTTAATAGTTAGTATATTTTGTTAAAAAGGTTAAATAAGATATTTTTAATATTCTTCTATTAGAAAATATAAATAACTTTTAACTTTACTTATAATTATACTTTAAGTTAAGGTTAAACTATAGATCTATTTATAATTCTTACTAACTTTTTGCTTATAGTATGTAAAGAATATTAATATGTAGTTATTATAAATGAAGTTACTTTATATCTAAGAATATAGTATTTACTCTTAAAACTAGTAGAGAGGAATAGTATATATATCTATATAATAGGAATCTATAGAATTATTCAAACTTAAGACTAACTTAGTAATATTTAGTATCTAGCCCCTATAATAAAGCTAATTCCTTATATTACGCTACTAGTTATAAATAAAATCTATTATAATATATATAGTTTTATATACTAGTAGATTTAAACAATCTAAGCTTATTACTATAAAGAATATAGATAGGTTAATATTTAAAAGAGAGGTAGTAATATAAGAAGCTAGGTAAGTAAGGTTAAGAGCGTACTATAGATAGTTAGCATATAATATTAGAGATTCTATGTATCTTAGCGTAATAAGTAATAGTTTGAGGTAGCTTAGGGATAAATAGCTAATAACTCTCTATAAGGCGCTCTAAGTAGAAGCCTAGCTTAATAGGTAGTTACTTATATTTAAGATCTTTAGAAAGTCTAAGTAGAATATATAAAGATAAGTTATAATAAGCTAATCTATATTATTAATAAAAGACTAAAGCTTAGCTTATAGCTAGCTTATATAGGATAGGTAGTATACTTAAAAAGGCTTAGTATTAATGCACTCTTTAATATAATAGCTCCTATTAATAAAGATAAGGTTATACTTTAGGTAATATAGGTAATAGTTAACTATATATTAGACTAAGCTTAAGTAATATCTACTCTTAATACTATTAGGCTAGCTATACTATTTAAAGCATAGCATATAGAAGTATATATTAAACTAAGGAGACTATTTAATAACTATATAGAGGATAATATATAGGTGAGATATAAAAGTATATAATTAAGTCTATTATATATCTAGTTCTATATATAGGAAATAGATAATAATAAGTAGCTACTATATAAACTAATACTATTATAAGGAGAAGCATAAGACTTATTTAAGTAGATAGTAGAAGTAGTTAGTATAAGGATAAGGTATTAAATATAGGAGAAGCTAGAATGCGTAGCACTTAATATGTTTATTAGTATATTAGACTATTAGCTAAAAAGTAGAGACTATAGTAGTACTCTTCTTAATACTCTTATAGTAATAAGTATTACTAAGAATAGTAGCTAGGTTTAGATTATAGACTATATAATAAAGTACTTAGCTATTATTAAGATAGTATATATATTAGTAATCTATTAAGCTTATATTAAGCGCTATAATAAGGTTACTAAGCTAGAAAAGTCTCTAGGTAATAATAAAGTAGAGGATATAATATAAAGTTTATTCTAGTATATATAGGCAAAAGTATAGTAGTTTATAATATAGACGATAAGTAATAAAGATATAAAGCTAATACTAATAGACTAAATTCTTAAGATATAAATATATAAGATATATATCTAATATAATATAATAGCAGCTAGTATTATTAACTAGGTTAGTAATTATATATTATATAAGTAGGTATAGTTTATAATAAGGTAGCTATTAGATATATTATATAAGCTAGTTTAAGAGATATAAGAGCTACTTATAGAGCTAATAATAATAGAGGATTTAGGTTTAATAGATAGTCTTAAAAGCAATATTTAGTTATAACTACTAGCTATCTTATAGTTATTAATTAAAGATAACTATAGTAAGATAAAGCTTAGGTATTTATTTCTTACTAATAACTATAATAGCTAGGTTTCTACTAAGGATAGATAGCTATTTATACAGCTAGCATAGTTACTTACTACTATAGAACACTAAGGATTAAGTAGCAGTATAAGTAATAATTATAAGGTAATAGACTAGCTATTCTAGCTATTAGCTATATAAAAGTTTAATAAGATATTTAAACAACTTTATAAGTAACTATAGATACTTCTATATATACTTAGCAGATAGCTAGTATAAATAAGTAAGCTTATAGGTTTATAAATAGTTAATATAGTTAATAAAGGTATCTATAATATTATAGTGCATAATAAAATATTATACTTTATTATAGTATATTATAAAAGTTACTAAATAACTAAGTAGGTAAAAGTAATCTATTAATATCTCTTAAAGGAGGTTAATAAGCTTATTATATAGTATCTTTAGCTTATCTTATTATTCTAATAGGAGGTATAAAGCATTATATATAAAGCTAGTAGGTATAGTACGTTTATATAAGTAGATAATATTATCTAGTAGAAGGACTTAGAAGCTAGTAGTATAATAGTAAAATTAGAAGAATAAAATAGTAATAATATAGATATTAGAAATAGTAATAATTATAATATAAATAAAGATAAGGCTAATAATAAGAGCATAAGTATAAATAACTAGATATAGAAAGAGGAGTAAATATAGATAATAGATAGAGTATAGTAGATTATATAGTAGACTAGCATAAGACTACTAAGATACTAGGTTAATATAAGTATATAGTAATATATTACTATTAGTATTACTAACTACTACTTAAATAAGTTATTTAGCTAGCTAAATAGAGATAATAATAGCATAAGATTAGAAGAAGGGATAGATAAGGTTAAGGATAGCTTATAAGACTTATAGGTAGGGTATAATATGTAGATAGTAGGTATAATCTATGCGTAAGAGCTTATATAGTTTAGTAGTAATCTTATAGTAAAGTAGTAATAGTTCTATTAAGTTAGCTATTAGTAGTATAGGTTTCTAAGCTTTAAGGCTAAGGATTTAGAGTTAAAATAGGGTTTTATAAGCTATAAGAGGAAAAAGATAGAGGTATATAAAAGGCTATAGCTTATAGCTAAGCTTTAATAATTTAAGAAGCTGAGGAGAATTAACTTAGAAAGCTAACTATAGTAGATAATAAAGGATAACTTAGTAATATTTTATAGAAACTAGAGAGAAGTAGTACTTATTATTACTAGTAGGTATATATTAATTATATAGGTGATAGGGATAGGTAGTAATAAGAGCGTCTTATTTATACTACTAGCATTTTGCTTACTAGATAGAGTGATAGTAGTTATAATACTACTAGTAGTGCTATAGATAGATCTATATAGGCGATATATTAAGGTAGGGATTACTTTATATATATAGTAGAGCTATAAGAATAACTAAGTAGTATCTATTATCTTTATTATGCTTAAGTTAGCTATTATAAAAGGATTTAGAAACTTTATTATATAGCTAAAAGGGAGGTAGGTATTAGATTATATCGTTATAGATAAGTATTATATTATACTTAAAGGATTATAGAGCTTCTAGCTATAGCTTAGAGAGCTTAGAGAGGTAATTTATAAGTTTAGCATATAGATAATATACTTAATAGTAATACTTATACTAATAGATAAAGTAGCTTTCTTCTACGCTATATAACTAGAGGCTAGCTAAGTAAAGATATTCTAAATAGTAATAATACATAAAAATATCTAATACTTTATTATTATAGTAAGTAAGAAGGCTAGTATAGAAGGTATTAGTAGTATTAGTAGTATAGAATAAAATAAAGATAATATAGAGCTAGTAAAACTTAATATAATTAAGGCTAAAGTATGCTAAGTAGTAGTTTAATAGGTAAATAAGGTTCTAGCTAATAGTAAGTAAAGTAAAGCTATTATATATACTATATTAATTAAGTAGGTAGAGCGTTTAAGGTTAGTATTAAGGTGTGCTATATTCTTTAGTAATATTAATTTAACTAAGGGTAAGGTAGCTTAGCTTAAAGCGTAGCATTAAAGTAATAAGGCTAAAAGTATTATAGTTATAATAAATATATTAAGACTAAGAATTAACATCTTAGATATATAGCTTATAATTTATATTAATATACTAATAAGACTCTAGTAATTTATATAGGAGAGCAAATAGGTAGGTTATAATAGGTAGCTAAGCGTATTAGTTATTATATATTATAGTAATAGTAGTAATAGTAGTTTATAATAAGAGGTAGTAGTAGAAGAGTATCTTATTAGTAATAAATATAGATAGATTATTTTTAACTAAGTAATAGATAGGAGAAGTAACTACTTTAGTTATAAAGATAATAAAGAAGTTTATAATATCTACTATAAGTATAGGAAAAGGCTAAAGCTAAGGTTTATTCTTAACTATATTAGTAAGGATAGTAAAGCAAGCTAGGTAGAGTTTCTAAGGTTAGATAGGTATATAAAGCTAAACTAATAGAAGGTTAAAATAGAGAAGATAGGTAAAGCTAGTAAAATAGAAGCGTTTCTTATATAACTTTACTAGTAATATAAGAGGTATATATTATATTTTAAAGTAAGAGATAATAATAAGTATAAGTTTCTTAGGTACTTAAAGAAGGAGGAGATAGAGTAGATATAGGTATAGTAAAGTATAAAGATTATAGAGTAGGAGATCTTTAGTAGGAGACGTTTTAAGTAGTTCTCTAGCTACTTTAATTATAAGCTTCTATAAGAGTTTTATAAGTAGTAAAAAAGTAAAGTAGAAGATAGTAAGTAGTTCTATTAAGTAGAGAGATAAGTATACTAACTAAGAAGTATACTAATTAAAGTATTTATAGCTAGTATAGTAAAGCTTCTTAAGGTAATATAAAATAATATATTTAAAGAGTAGATAACTACTAAAGGAGTATATATTATAGAAGAGGGAAGAAATAGTTAGAATATTTTTTATATATAGCTAGGAGGGTAAATTTTATAGAGAGGAGTTAAAAATAGCTATTTATATAAAGTAACTTAGTTTTTAATATAGTAGGTTAAAAAGGAGGATAAGAAGTAGCTATTTTAAGTAATAAAGGAGTTTATATATTTTAAAGTTACTTTAAGAGTTTATAGTAGAGTTTAAAGTTAAAAAGAAAGTTTAAAAGTAGATAGATTATAAAATATAAAATAAAGTAAGAGTTTTATATTATTAATATATATCTTAAAAAGAGAAGAGTAAGTATTATATATAAAAGAAGATAGTAACTTTAAGTTAGTTAAACTAGATGAGGAGATTATATATAGAGGATAGAGAAATATTAACTATATTTTAATATTAAGGTTTAATATATATATAAAGTAGAATTTAAACTAAATAGATATAAGTTAAGGTTTAGAAATAAATATAAAAGTTTAGATAATAAAGAAGGTAAGTAGAGTTATAAGAAGGGAATTAGATATAGAGAAGAATTATAAAGTAATAATAAACTTATATTTTATATATTAGATATTAAGGTTACATAAGGTTTAATAGAGGTTAAATATTTAAGAATTAAGTAAACTAAAATAAGAAAATTTAAACTAACTAAGAATATAGTATTATAATATAGTATAATAAATTTAGATAAATAAATAAAATAGAATTAGTATAGTAGTAAGAGTTAATAAAAAGATAATAAATAAAAACTATAATATATAAATAGTAAGAATTATAAAGTATAAATATATAGGTTAGTAATATATTATAGAAAGAGGTTAAGGATATAGTACTTTAGTGAAGTAAGATATATACTAAAAGGAAATAGTATAGTAGACTTATAGTTAGGGTTAAAACTAAGTTATAGAAAAAGGAAAGGGTTATAGTTATTTTTTATAGAAGAGAAAGGAGATAGAGGAAAAAAAAAGAAAAGTTAGAGTTATATAGAATAAGGTAAAAGAGTTAAGGTAGAGAGAAAGAAGGGTTAGGGTTATTTAGAATAAAGTTAAAAGAGTTAAGGTAAGAAAATTAAAAAAGTTAAAGTTATTTTAAATAGAGAAAAAAAGATTAATATTAGGGTAAATAGAAGAAATAAATAGAAGATAGAGTAAGAAGTAAATATAAAGAGAGATAGAAACTATAAAGTAAATAATTATAGAGGATATAAAGTAGACTTAGGTATTAGTATTAAAAGAAAGATAGATAAGTATATATAAACTTAAAATATAAAGTAAAAACTATAATAAAAACTAAAGTATACTTAAAGTAAGAGAAGATAATAAAAGATAATAATATTAAAATATAATAAAGACTATAGTATTACTAGAAGTAAATAAATATTATAAAAGAGGTTTTAAGTTTAATAATATAGAAAAAGGTAGATTTAGAAGAAGAGAGAGTTAAAGTTAAAGAAGAATATTATATTAAAGTTGTTTTTTAGAAAAAGAGTATAAGATAATATATAATAAAGAAAGGTTTACTATTATAAAGGATATAGAGGAGAAGTTTATAAGAAAGTAAATAAAAATATAACTAAAATAAGAGTTTAAACTAATATAAATAAATAGTTAGAACTATTAAGAAGAACTTAAGGTTACTTAAGGTTAGAATAAAAATATAGGAAAGTAAGTTTAAGTATAAAGAACTAGTTAAAGATATAGGGAGTAATATAAGTAACTTATTTAAAATATAAAGAAGAGTATAAGTTATTAGTTAAAAATATAGAAAAGAGGGTAGGTAACTTATTGAAAATATAAAAGAGAATATAGATAACTTATTTAAAATATAAAGGAGAGTATAGATAACTTATTTAAAATATAAAGGAAAGTATAGATAACTAGTTAAAAATATAAAGGAGAGTGTAGATAACCTATTTAAAATATAAAGAAGTATATAGGTAACCTATTTAAAATGTAAAGGAGAGTATAGGTAACCTATTTAAAATGTGAAGAAGTATATAGGTTACTAGTTAAAAATATAAAAGAGAGTATAGATAACCTATTTAAAATATAAAGAAGTATATAGGTAACTAGTTAAAAATATAAAGAAGAGTATAGGTTATTAATTAAAAATATAGAAAAGAGGGTAGGTAAGGTAACTTATTGAAAATTAAGGGGGTTTTCTCTCACCTTAATATAAGGTTAGGGCTAGAATAAACTTATAGTTTTTAATACCTAAAAAGTGTTCTATAAGATACTTCTTACTTACTTACTTAGTAAATATAGGTAAAAAAGTATTATTTATCTAAAGTTACTAAAAAAGAGGCTACTTTAGATTAAAGTAGAGTAGTAAGGTTAAGTATCTTATAGGATACTTTTATATTCTTTACTATAAGTATCCTATAGGATACTTTAATATTTTTAGTATAAGTATCCTATAAGATACTTTAATATTTTTTAGTATAAGTATCCTATAGGATACTTTAATATTTTTTAGTATAAGTATTCTATAGGACACTTTAATATTTTTAGTATAAGTATCCTATAAGACACTTTAATATTTTTTAGTATAAGTATCCTATAGGACACTTTCCTTTAGTATATTAACTAGAAGACTATAAGGAAACTAAATAGCCTTATATTATATATAATTAAAACTATATATTATATTTAAATTAATTTATACTAAGTAGGATGCACGTTTTATTCTACTAATATATATATATTATAAATATTAAACTTAATAGATATAGAAATATTCTAGGTATTTATAAATACTTATAGATATAAAGGCTTTAAGGTTCTTAAGCAATCTATAGCTTAAGGCTTTCCCCTTTAGTATTTATATAATAGAGAGATATTTTACGCTTAATAGGTTAAACCTCTAGGGGTTACTTACTTATATATAGATTATTAAGTAAAAGATTAGCTTTTAAAGTTTAAACTTTTAGAGGTTCCTCACTTATATTTAGATTATAGAGTAGAAAATTAGTATAGAAATAGTAACCCCTAAGGGTTACTTACTTATATCTAGATTTTAGAGTTAAAAATTAGTATAGAAATAGTAACTTTTAGGGGTTACTTACTCCTATATAGATTATTAAGTAAAAGATTAGCTTTTAAAGTTTAAACCTTTAGAGGTTCCTCACTTATATCTAGATTATAGAGTAGAAAATTAGTATAGAAATAGCAACCCCTAGAAGTTACTTACTAATATTTAGATTTTAAAGTTAAAAATTAGTATAGAAATAATAACCTCTAAGGATTACTTACTAATATTTAGATTATAAAGTAGAAAATTAGTATAGAAATAGTAACCTTTAAGGGTTACTTACTTATATTTAGATTTTAGAGTTAAAAATTAATATAAAAATAGTAACCTTTAGAAGTTACCTACTAATATTTAGATTATAGAGTTGAAAATTAGTATAGAAATAGTAACCTCTAGGGGTTACTTACTCTTATATAGATTATTAAGTAAAAGATTAGCTTTTAAATCTTAAACCCTTAGGGGTTACTTATTAGTATCTAGATTATAAAGTTAAAAATTAGTATTAAAATAGCAACCTTTAGAGGTTACCTACTAATATTTAGATTATAAAGTTAAAAATTAATATAGAAATAGTAACCTTTAGGGGTTACTTACTAACATCTAGATTTTAAAGTTAAAAATTAGTATAGAAATAATAACTCTTAAGGGTTACTTACTAATATCTAAATTATAGAGTAGAAAATTAGTATAGAAATAGTAACCTTTAGGGGTTACTTACTTATATCTAGATTTTAGAATTAAAAATTAGTATAGAAATAGTAACTCTTAGGGGTTACTTATTAATATTTAGATTATAGAGTTAAAAATTAATATAGAAATAATAACTTCTAAGGGTTACTTACTCTTATATAGATTATTAAGTAAAAGATTAGCTCTTAAATCTTAAACCCCTAAGGGTTACCTATTAGTATTTAGATTATAGAGTTAAAAATTAGTATTAAAATAGTAACCTCTAGGGGTTACTTACTAATATTTAGATTATAAAGTTAAAAATTAGTATAGAAATAGTAACCCTTAAGGGTTACTTATTCTTATATAGATTATTAAGTAAAAGATTAGCTCTTAAAGTTTAAACCCTTAAGGGTTCCTTACTTATATCTAGATTATAAAGTAGAAAATTAGTATAAAAATAGTAACCCTTAGGGGTTACTTACTAATATCTAGATTTTAAAGTTAAAAATTAGTATAGAAATAATAACCCTTAAAGGTTACTTACTAATATCTAGATTTTAGAGTTAAAAATTAGTATAAAAATAGCAACCTTTAGGGGTTACCTACTAATATCTAGATTATAAAGTTAAAAATTAATATAGAAATAGTAACCCCTAGAGGTTACTTACTCTTATATAAATTATTAAGTAAAAGATTAGCTCTTAAATCTTAAACCCCTAGAGGTTACCTACTAATATTTAGATTATAGAGTTAAAAATTAGTATTAAAATAGTAACCCCTAAGGGTTACCTACTAATATTTAGATTATAGAGTTAAAAATTAGTATAGAAATAGTAACCTTTAGGGGTTACTTACTCTTATATAAATTATTAAGTAAAAGATTAGCTCCTAAAGCTTAAACCCCTAGAAGTTACCTACTAATATCTAAATTATAAAGTTAAAAATTAATATTAAAATAGTAACCCTTAGGGGTTACTTACTTATATATAGATTATTAAGCAAAAAACTAGCTCTTAAAGTTTAAACCCCTAGAGGTTACTTATTAGTATCTAAACTATAGAGTTAAAAATTAATATAAAAATAGCAACCTCTAGGGGTTACTTATTTATATCTAGATTATAAAGTAGAAAATTAGTATTAAAATAGTAACCTTAAGGGGTTACTTACTTATATATAAATTATTAAGCAAAAGATTAGCTTTTAAAGCTTAAACCCCTAAAGGTTATTTAAAGATATTAAAATATATAGAATAATATATAGAGATCTACCTTTCTAAAACTTTAAGTATTACCTATAAATATTTAAATAAAGTAGTTATAAGTAAGGTTTATTTACTATATTTAACTCTCTAAGCTACCTCTTAAGTACTTTTAGTAATAAAGAGCTAGTAATATACTTATAGTAGAATACCTTACTAAAATAGAGTAGATAATAATATTTCTCTTTATTCTACTTACTTCTATTATCTTATTAATTCCTTTTAAAAGTATTAAGTAAGTCTATAATCTAACTACTTATTTTTAGATCTTCAGCTTACCTATATTCTACTTAAAGTAAATAAAGCTTCCCTTATATATAGTAGCTTTTAAAGCTTATTACCCTTTAGCTACTAGCTATCTTTAAAGATACCTTTATAATATATATCTATTAAATCCTTATTAAGTACCTCTGCTTTAGAGAATATTATAACCTACTTTAAAGTATATATTAGAGCTTATTAGCTATCCCCTACTCTATAGGTAAACATATTAAAGCCCCTATAAAGCTTATATATATAGCTAAAGTCTTATATATCCTCTACCTCCTCTATATTAGGTCTATAAAGCTTACTATAAGCTTAAACTAAATATATTAAATATAAACAACTAATACTTACCTCTCTACTCCCCTTAGTATAGAAAGCCTTTATAAATATATCTTTTATAACCTTCTTACTTCTAATGCTACTTTATTAGTTAGTTACTAGCTATAGTTTAATATATTAAACTATAGCTTTAAGCTATTCCTCTTTACTTAAATACTTAATAAAGAAGTAGCTAATTCTAATAAGAAGCCTATCTTAAAAGAATATTTCTCTTAAATTACTATAAAGCTCTATAAGGTTATATTAATATACCTTATCTTAATACTTTATAGCTTTAACTTACCTCTATACTTATAGCTATTATATTATTCCTTAAGCCTTAGAAAGCTACTTAAAGGGTCTTCTTCTTTAGAGAAGCTATTAGAGAAAGGAGGGTTATAATATTCTATAAACTAATAGGCATTAAGGCTATTTATATACTAAATAAAGTAGATATTATTAGTTATCTAAAAGAGTTTCTTTATTACTATTAATACTTATTATTCTATCTCTATTATTAAAAGAGGAAAAAGGGCTACTAGCTTACTAGATCTTATGCTATATAGAGTTAATTAGCTAATAGTCTTAAAGAGCTATATTTATAATCTATAGAAGAGGTTTAGGTCTTACTTTCTCATAATATCTTCTATTAAGAAGTACTCCTAGAGGAGGCTAGAAGTAGCTATATTACTACCTTATATAAAGCTATATAATCTCTTATTAATAAGTAGCTACTATACTTAATAGAGAGGTTAATCTTACCTTTAGAGGTAGTAGCTAGAGACTTCTTAGTTAGAGGTTAGAAGTTTAAAATAGGAAGTTAGTAGTAAGAAGTTAGTAGTAAGAAGTTAATAATTAGTAGCTAGATAAGAAAAGTGCTATAATATAATAATAAGGAAAGAAGTTAGCCCTCTTTATAGAGATACTATAATATCTACTTCTTTATAAGGGAAAGTATAATACCTTTATAGCTTTAGATAAAAGTAGTAAATTAAACTACTTACTTCTATTAATATATTAATATAAATGCCCTATACTATAGAGCTTAATTACTTAGGTTAATAGCATTCTAGCTCTATATAACCTATTAGCTAATATAGTAAATATTATACTAATGCTATATTTAATAACTTATACTAATACCTACCTCTTATATCTTATAACCTATAACTTATAACTTCTAACTTCTAACCTTAATAGCTATTTAGCTTAAGCTAGTTATATTAGCTAAGCTAGCTATAAAGAGAGTAATAAGATATAACCTTAAGAGGATTATAGAGGATATTTACCTTTTATTATTCTTTAAAATCTACTTTATACTCTATAACTTTCTCTACTCCTTAACTTACTAATACTTAGGCGTTATTAGCGCCTTTATAAGCCTTACTATTCTTAATAATAAGGAGAATAGAAATTAAGTTGCTTACTAAGTATATATACTTTAAGCTATATATACTAAGAATAACTCTAGAAGTTAGGCTACTTACTTACTATATTAGAGATGCTTTAATAAGTATTAGTTAGTATATAGCTATTAAGACCTCTCTCTTCCTTCTAATAATATAATTCTAATAGTAACTATAGATAAATAGGCTAGCTTAGAAAGCTATTATTCTAGCTATTACTTTTTTCTATTAGGCTAAATACTATATCTATATAAAAACTATAAGCTACTTATATAAAGAAGTATATAGATCTTCTCTAAATATAACTATCTACTTAAAGCTTTACTAAATAGTACTTATAGCATTTTAACTAGCTTTAGCATTAGGTTTAGATAGCTTTAAAGTTAAATAAGAATATTATTATGCTAGTAGATATATAGAAACTTATTAATTACTATATTAGTATCTTTAACTAACTTATTAGACTATAGTATATTAGTAATAGGTATATAATATAGTTTAGCTAGCTAATATATTAAGAGGATGAGGAGGATAAGAAGATATAGTAGGAGGCCCTCCCCCCTATAAAATAGTATATTCTAATAGGAGGTAGAAAGCCTAACTATTAATATAGAGGGTAGATATAAATAGAGTTATATACCTATTTAATTAAGCTAGCATCTCTAACTTATTTATACTTATTATACTTAAGTAAAAGGTAAGTAGTATAATTATACCTTAGTGGTAGGCTAAAGCTAATACTTAGCTAAGCTAAAAGTAGTAGTCTTTATTTAGAGAATAGTAAGTAGAAGTAGCATAATACCTCTTTATAATAGTAAGCTTACCTTTATTTATTATCTAGCTATAAGGAGAGGAAACTAATAGCTAGCTGCTTAATCTTATTTATATAAAGAACTTTAAAATAATATTTTATAATAAGTTCCTTAATTACTACTAACTAGAGAACTAGCTTATAGTCTTTATATCTTATAAAGATATTAAATAGATATTAATATATATAGTATAAAATAGGGGGGCTATAGATTAAGTAAGAGGGGTATAATGCTTCTAATAATAAGTAAACTATAATAGGTCTATTATAAAGCTTATTAATAGCTAGTACTACTTCTAAGTAATATAAAAGTATACTTATAAGTTATAAGCGCTTAATACTAATAAGTAATAACCTTATAATATCTATAATTAAAGTAAGCTTTACCCCTTATATCTATTAGAGTTTTATAAAGCTTAAGTAAACTAACTAGTATAAATATAATCTTAAATAAGATAGCTATCTAGCTGGAGTTTAATAAGCTTAAAAGCTAGTTAGCTAATAGCTAAAGCTAGATATAATATTAGCTTTTTAGGCTTCTTTCTATTAATATTAATAGCATAGAGATTAGTATTAAGATAGTTACTAGTATCTTAGAAGCTAGTAGGAAAGATCTTAAGCTACTAATAGGAAAGTAAATAATAGCTTTCCTATATAATAAGAAGTAGAAGCTAAAACTAGATAAGCTTTATAAGTTAGCCTTTAGCTATAGTATATTTAATATTAATATACTCTATTAGATAAGCAGCCTTTATATTAATAATATAAGTACCTAACCTACCCCCTTTAAATAAGTAGCTAACCTTATATATATATATTAGTATTAGTTTACCTAGATAGATAATATCCTCTCTACTATATAACACCTTAAGCGTATTACTATAGCTATTATTACCTATTAGGACTAGAAACGCTTTATTAAAAGCCTTTTTTAAAGCTATATTACTACTAATATCTATAAGATGTTTTATAAAGAGTTTTATACTAAAAGCTTATAATAGTAGCTAAACTTCTTATTAATACTCCTCTAAGCTAAGTATAACTTAGCTTATAAGTATATACTTAACTAAATACTAAGCGTTAAGCTACTAGATATTAACTATTTCTATATAATACTTTAAGTAGAAGGGAGGACCTTCTATGCTATCCTCTAGTATATTACTTAGTAGGTTAGGCTAGAGATAGCTTATATTACTAAAAATATACTAGTAAATATATAGAATAAGCTTTTCGCTTAGGAGATACTTATAGCTACTTTTAAATATGCTATTTAATATAATAAGCTTATAAATACTAATTTAGATGCTAATATTAGCTAGCTTAAGCGCTTTATCTTATAATATATTATAGGCTAAGTAGGGGCTTTTATTATTATAGCTATATTTAAGCTATTAGAAAAAGAGGTAAGTAATAAAGAGGTATATACTAAACGCTTTACTAATTTAGTATAAGCTAACCTCTTTATACTTATCTATAACACTTTAGCTTAGCTTAACTTATATCTTAACTAGAGAACCTATTATCTAGCTATATAGTAGTAGTAGTAGTAGTATTACTACTAATACTTTATTAGCTTTAAGATATTATCCCTCTTTATAATTATTCCTTAGGTTACTAATAACTTTATACTTTATAGTAGTCTTACTATTTACTAGTTTAGTAAGAGTATTAGCTTTCTTATTATCTAATAGGTTATAAGCTAGTATATAAGTATACTTAAAGGTGCTACTAGCTAGTATAGTGAGGATATTATTAGGCTTATCTAAGAGATAAAAGACTAGTATTAAGAGTTAAGATATATAGTAAGTAATAGTAATAGTAGTAGTAGTAGTAGTAGTAGTTATAATACTAATAATAACTAGGAGAGTACTTACTAGCTGCTTCTACTTTCTCTATTTAGAATACTTAATTAACTATATATAGTACCTTAGAATACTAATATATATTCTAACTACCTACTTTTAAGGTTTATATTAACCTAACTTATATAGGTTTAAGCTATTAGCGCTTAGCGCTTTAGTATTTTATGTAAGAAACCTAATATATTAATACTTTACTTAATAATAAATATTATGCTAAGGTGATATTAAGAGCCCCTCCCCCCCCCCCCCCCCCTCCTTTATATGCTAGGTGAGGGAGTATTTATTCCTTTAGGCTAAATAGTAGGAGGAGGTTACTAGCTAGATAGGTATCTATATAAACTACTTAAGAGGCTGCAGCTCTAACTTTAACTTTAACCTTAAAGGGATAGTCTTTCTACTTATAGAAATTATTATTATTATTTTTATCTATTTATTTATTAAATTATTAAACTTATATTAATATTAATAGATAGTATAGTTTAATTAATTCTCTATAAACTACACCTATAATTAAGATATTATTATCTATTAATTATTTATTTATTAGGAAAAGCAATTAGCTAATTATTTACCTACTATGAAGCTATACCTTAAAGATAGACTTAAGTAATAATAATAATATTTATAGTTATAATAATAATAATAAGAATAATAATATACTTATAGATAATAAGGTATAAGACTATATAATAGATAATAATAATAATAATAATAAGGGTAGTAATAATAAAGCATACTACTTATTTATTAATAACTAGTAGGTCTAGCTGAACCTTAGAGACCTTTCTATTATTAAGTAGACCTATATATTAATATAAGGGAATATATAATAAATAATAATAAGGAGTTATATTAATAGTTACTAGCTGCTAAGTTCTATAATAAAGTAGTAGCTATAGACTTTAATAGTATTAAAGCGATTAAATAGTTCTTATGCTTATTAACGTTTAACTATAGTTATAAATAGGCTAGGAGCTAGAAGCTAAATAGAGATAGAGATATATTTAACTTTAAGTTCTTCTTTAACTTTATTAGTATTATTAGTAAACCTCTCATATTAGTTACTAAAAGTATAAGCTTAGCAGCTAGCTATAGATACTCCTTTTAAGCTTAGTCTTATAGATATAATGCTAAGTATATTATTAACCTTATATTTAACCTCTATAGCTATATACTATACGTTAGGGATATTATATAAAAGGGCGCTTAGTTTATTATTATATACCTTAGTGAGGAAGTGTTATAGTAAGATACTAATAATCTTAAGCTGCTATAAAGTAAGGCACCTTATAAGGCTAAGAAGGAGAAGGAGATAGTAATATTATTTAACTAAGCGTTAAAGCTAGCTATTTTTATTAATACTACTATTACTAAGTAGGGGGACCTATATAGGTATAGTATTAATAATAAGTTTATACCTAATAAGTTAAAAGCTACCCTACTTAATAATAAGATATAGATTATATTTTAGATAACCTTTATTAATAAGTAGCTAGCCTTTATAGTATAGTATAGAGGGGAACCTTTTTAGATATAGAATAAGTTTACCTTCTATATATATAACTATAGCACTAATAAAGAGCTAGCTTACTTAGATAAGTAAGAAGCCTACTTCTAAGATATAGCGCTAGCTTACGTCTAAGATAGCAACTAGCTTTATTAGTAGGATAGCTCTAGCTAGCTACCTATAAGCTAAGATATAACTCTAGCTAGGTATTAGAACCTTATAAATAGCTTTAAGGAAAACTATAATCTTATAAATATTACCTTCTTCTCTTATACCTTAGCTATTAATATTACTACTACTTTATAAGGTAATAAGGGTAATAAAGGCTAATGCTACCTCTTAGCTAACTACTAAGCTATTAAGACTTAGTTTAAGCGTATTAAAGGCTTTACCTTCTTTTTGCTTACTTTCTACTTAAGCTTTAGTAACTTTAGTATGCCTTACCTGCTAGCCCTCCTCTAGTAGCTTATAGACTTAATAAGCGTTTAGCTAAAGGTGAATAATAATAAAGTAAGCATATTATACTTTAGCTACTTTTAAAGCTATTATAACGTTAAGCATATTATTTACTTTAGCTTAGATAACTTACTACTTATAAAAGGCTACGCTATAATATAAGGAAATAGCTACTGAGGGTTTAAGGTTAAGGCTAGCCATATAGAAAAAAAATCAACTTTACGTTAGGGGAGGTAGAAATAACTATAATTACAAAATTCTAAACCTAGGTTTAGAAATACCACTTAGCAAAAACTAGCTACTAGAATCCTAAACCTAAGTTTAGAAATATAGCCTAGCAAAAAGCAGCAAATAGAATCCTAAACCTAGGTTTAGAAATACAGCCTAGCAAAAAGCAGTAAATAAAATCCTAAACCTAGGTTTAGAAATATAGCTTAGCAAAAAGCAGTAAATAAAATCTTAAACCTAAGTTTAGAAATCCTACTTAGTAAAAACTAGCTACTAGAATCCTAAACCTAAGTTTAGAAATATAGCTTAGCAAAAAGCAGTAAATAGAATCCTAAACTTAGGTTTAGAAATATAGCTTAATAAAAAGTAGTAAATAAAATCCTAAACCTAGGTTTAGAAATCCTATTTAGTAAAAACTAGCTACTAGAATCTTAAACCTAGGTTTAGAAATAAAGTTTAGTAAAAGCTAGCTACTAGAATTTTAAACTTAGGTTTAGAAATATAGCTTAGCAAAAAGTAGTAAATAGAATCTTAAACCTAAGTTTAGAAATATAGCTTAGCAAAAAGCAGTAAATAAAATCCTAAACTTAGGTTTAGAAATAAAGCTTAGCAAAAGCTAGCTACTAGAATTTTAAACCTAGGTTTAGAAATATAGCCTAGCAAAAAGCAGCTACTAAATTCCTAAACCTAGGTTTAGAAATACAGCTTAGTAAAAGCTAGCTATTAGAATCTTAAACTTAAGTTTAGAAATAAAGCTTAGTAAAAGCTAGCTATTAGAATCTTAAACTTAGGTTTAAAAATATAGCTTAGCAAAAAGTAGCAAATAGAATCCTAAACTTAAGTTTAGAAATATAGCTTAGCAAAAAGCAGTAAATAAAATCCTAAACCTAAGTTTAGAAATCCTATCTAGTAAAAACTAGCTACTAGAATCCTAAACCTAGGTTTAGAAATAAAGCCTAGCAAAAGCTAGCTACTAAAATCCTAAACCTAAGTTTAGAAATATAGCTTAGCAAAAAGCAGCTACTAAATTCTTAAACCTAAGTTTAGAAATGCAGCCTAGCAAAAGCTAACTACTAGAATCTTAAACTTAGGTTTAGAAATCCTACTTAGCAAAAGCTAGCTACTAAAATCCTAAGTCTATATATAGAAAGGTATATAGCAGCTAGTAGCCTCTAGGATATTAAACTAATATCTAGAAAACTAGCTTAGTAGCTAGTAGCTACTAAGATTATAATCTTATAGTTCTAAAGGCTCTTAAAGTAGCTAGCTAAATAGAAACTATAAATAATATATAATAAAGTAGGTACTAATTTTAAGTATTATTTATAAAAAACTAGTAATAGTATGCTAGAATCTATATATATATAGAATGAAAAGATAGAGGAAGTTTAGGAGTAGTAATAAGAGGAAGGAAGGAAGTTATTTTAAGATATAGAAAGGATAGTTTAATATGTTATAAGTATGTAATATAATATTATATAAAGTAGTAGGTTAAGCTTATATAATATTATATAGGTCCTTATATAATATATAATTAGATAACTCTATTATAATACTATGCTATAAATATAAGGCTAAAAATAGATTAATACTATATAGTTAACCTTAAAAGGGATATAGTATTTTATATATTTTAAGTAATAGAAAAGTTACTTTCTAGCTATAGAGCATTATTTATTATAAGCCTTAGTATATTATAACTATAGTTTAAAATTTTATATCACTAAAAAGTAGTGATTTTTAATCTTAAATATAAATTTAGAAATTTATATTAGTAAAAAGCATATAATTTTTAGTCTAAAATTAATCTTAAACCTAGGTTTAGAGATTTATATTACTAAAAGATAAGTAGGTTTTTATCCTAAACCTAGGTTTAGAAATTTATAACTCTAAAAAGAAATTAGTTTTAATCTTAAACCTAGGTTTAGAAATTTAGATCCCTAAAACATAGCAACTTTTAATCCTAAACCTAGGTTTAGAAATTTATAACTCTAAAAAAAGCTAATTTTTATCTTAAACTTAGGTTTAGAAATTCATATTATAAAAAAAAAAGCTAGTTTTAATCTTAAACCTAGGTTTAGAAATTCATATTATAAAAAATGAAGCTAGTTTTAATCTTAAACCTAGGTTTAGAAATTTATATTATAAAAAATGAAGCTAGTTTTAATCTTAAACCTAGGTTTAGAAATTTATATTATAAAAAATGAAGCTAGTTTTAATCCTAAACCTAGGTTTAGAAATTTATATTATAAAAAATGAAGCTAGTTTTAATCCTAAACCTAGGTTTAGAAATTTATATCCTTAAAACATAGCAACTTTTAATCCTAAACCTAGGTTTAGAAATTTATAACTCTAAAAAAGAGCTGATTTTCATCCTAAACCTAGGTTTAGAAATTTATATTATGAAAAAAAAAGCTAGTTTTAATCCTAAACCTAGGTTTAGAAATTTATATCATAAAAAACAAAGCTAGTTTTAATCCTAAACTTAAGTTTAGAAATTTATATTATGAAAAATAAAGCTAGTTTTAATCTTAAACCTAGGTTTAAAAATTTATATTATAAAAAATAAAGCTAGTTTTAATCCTAAACTTAGGTTTAGAAATTTATATTATAAAAAATAAAGCTAGTTTTAATCCTAAACCTAAGTTTAGAAATTTATATCTTTAAAATATAGCAACTTTTAATCTTAAACTTAAGTTTAGAAATTTATAACTCTAAAAAAGAGCTAATTTTCATCCTAAACCTAAGTTTAGAAATTTATATTACGAAAAATAAAGCTAGTTTTAATCCTAAACCTAGGTTTAGAAATTTATATCCTTAAAATATAGCAACTTTTAATCTTAAACCTAAGTTTAAAAATTTAAGTAACTAAAAAGCTACTACTCTTAATCTTAAACCTAATATACTAATAATAATTTATAAGCTATAAAGGCTTATTTCTACTTATTTCTTCCTTTATTTAGTATTATCTAATAGTATCTATAGTTTATTTACTACTTTATTCTTTATAGCGTATTATCCTTACGTTTTAGCTATAAAAGGATACTATAATATTTAATATTATTCTTCTCCTTAAGTAAGTCTACTTTACTAATCTTTAGCTTTATTATAACTAAGATATTTCTTTATATAATTTTCTACTTAGTATAACTCTATTACCTTAAGAGCTTATTCCCTAATAGTAGTACTATTATCTAGCGTTTTCTAGCGTTTATTCACCCCTTCTAGCTACTAATACTAACTTTTAAAGCTTTAGGAGCCTATTTTTATCCTATAGTCTTATTACTTAATAAAGCCTAAGGTCTATTTAAACCTTCCTATCTACATTCATCTTAGCTATATTAGACATAAATAATTACACTTCTAAGGTGCTATTAAGAAGTCTTTAAGCTAAGCCTTAGGAGCTAGTTTCAATCTACTAGTCCTATTACTTAGTAATACCTATAGTTAACTTAAGTATATTAGTCTAGTATTATCTACTACCTCTATTATCTAAGTATTCCTATTAGTATACTATAAGATAGCTACTAATAGTATAAATCTATAGATAAGCTGCTCCTCATAGTATATACTATACTAAACACTTAAATAAGTAAGCATATTCATTAGGTATATATATATATTAGACTAAGCTTTTAGATTCTATTTACCTACCTTAAAACTTTAAAGGAGTATAGATATAAAACCTACTTAAAACTATAAAGTAGTATAGATTTATAAATCTATAAAGCCCTTAAGAAATATATTAAGGTAAAGAATATATAATAACTATATATTATATTTCATAGTATAAAAAAATACTACTATTATCTATATTATTAGAAGTCTTTATCTATTTATCCCCTATCTCTATTATCTAACATCACCTAATGTTTATTTAACCCTTATAACTACTAAGGATTAATCCTAAGCCCTAGAATCTAGTTTCTATCTACTAAGCCTATTGCTTAGTTAAGTCTGAGGATAATTTAAACCTTCTTGCTACATACTAAGGATTAATCCTAAGCCTTAAGATCTAGTTTCTATCTACTAAGCTTATTACTTAGTAAAGTCTAAAGATAATTTAAACCTTCCTACTAAGTGCTAAAGATTAACCTTAAGCCTTAAGATCTAGTTTCTATCTACTAAGCCTATTACTTAGTAAAGTCTAGAGATAATTTAAACCTTCCCACTACATACTAAAGATTAATCCTAAGCCTTAAGATCTAGTTTCTATCCCTTAGGCCTATTGCCTAATAAAGCCTAAGAATAATTTAGACCTTCCTACTAAGTACTATAGATCTATCCTAAGCCTTAAGATCTAGTAAAGCTTAAGGTCTATTTAAAGCTTCCTATCTATATTCTAAATTTTTCTTAGCTAATCTTCTTCTTTTATCATATATATATTAGATATAAACAACTACACTTCTAAGATGCTATTAAGAGGTTATATTTCACAATATAGCAGAATACTATTATTATCTATATCATTAGAAGTCTTCCTCTATTTATCCCCTATCTCTATCATCTAGTATTACCTAATATTTATTCAACCCTTATAACTACTAAAGATTAATCCTAAGCCCTAAGATCTAGTTTCTATCTACTAAGCCTATTACCTAGTAAAGTCTAAGGATAATTTAAACCTTCCTACTATATATTAAGGATTAATCCTAAGCCTTAAGATCTAGTTTCTATCTACTAAGCCTATTGCCTAATAAAGCCTAAGAATAATTTAAACCTTCCTATTAGATGCTAGGGATTAATCTTAAGCCTTAAGATCTAGTTTCTATCTACTAGGTCTATTACTTAGTAAAGCTTAGAAATAATTCAGACTATCCTACTAAATACTAAAGATTAACCTTAAGCCTTAAGATCTAGTTTCTATTTAGTAGTCTTATTTCTTAATATTATCTACTATCTTTATTATTATAATATTCTTAATAATATACTATAAGATAGATACTAGCAATATAAATCTATAGATAGTCCTCTCTCTATAGCATATACTATAATACATACTTAAATAAGTAAGCATATTTATTAAGCATATATATCTACGCGCTAGACTAAGCTTTTAAATTCTATTTACCTATATTAAAACTATAAAGGAGTATAAATATATAATACTATATACCTTCCTAAGTCTCTAGATAAATTTAATATAAATCCTAAAACGTTTTAGTATTCCATATAGCCCTCAATAAACACGCTATAAAATATATAGCAACTATATACTATATTTTACTATAAGAGAGAATAGCTATATTATCTACATTATCTAAAGTTATCCTAAGTTTATTCTCTATCTTAATTATCTACTATTATCCTCTATTTATTTAAATCCCTCTACTACTCTAGATTAATTCTAAGACTTAGAAGCTTATTTCTATCTCCTAGTCTTATTACCTAGCAAAGCTTAAGGTTAATTTAAACCTTCCTATAAGGTTCTAAGTATTTAATCTAAGCCTTAGAAGCCAGTTTCTTTCTAGCAAACCTACTACCTAGGGAGGTCTTATATTAATTTAAACCCTCCTATTACATATTAAGAGCATATCCTCTAAATTAGGAACCTATTTCTACTTACTCATTCTATCGCTTAACCTCTTCTACTATTTATTCACACCCTCCTACTAGAACTTAATAATTTATTATAACCCTCAGGAGCTTATTACTATCTAATAGTTCTATTATCTAGTATTATCTAGTATATATTAACCTAATTATATATAATATATAGTAGGATTAGTAGATACTAAGTTATTATTATTAGAACGTTATAGCTTTAGCTATGCTATAAAGATTAAAGTAAAAAATAGGAACGCTCTTAAGATAGTTCTAACCTTATTATAGATTAGAAACCTTCCCTCATAAAGTATATAAAAGCTTATAATTTCCTCATAGAAAGTTAATATAGGCAATCTAAGTACTATCCTACTAATATATAAGCTACTTTAAATAAGCTAATTTAACTAAGCTAGTTTAAACCCTTCTATACTATAGATTAGTAGTACTATATATACTCTAAGAGCCTAGCGTTATCTACTATATCTATTATTATAATATTCCTATTAGTATACTATAGAGATATAAAACCTAGGTTTAGAAAGCTAATTTACTAGTAGTAGCTACTAAAGTCCTAAATCTAGGTTTAGAAATTTATATCATCAAAAAACAGCTACTTTTTATCCTCAACCTAGGTTTAGAAGTTTATATCACTAAAAAGCTAATAATTTTCAGCCTATACTTAATCCTAAACCTAAGTTTAGAAACTTATATATAAAAAAATAGTAACTTTTAATCTTAAACCTAAGTTTAGAAATTTATAACCTTAAAAAATAGCTCCTTTTAATCCTAAACCTAGGTTTAGAAATTTATATTACTAAAAGATAGCTACTCTTTATTCTAAACCTAGGTTTAGAAATTTAGATTACTAAAAAAGCAGCTACTTTATATTTTAAACTTAGGTTTAGAAACCTACTTTAGCAGCCTATACCTTCTTAAATCTTAAACCTAAGTTTAGAACCTACTTCTATAGCTATAAGCCAAAAAGACCTTAAACCTAAGCTTAGAAAACTAAATTAATAAGTACTAGTTACTAAGATCTTTAACCTTTAAGCTTAATCTTTATCTAGCATTCCTATCATCTAGCTTCATCTAGTAAGTATTTAGATATTCCTACTACTTAGAAATAACCTAAAACTTAAGAAGCTAATAAGTATATAGCTAGTAATACCTACCTTTTATAATAATTTATATATCCTAAACCTAAGTTTAGAAACCCTACCTAGCAAAAAGGAGCTGCTAAAATCCTAGACTTAGGTTTAGAAATTTAGTAGCTACTAGAATCCTAAACCTAAGTTTAGAAATACTATATAATAAAAAGGAGTAGCTAAAGTTATTAACCTAAGTTTATAAATTAAGCAGCTATAAGAATCCTAAACCCAGGTTTAAAAATTAATATTAATAGCTAACAGTTACTAAAATCCTAAACCTTATCTATTGCTTAATGCTATCTAGCATTTAGCTAAAAAGAAGTCTAACTATTTATATCTAATATAGATATAAATACTTAATACGTTTACTATAGAATATATAGTTACTATACTCTATATATAAGAAGTATATATAAATAATAATATAGTTATCTAATATTATCTATTATCTCTATTATTATATTATTCCTATTAGTATACTATAGAAAAGATATAATAGCTAGGAATCTATAGGTTAAGTACTTTATAAGGCGTAGCCTAATAAATATAACTAAATATAACGCAGTTTCTACTAGATATAGTTACTAGCATTAAGTTATTTTTCTCTTAAAGCTATTAAGAAGTAGAGATATTTATATCTACTATAGGTATATATACTTTATACCTTTCCTATATAATAACTAATAACTACACTTCATTCCTCTAAGATATATAATAACAGCCCTCTTTTATCTAATATCTAGCATCAGTAAGCAGTAATTTAGATCCTTTTACTAAGAAAAGCAATTATTAACCCTTAGGGGGCTAAGCCTATATAGTATCTCTATTATCTAACCTTATTATTTATTTATTCTAATTAGCTTAGCTATTATAGTAGAAAATTAGCTTTATAATTTCTATTATCTAGCGTCGCTCTCTATTTATTTATTATCTTACTATATATAAGCTTTATTCTATCTAAGAGGATATCCTAAACCTAGGTTTAGAAATATAGCCTAACAAAAAGCAGCAAACAAAATCTTAAACCTAAGTTTAGAAATATAGCCTAATAAAAAGCAGCAAATAAAATCCTAAACCTAGGTTTAGAAATATAGCTTAGCAAAAAGCAGCAAGCAAAATCCTAAACCTAGGTTTAGAAATATAGCTTAGCAAAAAGCAGTAAATAAAATCCTAAACCTAGGTTTAGAAATATAGCCTAGCAAAAGCTAGCTACTAAAATCCTAAACCTAAGTTTAGAAATATAGCTTAATAAAAAGCAGTAAATAGAATCTTAAACCTAAGTTTAGAAATATAGCTTAATAAAAAGCAGTAAATAAAATTCTAAACCTAAGTTTAGATATAATACCTCATAAGATATAGCAAATAAAATCCTCTACCTAGGTTTAGAAATATAGCCTAGCAAAAAGCAGCAAATAAAATCCTAAACTTAGGTTTAAAAATATAGCCTAGCAAAAAGCAGCAAATAGAATCTTAAACCTAGGTTTAGAAATATAGCTTAGCAAAAAGCAGCAAATAGAATTCTAAACTTAAGTTTAGAAATGCAGCTTAGTAAAAAGTAGTAAATAAAATCTTAAACCTAGGTTTAGAAATATAGCTTAGCAAAAAGCAGTAAATAAAATTCTAAACCTAGGTTTAGAAATATAGCCTAGTAAAAAGCAGCAAATAGAATCCTAAACCTAGGTTTAGAAATATAGCTTAATAAAAAGCAGTAAATAAAATCCTAAACCTAGGTTTAGAAATACAGCCTAGCAAAAAGCAGTAAATAAAATCCTAAACTTAGGTTTAGAAATATAGCTTAGCAAAAAGCAGCAAATAAAATCTTAAACCTAGGTTTAGAAATACAGCTTAGCAAAAAGCAGTAAATAAAATTCTAAACTTAGGTTTAAATATAATACCTCATAAGATATAATAAATAAAATCCTCTACCTAGGTTTAAAAATATAACTTAGCAAAAAGTAGCAAATAAAATCTTAAACCTAGGTTTAGAAATATAGCCTAGCAAAAAGCAGCAAATAGAATCCTAAACCTAAGTTTAGAAATATAGCCTAGCAAAAAGCAGCAAATAGAATCCTAAACCTAGGTTTAGAAATACAGCTTAGCAAAAAGCAGCAAATAAAATCCTAAACCTAAGTTTAGAAATATAGCCTAGCAAAAAGCAGCAAATAAAATTCTAAACCTAAGTTTAGATATAATACCTCATAAGATGCAGCAAATAAAATCCTCTACCTAAGTTTAGAAATTAATATTAACAGCTAATAGTTACTAAAATCCTAAACCTTATCTATTACCTAGTACTATCTAGCATTTATTTAGATATCTTTACTAAAAAGGACCTTTTTAAATCCTAAAAACATTCTTAATACATGCTACACTATTATCTATTATCCTCTAGCATTTATTCAAGCTATATTATTTTAGAATATAAACCCTCTATTATACTATATTCTAAACTACTACTTAAAAACCTACTATAGTTACTATAAGGCTCTAAAAACTATAACTATATTACAGTAATACCTATATTCTTATAGTTTCTAAACAAGCTTAACCATCATCTAAATTATATATACTATATTTATTTTATCTCTACTACTTCTACTACTTTAAATTAATAGCCTTAGCACCTTATTCTCTCATAGAGGTATATACTATCTCTATTATCTAATATTACCTAGTATTTATTCTAATACTAAGCGTTAGTAAGGATAATATAAAAGCCTAAAGAGCTTACGTTAACATCAAATTATCTAGCTTTATCTATTACTATTATTATCTATAAACTATTCCCCCTATTACTATAGTATCCTTTTATAAATCTAAATCTAAAGTAAGCACTTAATCCTCCTATAACATATAGAGGCCTAGCATATACTAAGACGCAACTTATAAAAGATTATTAAGCTTTACCTAAGAAGTAATAATTAGCTTAAAGAAAGTAGAATTCATTCTAATAAGTAGTCTTTATATAGCAAACGCTTTTCAATCTCCTCTTCACTAAAATCCTAGCTTCCTATTCCTAAAGATAAATCCTTCACCTCTAAACTTAATTTTTATCTAGCCTCACCTAATATTTATTTATACCTCCCTACTACTAATCACTAATCTTAACTCCTTAAGTAGATATCCTAACTTATATAGTATATATAAGAGGATATATAAATCTATTAAGTATACTTAGAAGTAAAAATCTAAAAATCCCTATTACTTCTTTTAACTTAATATCTAAATACTACTTAGAGAGCGTTAAAGCTATAATAACTCTTATAGCCTATAGAGAGCTCACAATATAGGTAATATATATTATCTATTATCCTTATTATTATACTATTCCTATTAGTATACCTTAAGAAGACTATAATATAAAGAACTTTATAAATAAATTATAACCCCTAATAAACACCTAAATACCTAAGTATATTCTTTAGGCTTTTCTACCTAAAAGAAGAAATTACTAACAGACTAGTATAGGTTTCCTAAAAGCTAGTAAGAAGACTATATAGTATTTATTTATATCTCCCTACTATAAATCACTAGTCCTAACTCCTTTACTAAGTACCCTACCCTATATAGTATATAAGAGGACATCTAAATCTACTAAGTATACTTAGTAGATAGAGCATTAAGGTTCTCTCTTTTACTAGGAAAGCACTAAAAAGATAATCTATATAACTACTTAGAGAGCATTAAGGCTATAATAACTCTTCTAGCTTATAGAGAGCTCATAATATAAGTAGTATATATCACCTATTATCCCTACTATTATACTATTCCTATTAGTATACCTTAAGAAGACTATAACGCTTAAAACTTTATAAATAAAGTATAACCCCTAATAGATACCTAAATACCTAAGTATATTCTTTAAGCTTTCTTATATAAGAGAAAAAACTATTAATATATTAGTATAGGTTTCCTAAGAGCTAGTGAGGAGACTATATATTTATAATAAAGATAGATCTAAATACTTAATCTATTTGCTAGAAAATATATAGTAAGTTATATTTATTTATAAGGCTTATAAATTAATAGCTCTATTATCTTATATTATTTAGTAATTATTTAGGTCTTCATAATAAGAAGATTAGTTTCTAACCCTTATAGGTTAAGCTTATATAGTACTTCTATTATCTAGCGTTTCACTATACTTATTTATATCTAAACTTCACTTTATGCTAGCTTTATCCTTAGTAATAAGATATACTAACCTTAGGTTTAAAAGTTTATATTACTAGCTAGTAGCTATCTTAATACTAAGATTAAGTTTATAGAATTATATTATTAGCTTATAGCTATAGTAATTATAAACCTAGGTTTAAGGATTTATATTATAAGATAATAGCTGCTTAAATCTTAAACCTAAGCTTAAGAAACTACCTTAGCAGTCCTAAGCCCTAAGGAATATAAATATATTATACTAATACTTATATTCTTATAATTCCTAATAAAACATAATTAGTAGATTATATATACTACACTATGCTTATTCTATTAATACTCCCTCTACTAATATATATCTATAGCCTTTAGAGCATCTTTACGCTATAAGTTATAAAGTAACGCTACCTTCTAGCATTATTAAATATTAATTTAATCCTCATTAATAGTAGAGAACGCTTTATAGCCTCATTCACCTATCTAAATATCATATAATCTAAAGATATCCCTTATAATTATTATCTATTAATTATTCCCCTTATTATAAGAAGAATCAATCTAAGGCCTCTATATTACTCTTAAGCTACCTCTTATCTAATCCCATAATAGAAACCTTTATTTATATAGCATATATAAAAGAATCCCTTAGCTTATAAGACACTATAATATATCTAAATATGCTTATAGCTTCCTAGTTATCTAAAGTACTACCTAATAGGCATCTAATCTAATATACCCTATCTTACCTATAGATAGCTTAAAGGATAAATAATATAATTCTCTAGTATTATCTATTATCCCTATAGTCCTATTATTCCTATTAGTATACTTTAAGAAGGCTATAGCAGCTAGTTATAAATAAATATAATACTTCTTAGAGTATACCTCTCCCTAATTCCTATATAGCTAAGTATATTCATAAAGCTTATCTTTACGCTAGAGCAGACATTATCTTAAGTTCCCAATAGCTAAAAAGGAGTCTAACTATTTATATCTAATATTTATATAAATCCTTAACATATTTACTATAAAATATATAATCACTACACTATATATATAAGAAGTATACACAAAAGATAATACAGTCATCTAGTAGTATCTATTATCTCTATCATTATATTATTCTAATTAGTATACTATAAAAAAGATATAATAGCTAAGAATTTATAGGTTAAGTACTTCATAAAGCATAGCCTAATAAATACAACTAAATACAACGTAATTCCTACTAAACATAGTCGCTAGCATTAAGTTATTTTTCTCTTAAAACTACTAAGAAGTAGAGATATTTATATCTACTATAGGTATACATACTTCATACCTTTCCTATATAATAACTAGTACCTACACTTCATTCCTCTTAGATATATAATAATAACTATCTTATATCTAATACTTAGTGTTAATTAGTAGTAATTTAGATCCTTCTACTAAGAAAAGCTATTATTAACGCTAATAAAGCTTAGCTTATATAGCATCTCTATTATCTAACCTTATTATTTATTTATTCTAATTAACCTAATCGTTATAATAGAAAGCTAGCCTTATAATTTCTATTATTTAGCATTACCCTATATTTATTTATTACCTCACTACACATAAGCTTTATTCTATCTAAAAGGATATCTTAAACCTAGCTTTAGAAAGGCAGCCTAGCAAAATATAGCAAACAAAATCATAAACCTAAGTTTAAATATACAGCCTAATAACACAAAACAAATAGAATCCTAAACCTAAATTTAGAAATATAACTTAGTAAAACGCAGCAAATATAATCCTAAACCTAAGTTTAGAAATATAACTTAAGAAAACATAGCAAATAAAATCCTAAACCTAAGTTTAGAAATATAACTTAGCAAAACGTAGAAAATAAAATCCTAAACCTAGGTTTAGAAATATAACTTAGTAAAACGCAGCAAATAAAATCCTAAACCTAAGTTTAAAAATATAACTTAGCAAAATATAGAGAATAAAATCCTAAACCTAAGTTTAGAAATATAACTTAGCAAAACGTAGCAAACAAAATCTAAAACCTAAGTTAAAAAGTTTAGCAGCTACTAAAATCCTAAACCTAAGTTTAGAAATTTATATAACTAAAAAGCAGCAACTTTTAATCTTAAACCTAAGTTTAGAAATTTATAGTACTAAAAAGCTAACAATTTCTATCCTAAACCTAAGTTTAGAAATTCATATAACTAAAAAGGCAGCTACTTTTCATCTTAAACCTAGGTTTAGAAATTTATATTACTAAAAAACAGCTACTTTTCATTCTAAACCTAGGTTTAAAAACCCACTCTAATAGCTAGCACCCTCTCATATAGCCACAAGCTAAAAGGATTCTAAACCTAAGTTTAGAAATCTAAATTAATAAATACTAATTACTAAAATCTTTAACCTTTAAGCCTAATCCTTATCTATTATCCCTATCATCTAGCATCATCTAGTAGGTATTTAGACATCTTATTAACCTTTAGGATAATTTTACTTAGCTTATTATAACTATACCTTATAAAGCATATATATTTATACCTAAGATAGGTATAAATAAACAAGTAGTTATATAATACATAATATAATATAACGCTATATCTTATGCTATAAGTTAAGAAAGAGCTTTTATATCTCTATTATCTAGCGTTATCCTATACTTATTTAACCTCTTTAGCTACTAAAGTATAGTTCTAAGCTATAGTATGAATAATAGAAGACTAAAGATATAGAAGTAAGATATAGAAGAGGTAATAGGAATCTTTAGAAATAAAAAGGTGAAGTGCTTTGCAAATAGAATATAACCCTAAAAAAGAATATATTAAGATAAGAAACTTAAAGTAGGGTAACTTCCTACTATCTTATAGATAGATTATATAGAGAGAAGGAGAGCATAATTAGTACTAATAATATTCACTTAATTAAGATATTAAAATGAAAAATATAAAAAAACCTAAAGAATAAATTAGTTATACATAAATAGATATAGGAAACTTAGAAACCTAGTCGAAATATCTAGAACTATAACTATAAACTTAAAATATAGCAATATATCTTCTATATAACATCTAGAGTTACTTATATATAAGATCTTCTTTTAATATCTCTCCTAAAGTAAGCTTAATCTACTACCTTATTTCTAACCTATATTAGCTCTAAGAAAACCTTATGCTAGTAAAGCTAACTATACCTAAATAAGTAGGCCTTATAACTATTATATAGAAGTTAAATAGCTAGATAATCTCTCGCTAAAACCTTAGTAGTTTAACCCCTATATACCTCTTTAAGTTAAGTATATACTTCTATCTCCCTTTTTAGATTATAATATATAACAATTTATAAGTAAGCCTAAGTATATAATATACCTATAAGCTAGCTTTCCTATAGGCTTAATAAATAGTTATTCTTCTTCTTATTTAACTAAGGTTATCTTATATCATAAGAATTCTTATAAAGGCTATACCTACCTACTCTCCTTTTCTCCTCCTTCTTCTATATTATCCTCTACCTATTTTCTAATAGAGACTATATTCTACCTAGCAACTATAAATATTTCTATATCTTATAATAGCATAAATAAAAGAAGTAGATATTCTATAGAAGCATAAAGCCTATACTAGCAAACCTATATGCATAACTAATAAATAAACTAAGCTAGAAATTAATAAAACGCCTAATAAGTCTATAAAAAACCTACCTTTTTAGGATAATAAGTTAGTCTTAGAACTTATAAAGGAGTACTATATAGCGTTAGCTTATATACCTATCTATACCTTCTCTTTAACCTAGTTCCTAAAGTATAACTAACTAATTAACTATATATAAGTTAATAAGCTCTAGAAGATCTTCTATAGTAGTATACTTAACTATATAGTAATTAAAAACTAAATCCTACTCTTAAGTTTAAAGGTAGAAGTTAAAAAGATATAATAATATACTAGCAGCTAAATATCTAGCTTAGTAAGTAATTAAGAGGAGCAGCTTATTAAAGATTTTAGAGCGTAGGATAAAATTAATAACAGCTATAAACTAAAGATCTTAGCTAGATAGCATAAGGTTAAAGCTCTTAAAGCTTATATAGAGGAGATAGGAGGTAGTAATAAGGAGCTATAATAAGCTTATAATATCTATAATAAAAGTATATCACCCTTTATACCTATATCCTCCTCAAGAAAGCCTAGCTAATATTTATACTAATCTATAGACTATACCCCTAATTATATTATTATCAACCTCTATATAAACTACTTAAGCGTAACTCTCCTAAATAGCTACAGCTAGGTCTAAAACTAACTTATTATAATAGTAAAAGAAGATAAAAATTACTTTAATAGTAAGATATCTAAGATTATAAACTAGATATCTATAGCTTTAAACTTCATAATAGATAAAAAGTTCCTTATCCCCTAACTTACTATAATCTAAAAGAATAAAAAATAGAAGGAGATAGTTATTATATAGTATAGCATACGCATTAAGAAGGATATATTTTTAATCTCTACTTAGGAGCAGATAATTAGCTATAAAACCTATAAAGTATAAGAACTAGCAAAAAGTATAGACTAGTAGTCCTAACTATATATTAGTTTTTCTTCTCTATCTTCTATAAAGTTTTATAAACCCTCATAAAGCTCCCCCCCCCCACTAAAACATATATTATAAGTATAGACTAAAAAACTATATTAGAGGAACTCCTATAAAAGTACTATAAGAAGTATATCTAAGCATTATTCTACTTATACCTACCTACTTCTAAGAGCTCTAGCAGCTAATATAAGTAGCATCCTAACTTCCTTACCCTCTTAAATAACAATTAGTACTTTAATATATATAAAGTAATTATTAGTAACTAAAACCTATGCTTCCCTAGCCTCCTCTATATTATAGATATTAAGAAGGATAAGCGCTATATCTTATTAGATATTATAGCATATATTATTTCCTAGGTTACTCTTATACCTAAAGAGGTTAGCAAAAGAGCGCCTAATAAGCTATCCTTAGCAGCTAATATTACTAAAACTATCACTCTTATAAAAGATCATATAAAGTAAGTAATAAGCAAAAAGGATAATAACCTTAACTTAGTAAACTATAGGAGATAGTAGGGAGACCTACTAATAATTATTATAAATATAGTTAAATAAGACGTTCTAAGCTAAGTCTTATTAAATATAGCTAGTTTTAAACGAATAGAGCATATCTACTTCCTAAAAGAGGTCTTAATAAGAAGCCTAAACTTTAAGGATCTTAAGGTAATAGCTACTATATATAGTAGGAGATTTATAAAATCTAGCCTATAAGCGCGCCTCCTCTAGTCTATCTATTAGATTATAGGGGAAGAATTATACTTAGAATAAATAATAAATATAGAGTAGAGTATCTAAAGTGTAGCCTATAATAGCGTAGTAATTAGCTTATTTTTTACCTTTATAGATAACATACTAGAGGTAAAGAAGGATACTATTCTTAGCTAGAAAATCTACTTAGTAGCATTTAAAGCGATCTTAACCTTATAGTTCGCTAAGATAAGAGGTAGCCTATCTAAGAAAACATAGCGCTTAGATATCTAAATCTCATAAAAGAAGCAGCTAGACCTAAATAATACTAATAAAATAGATTCTAATAGAGGAGAAAGTAGGGTAGAGAATATTAATCTTAATAAGGCTAGAGATAACATAAAGCCCTCCCCCCTACTAAGCATATAAGCTAGCACTTATAGAAGTAAAACCTATTAAGAAAGTAGTATTAGCAGTAAAAGTAGTAGTAATAGTAATATCTAAAGCTATATAACAAATAAAGTTATAGAACCCCTTAGATAAAGCAGGCCTTTAAAGCATACCTAGCCCCTATCTATACTATCCTAAGTATATGCTAAAAAGCTAGTAGAAAGCTTTATAAATAATAATAATAATAATAATAATAAGGGCCTTATAAAGCTTATATTATAAGCTAAGGACTTTATACTAAAGTTACTATCCCTCCTACCCCTTATTTTAAGTAGATAGTTAAAGCCTCCCCCTAGCTTATAAGTAGTAGTAAAGAGGATAGTAAGAAATATTATTAGGCTAGGAAGTATTAAAATATAAGCTATATAATAATTAACTATAGAAAGTAGTTTCTCTCCTCTCTTTATCTAATATATAATTATAAAATCTATCTATTATACTACTTTAATCTAAGCAACCTAAAGTTTAACCTCTTATAATAAGTTATAAATATTCTCATACTAAGTTACCTTTCCTTCCCCCCCTAATAATTACTACGTTTTAAAACAAATATTAGAATTAATAAGCCCTATAATCCTCATATTCTTATTACTACACCTATTACTATTTCTTTTTCTTTTACCATATTAAATGCTATATATATTAAAAGTAGTTGCTAGCTATACCTAGACCTACTCCCTCCCCCTAACCTTAAACCCTAGCTTATCTGCTTTATAGCTTACTATAAAGAGGGTAGCAAAGCTAGTCTAATAAGATAAACCTACTTCTATAGTTCTATAGTTATATCATATCATATTAAATTTCTAATATGATCTTAACTAGCTATAAGCCCTAATAGCGCTAAACCTAAATTTAATAAGAGTAAATATTAATAAGCTAAACTTATAAAGCTATTAAGTTTAAGTTAAAGTATAAAAAATAGCTATATAAATTATACTAATATTAGTAGCAGTAGAAGTTAGACAAGTTTAAGAAGATAATAAAAAGTAGTCTACCTTATAAAGCTATCTATTAATAATCTATTAGTCTATTATCATTATTATTATTATTATTATTATTATTATTATTATTATTATCTTATTATTATCATTATTAGCTTCATATAGCTTTAAACTATAAAGCACTAGGTTAGTATAGTTAGTTATAGATAGCATCTTAATAAGCTTAGTTTTTAATATACTCCTACTAACTAAGATATCATCCTACTAACAACAAAAGGAGCTATTAAGTTTAATAATAATAGCTATAATGCTTATGCTAAATATAAAGACCTAAACGATAGCTTTATAACTATAGCTAGTACTAATAGAGAAGAAGATATCAGCTTTATCTTAAAAGATAATACTAACTATAATGAGGAAAATAAACCTAAGAGAAGCACGTTTTATAATAATAGGTATTCACCTATAAACCTCACCTTAAAGATATATCTTAGCTATAAATACCTCTAGATATTTACCTAAACCTATTTAGAAAGAAGTAATATATCCCTAACTAAACTATATCCTCTATAGCATATAAATTTATTAAGAAGACTATTATAGAAGTAGAGAACTACTTAGCTAGAGATACCTTATATTACCTCTAAACCTACTTCATAATAAACTATAGCAACCCTAGTAAAATTAATTTGAAGTTAGTAAGTATAAATAATAAGATAACTCTCTCCTTCTATTTAGATATAATTAGTATTATTAGTATCCCCCTAAAGCTTATCCTTATTAGTAGTATAATCTTTAATAATATAGAGTTCTCCTTTTAGAACTAGTTAGCACCTTATAGCTTAAAGTATGCTTTAGGGAAAATATATTTCAACCTCTATTACTATATATTCTACTTAAGTAAAGCCTCCTCTTAAGAGATATAGTATATTATAATATACTTTAAGAATTTAGAGATAGATAACCTTAAGAGGTTTACTATAGAATATAGCTACTAGTAAGCTTAGTCTATAAAGTATAATATTATACTTAACTACTACGCTAAAATTATAGTAGTATTTATTAAGTCTATCTTCTCTAGTAAAGGACTATATTAATATAGTAGTATAAATACTTCTTAAGGCTTAAATAAGTTAAATAAGAGGTAGATTAACTATATAAACTAAACTATATTCTAAGAGAAGTTTATAGAAAAGTAGCTAGAATTTATTTAAAACTATACCTATAATAGTTTCTAGATAGAGAATAGCCCTACTTTTTATATTTATAACTATAGAAGTAATACTTAGATTAATACCCTTAATAATAATAAGAGTAATATATAAATTAAACCTCCTAATAATAATAAGGGTAGCATTAAGATCATAGCCCCTATAAGCTTACACTATCTTAATATTAAATCTAGCTTATAGTACTACCCTCCCCTATCTAGTAGATAAGCTAGCTAGCACTAGTCTAATAAGTATATAACACTTAATAACACTAAATAGAGTATAAATAGCTATAATAGTAGAGAGGGAAGCTATAAAAGTAGCAATTAGAGTAGCTGCTCTAAGCTATATAATACATACTAGCATTATTACAGCTAGTAGAGTAGGATAATAAATAACCTATAAGATAGAAACCTTTTTAAGATACTAAATAGGGAGGCTAGAGATATAAACTAAGTAAGAGAGTAGTTTAATAGTAAACTTAAGTAGCTCTAATATATACTATACTAGAAGTATATAGTAAATAATATTAGCTATATCTCTTATGCTATTACTATTAAAATATAAATAGTAGAAGAAGAGAGTAATAGTAATAGATTTACTAATTATACTTACCTAGTAAACTATACCTAAGTTAGAGGATAATATAATAGCCTTTATAACTTTACCTTCTTTTTAATAGCTTTCTACTTTAATTTTAGAAATTTCTTATTACTTATACTACTAAAATTCCTTAAGCCTATCTATAACCTCACTAAGGCTAAGATTAAGTAGGATAGTAACTAGAGAGAGGTTTTATCTATAAGCTTCTTCTAAAAATACTCTAATATTAAATATATTATCTACTATACCTCTAACAACCTCCTCACCTTAAGGGGAGTAGCTACTAGCACTCTCACCCTACCTCTATCTATAGTTAATAGAAATATTAGCGTGAGGAAGCAGTAGAGATATCTTCTTAACCTCCTTAGAGGTAGCATAAAGCTAAACTCTAACCTTAACCTCTAGAGGCTGTTTACGCATAAAAGCGCCCTTATTAAGAACCTCTATAGAATAAATCTAGCTATATTTCAGCTTAAATAGGTCTTCTATATTAATACATAAAACCTTATTATAAATAAGAGAAACTTCTATATAGTTCTAAAGCTTATCTTCTACCTAACAGTATAGTTCTACTAGTAGAAGTAAGTATACTTAAGCATACTATATAACTTCTATGCTAACCTCTTCCCCTATATACTTACTGCTTTCTCAACTATCTTTAACTATACTATATATAGCCTTAGAGAGCAAATTATAAACTATAGAGATAAAAGCCTTTTTATTACCCTAGCTGAAGTAGTTATAGCTATTAACTACCTTAAGTACTACTACTATATTAGTAACCTTAGAGTACTACTATAGAAAGTATTAAGCTTCCTCAGTATAATAGAGAGCCTATCTACCTATATATAGCTATATATCTCCCTAAAGATACTTAACTTTAAAGAGCTAAATAAGTAGCTAAACTACTATACCTAGCCTTAAGAACCTTAAAATAGCCTAATCCTACTTTATATTACTACTATTTATTACTACTATAAGCTAACTATTATAAATACCTACCTCAGCTAGCTCTACTTCTTAAAGCTTAAATATATAAACTTCTAAGACTTAGCCTTAATCTAAAAATATATATCTTATATATTTTATAACCTCTAGATACTTCAGATAAAGGTATTTATACTATTCTAGCTTTACTACTATATAGCTAGCAGCTTATCCTCAACTAGTACTACTTAAGTATATAAAGAGGAGATAAAAGTAGTAAGTACTAACTTAAATATCTAGGAGCAAGTAGAATATCTATTCTCCTAAAAATAAGTACTTTAATAAAAGTAAAATAAAGGTTAAGAGGAAACTAACTAACTAGTTTATTCTATAGCTAATTTAATGCTCTTTTCTTTAGACTAGTTATAAATAATATTACTTAGCCTTCTAGGATAGCTAGCAAGAAGTATTTCTATATTATAACTTCTATATAGTATGCTTACTTATATATAAGTCTAGTTTATAAGATAGTATAGCTTATAAAGAATTCTACTACAAAGAAGAAAGTAGCATCTCTCTATAGCACTTAGTACCTTATATTATAAGAGGTAATCTTAAATATAGCGTCTAACTAAAGACCTTTACTTATAATCTCTAGCTAATATCTAGAGAAAGAGTAATAAGAGGGGCTAATCTAAATAGCTTTACTAGATAATAAGATTAACTAAGTACCTAGCAACTAATTAAGCTGCCTTATAGCATAAAATATCACCTTCTTCTAGAAGCTTTTAGAAAGCATCCTCTATCCCTTAACCTTAAAGTATTAGATAATAGAGATATAAGCTATAGATATATTAGCTTAGATAAGATAGTAAGTATAACTATAGCTAACCTAAGAGGAGTTTCTTAATTTTAAGGTTGCCTTCTCTTTTTATATACTTCCTAAACTTATTAAATAAGAGTTTATCGCCTAAATTAAGAGAGCTAACCTTAACTAGAATATTAGGATAACTAGCTATTATGCTAAAGTTAAAAGTATACTAAGAACTTACCTCTAGTAGCTTATATACTAGTTAATTATTATCTAAGCTATAGTTTTAGCAACCTTAAACATATATCTAAATATAGATTTTAAAAAAGATCTTAAATCTTATTAGGTTTAGAAAGTAAACCTAACCTCTCTTAAGAACTATAAGCCTTAAATAAGAGCTATTACTTTTATTATTTTTATAATATAGTTTCTTTATCTTAAAGAGATCCTTTTAGACAACTAGATAATACTTAGCTAGAAGGTATAGGGAAGGAAAACTATAAAGGAAAAGATTAGTATATCCTTATATCTATTTAATTAGCTATAAAGACCTATAAATAATAAGGGTAAGCTAATAAATCTATATAATAGAGCATAAAGGTGTAATAATATGATACTTACTTACTATTAGATAGGTTATTCTTAAGGTTTAGAATATTAATAAGAAGAGCCTTACCTTTAGTAAAATTAGACTAAAAGATAAAGTAATACTCTAAAGATAGTATTAGTAGATAGTTTTAGCTTCTATAAGACTATATAAGTTTATATAGTTAGTTCTTATACTTAAAGGCTAGAAAGAAGTAAGGGAGGTATCTAAGCTAATTATAAGAGGAAGGAGGAGGGACTAATAAAGGGACTTAGAAGAGGCGTCTAGTATCTAAAGGAATAAGTAGAGGATAAGATTTTATAATCCTAAGGTATTATTTATATATTATAGTAATAGAAAATATATATTATAAATAGAACCTTAGAATTAAATTATAATATAATATCTAAAGTAAGTAGGGAATTATATTTCAAAAAAGATAGAAGCTATTAAGATATATAGCGTTATAATTATAATCTTATACTTAAAAATATAATAAATAAAGTAGGAATATTTCATACTAAAATCCTAACCTTAAGTTTAGGAATAAGATCTCTAAAATAAGAGGAATCTATATTAAAATCCTATATATAATTTAGAAAATAAGAATATAGAGTAAGAGTGCTCTATATTAGAATCCTATATCTAAGGTTAGAAATAATATCTCTAGAGTAAGAAGAACTAAAGTTAAAATTATATACCTAAGTTTAGAAATAGAAACTATAAAGTAAGAAGGATCTATATTTAAATCTTAAACCTAGGTTTAGGAATAAGATCTCCTAAGATAAGAGGAATTTAAGTTTAAATCCTAAACCTAAGTTTAGAAATAAGATCTCTAAAATAAAGAGAATCTAAATCTAAATCTTAAACCTAAGTTTAAAAATAAGATCTCTAAGATAAAAAGAATCTAAGTTTAAATCCTAAACTTAAGTTTAAGAATAGGATCTCTAAGATAAAGAGAATCTAAGTTTAAATCCTAAACCTAGGTTTAAGAATAAAGTCTCTAAGTATTTAAATTTTAAACCTAAGTTTAGGAATAAGATCTTTAAGATTAAATTAAATATAAGTTTAGGAATAGGATCTCTTAAGATAAGAGGAATCTAAGTTTAAATTAAACTTAGGTTTAAGAATAAGATCTTTAATATAAGAGGAATCTAATTTTAAACTAAACTTAGGTTTAGGAATAAGATCTTTAAGATAAAGAGAATCTAAATATTTAAATCCTAAACCTAAGTATAGGAATAAGATCTCTTAAGATGAGAGGAATCTAAGTTTAAATCCTAAACCTAGGTTTAGGAATAAGATCTTTAAGATAAAGAGAATCTAAATCTAAATCCTAAACCTAGGTTTAAGAATAAGATCTTTAAGATAAGGAGAATCTAAGTTTAAATCCTAAACCTAGGTTTAAAAATAAAGTCTCTAAGTATTCAAATTCTAAACTTAGGTTTAGGAATAAGATCTCTAAGATCAAATTAAATATAAGTTTAAGAATAAGATCTCTTAAGATAAGAGGAATCTAAGTTTAAATTAAACCTAGGTTTAAGAATAAGATCTTTAATATAAGAGGAATCTAATTTCAAACTAAACCTAAGTTTAAGAATAAGATCCCTAAGATAAAGAGAATCTAAGTATTTAAATCCTAAACCTAAGTATAGGAATAAAATCTCCTAAGATAAGAGGAATCTAAGTTTAAATCCTAAACCTAAGTTTAGGAATAAAATCTCTAAGATAAAGAAAATCTAAGTCTAAATCCTAAACCTAAGTTTAAGAATAAGATCTCTAAGATAAAGAGAGTCTAAGTTTAAATCCTAAACCTAAGTTTAGAAATAAGATCTCTAAGTATTTAAGTTCTAAACCTAAAGTTAGAAATAAAACCTCTAATATAAGAGGAATCTAAGTTTAAATTAAATAATATAGCTAATTAGTATTTTGCAAACTATATAATAACTATATAATAATAACTATAATACGCCCTAAAAGTAATACTTAATATATAATCTACCCTAAAAAAATAAGATAGTAAAGCTGTAGTATACTAATATTTCTATTCAACATATATACTACTAAAAGGGAGATAGACTACCTACTTAGTTCTATATACTACCCTAACCTAATATATTACCCTTAATATCTTAAATGCTACTAAAATAAGATTAGCTATTCTTATTAAAAGCTACTACTACTAGCTTGCTTATTATATAGCTTATAAAAGTAATAATATAATCCTTAAAAGCCTTCTTAGCACTATTACTAAAGTTAATAGCTCTATTTAAGATAAAAGTAAAGCCTTTATCTACATTAAGCATTAAGTAGTAATCTAAGTTAGGCGCTATTATAAGTAGTATAAACCCTTTTGCAACCTTATCCTTAGAGAACTAAAAGTTTATAGCCTTAAATATACAGACAACTTATATAATATTCTTATAGTAAATAAGACTACTATCCCTACTAATACTAAAAGTAGTAATACGCTAAGCACTAATACTTAATATAAGGGGGGGCTTAGTAAGTATATAAGTAACTAAAAGCTTAATAAAAGCATAATTAGAAGCCTTAATAGTAGTATTATTATAGAAGCTAATAATAGCTATAATAATAGCACTATATCCTATAAAGATCTTAAACTAACTTAAAGCTTCTACTTATAAGTATATTATAGCTAATAGCCTCTCTACTAAATACTTATATAATATACTAAAGAGGATTAAAATATCTTAGCTAATAGGTACCCTCAGCTTACTAATAGTATTAATATATATAATACCTTTTAGCATTAAGAGACTATCCTTAAAGTTACTAGCTATTATAATATAAGTTATATAGTTGTTAGTAGTTTCTAAATGATGCGTAATATATATTAGTAACTACTAGCTATTAGTAACCCTAGCGCTAGCATTAAAGCTAAGAGCAAGTATAGTATAAAGCTTTATTATTATACCTATACTAACTAGCTCCTCTATATGCTATTTCTATATAGTCTAATTAGGAATAATTAGTTTAAGTTTAAGATTAAGCTGAAGATTAGGTTAAAGATTAAGTTGAAAATTAAGTTAAAAATTAAATTGAGGATTAAGTTGAAGAGTAAATTAAAAGCTTATTACTAAAATCTAAAAGAAAACTTAAGTTAATATTCCTAAGAGTAGAATAGAAATAAGTAACTATATAGAGGTAGTAAATATAAGTATACCTTTTAATATATAATATTAGATATAAGTAAGCTATAAAGTATAGCTAAGCAAAAGAATAATATATAGTTAATAATAGAAGAAGAGGTTAAGAAATAAGAAGAAAGCGCTAAGTAAATACTACTACTTTTATATATTAAACTTATTTCTAAATAGTTTATAATAGTAAGCCTATAAGCTACTATACTTATTAAAAGTTATAGCTTATATTTAGTAGAGGTCTAAAAAAGGGGATCTTAATACTATAGTAAGTAGTAGAAGCTATAATAAGTAGTTATAATATAGTAGTATAGGTAAGCTAGTAAAATAAGAAGAGCTCTTAACTTAGTAAAAAGTAGTAAAATAAAGGTAGGTAGTTATATAAAAAATAGGAGGAAAGAGAAGAGAAGGTAATAGAAAGCAAATAAGTAATTAAGTATAGAGAGGGTTAATAGATACTTAAGAAGAATAAAAGAGCAGAAAATAGCATTATAGAAAGCTAAAAAGAGGTGTAACATACTAAAGCTAGAGATATTAAGAAGTAAAAAGAAATAAACCTACTCTCTTATTAAGTAGTAGCTAAAGGAATAGAGAAACTAATTAAGGTTAGCATAATTCTCTTAGTTATAATAAAGGCGCCTAAATGCTAGAAATAGATTAACTATAAAGTAATTCTTCTTTTAATTACTAAGCATATAATAGTTACTCTTACTATTAGAATGCAACTAAAAGATAAGAAATATCTAGTAAGTATAAGGTAATTCTTAATATAGTATATCTAAAGACTAAGTAGTCTTTAAATAAAGCATACTATAAGCATTAAAACATAAATATATAAAGCACATAAAGCAATCGCTTAAGTCGCTAAGAGGCTACTAAATCTATCAAGAGACAAATATATTAATAATATTATTTATTTTTTTATTATTATAATATAGCTATATAAACTACTACTTTTCTAGGTTATTACCTATAACTTCTAGCTATAACTAGATCTCCCTATTATTAACCTATATTAATATTAACTACACTATAACTATACTTAATATATTATATTATTATCATACTTCACCTCCCTTAAGCTAACTAGCAACATCCTAATATAGCACTCCTCTACTAGAGAATAAATACCTATTATTATTATTATTATAAATAGAAGTATACCTTACCTATATTATAGCATAGAAACTAGGAGTCTTTAATCCTCTAATAAGGGTTATTATAAGTATAATTACTAACCTAACCTACTACTTTAACTATATATCCCTTATCAAAAAGTTTACTAAAACCTAATCTATACTAAAGGACTTAATATTAGAAATTAATATAGGAGATAAAGAGGCTAAAAGCAACCTTAAGATAATTACTAAGTTTAAAGATACCTTCCTCACTAAGCTACTTATAAGGCACTACTATAAGAAAGATAAAGCTAAGTTACTACTCCCCCTTATAAGCTTTAGAACAGAAAGATTCTTTAGCAACAGTAGGGCTAAAGACTAGCTTTAGCATATAGCTATCGCTACGTAATCTTAGGATAATAAGTATGCCTACTTTAATATACTACTATATATTAAATACTCCTATAACTACTTCCCTAATAGGGGGGGTATACCTTAGCACTATAGACTTATTAGATTTAGTATCATACTAATAGATAATAATAATACTAATATAGAGATCTTTAGCATTTAGTTCTTTAAATCCTTTAGTACTTATTCTAACTTAATATATAAGATATTTAAAGATTAAGTTATTAAGCATTACTATAGCCTTTATAAGTCTATAATAAGGGAATATAATACTTAACATACTCTATAAGCCTTTAAGTTTATTACTAGAGAGGAGGTAGGGAATATCTCTATCTCTACTAAACCCCTATAGAGAAATAGGGAAGCCTAGCCTACTATAAAGTAGGTATCTATTATTACTATAGGAGAGTAGGTTAGGAATATAAAGTTAGTTAGGAATATAAAGTAGGTTAGGAATATAAAGTTTCCTTTCCTACCTAAAGGAGAGGATATTAATAAGGAGCTATATATTTAGGTAGCTAAAAATCTCTTTACATCTCTTCTTACTGAAATCTCTTAGCCTATTATTAAATTAACCCTTAAAGACGTAGAGAAGTATGTATAGGAGAGCTTTAAGGTAGAGGTAGCTATATATAATAATAAAGTAGAGGATAGTTTATCTTACTACTAGAAGTAGCTAGTAGGAAGATATAAACTTATATAGTACTATAAGTCTTAGACCTTAAGAAGCTATAGGGGATAGTAATTCTATATAAGTAGGATAGATTAAATAAAAAGAGTAGAAGAGGATTTATTAGGCTAATATAGGCTGCTTAAAGCAGTAGAGAGGGTTAAGTATAAGGCTACTCTATAAGTAGAAATAAGCAATAGAAATATTCTCTAGGCTAGGTATAAAGCAGCTCTTTATCTTAGCACTAGCAACTAAAAGCTAGTCTAAAGTTAAGAATATAGCAATTAGTACTAAATTAATTTAAAGACTATATAGTAATTAAGAAATATATATTAAAGCTAGTAAACAAAAAAGAGATAGCCTCTAAAATAATATCCCTCAAAATACTAGCAATAATAAATAATATAATTATTTATTAAAACTACTACCTAAAAAAGAGTAAGCCTATAAAGACTAGGGGTAAGATTTATTAAAATCTTACTAAATATTATTCATTAAACGTTCTATGCCTAAAATATCTATACTATAGATATACTTAAAGATAATAGTAAGGTATTCTTTTTAGCTAAGTCTCTAGCCTATAGAACACCTAGTTAAATTAATAAATATTTAATTTAGGTTTAAACGATCTTAAACTACTAATAGTAACCTACTTAGTTTAGACTAATTAATAATAGTATTATTAACTACTAACTTATATAAGTATTTTAAGGAGACACTATAATCTAGATAGCACTAGCACTAGCTAATTTCAACCTAATTAAATTATTAAATTCACATATAAATTAGACCTCTTAAGAAAAATCTCCCCTCTTTTTAATATCTACCTAACGCTAAGATAAAGATTTAATCCCTTAAGGCCTATCTATAAGCTTTAAGGCGTTAACCTCTTTTATAGAGGCAAGCAATTTTAGATATAGCCTTAAGGAAAGAGGGGTAATTAAGATAAACTAAGCAAATAATATTAATATATATACTATTTATATATATATAGCTAATACCCTAGGCGAGGTATATCCTTTTACTAGTTCTATTAATAATTTATAATAACTTACGTTAGAGGGTAAGTTTAGTAATAAAGTTCTAAAGATTAGTATAATAGACTTTATATCTACTAGTAGTTAAGCAATATAAGAACTAGTTACTTATTACTACTTTTACCTCTTTTATTAATACCTACTAACTTAAGTATAAGTTATTAGAGAACATCCTAAAGATTATATAACTACGCTAAGAAAAGAATAAAGATATATTCTACTAACTAATTTATACCTTAGTTAAGCTTAAGTACTAGATATACTTCTTCTTATTAGATATATAGTCTTATAGCTTGCTATAAAGCTAAAGTTATATATTCCTATGCTTTATAGCTTTAGGTTATAAACTTCTAGAGCTACCTCTTTATTTATATTTATACTATCCCTTTTATCCTAAAACCCTTAGTAAGTTGCTAAATAATAAACTAATAAGTAAGTAGCTAGTAATACTTATACCTTTTAAGTTTATTAAAGCTATAGATATAATAGCTAATCTTCCTAATATTATTAACGCTAAAGTTAATATCTATATCCCCTTTTTAGACTACTATCTTACTTATAGTTATATAAAGTATCTCTAAAACTAACTAAGCGCTATACCTACCTACCCTTATAGTATAAACTTTATAACTACTTAGAATAATAATTATAGTATTATAATAAGGGTAGAGAGAGAATTCTTTCTTACTATAAGCCTAAAAGTTATATAAATATCTTTATATATATAGAGTAGGTATTTTCCCTAATAAGTTATATAAAAAGTAATAATAATACCCTCTCTAGTAGACGCTCAAATAAGTAAAATTCTATATTAAAGTTAGAACTAAATTCTAATAGTTATAGAAGCTTAGCACACCTAAAGGTTCTTAGATTATAAAGTTATTCTAAGATAGCTAAAAAACTAATAGAGAGTAGTTAGTAATAGTATTATAAGATAGATATCTATAGCTCTAGAACTATCTTTTTAAGAAGTATAACTTAGCTTTCTAGTTAATAGGGATAAGGCTAACCCTACCTTAAGCTTTTAATAACTAATACTTAATAATATAGATATTATATAGCTAAATATGCTACTTAGTCTAAGCTTTAAGAGTACCCCTAGTACTAATACTAAAGTTCTAAGCTCTTTGTATCTACTAAAGTAGCTACTTAAGAGCACCTTAGAAGTATAGTTATTTATATCTAAGATAGCTAAGATTAGTATAGATAGCAAATAATATATAGCAAAGGTTTATATATAATGTTTTAAGCTAAAAAAGAAGAAGCCTCTAAACTAATAAGTTTTTAAGGGAATAATTTTCTAGAGAGGTTTTATAAAAGTATTTAAAATACCTAATTAGAAAGCTTATAGAGGGAGGTAGAGCATAAGTAGAATTATATTAAAGCTATATATAGAGAGGCTCTTATAGATCTATACTATATATAAGATATTAGAAGTAATAAGAACTAGTTATATAGTATAAATATAACTTTTTACTATGCTTACTCTTTATATAATTATTATCTATAATAAAGTAAAATATTTTAAATTTATTATAATATACTATCTAAAAATAATACTATTTTCCTAACTTAAATTATATAGCTAATAAGATATAAAGCATAAAGTATTAATAATATATCTTTCTAGTTTATTCTCAAATAGATGCTTAGTTCCCTTACTTACCTTTTATAATAATAACTATCTCTATCTCCTTCACTATAACTATTATTATTATAGTCTCCTTCTCTATAACTATTAAGATGAATCTAAAACTACTAGGGCTATCTATTACTATATATATATACTTTAAAGATCAAAAGTAAAAAGAATAGTGCGAAAAGCTTAAAAAGTTGCTGAGAAAGAGTAAATTAATTAATCTATTACCCCTCTAATACGTCTAGATTAATAATAATATCTAAGCTAACTTCTACTATATTAAGGCCTAATAATCCTAACCTCTAAACGCTATAAATACTAAAAGGTCCTATAGACTTACTAAACTTTATTTTAACCCTACCTTAACCTAACTTATTATCCTTAGCATCCTAAATACCTCTATAGTAGAGGATAATATAACTAAAGTAGGATTAGCTACTCTTACTAGAAGTTGCTATTATTAGTATATTTATAGTATAGCTTATAAAAGTAGTAATATAATCTATAAAAGTCTTCTTAAAGCTATTATTAAAGTTAATAGCTTTATTTAGAATAAAAGTAAAGCTTAAGCTTATATTAAGCATAAGGAGGCACTTTAAGTAAGTTGCTCTACTAGCTACTATAGATATAAATATAAATTTACCCCTAAGGAACTAAACCTACTTAACCTTAAGTTAATAAATAGCCTAGCTAATATTCCTATAGTAGCTAAGACTACTCTTAATATTAGTACTAAAAGTAGTAATATGCTAGATGCTAATAGCTAATATAAGTCCTTAAGGTCTTTAAGGTATAAGAGTAACTAAAAGCTTAAGAGAGGTATAGTTAAGCATCTTAATAGTAATACTATTATAGAAGCTAATAATAGCTATAATATAAGCATTTTATTCCTTAAGGTCTTAAGACTAACTTAAAGCTTTAGCTTATAAGCCTATTATAGCTAGTAGCCTCTCAGCTAAGCGCTTATATAACGTACTAAAGAGGATTAAGGGGTGTTTACTATTAGGCATGCTTAGCTTACTAATTATATTAATATATATAGCACCTTTTAGTATTAATAGATTATCCTTAAAGTTATTAGATTTAATAAGATAGGTAAGGTAGTTATTAGTAGTTTCTAAATTATATATAATATATATTAGTAATTACTAGCTTTAAGCAACTAAAAACCTAATATCTAAGCTAAAAGTAAGCGCAGCATAAAGCTTTATTATTATGCTTATACTAACTAGCTCCTCTACGCGCTATTACTATATAGTATAATTAGAAATAATTAGTTTAGGTTGAGGATTAAGTTAAAAATTAAGTTGAGGATTAAGTTAAGAACTTATTACTAAAATCTAATAGTAGACTAAAATTAATATTTATAGGAGTAGACTAGAAGTAAATACTTATATAAAGGTAGTAAGTATAAGTATACCTTCTAATAGGTAATATTAGATAAAGTATAGCTAAATAAGAGAACCCTATATAGTTAATAATAGAAGAAGAAGTTAAGAAGCAAAAGCTAAGTTAGTAAATACTATTACTTTTATAAAGATATCCCTCAGCTAAAGATATTTCTAAGTTATTTATAATAATAAGCTTATAAGCTACTATACTTATAAGAGGTTAAGGCTAATATATAAAAGAGGTCTAAAAAGGGGGATCTTAACAATATAGCAAGCAGTAGAGGTTATAATAAGTAGTTATAATATAGCAGTATAGGCTAGCTAGTAAGGTAGGAAGAAATCTTAACTAAATAAGAAAGAGAGAAGTAGGGGTAAGTAGTTATATAAAGAATAGAAAGGAAAAAAGAGAAAGTAATAGAAAGCAAATAAGTAATAAAGTATAGTAGATACCTAAAGAGAATAAAAGTATAGAAAGCAATATATACTATAAAGAGTTAAGAAGAGGCGTAATATATTAGAGCTAGAGACCTTAAGAAGTAAAAGAGAACTATCCTATTCTCTCTAAATAATCTATTATTTCTATTATTTCTATTATTTCTATTATTTCTATTACTTCTATTATTTCTATTATTTCTATTATTTCTATTATTTCTATTATTTCTATTATTTCTATTATTTCTATAAATATAAACGCCGCTAATATGCAAAAGATAATCATAAAGCTATATATAATAATAACACTAATTAGGTGCAACTAGTTAACTAAAGGACGCCCTACTAGGAACCAATCAAAAATAAGTATTTAGTTTAAACTCCTCTCTATAGTATACGCTATAATAGTTTCTACTACGTTACTCAGTCTAAAACTAAGAAGAATATATATAATAGCCTTTTTAAGCAGTTTAAGCTTATTTATCTTTCTAACTAAGCTCTATTAGAGGACCTATATAATATCACTAGTATTACCTAAATATAGCAGCTAATAAAAGTAAGACCTTTTGTAAAAGTATATTAAGTCTTTTTATTATAAGATAACCTAGCTTAAGAAGAAGGAGTAGTAATAATACTTACTATATAGATATAGACCTATAAGGAAGGAGTAATAATAGCTCCTATTATAAAAGTAATAAGTTATATAAAAAGAGTAGTAATAGCATCCTAATAGGAATATATAAAATTATAAGGAAGGAGCAAACCTAATATAAAAATACTAAGTTATAAAGAAGGAGCAGCAATAATACCTACTATAAAAATATAGATTTAAGAGGAAAGAGTAGTAGTAGCTATTCTTATAAATATCTTAGGAAATCTATAATAAGTTAATCTTTTACTAATTAGAAAGGCATAAAACTTTAAATGCTTTAGTAAAGAAGGAGCAATAATAACACCTACTTTAAAAGTATTAAGTTATAAGGAAAGAACAATAATAACACCTAATAATAATATCTCTATTATTATAGCTATATTTAGCTAAATACGCTTACTACCTCTTTAAGATCACACTAATCTATAAAAGTTATAAAATATATATCTCTAGAAAGATTATTTTACTAAGTTAAACACCTATTTAGTTTAAACCTCTTTTAAGATCATACATTTAAATTAGATAGAAAGAGCAATAATAGCTCCTACTTTAAAGATACTAAGTTATAAAGAAGAAGCAACAGTAATACCTACTATAAAGATATAAATTTATAAAGAAGGAGCATTAATAGCACCTCTAGCAAAGATACTAAGTTATAAAGAAGGAATAGTAATAACGCTTACTATAAATATCTTAACTTGTAAAGAAAGTATAACATAGTTCCTACTAAATTTAGTAGCTAGTAAAAGCAAAACTTTCTAAGAAAGACCTTCTAAGAGGATAAATTAAGTCCTTTTATATTGAGGAAGGAGTAGTAATAGCACCTACTATAAATATTTTAGTTAAAAGGAGTTATAATACTATTAGTAATACTATTATTACTTTAACTAATACTACTAATACTATTAATACTACTAAGGCTTAGCAAGATATTAAACGCTAAATTACTATAGAAGTAAGCACTACTAATATATAAAATATAATTATAAAGCTATATAAAATAATATAATTCTTACTAAATATAATAGCTAGCAAAAGTATAACCTTCTAAAAAAGTAAACTAAGTCTTTCTACTATAAAGAAGGAGCAGTAGTAGCACTTACTATAAGGATATAGAGTTATAAAAAAGGAGCAGTAGTAGCACTTATTATAAAGATATATAATTATAAAAAAGGAGCAATAGTAGCACTTATTATAAAGATATATAGTTATATAAAAGGGGTAATAGTAATAGTTATTATAAATATTTAAGGAAACCTAAAGCAAATACTTATAATTAAAGTATAGCCTTAGTAATTCCTCTTTTATATTTTTAACTAGCTTAAAATTTATATTTATTAAGAAAAAGTAATAATAGTACCTACTATAATAATATAAAGTTATAAAGAAGGAGTAGTAATAACGCCTATTATAATAATATAAACTTATAAAAAAGGAATAATAATAGTACTTATTATAAAGATATATAGTTATAAAAAAGGAGTAATAATAGCACTTATTATAAAGATATAAACTTATAAAGAAGGAGTAATAAGTAAGGTAAATCTTAAAGCATAAGGCTAGATTATTCTTATAGAAGTAATTCTTAAGGTGCTTTAAATCTACTATAGTAATATACTTAATTTTCTAGTCGCTAAATATATATAGCTATAGCATAATATATATAATATATGCAGATAGCTTCTTCTTAATATAACCTACAGCCTAATTCCTAATATTATCCTCAATAAGCCTCTTACTAATACTATTATATAGAAAGCTTATTTTAAAGCCTAATAGCTCTATAAAATATTTTATACGCTTAGTCTATCTCACATAATAAATAATAAAAGTATAATCCTTAAGTTAAGCTAAGTTAAATATATTACTAGAGAGCGCTAGCTTTAAAATCTAGAGGTTACTATATATATTACAATTAGCTAAGAAGGTATAAGTCTTAAGACTAAATAGGTATTTAACTTAATAAAAAAACCACTCTAAAGATATATACTCTATAACTCCTATAAACTATAAAACCTTAAAGGATAGTCCTACTTAATAATATAAGTAAAGACTATTAGTAACTTCCTACACTATATTTTCTATACTAGCTTCTACTATATCTAAGCATAATTCCCTATCACCTATTTATATTATTACGTTAAATTTAGTATTACTTCCTTCTATCCTCTTAAAGAAGAAAACTTTCTCTTATAGTTTATTAATAGGAATAATAAGGAGGTTATTAAAAATAATTAGCTTATTAACCTCCTCAGTCTTAATAATATAGTTAGGAGTATTAAGCTCTATTAGGTTAACCTACTAAGACTTAAGCAACTTATCTATCTTATTAGATTAAATTAATAATTTAAATAATAAGAACTAGCTAAGTAGTTATAATTTAAGAGTTACTAAAGTTTATAGAGATAAGTTAAGTTAGTAACGCTAAGTTTATAGTAAGATATTATAAATAAAGAAAAGAGCTACTAATATAAGAAAAACTAAAAGATTTCAGCAATCTTAATAATAGAAGGAGCATAGATAGCAGTATAACCTAGATAAAAAAAGGAGAGTAATAGAAGATAGCGAGGACTTTAAACTTAAGAATATAAAGTAGAAAGTATAAAATATAAAAAGAGTGAAAAATAATAATAGAAACTAGAAACTTAATATTTCTTAGTAAAAATACTAAATTATTATAAGGCAAAAAGTAAGAATAAAAAGTATAGAGAGAGGTTAAAGTTATAGTAATATTAATAAAAAGAAAGTAGGCGTCTAGATCGCAAAAGTAGCCTAATTTAATATAGAAGTTATAGCATAAGAAACTAAGAAAAAGTCCTAAAAAGAATAAAGCGTATCTATTTATTAGATATAAACTAATCTTAAGTTATATTAATAATAGTTAATTTAGAAGAGAAAATAGGTAGGTAAAGAGGTTAATATTAAAAATGAGGTATTATTACTAAGAAAGTAGGAAACCTATAATTTATCTAAGAAGTTATAGCATAAGAGGATAGAAGAGAAAGAAGCAAAAAATAAGAGAGAGGTAAAAAAGTAGTAGCGCTTATTATAAATATCTTAACTCATAAAGAAGGTATAACGTAGTTTTTACTAAATATAGCAGCTAGTAAAAGTATAACTTTCTAAGAGAGTAAATTAAGTTCTTTTATCATAAAGAAAAAGCAGTAATAGTAACTACTATATATTAATTAAACTGCAAAGAAGGTATAGTAGAAGCAACTACAACCTATATTCTAACTAAAGTAAGTATAAGAGGAATACCTACCTTCTATAGCCCTATTATTATTACTATATTAAGGTGTTAAATATCTATTAAGTTACTCCAACAATTTCACATATTTAGTCTATCTTAGATATATAATAAAAGCTTCAAGAGGATTTTCCTCCTATAAGCTATAGCCTAGTTTCCTCAATATTCCTAGTATTATATCTCTAATATATCTACTATTTAATATCTCTATCATCTAGCATCTCTATCATCTAAGGTTATTAAGTAATACTACTGCTACGTATTTAGTATTACTATACTTAATAACTAGCTAGCTTAGATAAAGAGCAGTATTATAGCCTAACAGTTAGGAGTCTAATCCCTAAACCAAATTTGGTTTGACAATTGGTTAGGATTGGTCGAAAAAATCTGCGCACGGTCCTGGTTTCTTATCAGAAAAGGTACAACACCAAAAAAATGGTTCGCCCATAGTAAAAATGGTCCTTAAGATACATTTCCTTCTCATAAGTGACCTTGTACGTAATCACACATTCATTTCTTGACTCGAATTACGCAATCCAGCACAGTAACCAGATTCCCACCTTAGAAACGGTTATAATACTCCTTCAGCCCAGGCATTGACAAGTCATTATGTACCTGCATAATAGCCCTAGATACATGTATCTATGTTCATGATACTTCTAATCGTATGAACTCCAGTACCCAACGTCCTAATATCTGCGATGCACGCTTTTAGAGAGCTTCAGCTACACTATAACTACAAACTACATCTTCTATTGTTTTTTCTAGATTTTTTCCATCCATCTCATAATTGATATCGCATGAGCTAAACCGACGCAGTAAGTCCAATATACTTACACAGAGATTGCTCATCTAAACTCCTCTACGGGTACTCATAAAACCTGTTGACTACACCACAGTCCCATAATCCTTGTTCCCCTCACGTTCTCTAGGTATGTCTAACCAATAGTTATGGTATTATTTAACCCACACTGAAACCCGCATAATCATTTTCGGTGTTGTGATCAAGTTACCGTTTTTATTGGCTAACCCACGTATGCGGTCTCCGTTCCGGATGTAAATCATCACACTAACCTAACCGTGGTCTCACCCTAGAAATCCGTGACTTTAAGCCTTGTATTGAATGGACTGTCTCAACTTCTACTGCCTTTATTTCCTCTATATAAAGTAGCACATTCCTCTGATGAAGATGTGATCCTAATTCCACATCAGTATTCACCTTTTTTATCAGTAATATCAAGCATCCCTTCCTAAATCCATACATCAACATCACCATGACAGGCACCTCAGAGGGGACGCTGAAGCGTGGCCGGGGTCGTCCGCGGAAGCATCCGTTGAGGCCCGAAGATACGCCTCAGCCGAAGCGTGGACGTGGTCGGCCCCGAAAGCGTCCTCCGCTGGAGCAAACTGGTCATCATCCGAAGCTCCGACGCGGTCGGTCGCGGAAGCCTCAGCCTAGTCCTCCCACTGCGACCCCACCGCCTGGACAAAAACCACTCCCCAGAGTTTCACCAGACCCATCTTTCTCCCCCTCCCGTCACATTCGTCACCTATCTCTCGACTACATCTATCCAAAATATTCTTCTTTTTCCTCACCTGAACCCGAAACGCCTATCGATAGTGCACGAAATGGCACCGGCACAGACTCTGGCCCTGGTTTATCGTTTTCGAAAGATATCTCCAATCCAGCCCTTGCAGGTCCCACGTCTCCTGCCGCCGGCGTAGGTCCCACTACTTCGCCATCTACTTTATCTCATCCCATCAACAAGATATCTTCGTCGACAATCCCTCACATTTACCCACCGTCCAGGGACAGCGAAGCTCTTCCTAGAGCATTGATGCAAATAAATGGTATGTGTAATGCAATCTTGCTATGTTTTTGTAACTCACATTAGAGTTCATATTAAAAATGGACTTGCTAACAGGTTAGGTAAAGCTCTTGACACTGCAGAATGCCCTTCCCTCCCTTTCCGAGAATGCGTCAAGGCCTCTCCTGAACTATTTTGCACCACTACCTCCTTTGCACAAGGCGATTACTATTCACCTGGACCCGGGTCCTCGCAGTCGTCCGTCTCGTTCAAGTCACAGATTCCTATAACACCTGTACCTTACTCACCAGAGTTGTCATGTACGACCCCTACAGTAGGAGAAAGGGATTCGTGAGCATAGCAATCCTTCTATATGAAGTTGTAGTATAATATCGTTATTGTGTAGACTTTGTCGATCATCAGAACCATCATGCTACAGTGATTGAAGACCCTCTTGAATGTAGCTTGCGATTGGTCGTGAGAAGAAGGACATAGGATATATCCAGACAGAGTTACTTCTTATTTAATATGTAGATCTCGCCTAACAGTTATGCAACTACCATCTTAATAAGTCACTTCATTAACAATCGAGTTAACCGAATATAATACAATAAAATTTCCACTGTTAACCTAGTGCCTAGGTCGAAAAGAACTTCGCTCTTACGATGAGGTAATTTTACCTGTCCACAATATCAGGACACTTAACCGAATTAGGGTGTCAGTAATATTCCACATCGCTAGCAACAATAGTGCCTGTCTGAAGGCCCTCTCTATCCGTCTATGTTATAATCTTCTATCGAAAAAGGTCAAGAATAGCGGCGTATCTAATCCGTTAGCTACGCAGTCAGGATGATCGGTGCGGCCCTATCCTCGTAGTATTCATCAAGCGACGCCCCAGCAGAGTTCCAATCGTTAAATTGAAATTCTCAACGTCGAAGAGGATTGAGGAATGTAGAGGAAGAGGGGTCCAGTGAGGAATCTCCGCAGTGTGGCGAGGTACATCATGTCATCGCTATAGTATACTGAGAGGTTCATAGAGATTAGAAACCTGCTTTACGATAACCTCAGCACGCAGAGGATATGCGAAAAGCCATCCAAAAGCCCCAGACTGAAGCTAAGTAACGCCACCACACATATGTGCCGTAGTCTATTCTCACATACGCTTGAAACCGCGGAGAATGAGTTAGTAGCAGTGCATAGGCGTAGTGTATTGTAGTATCTAATGGATGAAACTAGGATGAAGAACCATTTGCGAAAAGACGAGATGGATTAATTGGTGTTGAATATGGTGGCGTAGGTGTGCAGACCACCCCAAAAGAGCCGTGTCTTTCCACTTTTCTCTTCCTTACATATGACCGAAATGATTGGCCCGAAATGGTTCCCAGTTATTGCTTTTGCTGCCCCTCCAGCCAAGCTCTCAGGGATCACTATCCCATGTTCACAATCTCCAACGTCTCAGCCGCAGCCGCTCCTTTTAACCATTTTCATTCGTCACGTACGGTTTTCGAAACCCACTCAATCAAACAACTCCCGACACCGTTCTGTTCCCGAAGGAGCCGACACCTTAACCGGATAAGAACTTTATGTAGCTGCGGTGGGTCGTGATACCATTCACACCATTTCGTGGCCAATGAAATCGGTAGAAACCGATCTACACTCATACGACGTCCTCACTCCCTACCACAGTCTTACACCTATACAGATTTGCAGCAAAAGACACGTCAATAATGCCCAGAAGCATGCTAAGCCTCACTCCCTACCACAGTCTTACACCTATACAGATTTGCAGCAAAAGACACGTCAATAATGCCCAGAAGCATGCTAAGCCTAACAGTTAGGAGTCTAATCCCTAAACCAAATTTGGTTTGACAATTGGTTAGGATTGGTCGAAAAAATCTGCGCACGGTCCTGGTTTCTTATCAGAAAAGGTACAACACCAAAAAAATGGTTCGCCCATAGTAAAAATGGTCCTTAAGATACATTTCCTTCTCATAAGTGACCTTGTACGTAATCACACATTCATTTCTTGACTCGAATTACGCAATCCAGCACAGTAACCAGATTCCCACCTTAGAAACGGTTATAATACTCCTTCAGCCCAGGCATTGACAAGTCATTATGTACCTGCATAATAGCCCTAGATACATGTATCTATGTTCATGATACTTCTAATCGTATGAACTCCAGTACCCAACGTCCTAATATCTGCGATGCACGCTTTTAGAGAGCTTCAGCTACACTATAACTACAAACTACATCTTCTATTGTTTTTTCTAGATTTTTTCCATCCATCTCATAATTGATATCGCATGAGCTAAACCGACGCAGTAAGTCCAATATACTTACACAGAGATTGCTCATCTAAACTCCTCTACGGGTACTCATAAAACCTGTTGACTACACCACAGTCCCATAATCCTTGTTCCCCTCACGTTCTCTAGGTATGTCTAACCAATAGTTATGGTATTATTTAACCCACACTGAAACCCGCATAATCATTTTCGGTGTTGTGATCAAGTTACCGTTTTTATTGGCTAACCCACGTATGCGGTCTCCGTTCCGGATGTAAATCATCACACTAACCTAACCGTGGTCTCACCCTAGAAATCCGTGACTTTAAGCCTTGTATTGAATGGACTGTCTCAACTTCTACTGCCTTTATTTCCTCTATATAAAGTAGCACATTCCTCTGATGAAGATGTGATCCTAATTCCACATCAGTATTCACCTTTTTTATCAGTAATATCAAGCATCCCTTCCTAAATCCATACATCAACATCACCATGACAGGCACCTCAGAGGGGACGCTGAAGCGTGGCCGGGGTCGTCCGCGGAAGCATCCGTTGAGGCCCGAAGATACGCCTCAGCCGAAGCGTGGACGTGGTCGGCCCCGAAAGCGTCCTCCGCTGGAGCAAACTGGTCATCATCCGAAGCTCCGACGCGGTCGGTCGCGGAAGCCTCAGCCTAGTCCTCCCACTGCGACCCCACCGCCTGGACAAAAACCACTCCCCAGAGTTTCACCAGACCCATCTTTCTCCCCCTCCCGTCACATTCGTCACCTATCTCTCGACTACATCTATCCAAAATATTCTTCTTTTTCCTCACCTGAACCCGAAACGCCTATCGATAGTGCACGAAATGGCACCGGCACAGACTCTGGCCCTGGTTTATCGTTTTCGAAAGATATCTCCAATCCAGCCCTTGCAGGTCCCACGTCTCCTGCCGCCGGCGTAGGTCCCACTACTTCGCCATCTACTTTATCTCATCCCATCAACAAGATATCTTCGTCGACAATCCCTCACATTTACCCACCGTCCAGGGACAGCGAAGCTCTTCCTAGAGCATTGATGCAAATAAATGGTATGTGTAATGCAATCTTGCTATGTTTTTGTAACTCACATTAGAGTTCATATTAAAAATGGACTTGCTAACAGGTTAGGTAAAGCTCTTGACACTGCAGAATGCCCTTCCCTCCCTTTCCGAGAATGCGTCAAGGCCTCTCCTGAACTATTTTGCACCACTACCTCCTTTGCACAAGGCGATTACTATTCACCTGGACCCGGGTCCTCGCAGTCGTCCGTCTCGTTCAAGTCACAGATTCCTATAACACCTGTACCTTACTCACCAGAGTTGTCATGTACGACCCCTACAGTAGGAGAAAGGGATTCGTGAGCATAGCAATCCTTCTATATGAAGTTGTAGTATAATATCGTTATTGTGTAGACTTTGTCGATCATCAGAACCATCATGCTACAGTGATTGAAGACCCTCTTGAATGTAGCTTGCGATTGGTCGTGAGAAGAAGGACATAGGATATATCCAGACAGAGTTACTTCTTATTTAATATGTAGATCTCGCCTAACAGTTATGCAACTACCATCTTAATAAGTCACTTCATTAACAATCGAGTTAACCGAATATAATACAATAAAATTTCCACTGTTAACCTAGTGCCTAGGTCGAAAAGAACTTCGCTCTTACGATGAGGTAATTTTACCTGTCCACAATATCAGGACACTTAACCGAATTAGGGTGTCAGTAATATTCCACATCGCTAGCAACAATAGTGCCTGTCTGAAGGCCCTCTCTATCCGTCTATGTTATAATCTTCTATCGAAAAAGGTCAAGAATAGCGGCGTATCTAATCCGTTAGCTACGCAGTCAGGATGATCGGTGCGGCCCTATCCTCGTAGTATTCATCAAGCGACGCCCCAGCAGAGTTCCAATCGTTAAATTGAAATTCTCAACGTCGAAGAGGATTGAGGAATGTAGAGGAAGAGGGGTCCAGTGAGGAATCTCCGCAGTGTGGCGAGGTACATCATGTCATCGCTATAGTATACTGAGAGGTTCATAGAGATTAGAAACCTGCTTTACGATAACCTCAGCACGCAGAGGATATGCGAAAAGCCATCCAAAAGCCCCAGACTGAAGCTAAGTAACGCCACCACACATATGTGCCGTAGTCTATTCTCACATACGCTTGAAACCGCGGAGAATGAGTTAGTAGCAGTGCATAGGCGTAGTGTATTGTAGTATCTAATGGATGAAACTAGGATGAAGAACCATTTGCGAAAAGACGAGATGGATTAATTGGTGTTGAATATGGTGGCGTAGGTGTGCAGACCACCCCAAAAGAGCCGTGTCTTTCCACTTTTCTCTTCCTTACATATGACCGAAATGATTGGCCCGAAATGGTTCCCAGTTATTGCTTTTGCTGCCCCTCCAGCCAAGCTCTCAGGGATCACTATCCCATGTTCACAATCTCCAACGTCTCAGCCGCAGCCGCTCCTTTTAACCATTTTCATTCGTCACGTACGGTTTTCGAAACCCACTCAATCAAACAACTCCCGACACCGTTCTGTTCCCGAAGGAGCCGACACCTTAACCGGATAAGAACTTTATGTAGCTGCGGTGGGTCGTGATACCATTCACACCATTTCGTGGCCAATGAAATCGGTAGAAACCGATCTACACTCATACGACGTCCTCACTCCCTACCACAGTCTTACACCTATACAGATTTGCAGCAAAAGACACGTCAATAATGCCCAGAAGCATGCTAAGCCTGATCGCTACTTCTGGCTTATTTATTCTACCGTCGCTGAACATGACGTTTGCACTTTTCAGTCTGGGAACACTACCCTCAAACTGCATTCATTTTTGCCTTTCCAATCTCAGTACCCTCGTTGATGGAGTAACCACGTGCCCTTCTTCCTCCCCATATCTTGTTAATAATTTCTTCCACCCTTCTTCCCTATCTCTCGCATTAAAGCTATTATCTTGCTAGCATTCGCCGCCCATTGCAGCTCAATCCAGATATCGTACGTTTGGAAACAGACCGAACAACCGTTGCGTCTCGTCTCAGCTGCGCCTATCGCAGTGAACACTGCATACACCGCATCGTTCTCCCAATCCCACACCCCTTCATCCACCTTACGTACCTTTCACACTACCCACCCGCTCTTATTGGGAAGGGGCATCATAGCGTGTGAACCGTGAACGTAACAGTCATCATCGCTGCCGAAGGTAAGGGTCATAAGCTGGAACTTGTCTGTCCTTCCCATGGATATGCTAAGATGAAGCCAGAAGTCCGCGTTTGGAAACCGGCCTATGCCACTGAAGGAAGCCACATCCCCTAGACGGAGCCGCCGTCGTCCCCCCATACCCTCTCTCCAACTGAGGCATCATCTCAACCCGCATCTCCGGCGACAGAGATATTTGGTGGCCCAGACAGAGCCAGGTACCATACGTCAGGGGACCAGTCATCCCCAACTCAGCCTCAACACAAGCGATAACCTACTATACCCAACGGTGTTAACATCCCGGCAAGTTAGCGACAATTTCCACTACGGCACCGATTGGAACCGGAAGATCCTCGCCAGATCCGACGAAGAGTACGAAGTCAGAAAACAGGAACTTACGGAAAGAAATAATCAACAAAGGCAGCAAGCCGCCGCAGCCACGCTAAGGCAGCATCAAGGTGAGGCGGAAGCGATGAGAGTGTTTACAAACCCGTCCATCGCCGGGAGTGGACCTCCGACGGCCAGACATACGCAGCGGCGTATCCCCAACCGGCTGGATGCAGCACTCCCTGTGACCCCCCGCCCCGAGCCGCGGCCAGCACCCCCGCACCGCCGTCGTCGGATACCCATGAACCTGTCAGACTCGGACTCCGACATCCCTCTTTCCGCCACCCGCCCGGCACGCGCCGCCCGAAAACAAGACGGGAGGCGGTCGAGCCCAATCGTCATCCCGTCGTCGCCGGACCGCTGTCCGAACGAGTCTGAGACTGTGAACACGCATAAGACACCGGCACCGGCAGCACGACAGGCTCGGGTGACGAAGCGCGTCCTCAGCTGGTCCCCCTCCAGCAGCCCGTCCCCCGCGCAGCGCATCAAACGGAGACGCAAAACTTGCGCTACCACTCTGTCGGCTGAAACTACGGCCCATCGCCACCCTCCAACTCCAGCCCGGAACACATCCCTCAGCCCTCCAAAGCTTGCAAGCCGTCGCGCGACTGGAGCCGAATCGCCGCGTCTGGATTCCCCTTCCGCTCCCTGTCCCTATCCAGTCGCTGCAGAGCCCGCCGATGACCGGCGCGAGGCCTCGTACCCTCCCTGCACCCCGTCCCCTTGTGCAGAAGCCACGTCTCAGCCTGCTCCGGTCCAGGCTCCCGAAGCCGTCGACGATCCCCGTGTGGACAGAGCCACCCACTTCGGGCCGTCAGCAGGAGTCGCTGGAGCGGAAACCCCACCCAACGGCCAGCCAGGCGACCACGATGCGAAGTCTGAAGCATCCTTCAGCAGCTTCGACTTGGATGCTGACGATTCCGTAAGTGCGTCTGTGTTGCATGCAATCTTTCCCGAAGAGTCACTGACGTGTCTCCGGGCTTCAGGAATCTGGGCGATAGCGCAGTCCTCCCATGCCGCCGCTCCCGGCGACCCCTCTCCCCCCATTAGACCCTCCTTATCGCCCCTCCGATCAAGCCAACGCACGTCAAACACAGCCGAATCTCCACGTGAAGCGCGGGACATTGCCCGCACAGCTCCTTGCCATACGCAGCAACACCGACACTCAACCCAGTCATCCTCGCGCACCCTGTCACCGACCGCAAGCAGTCCTCTATCTGAGATACGTACACCGTCTACCGACTTCAACAAGCGCTCTCGGCTGGCGCTTCTATCATCTCCATCCCAGACTTCCTCGTCTCCTCCCATCATTCGGGCTTCCACGTACCTGCGTGAGGGCTCGCAGACATCCTACGCATCTGGTGGGCTGGCCGCCATGCACCTAGCCCGCTACAACCGAGAGCTACGCAGCATCCCAGGTGGCTATCAACGGCCAGGTCCACGGAAGCCTTCTCCATCCCCTTGTCCATCGACAAACCCGAGAATGTCGCTGCAGAGGATAGATACGGACCAGGCAGCCGGTAATAGGCCGAAAGAGGGCAGATCCAGAAGTGGTCTTAGTCCAACTCATCGTCCTTCTGGACCAGCCCAACCCGCATCTTTCGCACTGGACTATTTCACATCGTCAGGCAGTGGATGGGCAAACCTGCTGTCGTCGTCCTCTCATTATACACTCTGAGAGTACTATTTCAACCTGCCCTCATGTATTTAGGAATTGCACATGATGCGGCTCACAGTCCGCACCATACAATAGAGGCCCGTTGTAGGCCGAGAGTAATCAAATGATGAATTATTAGAAAGGAACAGACATATAAGTTTACAACCGCCGGCCTACCGATCCTCGCTCAGGCTCAAATCTCAGTACTATAACCCACATCAATGCCGTTCAGCTCTCCAACGTCAAGTCCTCTCTTGCGAGAATCATCCCGAGCCTTCCCAGCCTCTTCATACCGTAGCTGGTAAGCCCACATGTAGGGCAGGTAACTAGGATAGAAGTAACATATTTTGTCTTCTCCGCCTCTCCCTCTTTCCCTCGGATCAGGCTTAAGGCAATATGTTGAAAACCTTTTTCGGCTTATCGCTCTGTTTTTGCCTCACATTTGCCAATAATGTTGATTGATCCATGTGGCGTGAAGATTGCTAAGTTCCAAATTGTACGGACATGTACCGAAATCGCCACGTCCTTCTTGTTTTCTATTACTACTACCATCACCAGTTACCCCCCCCCCCCCGTTCTGCAATCTTCATGTCCTGCTCCTATGCACGTCCAGCAATCCCCTTAACATCGTTGTGCTCCTTCAGAACATGATAGTGAATACAACTAACATTGAGGGTAGCGGTATCGTTAGGCGATTCGAAATCCATGATCATACGGACAAGTTGAAGGCGATTAGTGCGTGTAAACTGTTCCTCCATCTTCATATCACGCGTGTAAAGACATGTGATACGACCTCGATCTACGCAAACTGAAATAAAGTCCAGGTCTAAGGAAATAGAGTCCTGGACAACCGTCGTGTGCGGATTCGTTGTGTGCGGATTCGTTGTGTGCGGATTCGTTGTGTGCGGATTTTCGGCAAAGCCTAGAAAGGTCCCGAAGAATTCCATGACTTTCTCCCTGCCGGCAAAGTGCAAAAGACGACCCTCCCTTGGGAAGGTTTTGCCACGGTCGTAGATCAACGTAACGTCGGTTTGCAGCATCCGCAGACCAAGCCGAATGATCGAGGAGGGATCCACGCCGCGGGATTCCAGCCCCCGCACTAGCTCTTTCGCCAACCCCTCCAGTGGGGGGCCGGTAGCTACATTCCTCATGTCGGCCGAAAGCTCGCCGAGGTAGCGTTGTAGCTTGTCAGGTTCATCTGCGAACCACCGTGCGATTTTCAAATGGTCCATAGCGATAATGATAGATGAAAGGGTGCGGATGATTATCAGAGATAAATTTGGTGATAGGAAGGGCCAGTTGGTTGGATGGGAGAGGGAAGTGGAGGTGCAAGGCCTTGTTCTTAAATAATATGTCGGTAGAAGAAGTTTGTTGATCAGTAGAACCTTCGATTGCGAGAGCACTTTCTTTATAGAAGCAAAAGCGGTGGCTCAGAAACCTATTAATATGTCAAAATAGTTATTCTTTAGTACTCTCGTTCTTTTTTTTCACTTCGAGACGTTTCTTAAGTGTACTAGAAGAAAAAGTAGTTTGTTCAATGTCTTAAGGAAGAGCATATCGGGGGATCTTCCCCGGGCGGGAATTGCTGGAAGCCTTTGCCTAACTTGTGCATAACCTTCTTCACTAGAAAAGGCATGGCTCTTCTTGCCAGGCGCCATGCGAACCCAAGCGGCAAATCACCTTACCCGGCAGGTTCGCTACATTTTCCCTTTTGGAGCGGCTCCGCGACCTCTAGTCAATCGCATCCATTTGCGTTTACCATCTCCGAAATCCCCGTGGACGCAAATGCGCGATTTCGCGGGTTTTCCGCTGCGGCGCGTTTTTCGCTAACTTTGACCGGGAATATCTCCGCGAATACGGCGTGTATATAAAATCGAAACATGTTTCTATGATCGCTGAAACTAGGGCTCTCGATTGGTATCCTCTTTGATCGTGTATATTGAGGAATCAAATTGGTCGTTTGTTGAGGTTATTCGCAAATTCTGTAAAATTAGTAAAGTTTCACATGATGTGAAGATTATGAATGAAAGGTGAGTATATATAATAAGCATAGAATATACCGTTTGATAGCCCTGATCTTGCTCACTATAGAATTACAGATGTTTATGTATTACACACTATGTTCATTAAGGAAACCACGAAAAAGAGGTCAATTGACGTTGAAAACTATGAACCTGGAGATCCCTCAGCTGACAGGGGTTCCGGAAGTGGCAAACGCAAATAGGTAGCTGGAGGTGCGCGCGCACGGGATTAAATTTTCTCCTTTCCGCTTACTCATCACTTCACCGCGTACCTAATTTCCTGTGCACTCCTTTGACCGCACCTGCATTACCTCATCTCATCTAACCTATCTACCCACAGTACTTACCCTCCATACGGTCGCTCTCATTCAACTCAAGAGCCAGCCTTCAGACGCCTCATCTGCAGCGGTTCCAACAGGTAGTGTGCCCGAGAACACTCTACTCATCGCAGCGTCTATCAAGCGAACTCTTGCAGACGGTATCCAATCCGTTGAGTCATCTGAATGAAGTTGCCGATTCGCAGTCCGCAGAGGTCATACCAATCGGTCACATTCCCAGAAGCTCGGTTGAGATGCAAATGAACCTACCGGGCTTCCTATCATAACAAACAAAGCACGCACTATCCCATCCGTCAACCTCCTCTCGCCGACCGTTGGTCTGCAGCGACAGTCGCAAAACCATTCATATATTAACCCTTTCCTCCCACCAACCCATTGCATACTCAGCTCGAGAGTATCGCAGTGAAGCATCTGATACTAGGTACATACTACAACAGCCTTGACCAAGCCCGTTTACAATCGCTCAATGTGTACAGCAGCTCTGATTCGTCCAGCACCACGCACAGCTGCCCGTCGTGCCAACCCATGTGGGCAACCAATTATCCCTCTCGTCTCCGACGCGGCCCCTTCATCTCCCCAGGCCACATGGCACATGTATAAAGTGAGCAGCAGGCCGTCCGAGCGACCGTTCATACCTTCCACTTTCTTTCTAGATATCACCTCGATTAATAACCCTGTTGATCGGTGACAGACCGGCCTCCCTACGTACGCCTCAGCGCCCCCGATCGCTACAGTATTCACAGTCGCATAGCAGATCAGAAACCAGCTGTTGTTGGCCAACGCCGTTCTCCACCATACCCTGGTTCGCCAAACACCAACAGCCGATACACAAATGAAGTTCTTTGCCGGTAAGTCATAGTCTCCTTACCATGTCACACTCACACGTCACCCTCACATCAGTTCCCGGGGAAACGAACGCCTGCGATGTCACCCGCAACATATGGGCAGGAAGAAAGGACAAAATCCATAACATGCCGTCTACCAGAATACATGTACTTCTTCTAAGCGCATCTCCAGACCTTTCACCCCCACCCGCCTTCAGTGTCTGCTCGCGTAGCTCATCCTTCGGCCGCATCATGTCTTCCGCCGATGGTACCGGAGACGCAACCCTGTCCTCGTCGACAAGTCTCACGCTCCATCTCAGTAGCATCGCCGTCCCCGCCGCTAATCAGGCGTCGAGGAAGAGGCGGTCATCCCAGGCCGACATCGAACCCACCACATCGCCAGCGGCCAAGCGACGCTTCGGTTCCAAGACGTCCTCCCTCCCGGCGCCGACTGAATGCCGTGACGATGACGGCCTGAACCGAATCGACCTCAGCAAGAGTCACTTTGTGCGCACGCGTTCCGCAGAGCCGCATTTCCTACAGCTGGCTAAAGTCAAGCTTTCGGATATGCAGTTCAGCTGGGCACGAGACACAGGCAGCCGCGAGATCATTCCGAGGCAGCTAGACCATCTGATTGAAAAGTTCCGGCACGTGGGCGTCCAGCGCCAAGATCCGGCCAACTTCATGAAGGCCCTCGTCTCCCGGAAGCAGCTGGATGCCATGGTGTCCCACCTAGGCGTGGACGCCAAGGACCCGCCGCGGCACATCATCCTCCCATTCTGCGACTGGTCTGCCGTTAATGAGCGTCCCTTGGACGTAATAGCGGGCCAGCATCGGGCGGCGGCGTTGAAGACCTACCTGAGCGCGGACGGCGGCGCTGACGTCGATTGCGAGGAGGCCTGGTGGATCTGTGAACTGTATGACGCTGACACCCTCCCTGAGCGAGTACTCGTTGAGCTCCGAAGCAATGCGGACCAGTGCGTCAACTCCGTCGAGAACCACCGTGATACGTGGCGTAATCTCAGAGACCTCCTGTCGCCGACGAACACAGCGTCAGCGGTTGCCGAATCCAAGTGGGAGCAACTGACGACCGCGTCCACCGAGACCGACGGCATGTCCGGGTTGGAGGCCATAGTGTGCCGGACTCTGGGTCTCGCGGGGAAGAGAAAGAGCATACCGACCCGCCGCCTCGTGACGCTCTGGAAGAACAACACCTGGCGGCCCATCATCACTCGTTGGTGTGACCGTAGAATCAGCGACACAACATTCAACATATCCAGGTGGGATTGGATGATGAGAAGCAGGATACAAGACGTGAGTCGTATTTCAATCCCTGAAACCCCATCCGTCCTTTGCCTGTGTATTTCCTCGCTTGCTCATTTGTCTTTTTCCTCTTTTCTCTTTCGCCCCTTCTACGTACTTCCCTCCATCAACCTACCCTCGGGAGACTTCTCGAACTGCCTCCTCGCCGCGTGCCCTCAGCCCTCAGTCGCAGCCAGGCACACGCGGAAAAAGAGACCGGGGCCCGGGCAGCGAATCCCCTAACATACTGGCAACGACGGCTTCAAGTAGAAGCCGTTGAAATCCTCACCAAAAATTAAGTGGGTCCGTGCAGACAGGGGGTAGAAGCCGTTGTTTTCCAGTAGTGAAGAAGCCGTTGAGATTTCCCGCAGTAAAATACACAAAAGTAGGATGCAATGAAAGCTTGAATGAAGGCAATTATAACCATCTAGTTCTCAGTTCGATAATCAGCAAGGTGAGTCTAGAAATCGATGAATAGCGTAGTTGATGTTTTCGTGATGCGGTCCCAAACCCCACATTAACTAGCCAATCACATAACAGGGATATCAGCCAGGCCAGAAAGCCCGACCGACTGATGGAACGCAGTCAGGGAGGAAAGTAGATCAAGGAGAAAGTATACGGAATTAAGGGGCAGGAAGGTAAGGTTATAAAGAGAGGACAGGAGGAATCATTTAATAGTAGTAGACCAAAGCAAGCCATCCGTATAGGTAAACATGGAGCCATTCGTCCACAACGCGCAGTATTCCATTCTGATATGCACATCATGTCAGTATGCAGTAGTAGCGAACGAAGTCACGGCACATCTGCGGAACCACCATCGGTCAATCACCGCCAAGGCCAGGGGAAAAGTGGCTAAATCGGTCAGCAACATTCCCAGCATCATCCGCAGCCAGGCCGATTTGCAGTCGTTCCAATACCCAGACCCCACGGTTGAGCCAATTGCTGATATTGCACCACCCCGGGCGGACGGTTTACGTTGCCACGCGTGCCGTTATGTTTGCCGCCGCGTGCGAAATATGCAGGAGCATTGTCGGGCAGAACACAGATGGGAGAATGATTGGCATAAGGGGGGTGATGTTCGCAAGAAAGCCACTGCAGTCAGGGACTTACCGTGGACAACAGGGGTGCCGTGCCAGCGGTTTTTCTTAACACGGGCCGCGAGCGGATGGTTCGAGGTGGCCCAGGGACAGATAGCCGATGAGTCTCTGCAAGGCGCTCCGAGTAGAAGCCCGGCTCAACAGGCGGTGGACCGCGTTCGAGATCTCCGGAAAGTCCAAGCAGAACGTGTGAAGACGAGCCACGATGAGCTGATCCGCGTCGCCAACGAAAGACTCGAGCCCAGCCCGTGGCTGGCCCGTGTAGGATGGGCGGTGCACTTAAAAGGGCTCAGTGCCAGCGCACTCTTCAACACAACAGCTCCCACCAATGAAGATGAGGTCGTGCTTCAGGCGATGTGGGCGACGGTCGACCGCGTGCTGGACCAGGCTCGAGCAACGTCTGCTCCCAATACCGTCGGGCTGGCCGTGCTGTTCGAGGCGCAGCGTACAGAAGCGCACGTCAAACCGAAGAGGCCGTTCGACAACCGCATGGAGGACGACACGTGGGCGAGATACAAGGGCGTGTGGCTAAGTCTGTTGTGCATCTGGTTCCGCACGCAGGAAATGGACGACGACAAGCGGCCGCCGTATAAACTGACGCCGTCACAGGGAGAGGCGTGGGACTTATTCGAGCAGATGGCGGAAGCAGCCAGCACGGGGACGGGGCATCAAACGCAGGAGAAGCTGGAACGCGCAGCACTCGACATGCTCATCAGCATGCTGGACCACCAGCTGAAGGGCGGAGACTACAGCAGTGCTCTTCTCAGCGCTCTCGCGGTGATGGGGATTGCCGAGAATGGCGGCTGGGTCCAGATCACGGACTACACGACGAAGTACTCGGCCGTCATCAAGGTAGCGCGCATGTTGGTGATCCATCAGGCATACGCCGAGCGTAACGATGAGGTTGTCGAGCTGGAAAGGTCTCTGGGGAAAGATGAAGCAGAGGATGTAGCGCAGAGTTTATTCCAGCACACGCGGGCGAAAGTGCGGCGGTTCATGACGCGGACGACGGGCGACAAGGACGCGGAGCCGACACCGATGGACTGGATTCTCGAGACGCGGACGTACGGGATGCACATCCAATATAACACGGCAGCGGCTGGTGTCATCGACTGGGTCGGTGATCGCGTGTCATACAGACGGGTACGGTTCACGATGGGGCAGCTGTCGGACGCACTACATGAGCTGGTCCGAGAGACGCGGGAGCTGCTCGCAGAGCTGACAGCGACGGAGGATTCGGCTTCGCCAGACGGTCCCGAAACCGACGTCCGGTCACAACTGCCGGCCATCCCATGGTCGTCGATCGAAGACGACCACAGCGAGACAAAGCCCGGGTACTCGTTTCTCGCCGACGACCGCAACAGCTGGGTTTCTGTCGGGGACGGATGGCTGTTCACGCGGCTGGCGCGGTCACCCGCCGCCGCGGAACGGTGGGGACTGCGCAGCATGGGCAACGGTCACGGGGCGACAGACCGGCCATTCCGGCCGTCAGCCGTGCAGGAGTTCGGTAGGACGTTTGAACGACTCCGCGAGAGACTGTGGATGCTTCTGCATATGCTCGGCGGACAGCCAGCGCGGGCGAGCGAGCTTGCAGGTCTGCGGACGGTCAACACGGTCAACGGGGGCGTCCGCAATATCATGGTGCACGACAAAATGTTGTGCTTCATCACAGCGTACCACAAAGGATACCGGACGACCGGGCAGGCAAAGGTGATCCACCGATATCTTCCAAGGGAGGTCGGCGAGCTTATCATATGGTATCTTTGGCTCATCTTGCCGTTCTGGCAGGAGGTGCAGGGCATCATGCACGAGGCCAGCGGGTACAGCGCGTTCATATGGGCAGACGACATCATCCGGCAGAGGGACTCGGAAGCCAGCAGCGCGGCGGCAGGATTAGAAGAGCAAAGTGGCAATAACATGGATATCGGGGATGGCAACAATCACAGTACAAATGAAGATGAGGCTGGTGATGAGAGCACAAGTGTAGGCGACTGGACGTGGAAAGAGGAGCGAACGTGGACGACAGACAGAGCGCGGCGGATCATGCAGCGGACCAGCATGAGACTGCTGGGATGCCAGGTCAACGTGAGCATGTGGCGACACATCGCCATCGGCATCGCCAACCGCTACTTGAACGAGTCGTTCGGACGGCCGGGCGGAGACGACGCCGGCGTGGGATCGGAAGAGGGGACGGACGAGGTCGAGGACAGCCCGTGGGACTTGCAGGCGGGGCACAGCACGCGGATAGCGGGCATGATCTACGCGCGAGAGCTCATGCAGTTCGGCAGCGGTCTCGCGGCGAGGCAGCAACAGTTCCGCCGAGTCAGCCGTCAGTGGCACAGGTTTCTGGGCTTCGGCGCCGAGGATTCGGAGTCGAAATGGGGTTCCGCGGGCTGCAAGAGGAAAAAGACGGAGGCGTACGAAGGGCCACGGCTCGCAGCCAGGCTCCGACGATTTGAGAAGCTGAGGAGAATCGACTTGGAGGGCCAGCTGCGGCAGATGACGGGGGACGACTCGGCGATGTTCCGCGGAAACCAGAGAGAAGCGGTGCTCGCCATCACCAGCGGGCACACGCCGATCGTGCAGGTGATGGGGACGGGCGGTGGCAAGAGCGTCTCGTTCATGCTGCCGGCATTCTGCTCGCCGGACGGAGTGACGGTGGTCGTGACGCCGCTGGTGGCGCTGCGGACGGATCTGCACAGGCGATGCGTCAAGGCGGGGATCACTTCGCACGTGTGGCAGAGCCGCAAGAACAACCAGGCGGCGTCCATCATCTTCGTCACGCCCGAGTCGGCCGTCACAAAGGGATTCAGAGACTTCATCGCACGGCTAGAAGGGAGGCAGGCGCTGGACCGCGTCGTCGTGGACGAGTGCCACGTCGTGCTCGAAGGATCACGGAGCTTCCGGCCGCGGCTCAGAGAGCTCGGAGAGGCGATTCGCGAGTTCGGCGTACAGACGATATGCTTGACGGCGACGCTCGCGCCAACGGACGAAGCAGCTTTCTTCCACGCCATGCGACTGGAGGCCAGCCGGGTGAGGATGTTCCGAACGGCGACGACGCGCAAGAACATCCGATACTCCGTCGTCACGGCGAGCGAGAGGGCCAGTGTGGAGAGCGTCGGTGGCGTCGGTGGCGCAGAACAAGACGAAGATGACGCGGAGCTAGCGAAACTCGACGCGGTCGAGGCCAAGGTATGCCAGGTAGCAGTCCAGTGGGTGAATGAGCTTCTGGCCGGCGGCGGGCGAGGTAAGGCCGTCGTGTACGCCACGTCGATCGAGCGGGTGGAGCGTTTGGGGTCAGCGCTGGGGTGCGCCACATTCTTCAGCGACGTCGACTCAACCGAGGGCAAGGCGGCTCGGCTCGAGGCGTGGCGTCGAAGCAACGGGGCCGAGGGCGTCGTGGTTGCAACGAACGCACTGGGACTGGGCATCGACATCCCGGACGTGCGGCTCGTGATCCATGCCGACATGCCAACGGGACTCCGGCGATTCGTGCAGGAGAGCGGGCGGGCGGGTCGCGACGGGCAGCCGAGCGCATCAGTCGTCGTGTGCCGTAGCGGTAACAGTAGCGGTTTGCAACGGGAGGCGGCGGTTGAAGAGTATCTCGCCGGCGACGAATGCAGGCGGATCATTCTCGACCGAGTGATGGACGGGAGAAGCAACCGCTCCGGTTGCGAGGATGACGAAGAAGTCTGCGACGTCTGCCGCGGACACGGAAAAGGGCCGGAGCCAGGGTTCGTTCTCGACTGCATTGGCGAGGACGGCGAAGCAGGCCGGGCGGAGTTTCTAGGGCTAGACAGGCATGCGAAGCTGGACCAATGGAGGGTCAGGATGGAGAAGATGGGCGAGGCTGGCGAAATAGAAGCGTTTCTCGCGCAGCTTCACCAGCGACGTGGGAGGTGCGCGTTGTGTTTCGGGGCAAGGGACGACGACAGGCACGAGTTTCCCAGGTGCCCGAGGAAGGAAGAGACGGAGTGGATACGGGCGCAGCAAGGTATGAGGACTGCGGAGCGGGAGATCTTCGGCAGGAGACGTCTCGAGCGGTTCTCCGGCTGCTTCGACTGCGGGCTTCCGCAGGAGTTTTGTGAGCGGTGGGAAGGCGAGGCAGAGGACGGCGGGCGGTTCCGCCGGGTAGAGGGACAAGCGTGCCAACTGGGAAGCATGCTGATCAAGGTGTTCGCGGCCAGTATAGCAAGGCTTCCCGAGGTGGTGTGGAGCGGCGTATTCGAAGAGCAGATGGCTATTGAAGGAGTGCAGGTTGTGGAAGAGGGAAGAAATGGTTGGGATGTTTTTTATACGTGGCTAGGAGGGCGAATTTTGTGGGGAGGAGTTGAGAGTAGCTGTTTATGTAAAGTGACTTGGCTTTTGATGCAGCAGGTTAAAAAGGAGGATGAGAAGTGGCTGTTTTAGGTAATAAAGGAGTCTATATGTTTTAGGGTTACTTTAAGAGTTTATAGTAGAGTTTAGGGTTAGAAAGAAAGTTTCAAGGTAGATAGATTATAAAAGATGAAATAAGTTGAGAGTTTTAAATTATCGACATATATCTTGAAAAGAGAACAGTGAGTATTAGGTATAAAGGAAGATGGCGACTTCAAGTTAGTTAAACTAGACGAGGAGATTATGCATAGAGGATAGAGATATATTAACTATATTTTGATATTGAGGTCTACTATATATATGAAGTAGAATTCAAACTAAACATATATAAGTTAAGGTTTAGAAATAAATATAAAAGTTTAGATAATAAAGAAGGTAAGTAGAGTTATAAGAAGGAAACCAGATATAGAGAAGAATTATAAAGCAATAATAGACTTATATTATATGTATTAGACGTTAGGGTTATATAGGGCTCAATAGAGGTTAAATATTTAAGAGTTAAGTAAACTAAAATAAGAAAGTTATAACTGAGAATATAGTACTATAATATAGTATAATAAATTTATAAAAATGAACTAAATAGAACTAGTGTAGTAGTAAGGGTTAACAAAAAGATAATAGATAAAAGCTATAATACACAAACAGTAAGAATTAGGGAGTATAAATATATCGATTAGCTATATATCGTAGAGAGATGTTAGAGATATGGTGCTATAGTGAAGTAAGATCTAAGCTAAAAGGAAATAGTGTAGTAGACTTATGGTCAGGGTTAAAACTAAGTCATAGAAAAAAGAAAGGGTTAGGGTTATTTTTAATAGAAGAAAGAAGAGATAGAGGAAAGAAAAAGAAAAGTTAGGGTTATATAGAATAGGGTTAAAGAGTTAGGGTAAGGGAAAAGAAGGGTTAGGGTTATTTGGAGTACAGTTGAAAGAGTTAGGGTTAGAAAAATGAAAGGGTTAGGGTTGTTTTAAATAGAGAGAAAAAGATTAGTACTAGGGTTAACAGAAGAAATAAATAGAAAACAGAGTAAGAAGTAAATACAAAGTGAGATAGAAACTATAAAGTAAACAATTATGGAGGATTTAGGGTTAGAACTATGTAGTAGCATTAAAAGAAAGATAGTTAGGTATACTTAAAATTAAAATATATAGCGAAAACTGTGATAAAAACTAAGATATACTTAGGGTAAGAGAAGATAACAAGAGATAACGATATTAAAATAAAATAAAGATTATATTATTATTAGAAGTAAGTAAACATTATAAAAGAGGAATAAAGTTTAATGAAATAGAAAAAGATAGATTTAGAGGAAGAGAGAGTTAAAGTTATAGAAGAATATAATGTTAAAGTTATTTTTTAGAAGAAGAGTAAAAGATAATTTATAATAAAGAAAGATTTACTATCATAAGGGACATAAACAAGAAGGTTATAAGAAAGTAAATGAAAATATAACTAAAATAAAAGTTTAAGCTAGCATAAACAAAATAGTTAGAACTATTAAGAAGAACTAAATTTAAAATATTAGGGTTAGAATGAAAATATAAGAAAATAAGTCTAAATGTAAAGAACTAATTAAAAATATAGAGAGTAGCATAAGTAACCCATTTAAAATGTGAAGAAGAGTGTAAGCAACCCGTTTAAAATGTGAAGAAGAGTGTGGACAACCCGTTTGAAAGGTGAAGAAGAACGTGGACAACCCGTTTGAAATGTGACGAAGAACGTGGACAACCCGTTTAGAATGTGAAGAAGAGTGTGAACAACCCATTTAAAATTTGAGGAGAGTATGGGCAACCAGTTAAAAATGTGAGGAGAGTGTGGGCAACCAGTCAAAAATGTGAGGAGAGTGTAAGTAACTAGTCAAAAATGTGAAGAAGAGTGTGGGTAACCAGTCAAAAATGTGAAGAAGAGAGTGGACAACCAGTCAAAAATGTGAAGAAGAGAGTGGACAACCAGTCAAAAATGTGAGGAGAGTGTGGGCAACCAGTCAAAAATGTGAGGAGAGTGTAGGTAACTAGTCAAAAATATGAAGGAGAGTGTGGGCAACCAGTTAAAAACGTGGAGGAGAGTGTAAGTAACTAGTCAAAAATGTGGAGGAGAGTGTAAGTAACTAGTCAAAAATGTGAAGAAGAGTGTAAGTAACTAGTCAAAAATGTGAAGAAGAGTGTGGGTAACCAGTCAAAAATGTGAAGAAGAGAGTGGACAACCCGTTTAAAATGTGAAGGAGAGTGTGGGCAACCAGTCAAAAATGTGAAGGAGAGTGTAAGTAACTAGTCAAAAATGTGGAGGAGAGTGTAAGTAACTAGTCAAAAATGTGAAGAAGAGTGTGGGTAACCAGTCAAAAATGTGAAGAAGAGAGTGGACAACCAGTCAAAAATGTGAAGAAGAGAGTGGACAACCCGTTTAAAATGTGAAGGAGAGTGTGGGCAACCAGTCAAAAATGTGAAGGAGAGTGTGGGCAACCAGTCAAAAATGTGAAGGAAAACCCGTGAAGGAACCCGTCCCGCAGCCCGGTGGATGGGTTAGGGTTAGGGTTAGGGTTAGGGTTAGGGTTAGGGTTAGGGTTAGGGTTAGGGTTAGGGTTAGGGTTAGGGTTAGGGTTAGGGTTAGGGTTAGGGTTAGGGTTAGGGTTAGGGT